>CM046039.1:54681138-55281138 GCA_025215565.1 Flaveria ramosissima
CGGGAGGCCACACGAGAACTTTGTAGGTGTGTTTACTAGAAACCCTCACGAGACTACAACTCATCCACTGGGGTCTACCAAAGGGTTCAAGGCTTGTTGCATATGCTAAATGCAACCGTGATTCATACGAAAGTGAGTTTTACTTCTAGTATTAGTTTTTGTGTCCGTTGTTTTGTTTTTTAGCTAGTTCAATCATGCACTAGACGCAAGCACTCAAGTGTGGGGAGGCGCAAGTACCTTACTAAAAGCTCTCACTAATGATCAGGTCTATGTACTCCTTCCTTAGCTTTCTTATTAATCATTACCATGTTTATTCATGTTGTAAAACCATACATTGGGGATAATATATCCCAAGTGTGGGGATAAAGGGAGCAATTGAAAGAAAATAATGAACTTTTAAAAAATTGAGCAACTTTGAAAACCTTGTGTAAGTAAACTGAAGTGTAGATGAAGTCAAAACTTTGCATACATGGTTTATTGTTACTAGTTTGTGCACTTATGGATCCTTTGGCATGTTTGTTTTAAAATTGAGTAATGCGCCCTAATCATGAATCTTCATAAAAGTAGGTGTGTGAAAGTACTAGGTGGTGTAACAAAACCAATTGTAGATAAATACATGCTTACACATTTTATTGTTGGGTTGGTTGTACCAAATTCAAACTAGTTTAACCATTTAAACTTGAAAAAGCAGCGGATTAACATCACCTATTTTTCATTTATAATCTGAAAATAAGGTTCATTTCATGACAATAACAAACCCAAGAACATAAGGATCTTATATATGTGTTTTAACTAGCTATCAAGAGAAGGAAACAACCAAAACAACATCATCAAACTACCTTTGTAGGCTGCTGAGAATGTGAATGAAACACCTTCCATAAGGGCTGCTAAAAACGTGATTTGGGTGAAGAAAAGGCTGCTCTTGAATGGCCAAAACACCAAGGTAGATGTCCTCAAGTGTCCATACCCACAAGCCTCAAAGAAAACACCATCTTTGCTAGGATTTGAACACCAAATCGGATCAAGAAGGCTGCTGGAACCTCTATTCTAGCCGTGAACATCAACAAGGATGTTAGAACTTTGTTCCAGCCATGATATCTTTCTTCCAAAAGAAAGATCATGTTCTTGTGACCCTTTTGCATATAAGAGAGTGAGAAAGATCTGAAAATGGAGTGTGTATGTTCTAGGAGAGCCAAGCACCCAAGAGAAACACAAAACAAAACAAAAGGGGATGGCTGCCAAGAGGGGGCAGCCGAAACCCTTATCAGGGTTGTTCCCCTTTTGATTTCCCAAAATGGTCCTTGTATATTAATCTTTTCTCAAACTAAAGATTAATAAAGATACATATATAATTAACCTTTTAATTATATAACATACACACACTTTTATTATTTGATATTATTTAACTAAATTAAACAACATGACAAATAATATACATGAACAAAATATCCATATAAGTTGTTCAATCTCATATGCAACTTATTTAGAAAACCCATTTTCTAAATTGGTGTATTTATTTAATTGCATGATCATATCATCAATTAAATATTAATTGGTGTTTGCTAAGCTTGTTATTGGGTATGACCCGACTTGGATCATAACGTACTAACCACATCAATGTTCTATGTGTCTTGGGCATAAAGAATCCAACAATCTCCCACATGCACAAGATACATAGAAGATTGATGCAAGCAGTAAATACCGCCTAACAACGGTTTACTACCCTTAATACGCATGACTATAAGCCATTCAATACAACCCCTTCAAGTTCCAAACTTGAAATGATTTAGGTGAATCAATCATTTATCCTTTTGTTACAGATGTCATGCTAAATCCAAGGACACAGAATGATCATTCCTTGTTGATTTAACTTAATCAGGCCTTAGACATCATACTCTCAACGAATAAGAGGAACAAATCCCATCTTGACTACATACGTTTCTCACAATCACCTTATGTCATACCTGAACATAGCCTTATGTACTGACCATTATTTCATATCAGCGAAGAACTAGCTCAAGGTATAACACTTGGTGAATATCAAAACCCAATATGTATCTCAGGTCAGAGGATACCAAATGATATTCGCCTTTACTCAAATTTACTTATGATCAATCAATAAGATTCCATGTAGTAAGATTTGAGACGCGGGTCAGTCCAATATTCGTATCCCACGAATATCTATGAACCTTAGCAGCAACCAATTTCTTTATATTCATGCCTTATGAATATCCACCAATCCAAGTTCATAATAGTCTTACATTCATATTTGTTCCAACAAATATGACCGACTACAGACATTTAGAATAAAAGAATTATTCATGGATGTAAACATGCTAAAAGGAAACATAACTCAAATATATAAAAGAGTTAAATATTACAATTGTTCCATGTTTTATATGCTAAACAGATCAATTCTAATCACCAGTAAATCGAAGTCCTAAGGCACAAGTATGATCCTCATACTTTGCCCTCATCAAGGAGCTTCGTTAGTGGATCAGCAATATTTTGATCTTTATGAACTTTACGAATACATATCTTTACCCTTTTCAACTCCATACCTTATGATGTTGAATCTCCGCTCAAGGTGCTTAGTCTTTTGATGAGTACGGGGTTCCTTGATTTGAGCAATCCCACCCATGTAATTACCAAAGATTTCTAGGGGTCTTGAATGGTAGAGACCATCCCTAGATAAGCAATGGACAAATTTATCCATGCAGCTTCCCAAGCTGCCAATGAAGCGGCTATGTATTCGGATTTTGTAGTGAACAATGCTACCGTGTCTTGCTTTGAACCTTTCAAGGACACTTCTCCTCCATTCATAATGGAAATATACCCCGATTGTGATCGAAAATCATCTCGATCAGTTTTGGAAGCCTGCATCCGTGTAACCCTTTACAACGACTTCCTTTTCAATAGATCCGTATATTAGAAACAAATCCTTAGTCCTACTAAGGTATTTCAATATACTTTTAAGAGCCATCCGATGGTTATTTCTATTGGTATCTACTTTGTCATACTTAATAAGCATGACTCGTCTGGTCTAGTGCATATCATCACACAAATGATGGATCCTATAGCAGATGCGTATGGGATATCATTCATTTGATTTTGCTCATCCTATGAGCTTGGACATTGAGACGTAGTCAACACTGTCCCTCCTTGAATAGGTACCATACCTTTCTAAGAGTTTTCATCTTGAACCTTTTCAAGATTTTATCAATATATATGCACTTTGGTTTAACCCTATCAACCACCTCGATCTATCCTTATAGATCCTTATTCCAAAATATGGGTGGCTTAAACGAGATCTTATATGAAAAACATCTTCCAAGCTAGGTTTTAACACCTTCCAAGGTTGGAATATTATTTCCAAATAGTAGTGTGTCATCAACATACAACACTAAGAATACAATTATGCTCCCACTAGCCTTTATATATATATACATAACCTTCTCGATGCTTGTTTCAATCCATAGATTGATCACTTTAACTTATATGCATTATTAGGATGTCATGGATGGACAAAACCATCATGCTAAACTGTATGGACAGTCTCTTCGAGATGTTCATTAAGAAAAGCGGTTTTGACATCCATTTCCCAAAACTCATTTTCAGAATATGCAGTTATGGCACATGATATCCTAATCGACTTTAGCATTGCCACGGGCGCAAGAGCTTCATCATAATCAACCAATTGAGTTTGATGGAAACCTTATGCTATAAGTCTTTGATTTATAAGTATTCAAGTCTCCATGCATATCTGTTTTCGTCTTGAAAACCCACTTGTATCCAACCGGTTTGGAGTTAAGTGGAGGGTCAACCAATTCTTAAACTTGGTTGTTATACATGGATTGCATCCTTACGTTCATGGCTTCTAGCCATTTGTCCCAATCCAAATTGGACATAGCATCTTGGTATATGGTTAGCCTACAGGGGTCGACCACATAGCATTCATTCTTGGAATGTTCATATCACTTAGATGGAATACTAACTCTACCAGATTTGTGAACGTTTTGTGTATATTTATCAACCTCTTGATTATCATCAACAACCTCTTGTTGGTAGCTAGTGTCAACCAAAAGTGTACCGGCTTGTGGATTTTGATCCTTATCAAGTTCCACAGTTCTATACGTCATTCCTTCCATAAAGAACTCGGTTTCCAAGAACTTAGCCTTTCGAGCAATAAATACTTTTGCTCTGTTGAGTCAAAGAAACAGTATTCCATACAGTCTATGGGATATTCAACTAATCTACACTTTCTTGGTCCGGGTCATATTCAAAATATGAGACTTAAAGAGCAATGCGAAAACTCAAAATGATAAAGATGGTAAGCTCATAGCCATAATAAATTGAACCATACCCAAATAGGGTTCAGTTTCTTCTTTATCAGAATGAAGAACACAGATATTTATGTAGAGTTGATATTCTACTTCATTATTGAAGATTTTGAGCATTTCAAAAGCTTCATACTTATGCGTCATCAAGTGCACACAATAATAGCGACTGTAATCGTCGGTAAAATAATGAAGTATCTTTCACCAATCTTTGTCATTGTCTTAAAAGGACTACATACATCCAAATGTATCATTCCTAGTAAGTCTTTTGGTTCATACTTATCAAATGAAACATTTTCATTTGTTTCCAAAAGACCATTCTTTTGAAGTGTTTGAATCCAATTCTTGTTTATGTGACTAAGACGATAATGTCAAAGATAATAATAACTTAAACCCATTTTAAGTTTCTTTGTGCTTAATGTGTATAATAAGTCATTATAGGACGAATTATCATGAACCAATTCATGGATATCATTAAAAGGCATGTCCTTAAAATGAAATACATCATCCATAAAACTTAATACCATTATTTACAAACTTTAAATCATGATCACATTGTTTTAATAGGACACCTTAATTATGTTCCTAGTCAAACTAGATGCATACAAAAGGGTTTTGAGAACAACTTCCAAACAATTTGAAAGTCTCAAAATAGAGTTTCCTTCCTTGAAGCGCACATTTCTTTTGAACCCCTTTGCAACAATTGCAAGAATAAGTTTCACATCCGGTATCCAATACCCATGTGTTTGAAGAAATGACATTTAATACAATGTGTGAATCATGGAAATTGTATTTGAGGTTTGCTCAACATCCCTCTTGTCTTTCAACTCCTTGAGAGGAGGAACAATTCCTTTTCATTGTCCTATCTCTCCATACTCAAAGCATGGATCATTTTCCATTACCTTAGGCTTCGTAAGCTTAGGTTTTTTTTTTTTGAGGTTTCGCTTTAAACTTTGCTTTGATGTATTCCTTTCCTTTGGCGATAATTGCCTTAGGATCAGGATTGGCCATTTATTATAGCCTCCCTCATTGATCGAGAGAATAGGTAGAACCTCTCTACCCATCCCTGCCTTGGTTGCTTTGAGCATTGCGTGAAGTTCACCAATGCTCTTGTCCCATCCATTCATATTACAGTTTATTATGAATGTCTCAAACCTTTAGTTAGGCAATCAAGGATCAAATCCTTGGCCAACTACTTTGAGACAGGACAGTTAAGCATCTTGAGGCTATCAATGTGGCTTTTCATCTTAAGAATATATAAGATGATATCGATTGGGTTTCTTCCATGTGACATGTATAAAATGCTCGAACCGTTTCGTAGCAATCTACTAAAGTTTGTTGAAGGAACATTTCCTTTAACTAGATTATCATGTCATATGCCCCATGATGCTCCAAACCCTTTTGGAGTTCGGGAATCATATTCAGAATATGAGGTAGGATACTTGCACAGAATCCTTAGTGTGCCTAAGCCAATCGTCAAAAGGCCTTAACATCAACAGCGTTGGTTGGTGAGGTATGGGATCGTCAAGGACATAGGCCTTTACTCATTTTTGAGAACGATTCTCAAATTTCAAAATTGAGTCCATAAGTTTATTATGGTTAAGACGATCCCCTTTTAAGATGGTTCTAGGTGATAGGGTAGGGACGGTCGGGGTAGTAGCATCGTGGTTTGCGGCCATTACTACAAAATTACAAAGTTCATTTTAGTATTTCTGAAAAATTGCATTTTAACTATTAATACCCTTTACATGTCTCATAGACAATTAATAATTAAAAATCTAGAATCCAACGTTACATTTAAATGATGGTTAGGTGACCTTTATCTCATTATTTAAATTAACAAGGTAGTCAACAGTTGACAATTGCAACCTATTGCAACTTCTAGTCTTATGGGAACGGTTAAACATCATATGTTTAGTCGGCATGTTTAATCCCATCAACACCATTGTAAGCCATGCTTCGGTGACCCTAATCACATGGTTTCCAATTCAAGTCGTCCTACTTACACACACGTGTGAGTTTTCACATACAAGCAGTTAGGTGACCTTTATCCCACAAGTACATTAGACTCACCTCAAAGATACAAGTTCCCTACAAGTGGTTAGGTGACCTTTATCCCACAAATAGTTCCCAAGAGATTCGAGTGTCGTGTAAAAGGATGGTGTTAGACTTGTTACCAAAGGGATTTAAGTTTCCATTAATTCTAGTTATGAAAACTCTATGTACCTTGTATTCGCATGCTTTCAAATACATGGTACCCTATGGTTTATTTTTAATAAAACCTCTTTTATTAAATCATTAATCCTTTTAATAACCTTTTATTAACCACTTAATGATTAGAAACCATAAATTTTTAGCTTGTTAAGTTTGCTAATGAGTTTGTTTTGCATATCCAAATATCAAACAACAATCATACAACAAACAACCAAACAAGCATAATCATACAAACATATGTGCATAACCATAGCCACTAAGTTTACTACACTTGTTTGCCATCACAAGTGTTGTCATAAGGTCATTCCTAAGGGTTAAAAAATTGACACTTCAAAGTGTCCATGAACTTCCACTTGAACCCGCATCCGTATGCTTCAAGTGTCCATGTCTTTTGTGTCCTTGCTTTTGGGTCTTCTTCTTGTGCATCTTCTTTTACAAAATTATATCCTAATACAATTTTCTAATAAAAGAAATGCACCTATTCTATTTATTACATAACCAAATGAATAAATAAATTACAACCCAAATACTTAAACAAAAGAAATTATTACAACCCTTTTAAATGAATACAACCAACATGACAATTCCACAATCAACCAAATCCAAAACACACATGGTCAAGGCTATGTTATGCACTAAAACATGTATCCATATACATCATTTCAAGAACTAAATGAACCCCTTGTTATAACCTTAAAGTTCTGGCCAACATGAACCAAAACTTTAGGGTTATGTCCAAAATAATATAATCAACCATTTGATGTCATGCTTTCAAGGTTTAATCATAAGCATGCATGATATAACCTTGAAAGGTTGGGGAATCATCATATCATCACAAAACAGCCCTAATTTGGTTGTTAAAGCCTCATAAAACCAATTTTACAAGAACACATGAAGCTAGTCAACCACATATCCGGCTCTAGATGCCAATGTTGGGTTTGTTGTACCAAATCAAACTAGTTTAACCATTTAAACTTGAAAACGCAGCGGATTAACATCAAATATTTTATCATTTGTAATCTGAAAATAAGGTTCATTTCATGACAATAACAAACCCAAGAACATAAGGATCTTATATATGTGTTTGAACTAGCTATCAAGAGAAGGAAACAACCAAAACAACATCATCAAACTACCTTTGTAGGCTGCTGAGAATGTGAATGAAACACCTTCCATAAGGGCTGCTAAAAACGTGATTTGGGCGAAGAAAAGGCTGCTCTTGAATGGCCAAAACATCAAGGTAGATGTCCTCAAGTGTCCATACCCACAAGCCTCTAAGAAAACACCATCTTTGCTAGGATTTGAACACCAAATCGGATCAAGAAGGCTGCTAGAACCTCTATTCCAGCCATGAACATCAACAAGGATGTTAGAACTTTGTTCCAGCCATGATATCTTTCTTCCAAAAGAAAGATCATGTTCTTGTGACCCTTTTGCATATAATAGAGTGAGAAAGATCTGAAAATGGAGTGTGTATGTTCTAGGAGAGCCAAGCATCCAAGAGAAACACAAAACAAAACAAAAGGGGATGGCTGCCAAGAGGGGGCGGCCGAAACCCTTATTAGGGTTGTTCCCCTTTTGATTTTCCCAAAATGGTCCTTGTATATTAATCTTTTGTCAAACTAAAGATTAATAAAGATACATATATAATTAACCTTTTAATTATATAACATACACACACTTTTATTATTTGATGTTATTTAACTAAATTAAACAACATGACAAATAATATCCATGAACAAAATATCCATATAAGTTGTTCAATCTCATATGCAACTTATTTAGAAAACCCATTTTCTAAATTGGTGTATTTATTTAATTGCATGATCATATCATCAATTAAATATTAATTGGTGTTTGCTAAGCTTGTTATTGGGTATGACCCGACTTGGATCATAACGTACTAACCACATCAATGTTCTATGTGTCTTGGGCATAAAGAATCCAACATTTATTACCTCTTTCCACCTTTTTCGTGAGAGTTGAGCCTAATTAAGAGACTCATAGTATACTGTGTGTTACTTTATTTCTTTGCATAAAGAGGGAATCCACGGTGTGCATACGAGTTAGAACTCGTGTAATTGATACATATCAAGATCATAGACCAATGTGTGCATAAATATGATAGAGGCATTAGGATTGAGCCATTTGTGTAACCCCCTCCTTTCAATCCCATACCCACAAAATCTCCCTATAGATACCATGTTGAGCCCCAACTTTTTTTTTCTCAAGCCAAAACAATAAACCCACAAGCCTTAAGCCTTTGTGTTAGAACCTTAGGAGGTGAATCCAATCCACAAACAAGAAGAGTTACGTCAATAGTAGTCCAATAATAGTAAAGTTAGTTGCTTTACCGAAAAAAAAGAGAAAAAACACAAAAGCTAAATATAAGGTCAAAATGACCAAAATATGCAGCAACAAAAATAGTGTGAGAAGTTGTTACAAACAGTGCAAATAGAAGAGTCACATCAACAAATAAGACGTCTATTATGTTTAAGTTGGATTTCATTCAGCTTTAGCCACTCAAAAAATCCCTTTTCCCATCTTAAACCCTAGCCTAACATTACCACCCAAGAAGGACCTCTTTATTTTTGTATAATATTGTGTCAATTGGTGGCGATTTAATTAATATACGAGCTTATGATTAGTATGTGCATTCATGGTTTGAGAGCTCTATAAACACTAGTATATCATCCCTAGTTCACAAAAATAAACCGAGGGGAGTGTTTATTATGAGGCATGTGAAAGAATGAATGTTTAAAACAAAAGGTGAGTATATGCCAACCAAAGATTTCAAATGCAAATAGTATTGAATGAATAGGTTGTGAATATTACATCAAGAAATTGAAAACTAAGCATGTCTTGGGATCTTACTTGTTTAAGGTAGTGATAATATGGCATGTGTGCTTAATTAGAGAGAAGTGTGCAAGTAAGTTTGTTTGAGGACAAACAAAAGGTTAAATGTGGGGATGTGATCACGTGTCAATAATTTGGTGTTTGGTGAAACATGAAGAGTATGGAAGATGCGGGATGGAAATCAGAGCCCGAGAAGTGAAGATATGCAAAAACCAAAAGTTCAAGAGCATGGTAACTTAAAATGGGCATAACTTTGGCTAGGAAAAGAGTTACGGGGCCCACGACCAGTCAACGGAAAGCTCGTAAAAAATACATGTAAAAATTAAATTTTTACAGGGGCCCGGCGTAAGATACGCATCCCTGGGCGTATCATACGCCGGTCGGCGTATTGGCGGCGTATTTGACAAAATTTTCAGAAAGTTGGGCGTATGATACGCCCAACATGGGCGTATGATACGCCCAACATGGGCGTATGATACGCCCAACATGGGCGTATGATACGCCCAACATGGGCGTATGATACGCCGGTCCCTCAACCAGCTCTTCGAATTTTGTGGTTTTGAAGTTTATTTAAGCTAAATCAACCCTAATTCGATCAAGCACTTCTTGGAGATGAAAAGTGACGAACTTGAGGTGATTTTTGGTGTTCTAAGGCTGCCCAAATCATCCACAAACATTCTCCAAGTCAAGATTGAAGATTGAACAAAGATGATGCGTGGCTAGGTTCTCTTGATTGCTTTCGGGAGTACGATTCTTGTAAAGTGAGACGATTGGTATGATTGATTAGGTTTTGTATTAAACATTCATCTATTGAATGCAACATTATGTTTTGATTGATTTAAACGATTTGCTTAAAAATAAATTTGTTTGCTTGATTATCAGTTTTTGGTTTCCTTGCATCGTGAACTCATTAAGAAAAGTAGGCAATGTGATATAAGTGAATTGGTAACATTGTGAATGAACGAGTCTTAAAAGATTGTTCTTTTGTTGTCACTTTAATGAAAAGCTAAGATCTTGAAGTATTGTTTCTTACCAACCTTAATTTAAAATTACCAATTGTTGATTTTGTAGAATTGGAAACCCGAGAGTGATTGTTTCTTAATATTTAATCAAACTCGTTTTAAAGTTTCTTGCTTTATGCACTTTTGCTTAGTAATCCATTCAAAGTTTAAATTTTTTATTCTGAAGTTTGAGTCTTTTAGTTAATCGAGTTACGTTAAGTAAACACTTTCCACATATTCCCTGAGGAGACGACCTTAGTTACCCTTGCACAATAAAGGTAGCTAAGACCGATAAATTAAATTGCTTTTGATCGAGTCTCGACAACCAGATCAGCTCACAGGTTCTTTCTCTGGGCCTTCAGTCAAGGTTTCCCCTTTGAAGATAATCTTAGGGTCCACCTTAACATCTAGTTGACCAATGACATTGCCTGCTCGCATTTGTCTTCTTGTTTTCTTCAGCAATCTTGTCTTGAATCCTTTCAGCCATTCTGTCAGCTTCCCAACTGGCATGTTGACAAGATCAAAACCTTCATAGTAGCTCAAGGTCTAAAAGTTAAAGACTTCTTGCTGTCCTTGAAATCTATGAAGTATCAAGTCTCTTCTATCAGCATCATACCTCCACCCTATTATATAATTTAAAGCTCCTTGGGTGGGGATGACATTGCCCTTGGGATACCCTCCTCAAACAAGATTTGAATGAGACAGTCCATATCAATATGGACTTGAGGAGGTTGTTGAGTATGGATAGTTGCAAGTAAGGGTGGTGAATCCTCTATTTCCATACCAGTGAAGAACTCCCAGGTTCTGTGTTTGCTAAGACTTTCTCCCCTTTTTGGTAGCATCACCCTCTTACATAGGCGAGCTAGGAGTTAGGTCTATTACATCCAAAAGTTCTTGTGTTCCTGGTTGAGCTCTTCTTAAAGGTCTCCCAGCTAGTTTCTCCTTGAGATAAGAAATCTCAAGTTGATAATCATTGACCTTGTTTTTCAAGGTAGTCACTTGAGATTCCAAGTGACTAATCTTAGAGACTAAGTAGGTGCATGTTTTTGACAGTTTTTGCACCTTTAGCCTTATGTTCCCCTCATATTCATCAGAAGAATCATGGGGGATGAGAGAATAGGACCAAAGTCTTCCTCCTCATCACTAGCATTTTGTTCTTGGCTGCGGGATTTCCTCTGCTCAATGACAACTTTAGGTGAAGTGTCGATGGGCTGGGTTGTCATGGTTGAGGTCTTAATGATACAATCACTTGCACAAGTGAGAGCCTTTTCCATATGGATCTCCTGAATAGGTTCAGGGAGATCCACCTCAGTGATAGGTGAGTGATGTTGGCTAGATAGGGGAGAAACAGGAGTACCCATCTCTCTTTGAGTAGGGAAGGAGAAAAGAGACTCATGATACTCACTGAATCCCAAGTCTTCGTCATTATAGAATTCAAGTTTAGGAATTAGTTGGTTTAAATTAAGAGGCTAGGGATGGTAACTTTTCCCCGAAAGTTGATCACTAGAGTTTTGAGACTTTGAGTGAAGGCTTAAAGCCATTGAGCTTGTGAGCTCATTAGGCTAAGCATGAGGAACCTCAATATTGATCATTGGTGAGATAGGAGTGGTTTGCTCCTCAGGAGAAGTAGGAGCTCTATTGTCCACTTCTTCCTGTATGGTTGGTGATATGGTGGCCTGCACAAGCTTAGTAGCTTGTGTAAGGGTTCGTTTGGATTTTCTTTGGTAAGTGTAGATGATTTGTGGCTGTTTTGGTGGTTGTGAAGTAGAAGGTGTGGGTTCAACACTAGCTTGTGTTGATAGGTTAAGACCTTGAGCAATAAGCTCCAAAATTTTTAGGACAAGGGTTGTTTCTACCCCAGAGAAGCCAAAAGTTGGCTTTTTCATTGTCTTAAAGATGTTGGGCTTCATCTCTCTCAATTTATGAACATTACATGTTCCCCTTAACTGTGAGCCCAGTAGACAATTGAGAATGTATTGAACATATCTAGGGAACATGTAGTATTTTAAGGAATCTAAGTTTGAAAGTAAACTACTATACACAAATTGTGAGTACCTGAACTTAATCCCTTGAACCATTCCATGACCTATGAAGGAGAGATCTTCAGGAATCTGGTCCTATCCTTAATGCTTGTTTGGCAAGCTTTGTATGGTAACATGGAGGAGGTACTTCTATTGAGAAGACACCTTACCTTTCCTGAAGGTCTTTACAGAGAAATCCCCCTCATAGCCCATCAGCTTAAAGGATTGGTTAACAGCAGCTTTGGAAATGGACAATTCACCGTCTACATCATCCAGCCAAAGATGTGTGTTTATGATGGTTGGAGTGATGAAGATTGTCCTTCCCTCTATTGTGGAAGACAGTACCTTCTCCCCATCCATGATGATCTCTTGCCAGGTCTTCCAAAATTCCAAAAGTTGATCCTCATAGAGTGGAGGATCAACTGTGAGGGAAGTGAAGTAGTTTGATAGAGAAAGAAATCGACAAACCTCTAAGAAACTTGGATCTTTCTCAGAGTTCAATAGAGCAACCTGGTTGCACTGCATGTGAAGTTGCATGGAAAAATAAGGGTTGTTTTTGCGGTCAAGGTTGGCCATTTGTGAAAGCTTAACGGTGAAGAAAGATAAGAACACAGTCGGTTGTTGGTGAATTTAGGTTTAGAGAAAGTTCATATGAAGAAGAGAGTGAAAGAGGGGGAAAATATTGGGTATATATATATGAAATGGATTAGAGACAAAGTTAATGAAAGAGGATAAACTTTGAAATCCGGATGTTGGTCCCACCTCTGAAAAGTGCCCAATAAGGTAGTTTTCTTGGATGTCTAAAATCTTCCAAAGGTAATTTTCTCTTCGGAAGTTTTGATTAAAGCTTCCGGAGCCAAAATGACTACGGAAGATATTTCAAAGAGTTTTGAAAATTTTTCTTCGGAAGAGATCAAGACTCAATGATTTTATTCTAAGGTAGAATAAAACTTTCGAGACTTAACTGCTTTTTGAAGCAAATTGTTCTTCAAGGACAAATAAGTACTCAAGAATGATATTAAGCTTCGGAAGATATCTTGGAAATTTCTTCCAAAGGTAAATTCACATAAATAGTTATTTGTATTGAAGACATAATTTTCTTCCAAAGGCAAATAGATATCTTCCGAAGAAGAAAACGATCAAAATTTTTAAAAATCAAAATAACATCATCTAAAAGATTTTTCTTCGAAGGTAAACATAGGCTTATGAAAGTGATAAAATAGACAATTTAGGACACATAGATTTTAATAATAATGAGTTAAGTTTTAAGAAAAGCTACTCAAAGTTAATCATCCTACTAGCTGGTACAAGATATATAAACCTCTGCTCATCAAAAGCCTTGGTGAACAGATTAGCATATTGTTCATTTGTGTTAACTTTGTCTAGTTTGATTAATCCCTTTTCAAAATTATCTCTAATCAAATGATACCTGATGTTGATGTGTTTTGTCCTTGAGTGCTGCAAAGGATTTTCTGTAATAGAGGTAGCACTATTGTTGTCTATGTGGATGGGAGTCTCTTTGAAGTTGAATCCATAGTCCAGCATCTGATTCTGAATCCAAAGCACTTGAGCACAACAGCTAGTAGCAGCAATGTATTCAGCTTTAGTTGATGCAGACACACAGGATTATTTCTTGCATTGCCATGAGACTATCCTTTCACCAAGGAACTGACATCCCCCTTATGTTGATTTTGTAGTCATATTGCAGCCACCGTAGTCACTATCTGTATATACATACATATTTAAGTTATAATTCTTTGGATACCAAAGGCCAAGTGTTGGAGCACCTTTGAGGTATCTTAGAATCCTCTTGACAGTCACCAGGTGTGACATCTTGGGGTTGGCTTGATATCTTGCACAAATGCATGTGGCAAACATGATATAAGGCCTACTAGTTGTGAGGTACATAAGAGATCCAATCATGCCCTGTAAAGGTGTTCATCCACACAGTCCCCCTCAAGATCAATTCCAAGGGAGTGGTTTCTTGCTATGGGTGTCTTTGCAACCTTACAGTCAGTCATGTTGAATCTTGTAAGTATGTCTTGTACATACCTTGACTGACTTATGAAGATGCCACTGTCAATTTCCTTCACTTGAATTCCTAAAAAGAAATTGAGTTCCCCAATGGCACTCATTTCAAATATATTCTTCATCAGTTTCTAAAAGTCTTTGCAGAGCTTTGGAATAGTTTATCCAAAGATAATGTCATCTACATACACTTGAACTAGCATCAAGTCATTCCATGTTCCTTTAATGAAGAGAGTTCCATCTATAGTACCTCTTTTGTAGTCATGTTGACAGAGATATTAAGATAGAGTCTCATACTATTTTCTTGGAGCTTGGTGCAACCCTTAAAGAGCTTTATCCAGACTGCAAACATAATCAGGATGATCAGGATCTGCAAAGCCAGATGATTGTTTGACATACACCTCTTCATCAATCACCCCATATAGAAAAACACACTTGACATCAAGCTGGTAGACCTTGAAATCCTTGGATGCAGCAAAAGATAGGAATATCCTAAGAGCTTCAAGACTTCCCACAGCAGCAAACACATTTGTGTAATAAATTCCTTCTACTTATGTGTATCCTTGGATAACTAGTCTGGCCTTATTTTTTGATGACAAGTCCTCTTCATCCTTATTATTTTTAAACACCCACTTGGTTCCTATAGTAGTCTTCCCTTGAGGAAGAGGATATCGCTTTCAAACCATTTGTTTTTTGAATTGAACCCAACTTCCATACTTTAAAGGCTCATCAACTTTCTTTGGCTCTATCTGGGATAGTAAACAAGAGTGGAGACAAACATTTGAATCATGGGTTTGTCCTCTTGTCCTTACCCCTGTATCAACATCTCCAATGATATTTGTGGTGGGTGAGACTTGTGGATCCTGAGTTTAGGGATCATAGAAAGTTTCTTGGAGAGATCTAAATTAAAAAAAATTAGATCAAGCATTGGAGTGTCACCCACCACATCAGCACGTTTATCAAGAGAGAATTGATCCAACGAGTGTGCGACATCATTGATGTTGTCTTCCATGGAGTGGGTTGTCGGCTTCTAGAAACTCTTGATCAATGTTACCACCACCATTTCCTCTTACATTTTAAGCTCCTTCATTTGAGTTTTGTGACTCTGAGCTGGAATTTGATGGCACCTCACATTGGTCCAAAACAGATCGAATTACAGTACAATTGATTGAATAGATGATTCAATATCAATAACCAACTCTCAATATAAACATATGATGAAGAATAATAGACCAAAAGTGTTCAAAAATAAACAAATCAATGCCAACACTCACAACAAACAAGAGCTCAATGATATTTCAATAAGATTCCAGCTTACAGAATAGACTTGCAACAATGATAATACGAATTAGGGTTTTGCAAGATTACCTACAATGAAAGAAACAAATTCTATATACAGAGTTGATAGTTTCGCTGATAGTTTCGTTGTCAGTGAAACTATCATGCCCAAGCTTAGTTTTGCCCGGCTGTGAAACTCAGTTTCGCCGGGTGAAACAAGACTGCTGACTATAAGCTAAACTATAGTTTCACTCATTGTTTCGCTCGGCAGCAAAACTCTAAGAACTAACATACTTACAAAAGTAATATAACATTTGAACTATTACGTTAAAACATAAACAAAAACTAATCTAAGGTGAGTCCAACCTAATCTTTATCTTCAATACTCCCCCTAGGTTGGACCTCACCGGCTGGATCATCTTCATTTGGCGCACTAGCTCCAGTATTTTCTTTAGCCTTGGATCTTCTTTCAGCTTCGGCTCTTGCTGCACTCACATCTTCACCATGTGCACTAGCTCTTTCAAATTGTCTAGTTAGATCCAGCACATCCATCCTCGCTTCATTCGCCTCATGAATCCTCTTAGCTAACTCTCTAACCTCAGCTCTAACCCCTCGGGCTTTGTTGGCAACCTCCATGAACAGGCTTATCTCTTTTCTTGTTTCTGCTCCTGCCCCAACCTTAATATGATTTTCACACAATACCAGCAAATCCTCATCACAAAATGAAAAATACTTCCATCGAATCAAAAAGTCTAAATTCAATTCCATCCTTTATCCTAATCACCGCCTCCCCCGTATTGTTGTTGTAGAACCACTTTTCAAAACATTGAAGCCTTTGGTGGAGGGGATCAAATATCCACACCCTACTCACTGTCTTTGGGGGCTTAACTCTTAGCACAATCCGTCCCTTTCTTATCTCCCAGTCTTTGTCTTTCTTCGACCTCCTCCTTTCCGCCTTCATCTCCTATTCCAACAGCTTGGCTCGCTCACTCAGATGAAAATCTCTCATTGGAATCTCTGCCAACCTCCTCAGATCACATTTAGGTGAGGTCTTGAACGCCTTCCTTTTGTGCAGGTACGATATCCTTCCTCCTCTTCTCTTGATCATGAACATTTTCATCCCAGTGTTATATTTCCAACTTATAGTTTTCTTATCCGCCTCTTTCCTGCTCGACCCTTGTATATTCTGTAATAGTGGGGTCAGCTCTTCTGCCTCTTTCTCCTTTACAAACCATTCATCCATTTCAACCTCAAACACATCTTCATCTGCAGAGCCCTTCTTGGCTGCATAAGTCAAGGGTCGCTCATCTACTTCATAATACTCAGGTTCTGAATCATAAGCCACTAATTGCTCATCATCCTCCTCTTCATCTATCAAACTCATTTTAGCTTTCTTTTGGACACCATCTATAGTTGAACTTCTCACAATCTCCTCTCCAACCAGATCTTTATCTATGTCTATCCCCAAATCAATAAATTGTGCTTCAATCACCTTCTCCACATTCTCCTCAGTCTCTTTCCTTCCTGTCTCAGCCTCTCTCTCATCAGCATCCCTCATATAAGAACCTCCTACAGTTTCTTCTGCTGCACCACTTGTGCCCTCTCCTGCCTTGGATGAGGTACGCACATTCAGGAATGGGTACCTTGAGATATCTGTAAGATCATCTAACTCAGATTGAGTTACCTGATTAGACAGGCCAGCTGCAACCTTATGCTCGTTCACCTTAGACAATAACCTCTTGATTAATTTCTGCTGATCATCAGCATCTTAGACATTCCTTCTAACATCTCATCCTTCCTCTTTTCCCTCAAATATTGATTTGTCAACTTCGTCTTTATCATACTCAACTAATTAGCCAGAGATGAGTTGAGGTTCCTGATTACATCCTCATCCATGTTTCTCCTCTCTTCTCTTCTCTGCGGCTCTGTAAATGTTTGATGCCTATGCTTTGATCTCCTTTAAGACTCGCCCTGATCAGCCTTTTTCTTTGGTCGTTTCTCCCTCTCATTTCTCAATGCCTGCTCCACCTCAACTATCTCATCCTCAAAATCATAGTCTTTTTCTTTCACATACCTCTTCCTATTCTTCACTAACTCAGCCCGCTTTTCCCTTTTTTCCTCACCGTGCTTATTATCAGCTTCTATCACTCTCCTGATGTAGTTCCACCTTTCGGCTGGATACATGTTCTCCCAAAGATGAGTGATCTTCCCAATGAAATCATGCCTGATGGCAAAACAGTCAGCAAATCATGCCAGATGGCAGATCATCTATCAACATCTGATAAACCTTGGGTATAGCAACCAGTTATCCTTCTACAAAGCCATCACACTCTCGGCCATGCAATCAAATATTAGCTTAGCTATGTTGGCCTTTTGCCCACTGCAACACATAGTCATAGCATTGGCCCAGTCTAGTAATAGTCCATCCCATCCTCCCTTTCGATGATCCAAACACATGATAAAGACGTGGGCAATATACATCCACTCCTTGGACAGGAAAGACTTTTTTATTTCTTTCCTTGTCCCGAAAGGAGGACCCTCATACCCCATACTCCTGAAGGCCTCAAACACCTCCTTATAAGATAACATCACTTCATATCCACAATCTTCTTGTAGCCTTAGCACTCGTCCAATAACCTCCACAATGATGGAGATATCATGCTCTAGAACTCTAGCTACAATCCTCTGGGGATTAGCTCTCGTGTCATACTCAGCCGATCTCCACAAGTCTTGGATACGAAGATCATATATAGATGAAGAGTAAGAGATCGCATAAGCTATAGGTGAGCCTTGGAGCCAACGTATACAGTCACGAAATCCCGCGGCCTTTGGATTCCTATCATCAAGAATGGCTGTGATGTTGTTCCGCTCGTAAAATTTCAAATTAGCCATTTATCTAAAAAGAATAGATAAAACACGTTAGAAAGATGTAGCAAAAAAAATAATAACAAATAAAAATTAAAGATAATAAAATTAAAGAAAAACCAAATTAATTTCGCTGGCCGAAACAGTAGTTTCGGTAAGCAAGAGTGCAATTTCGGCAGAGATTCACTTGTAGTTTCGGCCAGACGAAAAAGTAGTTTCGACACGCCGAACTATAGTTTCGGCAATATGAAACTGAGTTTTGGCAAGCAAAACTTTCAGGTTCGCTCGGACATCATAACCTCACAGTTTCGCTGAAAACTATTGAACTTTTGTTTAGATTCGCAGAAAGTGACTGCTCTTTCGCAGAAAGAACTGCGAAGGTACCGAAGAGTCGAAATCAAATACGAGCATTAAAAGTTGATTAAACCTAGATTAAACTGTGTATGAAGGTTTGAAACACACACTTAAAAACACACAAGAAAGCAAAATCGTTCAAGGGGTCGATTTTAGGGCTCCAGGACGAATAACAAGACGACAATGCTAAAATGAGCCTTCAATTTCGCATAACACACTATATAACATATAGTTTCGCTGCCCGGTAAATCTTTGACTCAAAAAGCCTCTGAAAAGAGCTAAAGTACAGGCGAATTTATAGTTTCGCACGGTGGAACTACCAGCGAATCTATAATTTCGCTGGACACAAAAACTTAAAAATTTTCTATTTCTTTTTAATATTTAATTATTAAAAGACGAAATTAAGGCAAAGACAAAAAGAAATAAAAAAATCAGAAATGCCCCATAAGACCTAACAAAATTTCACAAAAGCTAGGAAAAGTATAGAAAAATAAAAGGATATAAAGATACGATAAACTGAAGACATTTTCCAGAAAATCAGAGTTTGGAGGGATTGATGATATATTTGTCCTTTTAAACCCATGCATTCTTATTTTCAACAAGTGAACTGCAGCTTTTGTTATCATGTTTTTTGTTCGATTAAAGAAGACTTAAACGAATTAGTCCCCATAGACATTTGGCAAAAAAACTCATCCTATCCTCATGATATATTGAACATAATGACAAACTCTGCTTGATTAACCCATAGAAAGCACAACAAGGAACTCTTTAAATGAAGTACATACTTTATAATTCTCAAATGATGAGAGCTCCAGGTCCATACTTACGTATAACAGAGGAGATGATTATTTGATATTGGCAGAGGAGATCATCATAGCGTACTGATGAGAGCTCCAGGTCTATACTTACGTATAACAGAGGAGATCATCACTCCCGGTCAATGTTCACACATAGCAGAGGAGATAAGCACGAACTAATATACAACAAGTAGCTTGTTTAATACAAAAGGAGCTAACAAGAAGCACTTTTGATAATACGGGAATAGGAAACACGGATTTTTCAAAAAAAACACATCAAAAATATATCACGTTCATAAGCAGGGACTGGGATCTAGTGAGATAGCTCCTCCATACACAATCTTGTCTGTAAGATCTCCTAGGTGTGGAACTTGTGAAGACGAGTTCGCCTCATAGATCCCTTGACTAAAGAGGATGAGAGGAGATGGTGAAGAATAGCTCTGAGAAGAGTGAAGAAGAGCATTCTAAGAAGGGTCACCATCCCTCTGAGGAGAGTAAAGCTGTTGGGATGACCAAGTCCAAGAGAACGAACTTGATCAGGAAAGCTAAGAGAAAGTCCAAGAAGGCTCAAGAGATCAAGGCCACCTTCAACTCTGCAGAAAAACAAGTCTTCATCTCTGCAGGATTTGAAGTGGTTAAGGCTGAAGACATAAACTTGAACTCCAATAATAAGAGTTCTAGTTCTTGTCCACACCATCCCATCATCAAGAAGAAGGCTGACCAGTTGTGCACCACTACTGTACAACCTGAACCATCCGGCTCCAAAGGTAGTTCTATCCCCACAAGAATTGCCACAACATCTGCAAAGATGAAGATAGAGAAGTAAAGTGATCAACTTCAGCCTTGTTCACAAAAGAAGACTCCTAGAAGGAAGAAAATGGACTGTGTTATGTGTGGGAGTACTTCTCATCTTGCTAAGGATTGTGTTTACAATCCAAAGAGTACTCTCCACATGATCAAGAAAGAAACTTCTAAGGGTTTGGAGAAGAAGCAAGCTTTGGAAGGAAAATCTTTTTCCTTCGGAAGCTCCAAAATGAAGAAGAAGACAAGTGGAAACTTGCCTTCGGAATAATATTTGGTCTCGGAAGAAAGGAATACTTCTTAGGCACTGAAGCCTGCTGCAGTGAAAGCAAGATCTTTCGAAGGTCCAGTCATCAAAAGTTCCGAAGTCAACAAAATATCCAAAGTATTGAAGGTCAAGTCTAAGCTTCCAAAGGTGGTGTGGAAGACAAAGAAAGACCAAGTGGCTGAAAGTTCTTCATCAACATCAGCAAATGATCCTCAAAACATGACAATAGGATCATCTACTGTTGCATTGTGTTCAACTTCTTTTGATGAGCCCAAGACCAATGAGGCTTAGGTTTGCAAATGTAGCTAACCATCTCTTTTGTGCAGGAACAACTCAAGACAAACAGAAATGTATGGATCATTAATAGTGGCTGTTCCAGGCACATGACAGGCAATAGGTCACTACTCCAAAAGTTTGAAAGAATTGATGGAGGACCAGTTGCTTTTGGAGGAGATGCAGGGGGTAACATTACACGAAGGGGCATGGTCACAAGTTGTAAGCTCAACATTGAGAAGGTAAACTTTGTCAAGGAGCTTGGGGTACAATCTCCCGAGTGTATCCCAATTTTGTGATCAGAGTCATAACATGCTCTTTACTGAGCATGAGTGCATTGTTCTCATACCCGGGGTGGTCATTCCTCGTGAGCATATCCTGGTTAGAGCCCCGAGGAAAGGGAACATGTACAAGATGGATTTGCAAGAAACATCTCCCTCAAGAGAAGTTTCATGCTTTCTATCTAAAGCAAATAGTGATGAGTCTTTCCTCTGGCATAAAAGAATGTGCCATGTAAACTTTATAAACATGAATAAATTAATTAAGAATGATTTGGTAACTGGAATGCCAAAGATTTGAGCTGAGAAGACCTTCAAGCTACAGAACTTTAGCTCTAGTGGTAACTAATCATGCAAATGAAGTTTCTTCAAGCACATCAATGACAAATCCTACTGACACTTCTGGGGTGCCTTCGAATTCCACCATAGACGCACAAAACTCAGATGAAGGAGCTTCAAATGTTGGAGAAAATGGTGGTGGTGAAAGTGATCAAGAATTCCTTGATGCTGACAACCACTCCATTGAAGACAACATCAATGATGTCACACACTCATTGGAGCAAGTCAATGATAAGTGTGCTGATGTGGAGGGTGAATCCTCTTTGCTAGATCAGAATTTCTCTAATTTAGATCTGTCTAAGCAACTTACTGTGATCCCTTAGCTAAGGATCCATAAGTCTCACCCTACCACAAACATAATTGGAGATGTTGATTCAGGGGTAAGAACAAGAGGACAAACCCATGATGCAAATGTTTGTCTTCACTCTTGTTTCTTGTCCCAGATAGAGCGAAAGAAGATTAATGAGGCTCTAAAGGATGGAAGTTGGGTTGAAGCTATGCAAGAGGAGCCGCTTCAATTCAGAAGGCAAAAGGTTTGGAACCTATGTCATCTTCCTCAAGGGAAGACTACCATAGGAACCAAATGAGTGTTCAGGAATAAGAGGGATGATAGTAGACTTGTCATCAAGAACAAGGCAATACTAGTCGTTCAAGGGTATACTCATGAAGAAGGAATTGACTACACAGATGTTTTTGCTCCTGTAGCAAGACTTGAAGCTGTCAGGATATTCCTAGCTTTTGCTGCATCCAAGAACTTCAAGGTCTACTAACTTGATGTCAAATGTGATTTTCTCTATGGGGTGATTGATGAAGAGGTGTATGCCAGACAACCACCTAGGTTTGCAGATACTAATCATCCTGATTATGTCTGCAAGCTTGATAAAGTTATTTATGGGCTGCACCAAGCACCAAGGAAGGGGTATGAGACTCTATCTCAATATCTTTGTCAGCATGGATACAAAAGGGGTACTATTGATAGAACTCTGTTTATCAAAGGAACAGGTAATGATATAATGCTAGTTCATTAGATGACATTATCTTTGGGTACACTAATCCAAAGCTCTGCAAAGAGTTTGAGAAGCTGATGAAGGATATGTTTGAAATGAGTGCCATGGGGGAACTCAATTTCTTTCTAGGAATTCAAGTGAGGCAACTTGACAATGGCATCTTCAAAAGTCAGTCAAAGTAGGTACAAGACGTACTTAAAAGATTCAACATGACTGATTGTAAGGCTGCTAAGACACCCATAACAAGAAACTACTCCCTTGGACCAGATCTTGAGGGGGAGTGTGTTGATGAGCATCTCTACAGGGCAATGATTGGGTCTCTTATGTAACTCGCAGCTAGCAGGCCTGAACCCTAAGATGTCACACCTAATCACTGTCAAGAGAATTTTAAGATATCTCAAAGGTGCTCCATCACTTGACCTTTGGTAACCAAAGAATTCTCACTTCAATCTATATGTTTATACAGATAGTGACTATGGTGGCTGCAACATGACTGCAAAGTCTACATCTAGGGGATGTCAATTTCTTTGTGGAAGGATAGTCTCTTGTTAATGTAAGAAACAATCATGTGTGTTTGCATCAACTTCTGAAGTTGAATGCATTGCTGCTGCAAGCTCCTGTGCCCAAGTGCTTTGGATTCACAATCAGATGCTGGACTATGGATTCAGCTTCAAAGAGACTCCCATCCACATAGACAACAACAGTACTATCTCTATCACAGAGAATCCTATGCAGCACTCAAGGACAAAGCACATCATCATCAAGTATCATTTGATTAGAGATAACTTTGAAAAAGGATTTATCAAACTAGTCAAAGTTAACACAAATGAACAATATGCTGATCTGTTCACCAAAGCTTTTGATGAACGAAGATTCAAATACCATGTATCAGCTATTGGGATGATTAACTTTGAGTAGCTTTTCTTAAAACTTAATCATAATATTTCTAAAAACTTGTGTGTCCTAAGTTGTCTATTTTATCACCTTCATAAGCCTTTGTTTTCTATGGAAATTTTTTTTAAAAGACATTCCTTAGATTTTAGAAAATTTTGATCTTTTTATCCTTCGGAAGATTTATAATTTCCTTTGGATGAAACTTCTGTTTTAGAAAGCAAATAACTACTTCAGTAAATTTACCTTTGGAAGAAATTTCTGAAATATTTTTCGAAGCTTAAAATTAAGTAAAGTACTTATATTTTCTCAAAGAACAATATTCTTTAGAAAATAGTTTACCTTCAAATGTTTATTCATCTTAGAATAAAAACTCTGAGTAATAAATCTCTTCCGAAGCAAAATTCTCAAAAACCTTTGGAATATCTTCTGAAGCCAATTTGCCTTCAGAACCTTTTCTTCAGAAATTCCGAAGCAAAATAACCTTCGGAAGATTTCTCCACTTCCAAGAAAACTACTTTCTGGGCAAAAGTAAATTACTTTTTCAGAGGTGGGACCGACATTCGGATATCAACGTTTATCCTCTTTCATTAACTTTGTCTTAAATCCATTTCATATATATACCCAACGGTTCCCCCCTCTTTCACTATCTTCTGCATCTGCACTATTCCTCTAACCTAAATTCACTCAAACCGCCTTTGTTCTTCACCTTCCTTCACCTTCCTTCACCTTTAAGCTTCTCAAAATGGCCAACCTAAACCGCAGAAACAACCCTGATTTCTCCATGCAACTTCACATGCAACACAACCAGGGTGCTCTGTTGAACTCTGAGAAAGATGATAGTTTCTTAGAGGTTTGCCATTTTCTGGCTTTGTCCAACTACTTAACCTCCCTAACCATTAATCCTACTCTCTCTAAGGATCATCTGCTTAAATTTTGGAAGACCTGTCAAGAGGTCATCATGGCTTTATCACTCTGGCCATCATCAATACTCATCTTCAGGTGGATGATGAAGAAGGTGAGTTTTCCTTTCCAAAGGAAGCTGTTAATGTTAGGACCATTTAGGTACGGAGTACTAACTGATTTACGTGTATACCAAACCAAATAGTGCGGAATCCTATTTGATTGGCGATCCATTCAGTGAGAACGCAAGTATAATCGATCTAAGAATGAATCAAAACGTTAAGAACGATTGCAAGATGATTAACTGCGATCTATGAACTTGGAACAGGTGTTCTTGAGTCTATGGAAGGCTAGGGTACGATTATGTGCGTAGGTATACGAATTGTTACGTTTTTCCACGAATTAAGTGGTATTTATAGGTTAGGGTTTTCCATTCGTACAGCTGAAGCATTAGCATGGTTCAGTCGTGTGACTTAAGCATGCAGTTGATCCATCCGCATGACTGAATGTTCAGTCGTGCAACTGAGTCAATCTCATGTCACAATCGTACGACTAATCCAGTCTCCTGGTTCAGTCGTGCGATTGGTTCATTAGCATGAAGTATTCATGCGTATGGTCCATTCGCATGGTCCATTCGCATGAGAACTTCACACAATTGAGTTTGAACATGTTTCTCAATCATTCTTGACTAAGAACTATGTAAACAACAACAAACGAATATAGTTAGTTCAATATGTGTTATCACACAATAAACAATGAAATATTAAACATTATATGCATCAACCACACATTGTTTTTCATTCATACCCATTCACTTACATATATGTAAGACATGAAAGACATTTACATTTAGTTCCTAAACTAGGTACACATGTATCTACAAACTCCCCCTTGGACCTAGTTTACTTTATTGTGTAACATTCTTCATCAGCTCTTCAAACTTCTTGTACTTCTCCTCTCTTGTAGCTCTAGCTTGTATCTCAAATGCGAAACAAAACCTTATAACATTTTGGAACTGGAGGGCTTGTACTATATCTTGCGCGTCATAGAACAGTGGCCACTTGTATAATGTGTAAACATCTTAGCCGACAAGTTGGTTAGCCACATTGGGTCAAATACCCTGATAGTTTCCATATTTCCAACTCTTATCAAAACTATGACCGCCTCACCTGTTCTCCAATCATAGTACCATCATTTAAACTGTGGAGTGAAGTCCTGAGGCATTTCTCTTAGAGGGATTCTTCACATCGTGCGCGGATGACTCCACTTCAGCACTATCTTTGGCTTTCCAGTAATGGCATCAACTTCAGACCTTCTGATGTACCTTGTAGGTTGTTGGGGTCTGAAGTTAACCCACCTGGTGTGGTACTCTCTCTTCAATGCAGCTTCAAACCAGCCTGACATTTTTCTTGGGTCAGCATACAACAGCTTCAGTTTGGCCAGCTGGTTGAGCTCAAAACCAGGTAGAGTCTTCAGATCGTGTGGGAATCTGAAGTACTCGATTCCCTTCTCCCTCTTGATAGCATATACATTTAGATCATCAAAATATACCCAAGCTATGATCTTTCCTGACACCTTCAAATGCTTCTTCACTTTGTAGAGCTTGGTGTAGGCACTCGGCTTTGGAGCAGTGCGTTGGGCTCTGATCACTGCAAAACACGCCGCCCATTCAACCCTTTTGATGTTTACATCGGCGTCTGAGGCTTGGGCTTGATCCTTATTCTTCTCGGACTCTTGCTCCATCTGATCCAGTGTTGCAAACGTATCACTAACAAGAGTGTCACCTAGATTGGTCTGATACCAATTGTGAAGTCGCTGGATCGGTTGACATCCGAGCGTGTTCTTGATGGAAGGAAACAAAAACCAAAACCAAGAGGAAAACAAGATAACGAATAATAATTCAATGCTTTCATTGATAAAACCTAATGATTACAAGCTCGTTTAAACATAAGAATCACGACTCTTGGCAAAGGGAGATCGAGCATGATCTCCCCTCTCATCCGGCAACACCTAGGCCCCGGGCACTCTCTCAAAACCCTTCCCCTCTCTACACAATGAAACTGGTATTTATAGGCCTCAGCCCATATCAGATGCGACTAGGCCCATTCGTACAATTGGGCCATGCGTATGGTTTAATCCTACGACTGGACCATACTTATGGTTCACTCTTACGAATGGCCCATTCGCATCTCTCAGTCGCACGACTGGTCCATTAGCATGGCTCAGTCGTACGACTGAGTCTCATTCACATATGCTCCTGCGAATGACCTAGTTTCATGTGTTTACGACATATCAGGTGTATTACATTAAGCCTAGACTATTCGACAAGCGACGAACACACTATATATGACAATTTATGGTCCAACAGTTAATCATTCCTTTGTGCAGATGGGATATTAGGGAGATTTCTCCGTAAAGACCTTCAAGAAAGGGAAGGTCTCATCCCAGTGGAAATACCTGCTACATGTGGTTATCCATAGCTTGCCAAACAAGCATGGAGGATGGAACCAGATTCCTGAGGATCTCTCCTTCATAGTGTATGGAATGGTTAAAGGGGTCAAGTTCAAGTACTCTAAGTTTGTTTACACAAATTTGCTTGCTAACTGGGCTCACAGTTGAGGAAAACATGTAATATTCTTAAATTGGGACAGATGAAGCCCGACATCTTTAAAATCCTGAAGAAGCCAACTGTAGGCTTCTCAAGGGTAGAAACAGCCCTTGTCCCCAAAATGTTTGAGCTCATTGCACAAGGTGACAACCTAGCAACACAAGCTAGTGTTGAACCCACACCTTCTACCTCTAAACCACCAAAAAGGCCTCAAATAACCCTCACCTACCAAAGAAAGTCCAAATGAACCCCTGCTCAAGCTATTGAGCTTGTGCAGGCCCCTATATACTCACCCATACAGGAGGAAGTGGATACTGGAGCTCCCACTTCCCCTGAGGAGCAAACCACTCCTATTTCTTCAGGGATCAGTGCTGAGGTTCTTTATGCTCAGCCTGATGAGCTCACTAGCCCAACTGCCTTAAGCCTTCACTCTGAGTCTCAACACTCAAGTGAACAACCTTTAGGGGACAGTTACCATCCCCACCCTTTAGACTTAAATCAACCCATACCTAACCTTGAATTATGTACTGTTGAAGACTTAGGTTTTAGTGAGTACCATGAGTCTCTCTACTCTTCCCTTGCTCAAAGAGAGATAAGTGCTCCTGAGCCTCCTTTGTCTAACCCATATCAGTCACCCATTACTGTGGTGGACCTCTCTGAACCGGTTCAGGAGATCCATATGGAAGAGGCTCTCACTTTTGCAAGTGATTACATAATTAAGATCTCAACCATGGCAACTCAGCTCATTGACACTTCAACTGAGGCTGTCAGTGAGCAGAGGAAATCTAGCAACCAAGAACATGAAGCTGGTGGTGAGAGTGAGGACTTTGGTCCAGTTCTCTCATCCCCCAGTTATTCTTCAGATGAAGATGAGGGGAATTTGAGACTAAAGGTGCAAAAACTATGAAAAACATGCACCTACCTAGTCTTTAAGGTTAGTCACCTTGAATCTCAGGTGAATACCCTGCAAAACAGGGTCATTGAGCAGCAACTTGAGATATCTTATCTCAGGGAAAAACTAGCTGGGAGACCTTTAGGGAGAGCTCAACCAGAAACACTAAAACCTGTGGATGTGATTGACCTAACTCCTAGCTCACCTATGCAAGAGGGTGATGCTACCAAAAAAGGGGAGAAAGTCATTGCAATCACAGAACCTGGGAGTTCTTTAGAGAGTATGGACATTGAGGATCACCATCCTCACTTGTAATTATGCATACTCAGCAACTTCCTCAAGTTCATATTGATGTGGACTCTCTAGACTCTTTCAGTCACAGTCTCTTTGAGGAAGGCATTCCAAGGGTTATGTCATCACCACCCCAAGGAACTTCAAACTACACCATTGGGTGGAGGTATCATGCTGATAGAAGAGCCCTCATTCTTCAAAGAGTTAAAAGGCAGCATATGAAGGTCTTGACCTGATCAACATGCCACTTGTCAACCCAGTTAATCTAGACAAGCTGACAGGTTGGCACAAAGGATTTAAGATAGAATTATTGAAGAGTTCAGCCTAAGAAGGAGACAAAGGCAATTAGGTAATGTCATTGGTCAACTAGATGTTGAGGCAGACCCTAAGATTAGCTTCAAAAGGAAAACCTTGACTGGAAGCCCAATGATAGAGCCTGAGAGCCTTGTCATACCAACAACTACTTCAGCAATTCATTCCCTCAGTTAAACACCTGCTGGTGAAGGTGTATTAGAGCCTCTCTCTGGCCAGAGCTTGTATGCTACACAAAGCAATGAAGGCCAAATCTCTCTCCACCCTGTGTCATAAAGGTCTGTGGGTGACAAGGGGAAAAGGGTTTTAATTCATGAGGAGATTGAGGAGGAGGACAGATAGAGGAAGCTAAGGGGAGCAAGTTCCTCTGGATCTTCAGGCTTCATGCAAGCTGTAATCAGGGCTGCCCCTAGACCAAACACTAAAGATGATGAGTTGAGGGCAGTCAGGATTACTTACCTGCAGACCGGGAACTACGACATTGATGAGATTGTATCTCTCCCCTTAAAGGAAGTTAATGAACTGGTTGACATGGAAGTGTTAAGAGAGATGAAGGATGTAGAGGATGCAAGGTTGCTACTCCGAATCTAAGAAGAGAATAGATAGAAAAGACTGTACAAGCATGTTCCTAGTCTCTCCCCAGTTCAATAAAGCCTTGTGTAAGAGAGTTTGGCAGCTACACAAGAACCTCAGTTAGACAAAGAAACATATAGGCAAAATATGATCAACTACCTGAGTGCAACAGGTCTCTACCAGGCATCTGCACTTCTTCCCTTGTCCTTGAAGTACATTGAGTTTGAGTATCTCAAATATCTTAAACTTCAAGTGCTCAAAGAACAAAAGGAAACAAAGAGAAAGATGAGGGAAGAGGCTGCAAAGTAAAGAGCCATCATCCAAAAGAGTATGAAGAAGTCTGCTAACAGACAAAGGATAATGAGCTTTTTGAAGTTGTATGGATTCTCTGGAAAGAGACTTGGCCCTATGTCTCTATCCACAATGGATGAGCACATTAGGGTAATTAAGCAGAAGATCAAAAGTGGAGAGCTCATTACACTCCCCTTTAAGTAATGCTCCTCCTGAAGTGGAGGTTAAGGTTGAACAACCTAAGACAACACAACCTGGACCTCCTGCTGAGTCTCAGCAAGCTTTATCTTCTGATCCATAGCAGGGTCAAACTCCCTCTCCTTCTGAACCTATGAGTGAGGACCACCCAACCGAGCAAGACAAGACTAATCAACAAGGTGTTGCAAGCCAGTCTTCTCAGTTAAAGTCTTCAAAGAGTAGGAAGAGGATGACTTCTAAACCAAAGTCAAAGAAGAAAAATAAGTCTGAATCATCCACTTCTATGCCTCATGGTGAATCAGATCAACTTAAGGAAGTGCATGAAGAGGTAGCCCAATCAACTCCAATTCAAGTGGCTCCTCTTGCATCTGAGAGACCCATCTTATCCTGGACCTTCGTAACTAATCTAGAAATATGGCATGTGATCAGAGATAAAGGTGGTGAAGATGTCTACTCATGGCAAGACTTATTCAACCTACCTTTGCATAATCTCTTTGAGATGAGAAGATACTATGAGATTCTGAGTGATCCTGGCTATCTAATGAAGAATGACACGGTCATCATCATGATGAGGACTGTCAATAGCTGAAGATCTTCAAATGTTTTGGTAGCATCAACCTAGAGGGAGTTTGTAAGGATTCCTATAAGTCTGATGCAGGTAAAACATCCAAAGTATCTCTGCATGCATGCACTGAAGTTAAGAAGTAGAAATGCTTCGGATGTTTTACACCATATACTAGAAAATATTCTAAGTGTAAAATGTTCCGAAGCCAAGACCAACATCTTCTGAAGCCAAAAGTGAAGTCTTCCGAAGCTTCAAAGACAAAGTTTTCCGAAGCCAAAGAATGAAGACATATTTCTTCCGAAGACTTTTATGAACATGTTTTTATCTGATGTACTTTACCATAAAGCTGGACCCCCTTACATGAGTTGGTGAAAGTGTCCATGCTTTTGGTAACTGTACATTGAGGTCTTGGGTCTGAGCTTTCTACTTTATTTACTTTTATCATTATTTTAATATATTAGGATGTGAGTTATGGCATGTCATAGTCACTAGTCAAAAGGCAATCTGCCTTTTGACTCTACATTTGATTTTGTAGTTGTCTAGTCTTATGTATCCAGCTGGCCTTGAAAGTATGGTTGGCTGTATGTAGTATAAAGTATCTCAAGTACTTGTTATTTTCTTTTTATGATTTCGAACATTTGTACAAGAACTTGAGAAGCAATATACAGCATTTTTGAAAATCATACACTTGTGTTGTTTGCTATCTTTTTTTGTCTCATATATTTACTTGTGTTCTTAGCATGTTACTTATAAGTTACCAGTTCCCTATTTGATCGGTTAAGTGTTCTACAGAACTCTCCTCATTGTGTTGTTATGTTGTAAGTGTATACCCTTAAACGGTCCTGCACCTTGATCTATGACTGAGTTACCACCACCACCGAGTTGATCACATGATACATTTGTAGTCATTCCTCCTTGCCTTGATGCTTGCATTGGCAAGCTTACAACAGAAGTAAGTAATGCAGGATTATGTGGAAAACTAGATGATGGCATCATGACTGATTGAACTATCTTCTCTTCATATCCAATTCAAATGATTTCAGCTTGTTGACTGATTGAACCCTCTTTCTTGTTTCAGCATCCTCACTCGTAGACTCATTGCAGTGGGAGTGAATCCAACAGCCTATTTGTTTGTCCACTATTTGAGAGTTTTTTTTATCATATTTCCTTAGACTACTCAAGACAGTCAGAAAACGATTTGTCAAATTAGTAAGACTCTTATTCTTGTAACCCATAAATGAGTTGAACTCTTTCTCTGCCTGAATACCTTTGTCTTTCACTAACTCATCATTCTTGTCATAAAATTCACATAATGCATCATAAAGAGACTTGGCATTCCTGTGTTCAGCAAAGCGATTATAAATATCTGGTGCAAGACACAGAGTTAATGCTCCAAATGCTTTCTGATCCCTATCAATCAACTTCAGATCCTTTTCATTAAACGTGGCTAGGTCCTTGTTTTGAGAGACAACATCTCCAACAGTAACAGTCGGTATGTATGGACCGGAGATGATTGATTCCCACTGATTATGTTTTGTGTAGTAAAAGAATGCTTTCAAACATCTCTTCCAATCCTTAAAATTATCTCCATTGATCAGCCTCAGGGTCTATTAGCTGCCACACTCTCCAAAACAGCAAGGGTGAGAGTTGTCATCTTTGACACTGTAGTTTTGCAGAAGAATCCGTAGTTTCGCTGGAATTTGGTAATTTCGCTGCAACTTTCGCTGGGAATTTCGGCAGCAGTTTGGCTAGCAATCTGCTAGATTGTGCTAGTTTCGCAGACAATTTCGCCCGAAACTAGCTTGAATTTTTGTTCAAATGTAAAATCAGCAGCACTTTTGCTTGTTGATGGATCACAAACAATGTTGAACTTTCGTTCAGTGTGGGTACTTTCGCAGAGGTTGCAAAAACTATCACAATGAGCAAAATACTTATAGTTTCGCAGGATTAAGCTGGCAGTTTTGCAGGATGATCAGTAATTTCGCTGGATGATTCTGAAAAACTTTTTGAACACGTAATCGATCCAAAATCACTCAAATCTCAATGAACTTAAGATTTGATGATTGCCAGAGCTTTCCTAACCAAGAACTAACCAATTTCACTCAAATTCCATATCAAATACACTCAAATTTGATCCGGAATTGATGAAATAGTGATATTGACAAAAAAATAACCCAAAAACCAATCAATCAAGAGCACAAATGCTTTGATACCATTTTGTTGGTCCAAATCAGATCGAATTACCGTACAATTGATAGAATAGATGATTCAATATTAATAACCAACTCTTAATATAAACATATGATGAAGAATAATAGACCAAAAGTGTTCAAAAATAAACAAATCAAAGCCAACACTCACAATAAACAAGAGCTCAATGATATTTCAAAAAGATTATTGCTTACAGAATAGACTTGCAACAATGATAATACGAATTAGGGTTTTGCAAGGTTACCTACGATGAAAGAAACAAATTCTATATATAGAGTTGATAGTTTCACTGTCAACAAAACTATCATGCCCAAGCTTAGTTTCGCCCGGTTGTGAAACTCAGTTTCGCCGGGTGAAACAAGATTTCTGACTATGAGTGAAACTATAGTTTCGCTTATAGTTTCGATGGGCAGCAGAACTCTAACAACTAACAAACTTACAAAAGTAATCAAACATTTGACATATTACATTAAAACCTAAACAAAAATTAATCTAAGATGAGTCCAACCTAATCTTGATCTTCACCTCAGATGTATCAGTTGGATTTGACATGATTGTGCTGAGAGGAACTCCATCTGCAGAGTTAGTTACAACTGGAGCTGAAGTAGTATGATTTGATGGTCTTCTTCGCTCAAATCTTGGATCAGGATCACCTGTTGAGAAGATATCTATGGACCCTGAAACATGCTCACAAGATTTGTTAAAACAGTTGGTAACTAAATCAAGATCAAACAGCTAATCAGCACCAGAACCTTTCACACTAGGAGTGTGCTCATTGAAGATCACATTGGCTAACTCCTCAACTACTCTAGTTTTGAGATTTTATACTCTATAAGCTTTAGCTTGGAAGAGTATCCAATAAAGTATCCATCATCTGATTCTCATCAAACTTGGCTACATGATCCCTGGTATTCAAGATGGTGCAAGGACATTCAAATGAACTGAGGAAACCAATGAAAGGTTTCCTCTTGTGCCAAAGTTCATAAGGAGTCTTACCATGAGTCTTGACTACTAAAACTGTGTTTTGCACCAGAAAGCAGTGTTTACTGCCTTTGCCAAGAAGGTGATGGGCAGTTTAGAGTCAGACAACATAGTTGTAAGGATTCCTATAAGTCTGATGCAACCAAAACATCCAAAGTCTCTCTGCAAGCAATGCACTAAAGAACTGAAGTAGAATTGCTTCGGAAGTTTTACACCATGCACTAGAAATATTCTAAGTGTAAAATCTTCCGAAGCCAAAACTGAAGTCTTTCGAAGCTTCAGAGACAAAGTCTTCCGAAGCCAAATAGTGAAGACAGATTTCTTCCGAAGACTTTTAGAGATATGCCTTTATCCGATGTACTTTACCATAAAGCTGGACCACCTTTCGACTGCAACTCTGTAAAGTCACCAACTTACATGAGTTGGTGAAAGGTCCATGCTTTTGGTAACTGTACATTGAGGTCTTGAGTCCATGCTCTCTACTTTATGTACTTTTATCCTTTTTGTAATATATTAGGATGTGAGCTATGGCATGTCATAGTCACAAGTCAAAAGGTAGATATGCCTTTTGATTCTACAGTTGATTTTGTTTGTGTCTTGTCAATTGTATCCAGCTGGCTTTCAAAGTATAGCCGGCTGTAGGTTGTAGTATAAGTATTCCATGTTCTAGTATCTTTCTTAATGCTTTTTAACACTTGTAATAGAACTTGAGAAAGCAATATACTGCATCCTTGAAACCTAATATCTTGTGTTCTCTTATTCTGTCTCTTACTTGTTACTTGTGTTCTTAGCATCATTATTGTGACTAATCTAGTTTACTGTTTGATTAAGTTTGGTTAATCTCCTCTTTGTGTTGTTGTGTTGTAAGTGACCACCCTTCACCGGTCCTGCAATTGGTATCAGAGCATTTCAGGCTCTTGATATAAGATCTCACCATCTTAAGATCCCTCACACACACAAATATTAAACTTTCAAATGACATCCATTTCAAAGACTGATATGGAAACTGGAACCATGAACAAGTCCCCACTGATCACTCTTGATGACTTTGATACCTGGTGTATGAGAATGGAAGGTTTCATCAGGTCTCTAGACTCAAGAATGTGGGAGTCTGTTGAAAATAGACCTTTCATACCCAGCACTCCTTCTACTACCGGTGCTGGTATGATCCCCAAAGATGTGGCTAACTACTCTGATGAAGATAGGTAGAGAGTAGAGATTGATAGAAAAGCCATGACTGCTCTTCAAACTGCCCTTCCAAACTCTGTGTACAGAGGTTTCGAGAAGTGCAAAACAGCTAAACAGCTGTGGGATGCACTAAAACTGATGTATGAAAGCTCCTCTGAAGCCAAGGAGAATAAGAATGATCTCCTGAAGCAGCAGTTTGAAAACTTCACCTTCAAAACAGGTGAAACCATGACTCAGCAATACTTCAGGTATGTTGAGATAGTGGATACCCTTGTGGATGGAGGAGTTCCTCTTGAAAATAGAGACATTGTAAGGAAGTTCATGTCCTCACTTCCTAGGCAATGGACACACTATTGTGTGGTGATTAAGAGGACTGAAAATCTCAAAACTCTTACTCTGACAGAGTTATATGGGATTCTGAGTGGCTACCAGATGGAGATGAACATGGTTCATCTGGCAACTCCAACAATCAATTGGGTTCAGCCCTGCATGTGGTTGAAAGGGATAGCATAGAACCCCAACATCATCTCATATGCTACCCTGACAACTCACTAAAGGGTCCTTTCATCCCCTTCCCAGAGACACCCAGGGAGAACTACACTCAAGGAAGCCCATTCCAAGAGACAAGCTCTTCCCAAGCCTTTGTGTCTTCTGATGAAAGTTGTGGCAACTCTCTTTTCACTCTTGAAGACCTGGATTGTATCCATCCAGATGATCTGGAATATATGGAAATAGTCCAGCAGATGGCTCTTCTCACTCATAGAGCCAAGAAGTTCTACAAGAGAACTGGAAGGAGGTTTCCATGCAATGCAACCAGTGGAAAGTTTGGCTTGGATAAAAGCAAAGTCAAGTGTTACAACTGTAACCTGATGGGCCACTTTGTTTGAGAGTGTAAGACACCTAAAACAAATGGTTGCCAAGCACAAACCAGACCAAACTACACTAAGAAAGCCCCTCAGAATGAGAAGCCAAAGCAACATGCTGCTGTTGCTGTTGAAGAAGGAGGCTTTGACTGGAGCTTTCAGGTGGAAGATACTTCTCCAAACCAAGCACTAATGGCAGATCATTTTAAAATCTAATTTTAGAAAGTCTGAAAATGATTTTAGAAAGTCTGAAAATGATTATAAACTAAAGATAGAGGACTTAGAGAAAACCATTTCAGTTTTAAAACATGAGCATACAGATTTTAGGACTCAAATCAAAGATCTCATAACCAAGCTGACTGTGTGCCATGCTGAGCTTGTGATCAGCAAAGCCAAGGCAGAAAAGAGTGTTCTTGAAGAAGAGACCTTCAAGAACATGATATCCTCATCCGTGCACAACAAGGTGTGTTATCAAAATCGACAGGGACTGGGATCTAATGAGATAGCTCCTCCACACACACTCTTATCTGTAAGATCTCCTAGGTGTGGAACTTGTGAAGATGAGCTTCCTCTCATAGATCCTATAACTGAAGAGGATGAAGAAGAGATAGTGAAGAATTCCTCTGAGAAGAGTGTAGAGGGGGATTCTAAGAAGGGCCACTATCCTTCTGAGGAGAAGAAGATTACTGTGATGACCAAGTCAATGAGAAAGACCTTGATCAGGAAGAGCAAAAGAAAAGCAAGGAAGGCTCAAGAGATCAACGCTGCTTTTTACTCTAAGCAGAAACAAATTTTTATCTTTGCAGGGTTTGAAGTAGTAAAGACTGAAGACATCAACCAAAACTCTTCAGCTAAGAGTTCTGGTTGTTGTTCAAATTATCTCAGTACCAAGAAGAAGACTGATCTGCTGTGTACCATTGCTGCACAGCCTGGACCATCAAACTCCAAGAACAGTTCCCAGCCCATAAGAACTGCCTCAGCATCTACAAAGATGAAGGTGGAGAACGGATGTGACCAAAGACAGTCTTGTTCTCATAACAAGACTCTTTTGAAGAAGAAAATATTGTGTGTCATGTATGAAAGTACCTCTCACATTGCTAAGAATTGTCCATACAATCCTAAAAGCACTGTCCATATGACCAAGACAAAGACTTCATCTGAGTACTTTTGAGATGTATTGGCTTATCAGATTGATTACTTGTTAAGTTACACCACTCACACCTTATGGTAATGTGATTAATCATGAGATCTGTTACAAGCATCATATCACTTCTTTGTTATGAGTCATCATAGACCTGAAGTGCTAAGATATCCTTTGTTGTAAGTCATTACAGACCTGGATTTTCTCTTTGATGCAAAAGATGCCAATGTGCACAAACTATTCAAATGGATAGTTAGAGCTGATCAAATGGTTATCCATGATCATTCTTTGTTAATTTAAGTAACATGAACTCTGGTTATACATATGTTTCAGGTAAGAAGTTGAGTATGTGTTCTTTCTTGCATGTCTTGATGATAGTTGAGCTCTCTAAGTCTCTGTATGATTTACATCATGTCATAGCTAAATATATGCTAATCAATCCAAGACTTGAAAAAGTAAGTGAGTTGATATTTTGTCAAAAACACTCATTTTCTATCCTTAGATCTTATGTCTCCTTTGCTATGATATCACTGACCTGGAACACACTTGATCAGGATTTATTCATTGTCTATGACTATTCATATTTTTTTTTATTTTAATGTGTTGATCTTCATTGATATGATCTCACTGCAGACATTAATTCTTTTGTTTATATTTGATTTTGATTCTGCTTTCATTTTGATCTTATGCATGTTTTCTGTGTGTGAATGCAATGTATCAATGAGATGTGTGATCTTATTATGCTACCTTAGAAACCTTATAAGTTGTTCAAACTTAAAAGTTTAGGGGAGTAATAAATGGAAGAGTTTTTCTCAGAAAATCAAAATCAATGTTAAAATGTTGAATTGAAAGGATGATGCTATATGTTCAAAGTGTATGTGAGTTTGATAATGTAACTTTTGAAAATGATAATATGAACCTATATAAATTTGCAAGTGGAAATGCTTCTTTCAAAAGTTGAAAAACAGATATTTGATTTTGTTTTGAGACTAAAATGAAGGGAAAGATAAATTTAAAAAAATCTAAAAAAAAACAAGTGAAGATTTAAGATTGTTAAAAATTAAAATTGAGTGTGCAAAATGTAAAAAGTTCAAATTTAAGGGACTAAAAGGTAAATTTTGGGAAATTCAAAAATATGCTTTAAATGTTCAAAGATTAGTATGAAATATTACTAATATGTTCAAACAGTGTGCAGGTGAAGAATTTTGAAAAACACAAGTGTAAGACTCATGAAAGTCAACTCAAAGTCAACTCATGCGCCTAAATAGTGTTCATATGTCTAAATAGAAGCATGGTGAACTTTCAGGAATTATACAAGTGTTTGGGCGTTTTTCATATTCCCATGCGCCTAAACAGTTGCAATAAGTCCATGAGTTTAACCAAGTGTTTGGACGTTTTACACAAACCCATGCGCCTAAACAGTGATAATGAGTCTGATGTTAAGCAAGTGTTGGGCGTTTTTAATTGCTCATGCGTCTACACAGTGTTGAAATGTTTCAAGAGTTACAAGTTAGACGTTTCAGGAACTTCATGCGGCTGAACAGTGCTTATGCATTTGTACATTGCTCATGCGATTGAGCAGTTCTCATGCGTCTGAGTCAATACGCACAAACAGTGCTCATACGTGTCATTATTTTGTGAATTTTAGGGATTCATACGCACAACCAGTGCTCATGCGTCTAAAATTTCACTTAATATAAATTGAATACTTACATTGGTTTCTCATGTCTATCAAAAGATACATTGGAAAGAATGAGCAAAATGGAGATAAAGACGAATGAAGCAAAACCAAAACAAGGCATTCTTGCTAGCAAATTTAAGTCTGCAAATGCTAATGCTTTGAAAGAACAGGAAATGTATTAAAAGAAGCCAATGTTCAAGATCAAGGAAGAACCTGAAGATTTCTTTGAGTGATGAAGATAGAAGATAGAAGATAAAAGCTGAAAATGAAATAGAAGATGAAAGATAAAGCTGAAGAAAAGATAAAAAAAGGAAACAAGATTGAAGATTTTGAAGACCGAAGACCATGTAAATCTTAGGGAGAGTATTGTTAGTTCTCTAGAAAGATTAACATGTTGTCTTTATGTGTCTTTTTACTATTTGTAATAGTATAGGGACTAGTTTTGTAATTTGTTAGTTCCATGTGTTTCATTATAAATAGCTTAGTCTTGAAGAGACGAGAGTAGTGACGAACAACAGATTCATAACTGTTTACATACTTTGTAATTGTCTTTGCTTGATATTAATGAAACTATGAATTTTGTTGATATCATGCTTGATTTGATTACTTTGTTTGTATTTTCTTTGAATTGTGTTCATACATCATCATAGATTGCTACATTTGATCCTATCAAATTGTATCAGAGCTCCCATTGATCCTTTCACTATGCCTGCTGGGTAATCTGCTATGCTTGGGCAGCATTGAGCTCCACAAGCTGACTTAGCTGAGCAGCTCTTTCTTCATCAGCAGCTAACAGCTTCAGCACCATGCGGTTTAGTGCAGCCAGCTGTTCCTCTATCCCAATGGAGGGTAGAGTGGGTCCGGTGGTGAAGGTAGTGTGGGATGATGGACCTGCTTGGTGGCTAGTGGTGGATGTGGTGAATATGGGTGGTGGGATAGGAGTGGATGGTGAATGGGTGGCTGTAGTAGTGGTGGTTGGGAGTGTGGTAGTAGTGGTAAGGGGTGTGGTAGTGGTGGTGGTAGTGGTAGTAGTGGTGGTTGTGGCAATGGTAGTGGATGGGGTCAAAGTAAATCTCGGCCTCTTACCCTTTTTGCCATAAGGATGAGCCATCCTCTTCTTCCTAGATCCCTTAGAGGTAGAGGCTTAACCTTGGCTGCAGGGCTGGTCCGGGGTGTAAGATGGATCAGTATCAGCAGTAATAGCATCCCCGGACTCACCTTGGCGTCCACCAACCGCCCTGAGCCCTCTCTCAGTGGCTACGACCCGGCTTCCCACCGTCCGTACCAATGGCTCCTCGTCCAACTCCTCCTCATCCATCTGAATGTCGGGGTGAATTGGGGCCGGCTCGGGTCCACCCGGGGCCTCACCTCCTTGACCATCACCATGGTCATCATCGTCGTTTGAGTAATCGTCTAGTATCTCAATAGGCTCGACATCAGAAACACTATCGTCGTGGCGCCACTTCTTGTGAGACGGCGCCACATAATCAGCATTGGCAAGATGCCTGAACAGTCTCCTCACAGGGGGTTTCACCTGCTTCTCCCTGTATACCTTCATCCTCCCTAATGTGTTGTCATCCATCACCTCCAGTATAACTGCATCATCACTCTCTTTTGGCAGTGAGGGCAGCTTTTGGTTGATAATCAGCTGAAGGATATGCGGGTACATACAGAAACCCTCTTTTCCTTTGGTTTCTATGTTCTCGACCCAGTAGCTGAAGATCATCCATGAGAAGCTGAATGGATGATTCAGTACCAGAGCCACATAGGCGTTCTGGATCTGATCAGACAGCTCATCAAAGCCTCCCTTCCTCGAGGCTATACACTTTAGCAGCACATGGGCTAAATACTTGAATTGGGGGCACAGGTTGCTCTTGTTGAGCACACCTATGTTTATGTCCCCCGCGTACTTAGCCCGAAGAAAACAACCTTGGACTGTCAGTGGATGCAATCTGGTTGGGCAGTCACTATCATCTCCCAACTCTAACACCCTCCTCAGATCTTCCTCGTTTATCTCAATCTCCTCACCTATATGGACCTCCGAATACGATGCGGTTCAGCAGACCTGTTGACTACAGCGCTTTCCCAGAAAGCCAGCTGAGCCGATCGATATGGTGTGCACGGGGTAGATATCGCCTTGAAGATTCTTGATCGTCTCAGGAATGTAATAATACCCACAACATCTGATGCATTCCAGGAGGTTACGTCCAGATGTGCACAAAGGTTATGCTTTGTGCTCATGGTCCATCTACTCGCCATATTTTTGTAACACACGAGACATAAACATTAGAATTGTCCGTAATTGAAACTATTGAAACTTAAACTCTTTTGAAATCAGTCTGGTTCAATCGTGCTATTGAATTATACGACTGAGTTCAGTCGGGCGATTAAGCATGCGCCTGAGTTCAATCGTGCGACTGAGCATGCGGCTGAGTTCAATCGTGCGACTGAGCATGTGGCTAAATTCAATCGTGCGACTGAGCATGCGGTTGAGTTCAATCGGGCGACTGAGCATGCGGCTGAGTTCAATCGGGCGATTGAGCATGCGGCTGAGTTCAATCGTGCGACTGAGCATGCGGCTGAGTTCAATCGGGTGATTGATCATGCGGCTGAGTTCAATCGGACGATGTTGCTCATACGCCTTGTTCATTCGGCGATTGGGCCATTCGCCCAGTTCAATCGTGCGATTGAAGTTCATTCAGAGTGTCCAGTCAGATAACTCTCTGTTCGACACTCTAACACTGAATCTAGGTCAAAACTTGATGTTAAATGTTGTGTATAGACGCTTTAGACTCGCATGAACCCTAAATGTCACTTTATGTCCTTTATTTTAACCATTATGCACGTTTAGTTGGTCAATATGATAGTTATTACTTATTTGTTGATTTTAATCAATTTGGGCTTGTTAGGGTTTGATTTCACCGCACATTTTGTGCGATTTCAATCACAAAATTACCTGTAGATGATGAGAGTATAAGTCAGTAACACAATAGCAGTGAGAAATCGACTAAATAAAATTTTGGCAGAGTATTTGTGCTTTTGGGGGATTTGGGAGCGATCAAAGGGTGATGAGGATATGTGACCGACTTTAGCCCAATTTATACTGTTTTTATCTTCAGTCGGGCGACTGGACCTATTCGCACACTTCATTCGTGCGACTAGGTCTAAGTCGTGCGACTGGCTCAGTCGGTCACATTCAGTCGTGCGACTAGGTTTCAGTCGTGCGACTGACTCATTCGGTCACCTCCATTCGTGCGATTGGTTCATTCTGGTGATCCAATCGCATGGATTGACCCATGCTTATGGTCCAATCGTACTTCTGTTCCATACGTGTGGCTTAGTCATGCGATTGGGCTCATACGTATGATCCAATCATGCGACTTGTCCATACTTATGGTCCAGTCGAGCGAATGGCTCATACTTATGAGTTTGACCTTATGACTTTTCAAACACTTAGCCTTTTAACTATAGATAAAACTTTATGAACGATGATCATCTCAGACATGATCTTTTTAATTTGAAAAACTGTTTGATCACCTCAGATGTGATCCTTTTACTTAAAACCAAATTTGTCACCTCAGACGTGACTCATTTTACTTAAAACCGATTCGTACATTGATTCAAGATGAATAGTCCGACTTTTTCTTAATAAAACAAAAAGTTAAATAAAACACCTAGAAATTGAAAACGAGATTAGGACATATTTTTGTATTTTTGATTTGGAGATGGATGTAAACCTATTAGAGTACTTCTAACCGATTTTACTTCCTGGACAGCACAGCTTCAATTCTATTTTATCATTTCTGGTATGTTCATTATGGAATCATACAGGTATACCAAAATCATTTGGGACATTTTAATAAACTATTATCATACTAGAGCTACAAGATGCACACAATGATTTTGACTTTCGAGAACTGCAACTCACGATGATTGTCAGTATACTTGTCCTCTTAAATCCATACACTGATTTTTGACACACATTGATGATGAATTAAGGTTTAGATATTTCAACAAGCATTTGTGGATCCCACGCTTCTATGGTAATCAACATTCCTCAGGAGAATTTTGAGCGGTCTACGGGTGTTTTGACAAGAAGAAACTATTCTAAGAGCTTTCAAAGAGATGCCAAGCCTCAAGTCAGTGCCATCGCACAGCAGAGAGGCGCAAACAACAATGAATTCTAGAATATTTAGGTTATGCTTATCCTTAGCTCAGTGCCACCGCACAGCAGTGAGGCACACAACCTATCTTCTTGTTAGAACATATATAATTTTTCCTTTTAGCACATAACGCACCAACAACATTTGTTATTAGCTTTGATTGCGCGTATCAGTTTTTTTCCGTGCTTTGCTCCTTTTAGCACATAACGCACCAACAACATTGTCGGACTAAGTATTTTCATCCTCTGTGATCACATCACTTTTCTTTTTCACCCCGTTGACCTCTAACAGATATAAAAATCTCGGTTTATCAAAGGCTTTTTTGTAGAGGTCAGCGCGTTGAAAATCCGTATTAATTTTAACCACATCGATTAAATTCTTTTCAAAACAATCACGTATAAAGTGATATTTAACTCCGATGTGTTTAGTTTTAGGATGTTGGACAGGATTTTTAGTTACGGCTATAGCAGAAGAATTGCCAACAAAGATAGGAGTGTTAGAGAATTTCAAACCGTAGTCGCGCATTTGCTGTTGAATCCAGATGATTTGTGAACAACAACTTGCAGCAGCAACGTATTCAGCTTCAAATGTTGGCAGAGCAACGGAGGTCTGCTTCTTACATTGCCAGGTGACTAATCTTCTCCTAAAAAATTGACATCCTGCAGATGTTGACTTGTAATTCATTTTGCAACCACCATAATCCGAATCGTTATACGCTGTAAGCTAAAAGTCATCCTCATAAGGATACCACAACCCGAGTGTTGGAGTATCCTTCAGATAACAAAATATCCTTTTAACTCCTATGAGATGGTTGACTTTCGGGTTCACCTGATATCTGGAACAAAGACACGTCGCGTACATTATATCAGGTCGTGAGGCTGTGAGGTACAGAGGGATCCAATCATTCCTCGGTACATGGTGGCATCCACCAGATCACCATTTTCATCTGGTGCCACGTCGTGGTTTGTAGCTAGTGGAGTCCCAGCTGTCGAAGCATTCTCCATATCGAACCGACTTAGGATATCACCTACATACTTGGTTTGATGTAGAAATATTCCCTTTGGTGTCTGATCCACCTGTAACCCGAGAAAGAACTTCATCTCTCCCATGGCACTCATCTCAAATTCAGCTTTCATTACTGCTTCAAATTCTTTACATAAATCTTCGTTTTTGGAACAAAAGGTTATGTCATCAACATAAATCTGTACCAGTAGTAAGTGACCATCCTTTTCTTTGATGAACATTGTACAATCAATCACTCCTCTGCGAAAGCCTTGTTTCACCAGATGAGTGGAGACTTTCTCATACCATGCTCTCGGGACTTGATGGAGCCCGTAGAGAGCTTTATCAAGCTTGTAAACTCTGTCCCGATGATAGGGATCCTCAAATCCTTCGGGTTGACTGACATATGCTGTGAATACTGAGTATTGGTCCTCCATTGCGATTAACTTTAGTCTTTGGAACAAAACTGTTTCACTTGTGCGAATGGAGCTGTGCGATTGGGCTATTCGTGCGATTGAACAATGCGAATGGTTTAATCGTGCGGCTGGACTTATGCGAATGGTTCAGTCGGGCGAATGAACTGATGCGGTTGAACAATGCGAATAGACTGCTCAATCGTACAAATGGAGGTACGAATGAGTCCAATCGTGAGTATGAGGGATGTGAATGAGTCCAGTCGTGCGATTGAGTCAATCGTGCGACTGAAGCTGCTGGATTTCGAAAATTTCTAGGTTTAACGTGTTTTGGCCGTAAAAACCCGAATTTTCACTAACCCTAATTGACGTATGCCGGAAATACCAAACTTTATGAGCAGGAGACATCTAAGACACCGTTTGATACGAAAAGATTGCGTTTTTAGTGAAAAAACACAATTTTTGTATCAAAAACGATTGGAATCACACGTAATCAAGAGCCAAAGCTCTGATACCACTTGTTAGGATCGTGTATTGAACGAAATACTAACTGATTAAGGTGTATACCGAATCAAATAGTGCGGAATCCTATTTGATTGGCGATCCAATCAGTGAGAACGCACATCGAATCTATTATGGATTGAATCTAAACCTTAAGAACGATATGGAATCGATCTAGTGCGATCTGTGAACTAGGAACAGGTTCTTAGAGGTCTCTGGACGGCTAGGGTACGTCTGGAGTCGAAGTGATATGAATTGTTCCGTTTTCCACGAATTAGGTGGTATTTATAGGTTAGGGTTGCTCATTCTGGCGACTGAACCATTAGTATGGTTCAGTCGTGCGATTGAGCCATGCGGTTGATCCATTCGCACGACTGAGTGTTCAGTCGTTCAATTGAGCCAATCTCATGTTACAATCATACGACTGATCCAGTCTCCTGGTTCAGTTGTACGACTGAGTTATTCGCATGAAGTTGTTCATGCGTATGGTCCATTCGCATGGGCCATTCGCATGAGAACTTCATATTACTAGGTTTGAATGTATTTATTAATCATTACATTATCAAGATTCATTCAAACAACCACAAACCTATATAATCAAGTCAATATGCATTAAACAAACTCATTAATGAAATATTAAACATTATAAACACAACCAAACATTTACATTTCATTAAGTATCCAACTATTACATAAGTGTAGGACATTAAAGACATATTACATTCAGTTCAGAAATTAGGGACACATGTACCTACAAACTCCCCCTTGGACCTAGTTTCATCTAATGTCTTACTTTCTTCATCACCTCTTCATACTTCTTGTACTTATCTTCTTTTGTGACTCCTGCATGTATCTCAAACGCAAAGTAGAGTCGTATAACATTCTGAAAATGTAGAACTTGTACAATATCTTGAGAGTCATAGAATAGTGGCCACTTGTATAATGTGTACACATCATTTGCAGACAAGTTTCTGAGCCACATCGGGTCAAATACCCTGATAGTATCCATTTTGCCTTTTTTGTTCAAGACTATGACTGCCTCTCCTGTCCTCCAATCATAGTACCACCATTTGAAGTGTGGAGTGAAATCCTGTGGCATTTCCCGTACTGGGATCTTAGACATGGTGCGTGGAGGACTCCACTTCAGCACTATTCTTGGTTTTCCAGTTAGTGTATCAACCTCAGACCATCGGATATACCTCGTTGGTTGTTGAGGTTTGAAGTTGGCCCATCTGGTGTGGTACTCTCTCTTCAGAGCTGCTTCGAACCATCCAGACATCTTGCGTGGATCAGCATATAGCAATTTCAGCTTTGCTAACTTGTTCAGCTCAAATGCAGGAAGAGTCTTCAGGTCATGTGGGAACCTGAAGTACTCGATCCCTTGCTCACGTTTAACTGCATAAACATTGAGATCTTCAAAATATGCCCATGCTATGATTCTGCCCGACACCTTGTGATGTTTCTTCACTTTGTACAGCTTGGTGTAGACAGTCGACTTTGAAGCACTTTGTTGGGCTCTTATCTCTTCAAAGCATGCAGCCCACTCAGCCTTTCTGATATTAACTTCAGCATCCGAGGCTTGGGCCTTATCTTCAGTCTTGTCTGACTCTTGTTCCAGTTTATCCAGAGTCTCTAAGGTTTCACTGACTAGATTGTCTCCCGGATTGGGAATGACATTACCCGCATTGTCAGTGTACTCTGGATAATGCTGGTCAGTGACGTCTTCAATCTCGATTTCATCCACATCATTGAGCTCGTCATCACTTTCCACATGGACTTTGGAGCGTCTTTCACGATATCGTCGACATTGAGTTTGAACATTTCTGCTATTTGCTCGTCAGTGAGATTGTGAATGATCTCTCTTTCTTCAGGAGTGTACATCACCGATCTCCTGACTATACCCTGCAGATCAAGAATCAACGTGAGCTGAGTCTTGATCTGTTGGAGGGGAGCAACGTCATATTCATCCCTCTGAAAGTTTGGATCTGCTTGATTTAGACATTCAACACAACAATCATTAGTTCATAATCAAAACAAAAACATCAACATCAAATATAAACATTCATTTCATTAATATGATACAAGATTCAAATACATAAGATTTAAATAACAAAAATAGCTAAGTATTACTCTTGTCCTGGATCATATTATCTTCTGCTGACGGGGTGGTTGTAGAGGCACTTTGATCTTGTGCTTTCTTTGTCCTCCTCTCACTTGCAGGTGTGGCACCCACAGCAGATGTGTCATCTTCATCATCATCAACATCATCATCACTAGCATCATCACCAGCATCAGTATCATCCTCAATGTCATCACCATCGTCATCATCATCATCACTATCATCATCACTATCATCTCCATCCCCTTCCTTGATCTTTAAGGGCTCGTCCTTGGACCCTTGAGCCGCAACATGATGGTCTTGTTGGTGGTCTCCAACTCCTCTATCCTTTTGGCTGATTGGGCATTTGCTCCCGGATTTGGGACATATCTACGCGATGTGCATCCATCATCTGGGCCTGCTGCTCTATCTGTTGTGCTTGCTGAGATATCTGCAGAGATTGGGCAGCAGTAAGGTCTACTAGCTGACGAATCCGAGCAGTCTTATCGTCATCGGCAGGCAACAGCCTCAGCACCATACGGTTAAGTGCCGAGAGCTGTTTCTCTACCCCACTGGGAGGTAGAGGTGATCCAGATGTATAGGTAGGGTGTGATGATGGGCCGGCATGGTGACTAGTGGTGGTGGTGGTGGCAGTGGTGAAGATTGGGGTTGGTATAGATGAAAGTGGTGGTGGATTGGGTGTGATAGATATGGTGGTGGCTAGAGTGGTGGTAGTAGGTGGAATGGTGGTAGTAGGTGGAGTGGTGGAAGTAGGTGGAGTGGTGGTAGGTGGAGTGGTGGAAGTGGAGGTAGTAGTGGTGGTGGTGATGAAAGTCAACCTTCTCTTCTTCTTCTTCAAACCGTGGGGCTGAGCCATCCTTTTCTTCCTCGAACCCCTCGAGGTGGATGCTCCCCCTGGAACCCTGCTAGTATGATCAGGAGCATAAGTAGGATCAGGGTCAGCCTCCCCAGATTCGCCAGGGCGTCCACCAACCTCCTGAATACCTCGGTCGGTGGCAACCACCCGGCTCCCCACAGTGCGGGTTAGAAGCTCCTCATCAGTATCCTCCTCCTCATCAGGACTTATCAGGACAAAAGTCCTGATGGAACCCTATAGCCTCTGCTTCATCATGGGTGGATGCAGGAGATGCTCTATCACCAGTGGGGGCCCTCTGTTGAGTGGGCCCTGCATCTCCACCAGCACCGCTATCATCGTCTTCTGAATCATCGTCTGGGCGCTCTATCAGCTCAACATCCGAATCACTGTCTCCGTGACGCCATTTACGCCTCCCCGGCGCCACGTAGTCCACCTTGGCCGGATGGCCTATGAGTCTCTTTATCGGGGGTTTGACTTGCTTTCCCCGGTAAACCTTCATACGACCCAGCGTCGTATCGTCCATAATCTCTAATGCCACGGCATCATGGCTCTCCTTTGGAAGTGTGGGCAGCTTCTCGTCAAATATCATCTGTAGAAACTTGGGTACATGCAGAAACCCTTTTTGCCTTTCGCCTCCAAGTTCTCTATGAGATAAGAGAAGATCATGCTAGAAAAGCTGAAAGGGTGGTTCAGCACCAGTGCCACGTAGGCATTTTGTATCTGGTCTGAAAGGTCGTCGAACCCACCCCTACGTGAAGCTATGCACTTTAGGATGACCTGTTCCAAGTACTTGTACTAGGGACACAGGTTGCTCTTGTTGAGCACCCTTGAGTTGATATCCCCAGCGTACTTCATCCTCATGAAGCACCCTCTCACCGTCTGTGGGTGAAGTCTGGTGGGGTGGTCTGTGTCATCTCCCAACCCAAGTACACGCTGAATGTCTTCGGCGGTGGTCTCTATATTCAAACCAAAGATAGAGCTCCTAATGCAGTACGGCTCACGTGATCGGCCAACTGATGCATTCTCCCAAAAGGCTTGTTGTAGAGACCTGTAAGGGGTGCATGGTGTAGAAATAGCCCGGTGGATTCAGGATCGCTTAAGAAAATCGATGATCCCTGCAAACTCTGCCCCATTCCGACTTGTGGAGTCTAAGTGAGCACAGATGTTGTGCTTAGGGTTGACAGACCATCTATCAGCCATCTATCTGTAACACAAGATACAGAAACATTAGATAATCACATGACACAAATCAGTTCTAATTAACTTGATTTAATTCATTCTGGTTCATTCATGCGATTGAACCATGCGACTGTGTTCAGTCGGTTGTCATGTCATGCGACTGAATTCAGTCGAGCGACTGATAGGCGACTGAGTTCAATCGGTTGACTGAGCCTGCGATTGGTTCTGTTGGCCGACTGAGCTCATTCGTATGATCCATTCGGACGATTGAGCCATTCGACAAGCTCAATCATGCGATTGGAGTTCATCCTGACGACTAGTCGCATGACCCACTGTTCGGTCAACTTAGATTCGAATCTTGACCGATTCGTGAAATTAAATATTGTGTAATGGGTCGTTAGACTCGCAATCACTTAACTAATAACCTAATAACTTTAGTTTTAACATTTTACTTGGTTTAAGTAGGTTATTAGTCCGTTTAATGGTTCGGTTCTTGTGAGAGTCTTATTTCACAGATTAGGGCACCATTACTCCAGATTTCGGTGAATATGGGTCGGTAGGCTGGTGCTGGTGATGTAGGTGTGAATGGTATGGTGGTGGATGGGAAGGATACAGTGGTGGTAGGTGAGGTGGTAGCTGTGGTAGCTGTATTGGATGTGGTGGCTGTGGTGATGGGTGGTATGTCAGTGGTGGTGGTAGTGGTGGATGTGGTGGTGGAAGTAGTGGCAGCAGTGGTAACGAAGGTCAGGTGACGCTTCTTCTTCTTCAGTCCATGGGGTTGAGCCATCCTCTTCCTCCTAGTCCCGGTGGAAGTGGATGCTCCCCCTGCAGCTCTGCCCACTGAACCCGGAGCATAGCTCGGGTCAGTCTCTCTCTCTGAGGAGTCCTGAGGGTGTACACCAACCACCCTAATCCCGTGTTCTGTGGGAACAACTTTGCTTCCCACAGTCCTAGTGAGGGGCTCCTCATCCGACTCCTTCTCCTCTTGATCACCAACTACGAACTCCTGATGGAAACCGGCCATCTCAGCAACCTCTCCGGTAGTGGCAGACCCCGGGGGAATAACGTCTGAATCAGTGCCTCTATGTGGAGCAGGCATATCATCCCCGGCGTCGCCGCTATCATCATCATCTGAGTCAATATATGGTATAGCAATCTGCTCTACATCTGAATCACTGTCATCGTGGCGCCACTTTCTCTTGGCTGGCGCCACATAGTCAGCACGGGCCAGATGCCCAAACAACCTCCTGACAGGGGGTTTCACCTGCTTCCCCCTGTATACCTTCATCCTGCCTAGCGTAGTGTCATCCATGACCTCGAGCACTACAGCATCCTCCTTCTCCTTTGGCAGGGAGGGAAGCTTCTGATCAATAATCATCTGTATAAACCTCGGATACATACAGAAGCCTTCCTTCCCTTTCCCCTCAATGTTCTCCACCAGGTAGGTGAAGAAAATTTTGGAGAAGCTGAACGGGTGGTTCAGCACCAATGCTGCATAAGCGTTCTGGATCTGATCCGACAACTCATCAAATCCTCCCTTCCTCGACGCTATGCACTTCAGCAGAACATGCGCAAGATACTTGAACTGGGGACAGAGGTTACTCTTGTTGAGTACCCCAGCATTGATGTCCCCAGAGTACTTGGCTCTCATAAAAACATCCTCTGACAGTGAGGGGGTGTAGACGAGTAGGACAATCAGCATCGTCCCCTAACTGTAGAACAATCCTCAAATCCTCCTCTGATACGGTAATAGCCTCACCAAAGATCGTACTCCTGATGCAATGAGGCTCAGAGGATCTATCAACAGTCGCGCCTTCCCAGAAGGCCTGCTACACTGATCTATACGGCGTGCATGGTGTAGAGATAGCATGAGCAATCCTGGATCTCAATAGAAACGTAATGATGCCTGAGAAGTCAGCTGCGTTCCTGGATGTCAAATCCAGAAGAGCACATATGTTATGCTTGGTGCTCATGTTCCATCGACTCGCCATCTGTAACACATAACAATATAAACATTAGTACCACTGGCTAAGAGTATAATGAAACACTTAAACTTTGAATAGAATGTCTCTGTCATGCGATTGAGGTTGTGCGACTGAAGACAGTCGTGCGACTGAACAGTGCGATTGAGGTTCAGACGTGCAAATGACCTCATGCGTACGACTGAGTGTGCGACTGGACTCATGCGCATGTACTCTTATGCGGTTACACCAGTCGTGCGACTGAGTCTCATTCGCATGGTTCAGTCGTGCGGTTAAGTAAATCGCCCCCTTCAGTCGTGCGACTGAAGTTCATCCGCCTGTCCAATCGTATGACATCCTGTCCGTTCAATTCAAATTAACTTTTTCACCAATTTTGAGTTTTAGACTTCATGTTTTGGTTCATTAGACTCGCAACGCATTCGTGTAACACCTAACATCTTTAATTTCATTAGTTTGAGCCATTTAGTTAGGTCATTTTGTCACACAAGTCACAGTTTTTCTAACGGGTCTGATTATCCAGATTAAGAGTCAAATTGAACGATTTGGTGATGTTTCTTCGTCACAAATTACCTGTAGAATCGAAGTAAATGGTCAGTATGCAAGAAACGAAGGTTTTATGGAGATCAAACGAAATTTGGGCAGAGTGACTTTAGTCGTGCGATTTAGGGTTTCTTTGAGGGTGATGAGTCTCTGCGACCGACTCCTCCTCTATTTATACCAACCCTAGATCCAATCGTGCGACTGAGTTCATACGCACCTTTCAGTCGTGCGAGTGGGACTCAGTCGTGCGATTGGGTCAGTCGCCCTTCTCCAGTCGTCCGACTGGATTTCAGTCGTGCGACTGACTCACTCGTTCGCACTTAAGCCTCCGACTGGACTAATCGTATGGGCCATTCAGTTTGATGGTCCATACTCATAGTTCATTGTGCGAATGGATTCCATTCGTATGGTTAGTCCATACGTATGGTCCATTCGTGCGAATGGGTCATACTTAGTTAATTTTCTGCCATTTTTACCAATTTACTTTCAAACCCTTTTAAATTAATTTAAATTAACGTTATGAGCCTTTGATCATCTCAGACATGATCATTTTATCCTGAAAACATTTTGATCACTTCAGACGTGATCCTTTTAAACACTTTAGTCACCTCAGACGTGACCCTTTTAAAAACACTTTGTCACCTCAGACGTGACTGTTTTTAAATTTTCAAAGCACATATGGTCATCTCAGACATGACCCTTTTAGTGAGTTGATTCCTTCTGATTTTCCTGATGTAGTCCGACACAAGACTAAAATTAAAATTAAAACAACTAACTAATTTAAAACTTTAACTATTACATAAACAAACTTATTTTTGGCTTTTTGTGAGAGATAAATCCAGAGATTGATATCTACGGGATTTGGTTCGGGAGTAGATAGCTTCAACTTAGATTGATCATATCTGGACCAATTCAATTTTGGAATCATACAGGTAAGTCAAATCATTTGGGACTAGTTATTAAACCTTTTGATGCTCAAATTCTCGGTGTTCATCCAGAGTCGTTAGCAACTTAAGGAAATCATACTGAAACTCTTAGATTTTCACATTGATTTGAACCTTTGAGCATGTAGCCACCATGATTGTCAGTATGTTTGTCCACTTAAATCCATACACAGACTTTTGACACAGACTGGTGACTTATTTAGGTTTAATTATTTCAACTAACATTTGTGGATCCCACACTTATATGGTAATCAACATTCCTCAGGAGCTTTTGAGCGGTCTACGGGTATTATTACAAGAAGAGACTATTCTTAGAGCTTTCAAAGAGAAGCCTGTCCTCAGGTCAGTGCCATCGCACAGCAGAGAGGCGGCAAACAACAATGAATTCTAGAATATCTAGGTTATGCTTATCCTCAGGTCAGTGCCATCGCACAGCAGAGAGGCACACAACCTATCTCCTTGTTAGAGCAGCTTATTTTATTTTACACAAAATGCACCAACAACATAAGTCATTAGCTTTATTGCATTTGTCTTTCATTTTTTTTCTTGCTTTGCTCTAATTATGGTCATCCGCACACATTTGTGGCGTTTAATTGCTCATTACCCCTTATTGGAATATATTTGATTGTGTTAACCAGTGATAAGATGGAAGCCCACAGTCAGTTGAACAACTTAGTTTGATCTTGAGATCACCAATCAGGTCTAATTGTCTATTGTGTTGAATCTACCAACATATCATTTGTGGTCTAGCAGCCTCTAAGTCTACTTTCTTTGTGTCACCTTAGGAGTTGCCAGTTTTCTATCATCTTTCCTTTTTATATTGCTCAGACTACACAGACTTATACTTTGAACTTTTGCATCTTTTCAAAACTTAAATTTTTAAAGTCCCTCTTGATTTGTTCCTGTGTACTATCATTTTCCAAAGGTATTGAATCGGTATCACAGACACAATCTACCTTATTTCAGCTAGTTACTCCTTCTCCCTTAATTTTTTTTTTAATGTTAACTTGCTGACATATTCTCCCCCTAAAATACTAAAATCATTTCTGGTTTAATTATTTTAGGATTTTAATAAACAGCAAAATAACATGAGTTTAAATAAAACAGACAAGAATAGAACAAATAAAATAAAATAAAATAAACTTTAACTAAACTACATCGGACTACACATTATCATCATCAGGAATTACCTCACTTTTCTTTTTAACGCCGTTGACCTCTAGCAAATATTGAAAACGTGGTTTATCAAAGGCTTTAGTATAGAGGTCAGCGCGTTGAAAATCAGTATTAATTTTAACCACATCAATTAAGTTCTTTTCAAAGCAATCTCTTATGAAATGGTATTTAATACCGATGTGTTTGGTCTTAGGATGTTGAACCGGATTTTTAGTTACTGCAATTGCAGCAGAGTTATCAACAAAAATAGGAGTAGATGAGAATTTTAAACCGTAATCCCGCATTTGCTGTTGAATCCAGATGATTTGTGAACAGCAACTTGCAGCAGCAACATATTCGGCTTCACAGGTTGACAATGCAACCGATGTCTGCTTCTTACACTGCCAGGTAACTAATCTTCTCCCAAAGAATTGACACCCCGCTGATGTAGACTTGTAGTTCATCTTGCAGCCCCCGTAATCCGAGTCACTATACGCGGTAAGCTCAAAGTCATCATCATGAGGATACCACAATCCAAGTGTGGGTGTACCCTTCAGATAACGAAAAATCCTCTTGACCCCGATCAGATGGTTGACCTTTGGTTTAGCCTGATATCTAGAACATAGACATGTAGCATACATAATATCAGGTCTTGAGGCAGTGAGATACATGAGGGATCCAATCATTCCTCGGTACATAGTGGCATCTACTAGATCTCCATTCTCATCAGGTGCTATATCATGATTCGTAGCAAGTGGAGTCCCAGCAGCAGAAGCATTCTCCATGTCAAAGCGACTGAGAATGTCTCCTACATACTTGGTCTGATGTAGAAAGATTCCATTAGGTGTTTGATCCACCTGTAACCCGAGAAAGAACTTCATCTCCCCCATAGCACTCATCTCAAACTCTTTCTTCATCACTGCTTCAAACTCTTTGCATAACTCTTCGTTCTTTGACCCGAAGATTATGTCATCAACATATATCTGTACAAGCAGTAGGTCGCCATCCTTTTCTTTAATAAACAGTGTACAGTCAATGACTCCCCTGCGAAAGCCGTGTTTCACAAGATGAGTCGAGAGTTTCTCATACCAAGCTCGAGGAGCTTGATGAAGCCCATATAAAGCTTTGTCGAGCTTGTAAACTCTATCCCGATGATAAGGATCTTCAAATCCCTCGGGTTGACTTACATAGACTGTTTCCCTGATTTCCCCATGAAGGAATGCACTCTTCACATCTAATTGGTAGACTTTAATCTTCATGTACGATGCATAGGCAAGGAAGATACGAATAGCTTCCATCCTTGCCACGGGTGCAAACACCTCATTATAGTCAATCCCCTCGACTTGGCGAAAACCTTGAACCACCAGTCGAGCTTTGTTCCTGATAATGACTCCTTGGTCATCCTTCTTGCATTTTAGTACCCATTTGGTGCCAATGACTTTAGCACCTTTAGGTCTATCAACCAGAGTCCATACACCTAACTTCTTAAACTGCAGAAGTTCTTCTTGCATGGCACTCACCCACGCCTCATCATTTAGTGCCTCACTGACATATTTTGGCTCAACCTGCGAGACAAAACATCGATAAGCACCATCATGAATGTAACCTTTCTCCATAACCGAGGCGTAATCAGCTGAGTATAGCTGATTTCGGGTTTGTACTCCTGATCTGACATCCCCAATAACATTGTCAAGGGGATGATAGACGTTTAGTCGTGATCCTGGAGTAGTAGGAACAGCCACCTCAGAACCGAGATTATGAACATTTTGTTCTGCATCTGAGGTAGTTGGAGTTTGAGGTTCCGAAGTCGAAGGAGCATCACTCGTAGATGCTTGTGGACTTTCAGGAACTGGAACCTGTTCCTCCTGACTGTTCTGGTCATCTGCTTCAGTTTCATCTTCAGAGGAGGAGTCACTGTCATCGACTACTCCCCCTGACTGAGTAGATGATTCTCCCTGTGTGCTAGATGGTGTATTCAGAATATCATACATCATCCTAGTAGCTAACTCATCATCCGAGGGAGAGAGAGGAATGTTGAAGGACTTGAAGAATCCATCATAATCGAAGAAGTATGCAGGTCCTTTGCCTGTAGGTGGTGTGGTATATCTCTGAACGTCGACATTACACCACACTTCTACAAGACCCGTTGAGTTATTGTAAACTCGCTTGTTCGGTATGTTGTATCCTAGAAAAATTCCTTCATCTGCCTTCTCGCTGAATTTTCCTTCTTGTGTCTTCTTCAGAAGTGTACACGGCGCGCCAAAAGGTTCAAGATACTCCAAATTTGGTTTGCGTCTTTGTAGTAGCTCATAACATGTCTTTCCGTGGCGCTTGACTATTAGGACTCGATTCAGTGTATAACATGCATTTGCCACTGCCTCATTCCAGAATTGGATAGGCAGTTTCGAGTCAGCCAGCATAGTCCGTGCAGTCTCTATCAAGCTTCTGTTCTTTCTCTCAGCAACACCATTCATCTGAGGCGTGTAGGCAGAAGTGAATTGATGAACAATTCCCTTTTCCTTGCAGTATGCCTCCATCCATTGATTCTTGAATTCTGTCCCGTTGTCTGAGCGTACTTGTCTAACTTTTAGCTTGTAGAGAGATTCCAGTGTGGTTACTAATTCCTTGAATGACTCAAATGTTTCTGATTTGGATTTCAGAAACATTACCCAAGTGAACCTTGAGTAGTCATCAGTGACCACAAAACAGTACAAATCGCCTGCAATGCTCCTTGTACTGACTGGACCAAACAGATCCATGTGAAGAAGTTCAAGAGGAAGTTCTATTGAATGAACTTTCTTTTCCTTATGAGACTTCTTTGTCTGTTTGCCTTTCTTGCAAGCTACACAAAAGTCAGGAAGTTGGAAGTTCTTGACATTTACTCCTCTCACTAAATCCTTCTGAATCAAATGATTCATCTTCCTTTGACTAATGTGTCCCATTCTCCTATGCCAGGAGATTGAGTCCTTCTCAGTAGCTTTAGATAGAAAGCACTGAACCTCATGATCCGTTGTAGCAGCTGTTGACAGATCCAAGACATAAAGGTCTTTATATCTTGAAGCAGTCATCAGAACTTGGTCCTCTGGGATCATGTAGTCTTTCTTCAGCACGTAACACTTCTTGTTGTCGAAGATGACTTTAAATCCTTTATCGCAGATTTGGGAAACAGAAAGTAAGTTATTTTGAAGTTGTTGAACGTAGTTCACCTTATCAAACTTAACTTTCTGATTTCCCACTTCTCCCTGAGCTGTGATGTATCCTCCCTTGTTTCCTGCAAAGAAACATGCCCTCCTTTTATTTGTTTGACGTTTGATAAAAGGGCTCTATTTCCTGTCATGTGCCTGGATGCTCCGCTGTCTATAATCCACGTGTTAGTCTCAGCGCTGTATCGAACACCCTGCACATACAAAGTAAATGTATTAGTTTAGGTTAGGAACCCAAGCCTTTACTGTCTTGGGTTTCCCAGAGGCATCACACATCATAAACTCTACCCATTGACCCTTAGAGGGTGAGGGTAGCTCAGGTTCCTTCTTGTCATCAGTATCAGACACGCAGGATGACTTCTCTTTCATAAGCCAGATTTGTGCAATGCCTGTTTATGATAAACAGTCGTCTGGCTTACAGGTTGGACTTTAGGTTCACTAGATCTTCTAGGTGGAGTTAGAGAACTCCTCTTAGAAGACCTAGGTCTAGAGTCCTGAAGATCAATCTTCTTCCTAGGTGTCTGATAGAAAGGACAATAGGAAGCAATGTGTCCACATTCTCCACAGTTGTAGCATGACCTGCTATCAACTTTATAAGTAGACTTTCTTTGTGAGAAGTGCGTGACACTCTAGTAACATCAATCACTTTAGGTTTTGACTCTTGTATGTTTGATGTTTTCTCTGGTTTAACAAAATTTACTGTTTTAACCTGTTTAACATGTTCTACTTTTTGGTTAACTGGTTTTTACTTGAAGCATGTGAAAAATTAACGTTTGAAGTCCTTTTAGGTTCTGATTTGACTCTGTTTGACCCTGACTTTAAGTTAACTTTTTCAAATTCATTTTCCAGATTAACACAAGGCAATTTACCCTTTGCCTTTAAAGTGGCCTCCTTTTGTTTCTGTCCAGATTCAGTAGATGAACATGATGTGTCTGGATCAGTAACAAGAGGAGTAGTCACCACATGATCCTTGATGGGGTTGTTATTTACCGGTCTAGACTTAGTGTTCATCAAGGTCTCAGGTGGTGGTGGAACCACTTTGTAGCCTAATCCCTCCCCGTTATTCCTTTCTCTCACTAAGTGTTGAACTATGTGTGAAGAACTAGTCCAACTGTGCAGTTTCTGTTTTAATGAATTGACTTCTACTTCTAGAACTGCCTTTTGCTTCTTAGTGTCCTCTAGGGAGTTTAGATAGTACCTAATGTCATTTGCTTGGTTAAAGACAACTACTTCGGTTTCCCTAAGCTGTTTAGTCAATAGGTCTATCTTTTCTTTATAACTATGCTCATTTTGTTTTAGTACTCTATTAGCCTCAGTGCACAGTTGTAAATCTTTTACTAAGTTATCATTGTGATCTAATAACCTAGCAAATTTTTCATCAATGCTATTCCTAAACGTATCACAATCAGAACAAGCATGATTATCAAACATTTGGTCAGTTGTACTTACCTGTGTTGGTTCAGAAGAGTTAGCCATCAACGCAGCATCAGACGTCTCTGGTTCTGGTGATTCTGACTTTTCTGTCTCTGACGTGGAAGTCTCCTCCTTTGGCTTGTAACTGACCTCAGCTGCAGTTGTTTCTTCACTATGTGACATTGCTATCTCAACTGCTAGATCACCTTCACTCGCAGAATCATCATCAATATTCTCAACACTAGCTATGTTAGATTCTCCTGGTGAGACAAACCTAAAACTCCAATCATGTCCTTCATCATCATGAGCAGTCAAGGCTTTTGGGTCCTTGTTTGATGAAGTAGAACTGGAGGCTTGCTTGTCTTGGCGAGTAAAGGACGAGAACGGGTTCCCATTACCCGTCTTCTTTGGCTTGACACATTCTCTCTTGAAGTGCCCCTTCTCTCACAGTTGAAGCAGGTCACTTTGCTCTTGTCAAAGCCAAATGTGGTATCCTTAGTAGCTACCAAGTTCTGTCCTGTCTTCTTAACAAACTTTTTCGCCCTTTGGACAGCGCTAGCTAAGGCCCACATTATATCCATCCTCTCAAGCTCCATTTCGTCCACCTGCTCGTAGTCCTCATCTGCCAGATGGCAGTTTCCAATCTTCCCGGCAACAAGTCCATCATATGAATGAACCACTGCTGCTAAAAGATCCATATGCTCTCGAGCTACTTCTACGGTCACATTACCGAGGTTCTCGGTCTTCAGTTTGGTAGCACTTGCTTCTGATCCAATATAGTGGGTACATGATGACCCTGACGTGACTGATCCAGAAGGAGAAGCATGTGAAGGACCTGACGAGCTAGACACAAATGCAGTCTGGAGAGGTGCTCCAGATGTCTTAGCTTGAGGCGTGGCGTTGTATAAAGCTGGATTTTGTGTGTACGCAGACTTCTGAGCTCTGTACTTCATCCTTATTGCTTCTTCTCGCAACTTAAGAATGAAGTCATTTATATCCAGCTTTATAAGCATTTCATTCTGTCTAAGGTTAGACACAAATGAAGCCCACTTATCAGGCAATCCGTCTGCGAAGTTGCTCACTTTCTCTTCCATGGTTGTTTCAACTCCATGTGTATGCAATTCGCTCATCAAGTGGTAAAATATGTCTATGACTTCGTCTAAACTCTCGTTACCAATAGATAAGAAGTTATCGAATTCCTTCTTTAACTCCTTTGCCTTGATTGCCTTCAATGACGCATTCCCATCATATCTCTTCTCTAGCTCATCCCACAGTTTCTTGGACTGTTTGTTCTCTGAATATTGGTGGAATATATCTTTGGGGATAGACTGTGTGATCAATGCATAAACCCTTTTCTCTGCATTGTATTTTACTTTCTGTGCGTCTGTCATCCCGCTTAACGTTAACTTAACTCCATCAGCTCCCACCGGTGTACTATAACCGATCTCAATGGCTTCCCACAGATTAGGATCTACTCCATTGAGGTAGATCTCAAAACGTTGTTTCCAGTGGGGAAACTCATCTAAAGTCAAGAGCTTTGGTGGTTTATTGTGATTACCCACCTCACTCTCAAGCAACAGCAGGTTCTGAATCCTCGAGTCCTTCCCAGCAGTAAAGGCTGACAACTGATCTTCCATGGCTAATAACTTAGAATCTAATCAAACAAACTTTCACTGATGCGACTGAAGGATGCGAATGGTCAAATCGTGCGTATGAACTCTGCGATTGGTTCAATCGTGCGACTGAACTGGGCGATTGGTTCAGTCGTGCGAATGAATCTGGTGCGTATGAGTTATGCGAACGAACGGTTCAGTCCGCCGAATGAGGGTGCGACTAGGTCCAATCGTGCGAATGAGCAATGCGAATGGAGTCCAGTCGTGCGAATGGGTCACTCGTGCGACTGAAGCTGCTGTTTTGCGAAAATTTCTAGGTTTGACTGGTTTCAGCCGTAAAAATTCAAAATTTCACAAGTCCTAATCGCCTAAGTCCGTAGAAACTAAACTTCGATGAGCAGGGAACGTCCAAGATCACTTTTGATGCCAAAGATTGCGTTTTTCGTGCAAAAACACAAACTTTTATGCAATCTTGATTGAATCAACACGTAATCAAGAGTCAAAGCTCTGATACCACTTGTTAGGACCTGGTATTTGAACGAAATACCTAGTGATTAGCGTGTTAAACCAACGCACATAGTGCGGAATCCTATTTGATTGGCGATCCAATCAGTGAGAACACACAAAGAATCAATCAAGAATTGAATCCAACGTTAGAAATCGATTAGGATTCGATCTGATGTGTTATGTGAACTTGGAGAACGATTTGGGAGGTCTCTGGACGGCTAGGGTACGTCTGGAGTCGTAATGGGATGAATGCTTACGTTTTTCCACGAATTGGGTCTATTTATAGGTTAGTATTGTTCAATCGTGCGACTGGGCCATAAGTATGGTTCAGTCGTGCGATTGAACCATGCGGTTGATTCATCCGCACGACTGAGTGTTCAATCGTGCGATTGAGTCAATCTTATGTGTCAATCATACGACTGATCCAGTCTCCTGGTTCAGTCGTGCGATTGAGTCAATCGTATGAAGTTATTCATGCGTGTGGTCCATTCGCATGCGCCATTCGCATGAGGACTTCATTAAGTTAAGTTTGAATGTTTTAATTAATATAACATAATGTGCAATCATTCAAACAATCATAAACCCAATCAATTCAATCACGACTCATTAATGAAATATTAAACATCACAAGTAACAAACAATTCATATCATTTCATTAATCAATACACTTACATCATAATCAGACAGACAAGATTCATTACATTACAAATTATGATCTAGGGACATACATGCATCAACACTAGGAAGATACCTTCTTCAGCCTTCTCGCTGAATTTTCCGACCTGAGTCTTCTTCAGTAGGGTGCACGGTGCGCCAAACCGTTCGAGATACTCTAGATTAGGTTTACGTCGTTGTAGTAACTCGTAACATGTCTTGCCATGGCGTTTAACTACCAGAACTTGATTTAACGTGTAACAGGCATTTGCCACTACCTCATTCCAGAATTGGATAGGCAGTTTTGAGTCTACTAGCATTGTCCGTGCTGTCTCTATCAAGCTGTGATTCTTTCTCTCAGCAACGCTATTCATCTGAGGCGTGTAGGCAGAAGTGAACTGGTGCACAATTCCCTTTTCCTTGCAATAAGCCTCCATCCACTGATTCTTGAACTCGGTTCCGTTGTCTGAGCGTACCTGTCTTACCTTCAGCTTGTAGAGAGACTCTAGTGTAGTTACTAATTCCTTGAAAGAATCAAATGTTTCTGATTTGGATTTCAGAAACATTACCCAAGAGAATATTGAGTAGTCATCAGTAACCATATAGCAGTATAAGTCGCCTGCAATGCTTCTTGTACTGACTGGACCAAACAGATCCATGTGAAGAAGTTCAAGAGGAAGCTCGATGGAATGAACTTTCTTTTCCTTATGAGACTTCTTCGTCTGTTTGCCTTTCTTGCACGCCACACAGAAATCCGGAAGTTGGAAGTTTTTGACGTTGACTCCTCTCACTAGATCATTCTGGATCAAGTGATTCATCTTCTGATGATTTATGTGTCCCATTCTCCTATGCCAAGAGATGGAATATTTCTCAGTAGCTTTTGATAAGAAGCACTGAACTTCATGATCCGTTGTGGAGGCCGTTAAAAGGTCCAAGACATAAAGATATTTATATCTTGAAGCTGTCATCAAGACTTGGTCCTCAGGAATCACATAGTCCTTTTTCAGGACATAGCACTTCTTGTTGTCGAATATAACCTTAAAACCTTTGTCACATATTTGGGGTACAGAAAGTAAGTTGTTTTGAAGTTGTTGAACGTAGTTTACTTTATCAAACTTCACTTTCTGATTTCCCCACTTCCCTTTGAGCTGTGATATACCCTCCTTTGTTAAATGAAACATGGCCTCCTTTTATTTGTTTGACGTTTGATAAGAGTACCCTGTTCCCCGTCATGTGCCTGGATGCTCTGCTATCGACAATCCACGTGTTGGTCTCAGCACTGTAGCGAACACCCTGCACATTCAATTGAAAACATTAGTTAAGGTTAGGAACCCAAGCATTTACTGGCTTGGGTTTCCCAGAGGCATCACACATCATGAATTCAACCCATTGACCTTTAGATGGTGAGGGAAGCTCAGGTGTCTTCTTGTCCTCATTATCAGACACAAAGGTTGAATTTTCTTTCCATAAGCCAGATTTGTGTAAGGCCTGTTTATAATAAACAGACGACTGGCTAATGGGTTGAACTTTAGGTTCACTAGCTCTTCTAGGTGGAGTCAAAGAGCTCCTCTTAGAAGACCTAGGTTTTGATTCCTGAAGTTCAACTTTCTTCCTAGGTGTCTGATAGTAAGGACAGTAAGAAGAAATGTGTCCACACTCTCCACAGTTTTAGAAGTAGAAGTCAATTCATTGGTTTACTTTTAGTGTTCATCAAGGTCTCAGGTGGTGGTGGAACCACTTTATATCCCAAACCCTCCCCATTATTACGCTCTCTCACTAAGTGTTGGACAATATGAGATGAACTTGTCCAACTATGGCGTTTTTGCTTTAATGAATTGACTTCTACTTCTAAATTTGCTTTTTGTTTCTTAGTGTCTTCTAGGGAGTTAAGATAGTACCTAATGTCATTGGCTTGGTTAAAGGCTACTACTTCTGTTTCCCTAAGTTGTTTATTCAATTGGTCTATCTTTTCTTTGTAACTATGCTCATTTTGTTTTAAAACTCTGTTTGCCTCAGTGCACAGTTGCAAATCCTTTACTAAGCTATCATTATGATCTAATAACCAAGCAAATTTCAAGTTAATGCTCTCCCTAAATTTATTACAATTAAAACAAGCATGACTATTGAAAAGTTGGTCAGTAGTACTTACCTGAGAAGGTTCTGATGAATCAGCCATCAAAGCAGAGTCTGGTGTTTCTGGTTCTGGTGATTCTGACGTTGTAGTAGTTGTCCCTTCTTTAGGTATTTAGTTGACCTCAGTTGCAGTCTCTTCAATGTTTGACATCGCGAGTTCCACTGCAATATCTCCTTCACTAGCTGAATCATCATCTAAGTCCTCCACACTAGCATGTTGGATTCTTCCTGAGAGACAAACCGAAAGCTCCAGTCCTGTCCCTCATCATCATGAGCAGTCAAGGCTTTAGGATCCTTGCTTGATGAAGTAGGACTGCTAGTTGGCTTATCTTGACGAGTGAAGGACGAGAATGATTCCCGTTTCCAGTTTTCTTGGGCTTCACACACTCTCGTTTGAAGCACCCCTTTTCTCCACAGTTGAAACAGGTCACCTGGCTCTTGTCAAAACCAAAGGTAGTGTCCTCAGTAGCAACCAAGTTTTGTCCAATCTTCTTGACAAACTTCTTAGCTCTCCGGACAGCAATTGCTAAGGCCCACATTATATCCATCCTTTCCAGCTCTGTCTCATCTACCTGCTCGTAGTCCTCGTCTGCCAGATGAAAGTTTCCAATTTTCCCAGCAACTAATCCATCATAGGAGTGGACTACAACTGCTAAGAGATCCATGTGCTCTCTTTCTACTTCTACTGTCAAATTACCAAGATTCTCGGTCTTCAGTCTTGTAGCATTTGCTTCAAATGCAATGTATTGGGTACTAGACGACCCTGACGTTTCGGACCCTGAAGTAGAGGCTTGAGAAGGACCAGCAGAGCTTGACACAAAAGCTGTCTGAAGTGGTGCTCCAGACGTTTTGGCTTGTGGAGTAGCGTTGTACAGTGCCGGATTCTATGTATAAGAAGACTTTTGAGCTCTGTACTTCATCCTTAATGCTTCCTCTCTCAGCTTCAGAATGAAATCATTTATGTCCAACTTTGCTAGCATACCATTCTATTTGAGATTGGAGACAAAAGAAGCCCATTTCTCTGGAAATCCATCTGCAAAGTTTGACACTTTATCTTCCGTGGTTTTTGTAACTCCATGAGTGTGCAGCTCACTCATCAAGTGGTAGAACCTATCAATGACGTCATCCAAACTCTCATTACCCATTGATGAGAAGTTGTCGAACTCCTTCTTCAACTCTTTAGCCTTTATAGCTTTTAATGTTGGACCAAAAGAACCAATGAGCCTGATCAGAAAAACCTCTAAGTCCCACAGACATTACAACTGCTGAAGAAGATCACAACAGCTGAAGACATCAGCTGATTACAAAGGTCTGAAGACAAAGTCTGAAAGCAAAGAACTGAAGACAAAGTCTGAAAGCAAAGAACTGAAGACAAAGTCTGAAGATGAAGTGCTGAAGACAAAGACTGAAGACCAGAGTGATCAGCAGTTGTCACAACAGCTGAAGTTGTTAACTTCAGTAGTTGTGATGGTTTCATTTTTTAGTACTTGTAAATTTACATTTCAGTAGTTTATTGTTTCAGTAGTTATTAGTCAGTAGTTTCATGTAATTGTACTTAGCATTCTCTGAGATGTAATCAGTTGTTGAGAACATCTCAGTAGTTTGCATATTTCAGTTGTTTTGTAAATTCTGTTAGATGTCACTATCAAGTGACATCAGCAGACGTCACATTCCTCTATATAAGGGATGTTGACCTAGTTGTATTCTAACCGAAGCATTATGCGTGAATGAAAACATTTCTTTAACAGAAATATTCTCTCTATAATTGTGATTGAGTGCTTTACATATTTACTACTTTTCTTGCTTGAATTCGATCTTAATTCGTGATATTCCGCTGCATAATTCAAACCTAATTGATCCGATCCTATCAAATGGTATCAGAGCAGGTTAATCATTGATCGATCTAACAATTGATCATTGAAACTGTTCTTTTGATAGCAAAAGTTGATCGAATTAGTATTTTTGTAAGAATTGATTATAGAGATTGATTTTCTGTGCTTCCGGTTAATTAATTGAGATTCTAATTGTGTTTTCTAAGTGTGTTTGTTGAGTTTTCAAACTAGACCGATTTTAATCTCATTGAATTCAATTGAATTAGTGAAAATGACTACTTCAATGAATGATCCTCACAACACTGGCTCCTCAACTAAGCCTCCAATGCTTGTTAGGAGTGAGTATAACATATGGCAACGCCGAATGCTCCATCACCTGTCTGTTAACAGTTCAGGTTGTTGGAAGTCTGTGGTTCATGGACCATACAAGCCTATGGTGAGTAATCCTGAAACCAATGAGATGGTTCCTAAAAAGAAGAAACAATATTCTGATGAGGATTTAAAACTGTTTGAGATTGATGCTAAAGCCCATGGAATTCTGGCCATGGCACTGCCTAATGAAATCTATTCTGGGCTCATGCATCATGAAACTGCTTATGATCTCTGGGTTGCTCTAAAAGAACAATTTGGAGGAACTGATGAGGTCTTATCAAACAACAGAGAAATCCTTGCCCAACAATATGAGACATTCTCTCATAAGAAGGGTGAGACACTGACTCAACAGTTTGAGCGGTTTTCATGTTTAATTTCTGAGCTTAAAATGGTTCAACATGAATACACAAACAGCCAAATGAATAACAGATTCCTCAGATCCCTGCCTGAGAGATGGGACACTTACACCATTGTCCTACGCTCTAGTGCAAATCTGGATACTCTATCTCTCACCCAACTTCATGGGAAACTCTTAACATTTGAGAGAGAGATAGAACAGAAAAGGAAACTATCTTCATCTGGAAAGCTCACTGATGACTTTGTACCAGGCAATACTGCTCTGGTTGGTCATGAGTCTGATTATGCTTCATATGAAAGTTCATATGATGAGCATATTGATTTCTCTTCAAACAGTGGAAATCATGCTTTTGTTGGAGTTGAGGGAAACTCAGGCTTTAATGTTGATAATTTGTGTTTTATGATGGATGATTTGAAAGGAATTGTTGATGATGATCTGGAAGAGATGGATATTTTGAGCCAAATGGCATTGATTAATATCAGATCTCAAAAGTTTTATAAGAGAACAGGTAGGAAGTTTCCTGGTCTCTCTGGCAAAACCAAGGTTGGTTTTGACAAGAGTAAGTTGAGATGTCACAAGTGCCACAAACTTGGACATTTTGCTAGAGAGTGTAGATCATCTGGATCTAACTCATCTGCACCCTTTGTGACTTTTCCAAGTAACAATTCACAATCCAAAGGGCAACATCCTACCAGTTCTGATCATCATTCACAACATCAATCATCTCCTGCATACTTTGTCCCTCAAAGCCCCATGCCATATCCTTATCCATGCTTTTACATGCCTCAGTCTGGTCAAGTTTCTGTACCCATGGCTCAACAACCACATGCTCTACCTGATCCTCAGCCATCTCAAACAAATCAGCAATCTCAACCTCAATCTCATCTGAGCTTTTTCACCCCTGAGGTTGTTGACTGGAGTAGCCTACCAGATGATGTCTCTGGTTATTCTGAGCAATTTGCTTGTGCTGGTCAACATGGTGGTGACAATCCTTTTGGAAACTTTGCTTTAATGGCCCTGGAATCTACTGATGACAATCCTTCATCATCACAGGTACCACAGGTATCTTCTGAGGCTAAGGCCAAGATATGTTCTGAATCATGCATAGCTGCTTTTGTTTCTTTTAGGGAAGCAAATGTAGCTTTAATTAATCAAAATCTTAACCTAGAAAAGGCAATTTCCAAAAGAAAATCTGAGTTTGAGTCTGTTTTAAAAGAGAAGAATGAGGAGATTTATAAACTTAAATGTCAAATTACTGATGAAAAAGCAAAGGTAGAGGTCATCCTAGAAAATCACAAAAATCTCAAGGAAACACTTGCAGCTACCCAAGTTGATTGTGAATGATGGGTAACATCCTGCAAGGGATTTGAAATGCTTCTCAGTAAGCAAACTGCTTCCAATGTGAAGTTTGGGATTGGGTATAATCATACCATACCTCCCACAGATTTTACTCCCAAGTTAGAAGTACAATCTGAGGTTGAGAGTCATTTCCAAACCACATCATCAAGTGTTTCATCCTTAACTGAAAATTCAAAATCTGAGGATGAAGATAGTGTGAGTATCTCAGTTAATCAAATAACTGATGATCCCACTGCTTCGAAACACTTGATCAAGAAGAGGCTGAGAAATTCAAGTGTTGTTCCACAAGGTACTCAAAGTACTGAAGGGCAAAACACAATACCTGAAGAGCATTTTAAATTAGAGGAAAACAAGCATTCTTTGACAACTGCTGAAGAATCTATCAGGATTCTAAAAAGTACTGATAGGAAACCACTGAAGAAGAAATCATCAGTTGTTGAAAATCCTTCAGTACTTTCCAAAAGTACTAAAAGGAAGAAAGTACTGAAGAACAAATCTTCAGTAGTTTCATCAACTTCAGCAGTTGATCAAGAAAAGATGAAAAGAAAGCCATGTGAAATATGTAGTCTGTTCAATCATCTGACCGATGAATGCTAGTATAACAAGGGTTTAAAATTCAATAAAGAGAAAATCATTAAGAAGGAAATGCATAAAATGAAAAATGAATTTCAAACCAAGTTTGTACCACCATCATCTCATTCTGATAAACCTAAGCTTTCTCAAAAAGTCACTAAGGAGGAAGGGGTTTTTCAAACAACAGCTACAAATATTCCTCAGGGAATATTGAAAACTCAGACTAAGTCTGTGTCTTTTCAAAAGAAGGATGTAGTGAATAACAAGAACAAATCATCTACAAGTACTGATGTGTCAACTGAGTTGAAAACTCTGTTAACAAATCAGACACAACTTGTGATGATGGTTCAACATCTATTGGGGAGAGTTAACCAATTAGATGTTTCTGTGATTAAACCACTGAAAAGGATACCTAACCCAAAATCCAAGGAATCCTTTTCAGCATCATCTACATCTTAAAAAGCTGTTAATCATGCACAACCTGTTAGTTTAAAATCTGCTGATGAAAACAGACCCAAAACCAAAAAGGTTTGGGTCTCAAAGGCTAACTAATGTTTGTGATAAATGCAGGGTTCTTCATCATGCCAAAGAAGCATCTGGTATGTGGACAGTGGAGGATCCATGCATATGACAGGGAGCAGCTCTCTTCTTCATGACTTTTCCCAAAGGAAGAAGGGATTTGTTTCTTTTGGAAATGATGCCAAGGGTTACATCATTGGGAAGGGTTTTGTCTTTAATGGGGAGATAAGATTTGATGATGTTAACTATGTGGATAACCTCAAATACAATCTTTTGAGTGTCAGTCAAATGTGTGATAAAGGGCATGTTGCACTTTTCACAAGTCAAAACTGTCGGATTCTGTCTTCCACAGTTTTGCACAAGATTGACAAAATATTGGATGAGTATACTCTCCTGGAGGCCAACAGTATTGGAAGAGTATATGCTTTAGATCTATCAAAGAAAATTGATCTAAAAGGCCATCCATGTTTGTTCTCCAAAGCCTCTCCTCAAGAATCTGATCTATGGCATAGAAGGCTGGGTCATGTGAATTTCAAGAACATGAATCAGCTCATTCATCATGGTTTAGTGAGAGGCTTGCCATTAAAGGAGTTCAAGTGTGATGATACCTGCCCAGCTTGCTTAAAAGGAAAGCAACACAAAGCTTCATTCCCTTCTATAGAAGAACCTAAGTCCACTGCCTGCTTGCAATTACTGCACATGGATCTTTTTGGTCCTGTGAGAGTAATGAGCATGGCAAAGAAAAAGTACTGTCTGGTAATTGTGGATGATTACTCAAGATATGTATGGACTTTCTTCTTGCACTCCAAGGATGAGGCTGCTCAAAGTATTATCTATTTTGTGTTACATGTGGAGAAGCAGCATTCACTTCTAGTTAAGTGTGTGAGAAGTGATAATGGGACAGAGTTTAGGAATCACACTCTTGATGAATTCTATTTGTCTAAGGGAATCAAAAGACAATATAGTATTCAAAGAACTCCAGAGCAAAATGGAGTGGTGGAAAGAAAGAACAGGACCCTGATTGAAGCTGCAAGGACAATGTTGGCTGACTCTGGTTTGCCACTAACCTTTTGGGCTGAAGCTGTCAATACAGCCTGCTATGTTCAGAATAGAGTATTAGTGAATCAGAGGTTGATGAAGACTCCTTATGAGCTCTTACATCATTTGGCTCCGTTGATTTCATTCTTTAGAGCTTTTGGGTGTCCATGTTATATTCTTAACACAAAGAGTATACATCAGAAGTTTGATTCCAAGGTGGATGCAGGGTATTTTGTTGGATATTCATCTACTTGCAAGGCATACAGAGTGTTCAACTGCAGAACAAAGATTGTTGAAGAGACTTTGCACGTCAAGTTTAATGAATCCCCAAAAGACAAGATTCCTCAAAACCCTGTTGAGATGTTTGACTTGGACATACTGCAATATGTTCCATATCAGCCTCCACCTGTTGTGGTCTCTGAAGTTCCATCATCTCCAACTGACGATACAAATGCAAGTTGTAGTGATCATCTGCCTGTTTCTACTACACTTGATGTTCCTATAGCCTGGGCAACTCCATCCACAACAAATGCTGATGAAATCTTTGAATCATCTACTTCATTTGAACTGCCATCTCAGTCTAGGTTACAAGAGTCTACATCAACATCTGCTGCTGCTGAATCTTCTACAAACACTTGCACGAATATTATTGCATATCAAGAATTGAAGAATCATCCCATGTCCCAGATCATTGGTGACATAAATGCTGGTGTTTCAACAAGAAGTCAATTGTCCAATTTCTGTCTCTATGCTCTCTTCATCAGTCAGCAAGAGCCAAAGAATTATCATGTGGCCTTAAGGGACAATGGATGGGTTGAAGCCATGCCGCTTGAGCTTCTTCAATTTCAAAAACAGCAAGTGTGGGAACTAGTTCCTCTACCCAAAGGTAAGTGTGCAATAGGCACTAAATGGGTGTTTAGGAATAAAACTGATGAAAAAGGCCAAATTGTCAAGAACAATGCCAGACTGGTTGTACAGGGGTTTTCACAAGAAAAAGGTATTGATGTGAATGGTCCTGATTGTACTAAAGACTACCAACATTTGAAGATATTCCAAGTGTTTTGGTAGCATCAGCCTAGGGGGAGTTTGTAAGGATTCCTGAAGTCTGATGCAACCCAAAACAGCCTAAGTGTCTCAGCAACATGCACTAAGTACTGAAGTGAAGAATGCTTCGGAAGTTTTACACAAAGCATTAGAAAATACTCTAAGTGTAAAATCTTCCGAAGCATTCTTCACTTCAGTGGAGAACTCATTGACTTGCACTCTCTTCCAAGTCAAGTCCCACCTGAAGTGGAGGTCAAGTTTGAACAACCAGAGACACCTCAACCAGCACCTCCAGCTGAGCCTTAGCAAGCTTCATCTTCTGATCCTAGGCAGGGTCAAACTCCCTCTCCTTCTGAACCTGTGAGGGAGGAACACCCAACTAAGAAAGACACTGATGATCAACATGGTGCTGCAGACCAGTCTTCTCAGTTAGAGACATCCAAGAGGAAGAAGAGGATGGCTTCTAAACCAAAGACTAAGAAGAAGAAGCCAAAGTCATCTACCTCTGCACCTCAGGCTGAATCAGATCAACCTGAGGAAGTGCATGATGAGGCAGCCCAATCAACTCCTATTCAAGTGGCTCCCCTAACTAGTGAGACACCCATCTTGTCCTGGACTTACTCTACCAATCCAGAGAGATGGACTGTTATCAGAGATCAAGGTGTTGAGAATGTCTACTCATGGCAAGACATAATCAACTTACCTCTGCATGATCTCTTTGAGATGAGAAGATACTATGAAAGTCTTGATGATCCTGACCATCTCATGAAGAAAGGAATGGTCCTGATTGTATTGAAGACTACCAACATTTGAAGATCTTCCAAGTGTTTTGGTAGCATCAGCCTAGGGGGAGTTTGTAAGGATTCCTGAAGTCTGATGCAACCCAAAACAGCCTAAGTGTCTCAGCAACATGCACTAAGTACTGAAGTGAAGAATGCTTCGGAAGTTTTACACAAAGCATTAGAAAATACTCTAAGTGTAAAATCTTCCGAAGCCAAGACCAATATCTTCCGAAGCCAAACATGAAGTCTTCCGAAGCTTCAGAGACAAAGTCTTCCGAAGCTTCAACCTATGAAGACAGATTTCTTCCGAAGACTTTTAGTATACATGCTTTATCTGATGTACTGTTCCATAAAGCACCTTTTCCGCTGCATCTCTGTAAAGTCACCAACTTACATGAGTTGGTGAAAAGGGCCTTGCTTTTGGTAACTGTACATTGAGGTCTTGAGTATTCAACTTTCCACTTTATGTACTTTATCCTTTTTGTATTGTATAAGGATGTGAGCTATAGCATGTCATAGTCACAAGGTCAAAAGGCAGATATGCCTTTTGATCCTACAATTGATTTTGTTAGTGTCTAGTCAATTGTATCCAGCTGGCTTTCAAAGTATAGCCGGCTGTAGGTTGTAGTATAAGTATTTCAAGTTCTTGTATCTTTTCTTTATGCTTTGTAACACTTGTAAAAGAACTTAAGAAAGCAATATACTGCCTCCTTGAAACCCATATTCTCTTGTTCTGTCTCTTGCTTTACTTGTGTTCTTTGTATCACCTTTGGTTATCCAGTTCACTGTTTGATTAGAGCTTAGTTAATCTCCTCATTGTGTGGTTGTGTTGTAATTGTGTTTTAAGCCCTTAAACGGTCCTGCAATTGATTATGATGAAACCTTTGCCCCTCTAGCCAGACTGGAGGCAATTTGATTGTTTTTAGCTTATGCTGCTTTTCATAACCTTAAAGTTTTTCAAATGGATGTCAAAAGTGCATTTTTATATGGTAAAATAAAAGAAGAAGTTTATGTGTGTCAACCACCAGGTTTTGAAGATCATAAACACCCTGATTGGGTGTATAAGCTTGACATGGCTCTTTATGGGTTGAAACAAGCACCCAGAGCCTGGTATGAAACATTATCAAAATTTCTTCAGCAAAATAATTTCACTAGAGGCTCCATAGATAAAACTTTGTTCATAAAGAAAGCTGGCATGCATAAGCTACTTGTTCAAATTTATGTTGATGATATTATTTTTGCATCATCTGATCCATAGTTGTGTGATGCATTCACAAAATTGATGCAACAAAAGTTTGAAATGAGTGCAATGGGAGAATTACAGTTCTTTCTGGGTTTACAAATCAAACAACTGACTGATGGAACTTTCATTCATCAGTCAAAATACACAAAAGATTTGTTAACCAAATTTGACTTACAAAACTGTAAAACCTGTTCTACTCCCATGTGCAGCAACACAGAACTGGATGCTGATCAAAAAGGTAAAGCAGTTGATGAAACCTCTTTACAGATGTATGATTGGTTCCTTGATGTACCTAACAGCTTCTAGACCAGATATTATGTTTGCAACTTGTGTCTGTGCTAGATTTCAGGCTGCTCCTAAGGATTCCCATATGATTGCAGTCAAGAGGATCTTTAGATATTTGCAAAGAACTAAATCACTAGGACTATAGTATTCCCCTGGGCACTCTTGTAAATTGGTTGCTTTTTCTGATAGTGACTATGCAGGGTGTAAGTTAACCAGAAAATCAACTTCTGGTGGATGCCAATTTCTAGGCAACTATTTGGTCTCTTGGCAGAGTAAGAAACAAACATCAGTTGCTACATCAACAGCTGAAGCAGAGTACATTGCAGCTGCAAGCTGTACATCTCAGGTACTTTGGCTTCAAAATCAGTTATTGGATTATGACATTACAGAGACTAATATTCCATTATTAATGGATAGTTCTTTAGCTCTTTGTATTGTTAAGAATCCTGTCCAGCATTCTAGGACCAAACATATTGAGATCAGACATCATTTCATTAGGGATTGCTATGAAAAAGGTCTGATTGATCCAAAGTTTGTGCCTAGTGCTGATGAGCTTGCAGATATATTTACTAAGCCTTTGGATAGTGCAACTTTTCATAATCTTGTACTCAGGCTTGGTATGCTGCAACTAGAATAATTTGACAACTACTGATGCTCTTAGTTCATAAATACTGATGAGCATTAGTATACTTTTGTCAAAAATAAGTGCTGATAAGTCATTTTATCTTCAGTAGTATTACAACTACTGAAGAATAAATTACTAAAAAGTACTGAAGTACCTTATTTGGTAGAAAATACTGATGTAGTTCAAACTACTGATGTCTTTTATAATAAATAAGTACTGATGACCAATGAAACATCTGAAAATCAGATGATCTGATGAGTAAGTGTCAAGGTCATTGAAACAGCTGAACTTTGTGGATTGACGCCAACTACTGTTTCTTTCCTATCAACTGAAGCCAAAACCAAGTCTTCAGTAGTTTAACAACTACTGATGACTAACACCAAGTCTTCAGTTGTTTACAACATCTGAGAGTTAAAACCATGTCTTCAGTTGTTTTCTAACACCTGATGACTAACACCAACACTTTCAGTTGTTTTCCCTCAGCCGTTTCATAACCTATATATACCTAACCCTAACTTCAACCTTTTCATAACCCACTTTCCAAACGTTCATCTTCCATTAATGGCAACCATGCAAATCAAACCTTGACACAACTGTGTTGCTCATCTTACCAAATCACCTTTCTGGAACAAGTTAGATGTTGCTATCGACTTGATGGTTGATTCCCAATACCGCACAGCCTTTCTCCTCAATCCAACCATCTACCCCGATACCCTGTGCCAGTTCTGGACAAACGTTACCGTTCATACTGCTGAGAATGATGCCACCATCACTCTCCAGTCTTTTGTTAACCAGAAACGGGTGATCATCACCCCTGAGATCATTCGTCAAACCCTAGACCTGAATGATGCCACCTATCCCACCAAATACCCCAAAGGCACCATTAATCTTTCTTTTGCTAACCATGGATATGAAGGTGACCTAAGTGCTACTACCATCCTGAAGAAGCACTTCCATGATGCCGAGCGACTTATATTTCACATGATCAATGTCTGCCTTGCTCCCAAAACATCCTCTTGGGATCAAATGTCATCCAGATGGCAACATGTATTATATTCTATCCTTGAACATCAAAATCTAAATTTTTCTGATTATCTTTTTGGAACTGAAAGATTTGTCATTGAAACCTGTGGCAAATAGATGGATATTATATCCAAGGTTTCTTATGGCAATCATTTTAAACCAATTAAAATCTGATGGCCTTGTTGGCCTTGGAGTCCCTGCTCTGCTGGTTTTACCAGAGGTATACTCCAGGCACAACTCAAACCCACAACTTAAAGAGGCTGCCAAACTACTCAAACCCAAGCAGAGGGAACCCACAGCCTCCACCTCCAAATCTAAAGTCCCCTCCAAACCCAAACCAAAGAAAACCAAAAAGGCTACTCAGGGAGTTGAGTCTCCTGATGATAAGAAAACCAAAAAGGCTACTCAGGGAGTTGAGTCTCCTGATGATGCCCCTGTAGCACAAACGCAGGATGAGACTACAAGCTTTAATCCCCTTGTAGTTTCAATGACTCCACCAGCTGAAACCGCTCAGGTATCCTCTCAACAGGATCCTGATGCAACCAATATTGGGGAAACCACATTGCTGGAATCTATCTCACTTGAGAAGATTGCCATTGAAGAGCACCACTCTCCCCAGGTGCAAACCTTTTCACCCCCATCTCCCATTGATACCACACCTACAAGCCCAACTGCAGTCATTGCACAAGTGCTGACTCAGCTACATTCCTCTACCCCTCCCCAGAAACCTGTTACTACTGGGAAATGTGGATATCCAACAACTGAGGGAGAGGATCAAACTGTAGTTGATATCCAACAGCATAGGGATTATAAAGTTCTGTCTCCTAGTGTAAATGTGGAGACTAGAACATCTGGTGAGGCTACCTCTTCCCCTGTTTCAACACATGAACAGGATGAAGCAGGTATCATCTCTAAGACCTCACCAGAGGCAACTGTCAATGAAGGACATGCTCCTGAGGCAGGAAGTCCCCAGTTGCAAGACAAAGGGGCACATGTGATCACTGATTTACACTCAGCACATGTTCATCCTGATTCACTCAGGAGGTCAGCTGATTCAGTTTATACTGATGATGACCTGGGCTTTTTCTTTGAAGTCTTAGCCCAAAATACTATTCTTGAGGCTGAGGTTTGTAGATTAAAAGATCTGCTTCCTATCATACCTCAGGAATCAAGACCATCTGCCCCAATAAACCCACAGATGGCAGCTTCTGTTGAAGCTTCACCAAACACTGAGCCACTCAAATCAAACCAACCACCAGCCTCTGGCTCAAGCACCATTTCTCAGGGAGAGAACCCCTCTGAGCAAATGGTTGCTGCTTTCAAATCTTCCTTACCTCTCATCACCCCCATCATCACATCTATTATTCATAAAACCATTGATGAGAGGCTCTTCTCAGATCTTCAATCCCTTGTGACTGATGCTGTGTCCAAGCACCTTTCTGACATTCAAACCCCTGAACCCAATGCAACCAAAAAGAGGGAGTCTAAGTCAGTAAAGGATGATAAAAGGAAAAGAGTTGAAGAGGAAGAAGTTAAGGAAGAAAATAAAGGCAAAAAGATCATCACCTACAAAAGAAAGAAGAGTATGGGTGAACAAACTGAAGATGAGAAGAGGTTAGATGAGATGATCAAAGAAGCTGATGATCAACATAGCAGATCCATGGACAGGATCATTGATCAGCTCTTTAGGCAAGGTTTTGATACTGCCAAACTTGACTCAGAGATCAGAAGACTTGAGATTCAAGAAATTGAGGATCGATGGGCAAGTTGCAATGAAGAAGAAAGGGTGAGATTAGAGGCTATGATTAGATTCCTCTCTAAACATTTGGGAAGACCTATCATTGAGATTAAGTCATGGTCCAGAGATAGCATCTTGGAGATAACTACCAAAATATGCTCATCTGAAAGCTTCAACAAAGGCTTAATCATTGAAGCTCTGGATGAAGCTGGTGCTGGGAAGAGAACTGATATGGCCAAGTTATCCAAAGTCACCCTCACCAACAAAATGATAGAACAGCCCTTAAAATCTCCTTTACCAAAACAATCTTCCAAGCCAACCTCACAACCAAAACAGCCAATCTCAAAACCTTCAAAACAACCAACCTCTCAACCTCCAAAACAATCAACCTCACAACCATCTAAACCAATTCCTTCACCCAAGAAACCCATCCAAGATTCCACCAGTGAAGCACCCAAAAGAAAAAGAAGGCTGCTGAGGATGGAAGAAGAAGAAGAAGAGGATGAAGAAGACAATCTGCCAATATCTGTTGTTCTTGAAAAGAAGAAACCGAAGCCTAGGGGTCTATCACAAGCAATAACTCCTGAAACTCAAAGGCAGATAGTTAAGGTCGAAATTGAAGAAGAAGAACAGCAGAAGCAGCATGATGAGCAGTTTTTTAGAATGGTTGACAAGGACATCCCTCAGTCCTCATCCATTCAAGCTATGAAGATTCAAGCTCAGAGGCTGTACACTCTCAGACACCCTTTTCAACATCAAAAAGAAAGAGTGAGGATTTGGCCAGATCCCAGGGTAAGTTCTAGAATTCACAAGAAAAATTTACCAAGTAGATATCATGGCCAAGTAAGAAAGACTTTGAATGCTACAATCATGTTGGCCATGGTAGTCTCACCCTGGGAAATCATTGAAGAATTCAAGAGAGCTCACACATCCAAATCAACCCCTATGTCTATTCTTGAGAACAAAATGATCAAGAAAGGGTTGTTGTACAAAAGACTTGAAGATCTTTAGAAGAGTGAACTCCAGTTGTTGCTCGAAGACTCTCATCCAGATGAATTCGCATAAAGAGAGATAACAACTGTTGAGTTAAAGAATGGAAGACAGTGAGGTATCTGTCTGAGCACTATGGGCCTGAGTTCTTCTTTGAGGGAGAAGCAGAAGAACTCACTAAGGAGGAACAAATTGTTCTCCTTGAGGCCTATGCAAGGGAGTCTTTCAAACTCATCAATGGGAAATAGGTTTCATGGTTGGGACAAGACTCTGTGTCCAATTTCCCCAAGACAGAGTTCCCTTCCGTACTTAGCCAATCAAATGATTAGAAACCTTTTCCTGGCCTATGCTTATTTGTCTACCTCTGAAGCTGATCAAGAGAGTACTTTTGCCAAAGAATAAGTGGGATCTTCAATAAATTTAGAGGTTTTGGCTGCATTGGTTCAGGGGGAGTTTGTTGGACCAAAAGAACCAATGAGCCTGATCTGAAAAACCTCTAAGTCCCACAGACATTACAACTGCTGAAGAAGATCATAACAGCTGAAGACATCAGCTGATTACAAAGGTCTGAAGACAAAGTCTGAAAGCAAAGAACTGAAGACAAAGTCTGAAAGCAAAGAACTGAAGACAAAGTCTGAAGATGAAGTGCTGAAGACAAAGACTGAAGACCAGAGTGATCAGCAGTTGTCACAACAGCTGAAGTTGTTAACTTCAGTAGTTGTGATGGTTTCACTTTTTAGTACTTGTAAATTTACATTTCAGTAGTTTATTGTTTCAGTAGTTATTAGTCAGTAGTTTCATGTAATTGTACTTAGCATTCTCTGAGATGTAATCAGTTGTTGAGAACATCTCAGAGTTTGCATATTTCAATTGTTTTGTAAATTCTGTTAGATGTCACTATCAAGTGACATCAGCAGACGTCACATTCCTCTATATAAGGGATGTTGACCTAGCTGTATTCTAACCGAAGCATTACACGTGAATGAAAACATTCCTTTAACAGAAATATTCTCTCTATAATTATGATTGAGTGCTTTACATATTTACTACTTTTCTTGCTTGAATTCGATCTTAATTCGTGATATTCCGCTGCATAATTCAAACCTAATTGATCCGATCCTATCATTTAATGATGCATTCCCACCATACCGTTTCTCCAGCTCATCCCATAGCTTCTTTGCTTGCCTGTTCTCAGAAAATTGATGGAAAATGTCCTTAGGAATTGACTGCGTAAGCAAAGCATAAACTCTCTTTTCTGCATTGTACTTGACTTTTTGTCCATCAGTCATGCCACCTAGTGTAAGTTTGACTCCATCAGCACCTACTGGCATACTATACCCCGTCTCAATTGCTTCCCACATATTGGGATCTACTCCATTTAAGTAGACCTCGAAATGTTGCTTCCAGTGTGGGAATTCATCTAAAGTGATTAGCTTTGGGGGTTTGTTGTGATTCCCTACTTCACTCTCCAGTAGCAGTAAATTCTGAATACGTGAGTCTTTCCCTGCTGTGAATGCTGAGTATTGGCCCTCCATTGCGATTAACTTTAGTCTTTGGAACAAAACTGTTTCACTTGTGCGAATGGAGCTGTGCGATTGGGCTATTCGTGCGATTGAACAATGCGAATGGTTCAATCGTGCGGCTGGACTTATGCGAATGGTTCAGTCGGGCGAATGAACTGATGCGGTTGAACAATGCGAATAGACTGCTCAGTCGTACGAATGGAGGTACGAATGAGTCCACTAGTGAGTATGAGGGATGCGAATGTGTCCAGTCGTGCGATTGAGTCAATCGTGCGACTGAAGCTGCTGGATTTCGAAAATTTCTAGGTTTAAGGTGTTTTGGCCGTAAAAACCCGAATTTTCACTAACCCTAATTGCCGTATGCCGGAAAAACCAAACTTTATGAGCAGGAGACGTCTAAGACACCGTTTGACACGAAAAGTTTGTGTTTATAGTGAAAAAACACAATTTTTGTATCAAAAACGATTGAATCACACGTAATCAAGAGCCAAAGATCTGATACCACTTGTTAGGATCGTGTATTGAACAAAATACTAACTGATTAACGTGTATACCGAATCAAATTGTGCGGAATCCTATTTGATTGGCGATCCAATCAGTGTGAACGCATGTCGAATCAATTATGGATTGAATCTAAACGTTAAGAACGATATGTAATCGATCTAGTGCGATCTGTGAACTAGGAACAGGTTCTTAGAGGTCTCTGGACGGCTAGGGTACGTCTGGAGTCGAAGTGATATGAATTGTTCCATTTTTCCACGAATTAGGTGGTATTTATAGGTTAGGGTTGCTCATTCGGGCGACTGAACCATTAGTATGGTTTAGTCGTGCGATTGAGCCATGCAGTTGATCCATTCGCACGACTAAGTGTTCAGTCGTGCGACTGAGCCAATCTCATGTTACAATCATACGACTGATCCAGTCTCCTGGTTCAGTCGTGCGACTGAGTTATTCGCATGAAGTTGTTCATGCGTATGGTCCATTTGCATGGGCCATTCGCATGAGAACTTCATATTACTAGATTTGAATGTATTTATTAATCATTACATTATCAAGATTCATTCAAACAAACACAAACCTATATAATCAAGTCAATATGCGTTAAACAACTCATTAATGAAATATTAAACATTAAAAACACAACCAAACATTTACATTTCATTAAGTACCCAACTATTACATAAGTGTAGGACATTAAGGACATATTACATTCAGCTCAGAAACTAGGACACATGTACCTACACATTTCACCATGAATGAATGCACTCATCACATCTTGTTGATAAACTTTAATCTTCATGTAAGATGCATAGGCTAGGAAGATACGGATTGCTTCCATTCTAGCCACAGGTGCAAACACTTCATTATAATTGATTCCTTCGACTTGTCTAAAACCTTGAACGACAAGTCGAGCCTTGTTGCGAATTATGACCCCTTGGTCATCTTTCTTGCATTTCAAGACCCATTTAGTGCCAATGACTTTAGCACCTTTTGGTTTGTCTACCAGTGTCCATACTCCTAGCTTTTTGAATTGAAGGAGTTCTTCTTGCATGGCACTTACCCATGCCTCATCGTTTAATGCTTCACTAACATATTTTGGCTCAAATTGAGACACAAAACATCGATATGCGCCGTCGTGAAGATATCCCTTTTCCATGACTGAGGCATAATCAGCTGAGTATAGCTGATTTCCGGTCTGTACTCCTGATCGAACATCTCTAATAACATTGTCCAAAGGATGATAGGCATTTAACCGAGATCCAGGAGTGGTGGGGACAGCTACCTCATTTTCTAGATTGTGAACCACAGCTTCAGTATCTGAAGTTGTTGGAGTATGAGGTTCCGAAGAGTCAGAGGCAACAGGGTTTGATATTTGTGTAGTTGTTGTAGCTGAAATTTTGTAAGGCCCCGTTCCCAGAAAGCCTCACAGTTGGTTAATCATAGCATAAAATCAGTTTAATAACAAAACATTGCAGCGGAAATAATTAGACATTCATTTAAACCTTTGAAAACATATCGTACACATACATTTGTTCTTTAATTGTAAACAAAACATATTACTTGTTCTTAAATTACAATAAAGATTTTCATAAACTTGAATGCCATCCATACTTCCCAAGTAGCTCTGTGTGCCATCCTCAGCATCAGCACTTACCTGCCAACTATTATGCATAAAAGTCAGCTTCGCTGAGTGAGTTCTAGTTTTAAATAATCTAAGAAAATATAAACTTTATCCTTCATATAATGACCATGCATACATCATAGTACATATCATAACTTGCATCATAATAAACATGTTCATTATCTTTTATTCTTTCATTATCTTTCACTTTCATCATAAACGAGATTGCACAAAGCAAGAGCTCCATGTTGATTGACAACAAATGCCAATCCCTGTAGGTACACATGAATACGGTAGCTAACCCCCAAAAGTTGATCCACACTGCAAGGCACATAGCCCGCTCATGAATACAGATCCATCATCATACATCAGACTCACATAAGTGAAGTCTATCATAGTGCTTGCAAGACTTTTCATCATCAAACGAGCCCGGGGGTAACATTCATTAAGTTTCGCTTTTCATTAATATCATCTTCCACTTTAATATATAATACTTAACTTATTAAGTACACAACATACCAAGTACTAGTCATCATAAAACATAACTGACCATCCGCGGGACAGCGGGGGTTCGGGGGCGGCAGCCCCTGACAACGGGGTCCTAGGGGCAGCAGCCCCTAGTAGGGTCCAAGGGGCAACGCCTTAAAATCATTCTTCCTGTTAAAACCCCTTAAAATCTTGGTCATTTAAAAACATAAATTTAGTATGCATAATAGCCCCAAAACATGGAAAAACTTATAAATAGGGGATCTAGAACTCACCTGGATACCACTAATAACTTCTAGGCTAAGCTTACAAGGCTAGGATTACTCTACACAGCGTGCAGATAAGCTATCACTAAGAGGGGTTAATTTTCTGCCTAAATTCGCTGCTAATTTCTCTGCAAGATTAGCAATTTCGCAGCTAGATTCGCCAACACTTTCGCTGCTAGTTTCGCCAGCAGTTTCGCTGCTAGTTTCGCTGGCAACTTTGCTGGCAGTTTCGCTGGCATCTTCGTTGCCAGTTTTGCTGCCAGTTTCGCCCAACTTTCATTGGAAAACCACGTCTGCGAAACTAGCTGCGAAACTATAGTTTCGCAGGAAATCCTCATAGGTTCACTGATTGAATATGCAATTTCGCTGGATGCATATGCAGTTTTGCAGATCGCATAAAAATTACGAACCAGACCGTTTTTAACCCAAAATCATAACTTTTTACGTCCAATCTCTTATTTTATCATCCATGAGGCTAAATCTAAGCTTTATACATGTTTTCATACGTAAAAATGTGACCTTTATGCGATTCTTTGCAACTTTTCAAAACCCAAAACCCTAGAATCCGGGTTTGATCTACAGAAGGGTTTAGAGGTCGATTCTTACCTGGATTTTTTGCTTCTTTCTTAGGTCTTGATGCTCCAACACCCAGATCTTCAATCTCTTAACCTTGGAAGCTTCAAATCTTGAGTTTTCTTCACTTTCTCTCTCTACGAATTTTTGGAGCTAGGGTTCAAATGATGGGGATGGAGGCTGATTTGGGTAGGATAAGGGCTGATTATGGGCCTTAATCACTTGGCTCTTGCCCATAAACCCAATTTGGCCCATAACCCATTTCCCTCTTTTATTAAATACCCATTAATTAAGCCCATTATCCTTAATGACTCGTTTCGACTTTTCGGGGTGTTACAAATTTGTTCCTCCTAGTTCACCTGTTCAGTCTCCACTTCTTCATCGTCAGAGGAGGAGTCACTTACATCAAGTGCTCCCCCCAAAGGACTAGAAGAATCATCGTGTGGAACTAATGTTATCGAGTCTAGGGACGGTGTGTTTAAGACATCATACATCATTCTGGTTGCTAACTCATCATCAGGAAGGTAGGGAGGGATGTTGAAGGACTTAAAGAATCCATCATAGTCGAAGAAGAATGAGGGTCCCTTTACAGCAGGGGGGTGGTGTATCTCTGAACATCAATGTTGCACCACAAGAATGAGGGTCCCTTCTACCTGACCCGTTGAGTTGTTATAAACTCTCTTGTCTGGTATATTGTATCCTAGAAAGATCCCTTCTTCTATTATCTCACTAAACTTCCCGGTCTGAGTTTTCTTCAGCAGCATGCACGGTGCACCAAACGGTTCTGGATACTCAAGTTGGGTTTACGTCGCTGGAGCAGCTCATAACACGTTTTTCCATGTCGTTTGACCACTAAGACTCGATTGAGGGTGTAACAAGCATTGGCAACTGCCTCGTTCCAAAATTGGATAGGCAGTTTTGAGTCAGCTAGCATCGTTCTTACTGTCTCTATCAAGCTCCTATTCTTTCTTTCAGCAACTCCGTCATTTGTGGAGTGTAGGCAGATGTGAACTGGTGTACAATTCCTTTCTCTTTGCAGAACTCCTCCATGCACTGGTTCTTGAACTCCGTGCCGTTGTCTGATCGAATCTGTCTCACTTTCAGCTTGTAGAGTGATTCCAATGTAGTTACCAACTGTTTGAAGGATTCAAACGTCTCTGATTTGGATTTCAGAAACCTCACCCAAGAGAATCATAAGTAATCATCAGTTACTACATAACAGTACAAATCACCAGCGATGCTCTTTGTGCTAACAGGACCAAACAGATCCATGTGTAGAAGTTCGAGAGGCAGGTCAATGGAATTTACTTTCTTTGCCTTGTGAGACTTCTTGGTCTATTTAACTTTCTTAAACGCTACACAATAATCCGGAAGTAGAAAATTCTTGACATTTACTCCATTCACTAAATCATTCTGGATCAGATGATTCATCTCTCGTGGATTTATGTGTCCCATTCTCCTATGCTAGGAGATTGAGTCCTTCTCTGTTGCCTTGGACAAGAAGTATTGAACCTTATGATCGATTGTGGAGGCCTTTGATAGATCCAAGACATATAAGTCATTATATCTTGAAGCTGACATTAAGCTTTTGTCCTCTGGGATAATGTAATCCTTCTTCAATATATAGCACTTCTTGTTGTCAAAAACAACTTTGAATCCTTTGTCACAGATCTGGGAGACTTAAAGCAAGTTATTCTGTAGTTGTTGAACGTAGTTGACCTTATCAAACTTGACTTTCTGGTTTCCCACTTCTCCTTGAGCAGTGATGTATCCTCCTTTATTTCTAGCAAATGATACATGCACCCCTTTAATTTGTTTCATATTAAAAAGGAGAGACAAGTTCCCTGTCATGTGCCTAGACGCCCTACTATCAACAATCCAGGTATTTGTTATAGCACTGTAACGGACACCCTGCACATTAAAAGAAAATGATCAGTTTAGGTGTGGGACCCAAGCCTTAACTGGCTTGGGTGACCCAGAGGAATCACACATCATAAACTCAACCCACTGTCCATTTGAGGGTGAGGGCATATCATTTTTCTTGTTGTTCTCATTATCAGACAATGGACTTGACTTTTCTTTTCATAAGCCTGTTTTGTGTAAGGCATGTTTGTGATAAACAGACGATTGGCTTACAGTTTGAACTTTAGGTTCATTAATTCTCTTTGGTGGAGTAATAGAACTCCTTTTCGAATAACTTAGTTTTGTATCATAAAGTTCAGTTTTCTTTCTGGGAGTCTGATAATAAGGACAGTTAGAAGCGATATGTCCTCTCTTTCCACAACTTTAGCAAGATCTCCCTTCTACATGTTGAGGAAACTATTTCTGTTGAGTTGAGTGTGAAACAGGTGTGACTTGAGTCTGATTGGGTTTGGACATTTCTTGTTTAGATGTTTTTGTTTCATTAACAAATTCATTGTTTGAACGTTTTTAACATCCTTAGCCTTTTGTTTATTTGGACTTTGACGTGAAGCACGTGATTTGTTAACTGGTTTGGTCGTTTTGGGTTCAGAAATAGACATGTTTGAACCTGACTTTACATTAACCTTTTCAAATTGTTCATCCAAGTTTACAATAGGCATCTCACCTTTAGATTTCAAAGTAGCCTCCTTCTGTTTAGTGATAGAATTCACCCGTTTACCCGTGGTATCCAGATCATTAACCAGAGGAGTAGACACCATATGATCCTTAGTTAGGTTGTTATTTACAGGTCTATATTTTGTATTTAACAGGATCTCATGTGGTGGTGGAACTACTTTGTAACCCAAATCTTCCCCATTGTTCCGTTCTTTCAGTAAGTTTTGAACTATGTGAGAGGAACTGGTCCACATGTGCAGTTTTTGTTTTAATGAGTTGACTTCGACTTCTCAAACTGCTTTTTCTTTCTTTGTTTCTTCCATAGAGTTTAAATAAAACTTTATATCATTTTCTTGATTAAAAGCAACAACCTCGGTTTCCCTTAATTGTTTATTTAAAAGTCCTATTTCTCTTTGTAACTGCACTCGTTTTGTTTTAAAATCCGATTAGCTTCTGTGCACAGTTGTAAATCATTTACTAAGCTATCATTGTGGTCTAATAACCTAGAAAACTTAAGATCAATGCTTTCTCTAAATTTGTTACAATCATTACACGCATGTTTTTCAAAAAGTTGATCTTATTACTTACCTGTGAAGATTCAGATGAATCATCCATCAATCCAGTATTTGAAGCTTCGGATGCTGGAGATTTTGAACATGTCGTTCTTAGTTTTTCTTCAATCAGGTGATTTACCACATTCACAGCTTCTTCTAAATCTGACAAAACTTGCTCAGCTGCAATATCACCTTCACTAGCAGACCCATCATCCAATGCTTCGACACAAGCAATGTTTGATTCTCCAGGAGAGACAAAACGGAAAGACCAGTCTTGTCCTTCATCATCTTGAGCAATGAATGCCTTAGTCTCTTTATTTGAAGAACTAGTTCCAACCATGTCTTTTTCTTGACGGTTGAAGGTGGAGAATGGATTTCTGTTACCTGTTTTCTTGGGCTTTACACATTCACGTTTGAAATGCCCCTTTTCACCACAATTAAAACAGGTAACTTTGGTTTTGTCAAAATCAAAAGTAGTGTCTTTTGTGGCTACCAAGTTCTGTCCAGACATTTTCACAAACTTTTTAGCTCTTCTAACAGCACTTGCCAAAGCCCACATATTATCCATTCTTTCTAGTTCATTTTCATCCACCTGCTTGTAGTCTTCATAAGTGAGATGGAAATTACCAATTTTTCCTTCAACTAGACCATCATAAGAATGAACAACTGCAGCTAGAAGGTCCATGTGCTCCTTTGCAACCTCCACAGTAATATTACCGAGATTCTCGGTCTTCAACTTAGTAGAATTTGCTTCAGGCACTATATATTGGGTGCAAGACGACCCTGACGTTTCAGATCCTGAAGCAGTGGATTGGGAAGTAGCTGCTGAACTAGACATAAAGGCAGTTTGAAGAGGTGCTCCTGAACGGGTTGGATTGAGAGTTGAGTTATAAAGTGAAGGATTCTGGTCGTAGGATCCTTTCTGTGCCTTGTATTTCATCCTTAGTTCTTCCTCTCTCAATTTCAATATGAAGTCATTTATATCCAACCTTGATAAAATATTGTTCTGTCTCAGATTAGACACAAACGAGTCCCATTTCTCTAGAAAACCATCTGCAAAACTTGACACCTTATCTTCCATAGACGTTGTAACCCCATGAGTGTGCAGTTCACTCATCAGATGGTAAAACCTGTCGATAACATCATCCAAGCTTTCTTTTCCCATCAAAGAGAAGTTGTCAAACTCCTTCTTAAGAGCCTTTGCCTTCAAAGCTTTCAACGATGCATTCCCATCAAAGCTTTTCTCCAAAGCTTCCCATAACTTCTTTGCCTGTTTGTTCTCTGAATATTGATGATATATACCTTTTGGTATCGACTGAGTCAACAGGGCATACACCTTCTTTTCAGCATTGTACTTAACTTTCTGGCAGTCAGTCATACCTCCCAAAGTTAATTTAACACCATCAGCACCAACCGGCATACTATACCTTGTCTTAATAGACTCTCAAAGGTTAGGATCAACTCCATTAAGATAGATCTCAAACCGTTGTTTCCATTGTGGATAGTCATCCAACGTTATAAGCTTAGGCGGTTTATTGTGATTTCCAACTTCATTCTCCAGAAGCAGAAGGTTCTGGATGCGTGAGTCTTTCCCGGCAGTAAACGCTGAAGACTGATCTTCCATTTGTATTAACTTTGAACTTTGAGAACAAGAAAACGTCAATCGTGCGAATGAACAATGCGTGTGGGTCACTCGTGCGAATGAAGGGTGCGACTGGATTCAATCGTGCGATTGGATTCAGTCGTGCGAATGAAGGTTGCGACTGGGATTCATTCGTACGTATGGAGTGACCGATTGAAGACAAGTGATGGGGTTGTTCAGTCATACGAATGGACGAGCGACTGAGTTCAATCGTGCGAATGGGTGTGCGATTGAGTTCAGTCGTGCGATTGAGGCAATCGTGCGACCGAAGGCTGCTGTTTTTGAAAATTCGAAGGATTTTGACACTTTGACACAAAAACGCGATTTTTCAAGAACCCTAATCTGTCGTATACCGAAAAACGAAAACTTTAAGACCTGGAGACGTCGAAAACACTGTTTTACTCAAAATGGTGATTCTTTTGAATGAAAAACGTGATTTTTACACCGAGACTAATCGAATCACATGCAAAATCCAGAGCCAAAGCTCTGATACCACTTGTCAGGACCGTGTACGTACGAAGTACTAACTGATATGCGTGTATACCTAATCAAATAGTGCGGAATCCTATTTGATTGGCGATCGAATCAGTTAGAACGCAGTTCAGATCAATCTAACGTAAAGAAACATTAAGAACGATTAGAACAAGATCAACTGCAAAATATGAAGTTGGAACAAGCTTTCTGAGTCTTTGGACGGCTAGGGTACGAATATGTGCCAAAAGTCTTGAAGTGTTACGTTTTCCCACGTTTTCTTATTTTTAAGTCATTTCACCACCTTTCGGGTCCCCAAATATGTCCAAATTGCTTACAAGTCTATAACTTTATTATTTTCAGCTATTAACATCTCATCAGTCACCCAATATCATCCAAAACCTACTGAAATAACATGCCTAACTCACGGTTTCAACATTCAACTCAAGAACAAGATGGAAACTTAGAGATTACACCATTTTCATCCATTACACATGTGTAAAACGTTTTAACTTGTGATTAAACATACCAAAACCCTTTGTAACTTTAAAAGCAGCTTATTAGGAGGTTAGAAAACTGATTTTGAGTAGGTTACAAATTAAGCTTTGGAAGATTACAACATGTGTAAGTTAGATGGTGTAACAACACCCAAAAAGATGGTTTTCTAGGTGTAGATCGGGTTACACCCATAGAATGACTTATATAACGAGTGAGATACCTTCAAGAAAGTTAAAAGCCTCTCAAGAACAAGGTTGTAGCAGCAAGTTTCTGTTGGATACAAGAATGGTAAGATCTTTGAGTGAAAAATGAAGAAAACACAAGATATGTCCAAATCGGGTGAGATGAAGCTTACACTTTGTATAGTTCACGATTTGGAGAGTGTAGAGGGACAAAACGAACTTGAAAGCTTCGAACAAGGGCTGCAGAAGTCGAGCTTGAAGAATCCATGCACCCAAAAGCTCACAAAGCTTCTTCTTCTCACGGTTTTGAGCTTGACCGATGATGTTTTTGTGTTGCTCTTCGAAAATATGGCTGGAATGTTATGCTAACCGTGAGTGTGTGTGTGTTTTCTGGAGGAAGGAACCGCGAGAGAAGAGGGAAGAAGGAGAGAATGAGAGGAGTGAGTTTGAGTGTGTGTGTGTGAGTCTTGCATGTAATGAGAGTGGATGGTAGAGGTGGTGGTGTTTAGTAGAGAAGAGGGAAGAAGGAGAGAATGAGAGGAGTGTGTTTGAGTGTGTATGTGTGTGTGTTTTTGAACCTTGTCATGTAGTAAGGAGTTTTGATTTTAAGTTTTAATGGTTATTGTTAATATGTAGTGTTATTTTGTAGTGTAGTGTAGTGTTTTAGATGGTAAACTCTAGTTAGTTATTAAGTATTTTGCATGGGCATGCATGCATTTATATGAAATTTTTGAGTTTCATGCACACCTTAATTGTTTCAAATTATGATTTAATTATTGCATGGGTGACAAATTGACCTTCCCGGAACACTAAGTTTCCCTAAGCTAAAGCTTGAACTACCTAAATCATCACAAAAACACAAGTCGGAAGGAGTCATGACTAGATGAAATGCGGCTGAAAGATTGCTCATACGCATTACTAAATGCGGATGACTTAGGAGGAAATGCTGTCAGGATCAACGATCACAAGTTTGAAGTATAAGAGTGTAATGCAGCGGAATGAAGAGACGAATTAGTCAAATTATAGCAAGAGAGTGTTATTTGTAACAAGTGCGAGAGAATATTTTCTGTGATTTGGAATGTTTCAATAATGCTCAATATTATTGCTCAATCATTCATGGTTACAATAAGGTTGGCACTCCTTATATAGAGTGCAATCACTGCTGTAATCACGGGGTGGTGATTACTAGCAGATCTAGTACAAAAATAACTACTTCTTAACAAACTACTGAAATGTTCACAACTACTGAGAACATGTCAGAGTGTTAAGTATAAAACATGAAACAACTGAAAAAGAAAACTACTGATGCTACAACGACTGAAGAACAAACTCTTCAGTCGTTTTACAAAACTACTGAAAATAGAAAATATAAAACTACTGAAAGCAAACCGTCACAACTACTGAAGAAGTCCTCTTCAGCTGTTGTGACAACATCTGATACTTTGTCTTCAGACTTTGTCTTCAGCACTTGTGTCTTCAGACTTTGTCTTCAGCACTTGTGTCTTCAGACTTTGTCTTCAGCACTTGTGTCTTCAGACTTTGTCTTCAGCACTTGTGTCTTCAGACTTTGTCTTCAGCACTTGTGTCTTCAGACTTTGTCTTCAGTTGTTGTCTTCAGCTGTTGTGGACTTCAGTAGTTGTTGTGACGTCTGTGGGACTTAAAGGTTTTTCTGATCCGGCTCATTGGTTCTTTTGGTCCAACAAACTCCCCCTGAACCAATGCAGCCAAAACCTTTAACTTTATTGAGGTCCCACTTATTGTTGGCAAAATGGATGGTCTTTTTCCTTCTTGATCAGTTGAGAAGATGACCCAATATAAGCACCGGCCTGGAAGTAAGTTTCTGATGATTTGGCTGGCAAAGTATGGATGGGAGCTCTGTATTGGGGAATTGGACACTGAGCTGTTCCCCCATCCATGAAACTCACTTCCCATGTATAAGCCTGTAGGATTCCCTGGTGTATGCTCTGAGAAACATGATTTGTTCTTCCATAGTGAGATTCTCTGGTTCACCATCGAATAATCCTTCACGCCCATACAGCTCTGAGATGTATTTGGCCTGTTTGCCATTTTTGAGCTCAACAGTTGTGATCTGTCTGTAGGCAAACTCATCAGGATGATTACCTTCAAGTAGCAGACTGAGCTCATTCTGTTTGAAGTTCTCAAGCTTCTTGTAGACTAACCCCTTCTTGATCACTCTGTTTTCTAACATCTTTTGGGGAGGCTGTTTAGTCTCATAAGCTTTCTTGAAGTCTTCTACAATCTCCCAGGGTGATACTACAAGGACCACTGTGATCTCTTCATCTACGATCCTCTTTATCTGGCCCTTGTATCGTGCAGGAATGTCCTTCTTCACAATTCTGTGAGCCACCCTAGGATCAGGCCACATCCTCACCTTTTCTTTCTGATATTGAAATGTGTTGGCGAGGGTGTACAGTCTCAGAGCTTCTTTCTTCATACTTATTATTGATGAGGAGGCAGCATAAGTTTTATCTATACTTTTTAGCATCTCCTCATCATGAAGCCTTTGCAGTTGCTCTTCTTCAATCTTTACTCTCACAGTTTCCATCTGTGAGGTGGGAGTGATGGGCATAGATTTGGCTTTAGGCAAAGTTAGGACTGCAGAAAGAGGCAGCCTATCTTCCTCCTCATCATCCTCTTCTTCTTCTTCTTCTAGCCTCAACATCCTTCTCTTCTTCTTCTTGGATGCATCATCGGCTGTTGGTTTTGAGGGTAAAGGAGTTGGTTTAATGGGTTGTGGTAGTGGTGATTTTGAAGTGGTGGGTTTTGCAGGTTGTTCTAGCATTCTTGTAATGAGTGAGGCTTTGGAGTATTTTGCTAGTTCATTTCTTTTTCCAGCACCTGCTTCATTTAAAGCTTCAATCACTAATCCCTTTGTATATGCTTCAGACGTACAGATCTTGGTGGTTATAGCCAAGATACTGTCCCTGGTCCATGACTTAATCTCTATCAATGATCTTCCAAGATACTTAGCAATAAATCTGATCATGATCTCCAGTCTTTCTCTTTCTAGCACATCATAGCTTGCCCATCTTGAGTTAATTTCTTCAACTTCAAGTCTTCTAATCTCTGAGTCAAGCTGTGCAGTATCGAACCCTTGTCTGTATAGTTGGTCAATAATGGAGTCCATAGATTTACTATGTGTAGCATCCGCCATTTTGACCATCTCATCAAGCTGGAGTTCTTTTTCTTTTCTTTCTATCTTCCTCTTCTTGTATGTGATGTGAAAGTCTTTGTGACTTTCACTCACTTGATCAGTGTCAGCTCCCTTCACATACTCTTTCTCCTTCTCAGTCTCTTTCTCAACAACCTCTTCTTCCTCCTGGTCTCTCTCTATCAATATGCGCTTCCCTTTGTCTTTCACTGACTGACTCTCCCCCTTTTTGGTTGCATTGGTTGCAAGGGTTTGAGTAGTAGAAAGCCTTGTGCTCACAATCTCCTCCACCAGTGGCTGTATGATTGAGGGAAGTTTATCATCCAAGGTTTTGATCACAATGTCGGTGATCATTGGGGTGATGAGAGGTAGGGATTTTGGAATATAGCAGCTGTTTGCTCAGAGGGGTTCTGTCCCTGAGAAACAGTGCCAGAAGTAGAGGCTGGTGGATTGAATGTTTGTAGTGGCTGAGTGTTTAGGAGACCTTCAGGTGAAGGTGCCATCTGTGGGTGTATGGTGGTATCAGATGGACTTGCTTCTTGAGAGAATTGGTCAAGTAGTCTTTGTAGTCTACTGACTTCTTCCTCAAGAATTGTGTTCTGGGCTAGAACATCATAAAAGAAGCCCAGGTCATCATCAGCAGATGCTGAATCACCTGACCTCTTGCTAGTAGCAAGATGTACATGCTCTGGGTGTAGACCAGATGTAGCATGTGCCCCTTTTTCTTGGAACTGGGGACTTCCAGCCTCAGGACGATGTCCTTCATCAGCTGTTGCCTCTGATGAGGTCTTAGCCATGTTACCAGCCTCAGTCTGATCATGTGCTGATGCAGAAGAGGTGGCAGCCTCATCAGATATTCTTGTCTCCGTATCTACACTAGGAGACTGAACATTTAAACCCCTGTGCTGTGGGTTGTCAGAAGCATGTGATCCTCTTCCTCAATATCTGTGGTTTTCCCTTTAGATAGTTGTCTGGGAGGAGGAGAGGCATGCAGCTGAGTCAGCACATTTGCAATTATAAGTGTTGGACTTTGGGGGGCATTTTCATTTGGAGATGGGGTATTATGCACCTGGGGAGAATGGTGAGTTTCAATGGCAATCTCCTCAAATGAGGAAGATTCCAGATTTGTGGGTACCCCTTCATTGGTTGCTTCAGGTTCCTTTTGAGAGGAATCCTGAGCGGCTGTGGCTGGGTGAGTCTCTGATACTACTGGGGGGTTAACACCAGTGAGTATATCCTGTCTTTGTGGTACAGGAGCATCTTCAGGTGACTCATCTTCCTGAATAGCTGTTTTGGTTCGTTTTGTTTTTGGTTTGGTGGGGACTTTGGATTTTGTGGTGGTGGCTGTGGGTTCCAGCTGCGTGGGTTTGCGCAGCTTGGCAGCCATTTTGAGTGATTGGTCAGAGTTGTGCCGGGAGTATACTTCAGGCAATACAGCCATAGCAGGGACTCCCAGGCCAACAAGTCCCTCAGCTTGAAGCTGGTTTTCAATTATGGCCATTATAAACCGAGGATATAGTATCCAACGGTTAGAAAGTTGTTTTTGGGCCATATCCTTGAGCTCTAAGAATAATATTTCAGAAAAATTTAAAGGTTGTTGCTCAAGGATAGAGTACAATACCTGTTGCCACCTTGTGGACATTTGATCCCATGATGAAGTCTTTGGAGCCAGGCAGACATTTACCATATGAAAGATAAGCCGTTCAGCATCCTGGAAATGTTTCTTCAATATGGTAGAGGCACTCAGATTGCCTTCGTATCCATGGTGGGCAAAGGATAGATCAGTGGTGCCCTTTGGATAGCTGGTCGGGAAAGTGGCATCATCCAGGTTGAGGGTTTGGCGAAGAATCTCTGGATTGATGACCACCTTTTGGCTATGGACGAACGAATGAAGTGACTCTGTGTCATTCTCCTCAGAGACAAGAGTGACGTTCGTCCAGAATTGGCTAAGGGATTCGGCATATATGGTGGGGTTTATCAGGAAGGCTGTTTGGTAAGGTGACTGGACCATTAAATCAATGGCGTTGTGAAACTTGGTCCAGAATGGTGATTTAGTAAGGTGAGCGACACAGTTGTGTCGAGGTTTTAGTTGCATGGTCGCCATGGATGAAGAGAGGGTACAGAGTTTTTGAACGTTAGGTTTGAGAGTGAAGGTGAGAAAAACTCTGGTGAGATAAGGGATTTATAGGGTAGGGTTATGAACCGACTGAAGGTTTTTGGTGAGTCATCATTTGTTGAAACTGATGACGTGGCATTAACTTTTTGAGGTTGAAATGACTGACCGTATTGGTGTGATCATCAGTTGTTATAAAACAACTGAAGACTTGGTTTTAACTGTCAGACATTGAAACAGCTGAAGTCTTTGATTTAGTCTTCAGTAGTTATAAAACTACTGAGGACAATTCCGACTTCAGGTGGTGAAACAACTGAGGACATGGTGTTTGTCATCAGTAGTTGTGTAACTACTGAAGACAGTGGTTTTGTCATCAGTTGATGTAAACAGCTGAAGACTTAGCGGTAGTCTTCAGTAGTTGTAAACTACTGAAGACATAGCTGTGGCTTCAGTTGTTTAGAAACAGCAGTTGGAAAAACAACTGAAGAGGAATTGCTCATCAGCTGTTGTCGTCAATTCTTAGCTTTTCAGCTGTTTCAGTCTGACCTCCACATTAAAATGTTTCATTGGTCATCAGTACTTATCTGCATTTCTGACATCAGCAGTTGTAGTTACATCAGCTGTTTTAACAAATGAAGTACTTATATATGACATGGTTACCAATGATCATCAGTATTTATTACTGAGATTATCGGTAGTTGTCACTTATTCTAGCTGCAGCATACCAAGCCTTAACACCAGGTTGTGGAAAGTTGAACTATCCAAAGGCTTAGTAAAAATGTCTGCAAGCTCATCAGCACTAGGAACAAATTTTGGATCAATCAGACCTTTTTCAAAACAATCTCTAATAAAGTGATGTCTGATTTCAATATGTTTAGTCCTAGAGTGCTGGACAGGATTCTTGACAATACAAAGAGCTGAAGAACTGTCCATTAACAATGGAGTCTTAGTCTCAGTTATGCCATAATCCAATAATTGGTTTTGAAGCCATAATACCTGAGATGTACAACTTGCAGCAGCAATGTACTCGGCTTCAGCAGTTGATGTAGCAACTGAAGTTTGTTTCTTACTCTGCCAAGAAATCAAACAGTTGCCTAGGAATTGGCATCCACCAGAAGTTGATTTCCTGGTCAATTTACACCCTGCATAGTCACTGTCAGAAAAAGCAACTAATTTACCAGAATGTCTAGTAGAATACCATAAACCTAGAGATGGAGTGCCTTGCAAATATCTAAAGATCCTCTTGACTGCAATCAAATGAGACTCCTTAGGTGCAGCCTGAAATCTAGCACAAACACATGTAGCAAACATAATATCTGGTCTAGAAGCTGTTAGGTACATCAAGGACCCAATCATACATCTGTAAAGTGTTTCATCAACCACTTTACCTTTCTGATCTGTATCCAGTTGTGTGGTGTTGCACATGGGAGTAGAACAGGGTTTACAATTTTGTAAATCAAATTTTTCCAAAAGATTTTTTGTATATTTGGACTGATGAATGAAAATTCCATCAGCCTTTTGTTTGATTTGCAAACCCAGAAAAATTGTAATTCCCCCATTGCACTCATTTCAAACTTTTGTTGCATCAGCTTTGTAAAGTCATCACACAACTGTGGATCAGAGGATGCAAAAATAATATCATCTACATAAATTTGAACAAGTAGATTATGCTGCCCTGCTTTCTTAATGAATAAAGTTTTATCTATGGTGCCTCTAGTAAAATTATTTTTAAGAAGAAAGTTTGATAATGTCTCATACCAGGCCCTAGGAGCTTGTTTCAACCCATAAAGAGCCTTATCAAGCTTATACACCCAATTAGGATGTTTGTTGTCCTCAAAACCTGGTGGTTGACATACATAAACCTCTTCTTTAATTTTTCCATACAGAAAAGCACTTTTGACATCCATTTGAAAAACTTTAAGATTTTGATAAGCAGCATAAGCTAAAAACAATCGAATTGCTTCCAGTCTGGCTACAGGAGCAAAGGTTTCATCATAATCAATACCTTCTTCTTGTGCAAACCCCTGAACCACCAGTCTGGCCTTGTTCTTAACAATAAGCCCATTTTCATCAGTCTTATTCCTAAACACCCATTTAGTGCCTATTGCACACTTACCTGGAGGTAGAGGAACAAGTTCCCACACTTGCTGTTTCTTGAACTGAAGAAGCTCAAGCTGCATGGCATCAACCCATCCATTGTCTTTTAATGCAATGTGATAATTCTTTGGCTCTTGCTGACTGATGAAGAGAGCATAGAAGCAGAAATTTGACAATTGACTTCTTGTTGATACACCAGCAGTGATATCACCAATGATTTGAGACATAGGGTGATTCTTCAGATCTTGATACACAATGAGATCAGTGCAAGTGTTTGTAGCAGGCTCAGCAGCAACAGATGGTGATGGTGAAGAATTTCCTTGAAACCAATCAGTTGATGGTAGTTCAAAGGAAGTTGAAGTTGTAGAAATCTCATCAGCATTTGTTGTGGATTGTGCTGCTGGAGCTGCAGGAACATCAGGTCTAGCTGAATCAGGCAGTTGATCAGTAAATCTGAAGAGGTGAGTACTGCTATCATCATCATCAGCACCAGCAGTACCACCAGGTGGAGAACTGTTGACATGAGCAACAGCAGGAGTTTGATGAGGAGCATATTGCAGTATGTCCAAATCAAATATCTCCACAGGATTTTGTGGAATCTTGTCCTTTGGAGATTCATTAAACTTAACATGTAGAGTCTCTTCAACCATCTTTGTTCTACAGTTGAAGACTCTGTATGCTTTGCAAGTTGATGAATAACCAACAAAATATCCTGCATCCACCTTAGAATCAAATTTCTGGAGTTGATCCCTTGTGTTGAGAATGAAACAAGGACATCCAAAAGCTCTAAAGAATGAAATTAGAGGGGCCAAATGATGAAGAACTTCATATGGAGTTTTCATCAACCTCTTATTCACTAGAGCTCTATTTTGTACATAACAAGCAGTATTGATAGCTTCAGCCCAAAAAGTCATTGGCAATCCAGAGTCAGCCAACATGGACCTTGCAGCTTCAATAAGGGTCCTGTTCTTTCTCTCCACTACTCCATTTTGTTCAGGAGTTCTTGGAATGCTAAAATGCCTCTTGATTCCCTTTGAGAGGTAGAACTCATCAAGTGTATTGTTTCTAAATTCAGTTCCATTATCACTTCTAACACACTTGACTGAGAGGGAATACTGCTTCTCAACATACAACACAAAGTTGATAATCTTCTGAGGTGCTTCATCCTTTGAATGCAAAAAGAAAGTCCATACAAATCTGGAGTAATCATCCACAATTACTAGACAGTATTTCTTCTTAGCCATACTCATCACTCTCACAGGACCAAAGAGATCCATGTGAAGAAGTTGTAAGCAGGCTGTGGACTTAGGTTCTTCTATGGAAGGAAATGAAACTTTGTGCTGTTTTCCTTTTAGACAAGCAGTGCAGTCATCTTCACATTTGAACTCCTTCATAGGCAATCCCCTTACTAAACCATGGTTAATCAGCTGATTTATGTTTTTGAGATTAACATGACCCAGCCTTCTGTGCCATAGTGTAGATTCTTGAGGGGAAGCCTTGGAAAATAGGCAAGGATGGCCTTTGAGATCTATTTTCTTAGAAAGATCTAAGGCATACACTCTTCCTGTCCTGTTGGCCTTAAGGAGAGTGTGTTTATCCAACACCTTGTCAATCAAACTCAGAACTTTGGATGACAGAATCCGGCAGTTCTGACTTGTGAAAAGAGCAACATGGCCTTTGTCACACATTTGACTGACACTCAAGAGGTTGTACTTGAGATTTTCCACATGGTTAACATCATCAAACTTTATTTCCCCATTGGAAACAAAGCCTTTGCCGATGATGTAACCCTTTGCATCATTGCCAAAAGATACAAATCCCTTCTTTCCTTGAGAGTAGTCATTAAGAAGTGATCTGTTTCCTGTCATATGCATGGATCCTCCACTGTCTACATACCAGATGCCTCTGTGGCATGTTGAAGAACCCTGCAGAACAAAGCAAATTAGTTAGATTTTGAGACCCAAACCTTTTTGGTTTTGGGCCTATTCACATCAACAGATGGTGGACTAACAAGTTTGCTAGAAATAACAGCTTGAGAGAAGAAGATGGTGGAAAAGAGGAATCCTTTGGCTTGGACCTCCTTTTCTGTGGATTCAACATAGGAGCATCTAATTGGTTGACTCTTCCCAATAGATGTTGAACCATCATAACCAGCTGTGTCTGATTTTGTGATAGAGCTTTCAGCTCTTCTGACACATTAGGACTGGAGTTTGATAAGTTCTTATGTTGCACCTTCTTCTTTTGAGCAACCTCAGCTGTTACCTGTTTAACCCCTTCCTTTTTGGATTTCTTTTTGGACTTAGGGATTACAGGATTTGATGTTGCTGGTACAAATGTGGCTTTAAACTCATTTTTCATTTTTACCATTTTCTCTTTAATTTCATCTTTATTTTTGAGTTTGGATCCTCTTTTGTACCAACAATCATCAGTGAGATGATTAAACAAACCACATACTTCACATGGTTTATTTTTCATCTTTTGTTGATCATCAACTAAAGAGGATGAAACTACTGAAGACTTGCTCTTCAGTACTTTGGAAGCACTATTTGCTTTCTTGGCTTCCTCTTTAGTAGTCTTCAAACTCTTTCTACTGACAGTTTTCTTCTTTTCAGTGCTGTCAGTAGTTGGAGCTTGAACTTCAGGAGTTAAATCTTGCTCTCCAGTCCTTTCAGGACTTTCTGACATAACTCCTGAGTTGACCAACTCTTTGATCATGTGAGTGTCAGCAATTGAACTATCAATATTGCTGATAAGTTCTGAGAGGGCTTATTGCTGACTTCAACTTTTGATGATGCTTTATCAGAAAGTGAATCACATGATGAGGTGGATTGGTTATTGCTTTCTCCATCAGATTTCACCTCTACTCTTGGAGCAAAATCTGTAGGAGGAGCAGTGTGATTATAACCAATGCCAAACTTCACATTGGAAGCTGATTGCTTACTAAGAAGCATCTCAAAACCTTTGCATGATTTCACCCATCGATCACACTCTACTTGGGTGACTGCAAGGGTTTCTTTAAGACTTTTCTGGTCCTCCAAAATAACCTCTAGCTTAGCCTTTTCATCATTTAATTGGCATTTAAGCTTATAAATCTCATCATTTTTACTATTAAGAACAGACTCATACTCAGCTTGTCTTTTGGAAATAGTTTTCTCAAACTCAAGTTTTTCATTTATTAATGCTACATTTGCCTCTCTAATAGAGACAAAAGCAGCAATGCAAGATTCAGAACATAACTTGGCTTTGGCCTCTGAAGATACCTGAGTTACCTGTGAAGATGATGCAGTTGAGCAGGAACCCTCAGTTGATTCCAGAGCCATAAGTGCCAGATTTCCAAAAGGACTATCACCACCATGTTGATCAGCACTTGTGAACAGTTGTTCATGACCAGACATATCATCTGGCAAGCTGCTCCAATCAACAACTTCTGGGGTGAAGAAGCTATGTTGTTGAGGTTGAGGGGGTTGATGAGATGGTTGAGGTTCTGGAAGTGCATGAGGTTGTGGTACCATAGGAGCTTGAACTTGACTGGTTTGAGGCATGTAATAACACGGGTAAGGATAAGGCATTTGACCCTGAGGAACAAAGTATGCAGGAGATTGTAGTTGAGACTGATGACTAGAATTGACAGGAGTTGCCCTTTGTTTTGTTGACTATTGCTAGGAAAAGTCACAAAAGGTGCAGAGGAATTAGATCCAGATGATCTACATTCTCTAGCAAAGTGTCCAAGCCTTTGGCATCTGTGACACCTCAACTTACTCTTGTCAAAACCAACTTTGGTTTTGCCAGAGAGTCCTGGGAACTTTCTTCCAGTTCTTTTATAGAACTTCTGAGATCTGATATTTATCAAGGCCATTTGGCTCAAAATATCCATCTCTTCTAAGTCATCATCAGCAATCCCCTTGAGATCATCCATGATGAAACATAGATTGTCATTATTACACCCAGAAAATTGACTATCAACACTCACAAATGCTGAATCAGAAATATTTGAAGAGAAATCAATATGCTCATCATACTGGCATTCAGATGAAGCATATTCTGACTCATGACTAACCAGAGCAGTATTGCCTGGTACAAAGTCCTCAGTGAGCTTACCAGATGAAGACAGTTTTCTCTTTTGTTCTATCTCTCTCTCAAATGTGAGCAATTTCCCATGAAGTTGGGTGAGAGATAGTTTGTCCAAATTTGCACTGGAGCGTAGGACAATGGTATATGTATCCCATCTCTCAGGCAGTGATCTGAGAAATCTGTTATTCATCTGAACATTAGTATACTCATGTTTGACCATTTTCAATTCAGAGATCAAACAAGAGAACCGCTCAAACTGTTGAGTCAGTGTCTCACCCTTCCTATGAGAGAATGTCTCATATTGTTGGGCAAGGATCTCTCTATTATTTGCCAAGACCTCATCTGTTCCTCCAAATTGTTCTTTCAAGGCATTCCAGAGGTCATGGGCAGATTCATAGTGCATTAACCCAGAATAAATTTCATTTGGTAGCGCCATGGCTAGAATTCCATGAGCTTTTGCATCTATCTCAAATAATTTCTTATCTTCATCTGAGTATTGATCCTTCCTCTTCGGAACCATTTGATTGGTTTCCGGGTTATTCACCATAGGCTTATGTGGACCATGTACCACTGATGTCCAACAACCTGAACTGTTAACAGACAGGTGATGGAGCATACGACGTTGCCATATGTTATACTCATTCCTAACCAGCATTGGAGGCTTGGTTGAGGAACCAGTATTGTGAGGATCATTGGAAGGAGTAGTCATTTTGAAACCAAAAACAATTTTATTCAAGCAAAAATTTTGACACACCACAACAAACTCAATGAAACCGAGAATAAGTCTCAGGATGAATGATTAAAAAACACAGAAAATTCGATCTCTATAACAGTTTCTTGCAAAAGGATACTTAATTCACTCAAACTTGGATCTTGAAGAGCAGTTTCAATGATCAATTATTAGATCGATCAATGATTAACCTGCTCTGATACCATTTGTCAGGATCAACGATCACAAGTTTGAAGTATAAGAGTGTAATGCAGCGGAATGAAGAGACGAATTAGTCAAATTATAGCAAGAGAGTGTTATTTGTAACAAGTGCGAGAGAATATTTTCTGTGATTTGGAATGTTTCAATAATGCTCAATATTATTGCTCAATCATTCATGGTTACAATAAGGTTGGCACTCCTTATATAGAGTGCAATCACTGCTGTAATCACGGGGTGGTGATTACTAGCAGATCTAGTACAAAAATAACTACTTCTTAACAAACTACTGAAATGTTCACAACTACTGAGAACATGTCAGAGTGTTAAGTATAAAACATGAAACAACTGAAAAAGAAAACTACTGATGCTACAACGACTGAAGAACAAACTCTTCAGTCGTTTTACAAAACTACTGAAAATAGAAAATATAAAACTACTGAAAGCAAACCGTCACAACTACTGAAGAAGTCCTCTTCAGCTGTTGTGACAACATCTGATACTTTGTCTTCAGACTTTGTCTTCAGCACTTGTGTCTTCAGACTTTGTCTTCAGCACTTGTGTCTTCAGACTTTGTCTTCAGCACTTGTGTCTTCAGACTTTGTCATCAGCACTTGTGTCTTCAGACTTTGTCTTCAGCACTTGTGTCTTCAGACTTTGTCTTCAGTTGTTGTCTTCAGCTGTTGTGGACTTCAGTAGTTGTTGTGACGTCTGTGGGACTTAAAGGTTTTTCTGATCCGGCTCATTGGTTCTTTTGGTCCAACAAATGCGGATGTTGAATTCCTCATCCACGTTAACAAATGCGGTTGAACATATACATATAAATGTCGGGTTAGCGTTTTGCATTTTTTCAATTCACTTACTAGCTTCTAAGCTAAAGCAAGTCAAAAAGGATCATTTAAGGCAATAGCTACAGAAGTCAATTAACTTGGAAGAGAGAAATAAAAAATGATATTAACAATAATATTAATTTAATGGGTAATGATGCAGGTTGATAAGGGTTAGAATTAGGACCTAGAGGTCGGTTGTCACACTGCATCATGAATCCGTGTGAGAACTAGTGACTTTGAGAGACCAAAATTGTGTTGATTGTACATGTTTCCTGTTGGTCCCTGAAAGGATCAGACATGCCAATTCAAGTGGTGGGTTGATGGTTGTTCTGCTGGAAATCCCACAAGTCCAAGTGTTGGCTAACGACATTTGTATATGCGGATGACATAGAACAACTGCTCACAAGTGTTTGTTCTTCCGCATTAACAAAGGCGGATAGCCAAACAAAAATGCTGACAAGTACTTTGTACATCCGCATTTACTAATGCGGAATGCTCAGCAACAAATGCGCCAAGTGTTTGCTCATCCGCATTTGTCAAAGCTGATGACCAAACACCAATGCTGAAGAAGAAAAGAAATGCTGATGAAGATCAACACATTGGCATTAGTTAATCCGGATGAACAAAAGAAATGCTGATGAAGACTTTTGTACTTAGATTAGTTCTCTGATGTATAGGTCATGGGTAGTTTAGTCTTTTTGTTAAAGGCAACTTGTCAGCCTATAAATAGAATAGAAAAACCTCGTATGTGAGGTGACTGTTGATAGACATTATAGACAATCAGATTATTTTGTTTACTCTGATGTTCTCAAGGTGTATTGTTACTGTTTAATGCTCAAACCCTAGCATTCATTGTAACCGATCACCATCATTAATACAAAGAGCATTTATGAGTATTTCTTGCATTCAATGTTCTTTGATTGTTTGATTCCGCCATACAATCATTGACTCAATCATCATATTCGGTCCTTGTTGATTCACATCAATAGAGAATATCATTCTCACACCTAGTCAATTGGTATCAGAGCTTTAGCTATTGGTTCTTCTTAAGATATACCTAGATCTAAGCTGAACTCGATTGAACTGGTGATTGAGTTGCTGATAGAGTGTTCGACTACCTCTACTTAGCATACAAGTTGAAAAACTGCAGAAAACTCTTCAAAAGTTACTGTTCATCCGTACTCATCTTCAAGAACAAAGCTCTGAACAGTTGCTAAAACCCTAAAAGAACAACAGAAACTTACAAAACATCAGCAGACCTGATTCTTTAAGCCTGTTTTGGACTATTTGGACTAATTGGACTTAAAAATCAATCTAATCATTATTCAAACAAGTTAAAAACAGCTTATTAAAATGGATTCACATAATTTCTCTGAACTTGGTCATACTCCAAAACCTCCTATGCTTAAAAATAAATCTGAGTTTAAGTAATGGAAAATCAGATTCATGAATTATATTACAGGTGTAGATCCAGACTATTGGATTTCAATATGTAAAGGGCCTCACATTCCTGTGACACTTTCTACTGATCAGGCTGCACTGTACAAAACCTCAAGAATACCCATTGAGGATCTCACTCTTGATGATGATGACTACAAGAAGATAAAAGTTGATCTCAAAGCTTACTCTATACTCACTCAAGCACTAAAAATGGATGTGCTAAAAAGGCTTGAAAAGTATGGAACTGCTAAAGTTGTTTGGGATGCACTGTTGATAATGTGTGAAGGAAGCAGTGAAGTGGCTGAAATTAACAAGGACAAGCTTGTTAATCAATATGAAACCTTTCATCACTCCAAGGGGGAGTCCATCTCTAAACAGCTGCATAGATTTATGCAACTGCTGATTGATTTAGAGATCATGGGAGTAACATACAAAGTTAAAGAAGTAAACAAGAAGATGCTTCACAACCTTCCAGAAAGTTGGAAACAAAATCTTACAATGCTGAAAAACACTCTTGATCTAGAGAGTACCACCTTGGACATAATGATTGCCAAAATAGAAGCTCTTGAACTGGATGAAAGGAGCAAGAACCTTGATGGACCTTGAGTTATTGAAGCCTACAAATTTCCATTAGACACTCACTCTGTGGAAAATGCATTCATCATTGAGGATGATGATTTTCTCTCCTCAAGAGATCAAGTGAAGACAACTGGTTTCATTGCAGCACCAACACCAAACAAGCCATAAACATCATCTCAATCAACAGGGTATACTGCCACTCCCTCAACTACCCATGAAGACCCAAGATCAGAAGAGCAAAAGGCAACTTACAATGCATTTGTTGCTAATTTTGAAGCTTACCTGGGGGGCAGACTCACTTCTGCTCATTTGATCCAAGAAGACTTGGAAGAAATGGATCCAGATGATATGAAAGAAATGGATCTGTAATGGCAAATGGCTATGATAGCAATGAGAGCCAAGAAGTTCTTTAGAAAAGGGAGAAAGCTTAGTCTCAATAAAACACTAAACTTGGATATGACAAATCCAAGGTAAAGTGTTTCAACTGTGGTGTGACTGGTCACTTCTCTAGAGAGTGCAATGCTCCTAGAAGAAACAATAACAATTTCCAAAGAAATTCTCAGGGTCAGTCATCCTCACAACCAATCATAAGCTTTCACTCCAACAATCAACAACAGTAGTATCATCACCAACAACAACATCAACAACCATATCAGAGTCAGTCACAACTGAGAAATCAAGCACATGGAAGCAGTCAAGCATCTTCAAATGCTCTTGTCATTAGATAAGATGGAGTGTGTGATTGGAGTTTGTATGCAGAGGAAGTAAATGCTTAGTTTCAGAATCATGCACTCATGGCTCACATCAATGATTGTCCAACTCCTATGCCATCTGATGTAAAATCCAACCTTTGTATTGATAAATGTATTACTGAACTGCAAGGTTATTATGAGCATAATCATAAGCTGGCTGCTAAAATAAAAGAAGAAAAAGTCAAGTCATATATGCTCAAAAGAGAAATTAAAGGCTTTGAAATAAAAAACAAATCTCTCATCTCTGACATTGAAAAATTTCATGGTAAAAAGTACACTCTTGCAGTTGACAATGACCGACTGATTGAAAAGTTCGCTTAATCAACAGTTGAGCAATCACTTACTGAAGTGAAACTTGAAAAGTTTCAAATGTCTTCAGTCAAGCTGCAAGAGACGCTAGACTCACAAAAGGATCCCAAGGATATGACTGGGATTGGGTATAATTCGTGTCCCCCACCTTACAATGACAACTACACTGTCATGCCTGAATCTGTCACATTTAAAGAGGAAAATGAACCTGTCACTATTGAACCAAAATCAATAGTAAAACAAGTCACTAATCCTCAAAATAAACCAGATGTGTATATTAAAACAAATGAAGAGAAAATTAAATTAGGTCACCCAATTAAAATCAAGAAGTGTTCATACAAGACAGTGAATGTCATCAAACCAACAAGCCCAATCAAAGCCATTGTCCCATTTATGAAATTTTACAATTTCAAAAGAAAAGAAGAAAACCGTGGCTTTAGTGAAACCCTCTGCTGAAAGCAGTTCTGATTATGAGATTAAATCTCCAAAAAAAATCAAGCAAATCAGACAAAGTTTCACTGCCAAAGAAAAACAAGATTTCTATGGTGTCAAAAAAACAAAAATCAATTCAAACCCCCAATCTTCAAAATCAAAACAGGGAGTTGGGTTTGATATTTGTAATAAAGAACATGTGAATCAATTAGAAACATAAGTAAGAAGAATGGTAAGGAAGCAAAAACAATCCAGAAAAGACAAACCTAGTAGGGTTGTGAAACAAACTACTAAAAGGGTTGATCTTGCTTCCTCACAAAATTCAAAGGTTGAGACTCTGTCAAAAACAGGTAAACCCATTGAGTCCTCAACGTCAAGATCAGCTTCAAGAGACAAACACTTGTATTGTGATGTGTGTGAAATGTCTAATCACAGTACAGATAAGTGCTATTTCAATCAATACTCCTCTATCTATGACATGAACAATCATTCAACCAAAAACTGCTATTTTAATAAATATTGTTCAGTCTGTGATATGACCAACCACAATACATATGATTGTTTCTTCAAGCTAAAAGGGTTGAGAATTCCGTAAAACAAACCCATCTCACCAATATCATATGTGAAACCCAAAATCAAAAGTCATTTTCGTAATAATCAATCAAGGACTTCTAGTTCAGATAATGACGTGGGTAACATAAAAGAGTTGAAGAAAATTCAAATAAACAAATATCACAACATCAGGCAAACATCTGATCTTCATAAACAAAAAATGATGTTTGATAATAAAAAACATGTCAGATTTCTTCAAAGAAATAGGCACCAAAGGTTTCAATATGCATCCGACTCCTCAGATGAAATTGATGAGATGAAACATGCAAAATATCATCAGAAATCTCCCAGAACGCATTCTTCTAAGCCATAGTTTGGAGGAAAGTACCACGAAGTTACCATTATGGACAGGAATGGTAAACTCAAGACCATCATGGCTTAGGTTTCACATTCTAATTAGTTCATTTGTGCTTGCAGGGTCATTCATACAGGTCCAACAGCTTATGGTATATGGACATTGGATGCTCCCGACACATGACTGGAGATCGTTCCCTCCTTCATGACTTCAAGCATATACAAGGAACTACTGTAGCATTCGGAGGAGATTCACAAGGAGGCAGAATCACTGGTGAAGGATCAGTGACTAATGGGATGCTAAGCTTTGATAGAGTGAACTACTGTGAACAACTGAATTTCAATCTACTCAGCATGTCTCGGATCTATTATAAGAAATATTCAACTCACTTCACTGACACTCATTGCTACATTCTGAAACCAGGATTTAAAATTCCTAAAGAATGGGTTGTCTTGAAGACCCCAAGGAAGAATAACACATATGTCTTAAACCTCAATTCTTCCATTCCAAAATGCATCGGTAGATTCTACCTCTAAAGTCCAGAAAGACAGGTAAGTAGAGTTTAAAACCTTCTAAAGCATCTGCAAGCATTATTATCGTTTGCAACACAAGGTCAAGCCAAGCCCTTACCTGCCTGAATAAGAAACATGTCTTCTGTCAAAAGCATCTTTTTATGAGTCACAGCTTTGGCATTGACGTTTAGGACACACCAATTTCAAAAACTTGAACAGACTGGTCAAAGAAACCATGTCATTGGTTTATCCCAAAAGGAATTTCACTTTATTGATCACTGTTCCGTGTGTCTCAAAGGGAAACAACATAAGTCTTCCCACAAGCCAAAGCGGGTGAACACAAACAATTCTCCATTGAAGCTACTTCATACGGATCTTTTTGCACCAACTCATGTTATGAGTATTGGAAAGAAACAATATTGTTTGGTGATCATTGATGACTTTTCAAGATTTACATGGGTTTTCTTTTTATTTCATAAAAACAAAACGTCCCAAATAATAAAATATTTTATCACGAAAATTTAAAACCAACTTGATCATAAGGTCAAAATAATCAGAAGTGATAATGGGACAAAATTTATGAATGAATATATGAGTTCAATTTGTACAACCAAAAGCATTGCTCATCAATTCAGTGCAGCTAGAACTCCTCAAAAAATAAGGTAGCTGAAAGAATGAATAGAACAGTGATTGAAGCAGCAAGAACAATGCTAGCCAATAACCTTTTGGGCAGAAGTAGTTAACACATCATGCTTTGTGCAAAATAGAAATCTGATTGTAAAAGAAAGCAACAAGACTCCATATGAACTTCTTTTTCACATAAAACTATTTATTGGATTTTTCAAGTCATTTGGTAGTCCTGTCTAAATATTAAACATCCGAGACTATTTGGGAAAATTTTCATCTAAGTCTGATGAAGGATTCTTTGTAAGTTATTCTTCTGATTTAAAGGCTTACAGAGTGTTTAATCCTAGATTAAACATTATTGATGAATCAACAAATGTTCAATTCAAGGAACATTCATTTCCCAAATCTACAAATGGTCCCGACTGGTTGTTTGATATTGACTCTTTTATAAAATCATTTGATCAATTTCACTTGTCTGATGCAGGAAACCTACATTCAGCTGAACCTACTTCAACTATAGAAAGAAGAGATGACTTTCCGATGATTCCTCTTACCTCTACTGAGCAACTGAATGAAGACGTTCCACTACAAGCTAATCCTATCAGACAATCATCTCAAAATCAAAGTGTTTCAACAGCAGCTGGTCCAAGCTTGTTACCATCACCTTCAGAAGACCCATCAACTAAACTCAGAAATCAAGATCAAGCTACACCTCCAGTTGAAACAGAAAAAACCTCAAATGATGGAAGTAATCAAAGTGCTGCTAATGCTGAAGAAGTCACTGAAACATAATCTGATTATCCTCATAACTCCCCAACAGTACAAGATGAAGGTGCCTCTCACCAAGATGATCTGAATGTCTCCAATCTTAATGTAACCATTACTGGTGAGTTAATTCCAACCACCAGAATACACAAGAATCATCTGGTAGAAAGCATTATTGGTGAACTTAATGAACGGGGGACAAGAAGTAAGTCAAGTATTGCAAACATCTGTTTGTTCTCATGCTTTATGTGTTAAACATAACCCAAGAATATCAAAAAGGCTCTTCAAGACAATAGTTGGATTGAAGGAATGCAGGAAGAATTGCTATAGTTCAAGAAGCAAGAAGTATGGAAACTAGTAGATATTCCCGAAGGACAATATCCTATCAGTACCAGATGGCTGTACAGAAACAAAATTGATGATAGTGGGATTGTCATCAGAAATAAAGCAAGACTAGTAGCAAAGGGGTATACACAAGAAGAAGGAATTGATTATGACAAAGTGTTTGCACCTGTTGCCAGATTAGAAGCAATAAGGATCATTCTTGCGTATTTAGTATCCATGAAGTTTACTGTTTATCAAATGGATGTGAAGTGTGCTTTTCTGTATGGAAAGATTGCTGAAGAAGTCTATGTGAGTCAACCACCTAGCTTTGAAGATCCTGATTTTCCTCACGGGGTGTACAAGCTTGACAAAGCCTTGTATGGTCTTCACCAAGCCCCGAGAAAGTGATACAAGACTTTATCATCTTTTCTTCTTGAGCAAGGATATGAAAGAGGAAAGATTGATCAGACTCCCTTCAGAAAGAGAAGAGGTAGAGACATGTTGCTAGTCCAGATATACGTGGATGATATCATTTTTGGCTCAACAAACAAGCTACACTGTAATGATTTTGAAGACCTTATGCATTCAAAATTTCAAATGAGTGCAATGGGGGAACTCACATTCTTTTTAGGAGTGCAAGTCCAACAGACGACAGATGGAATCTTCATCAATCAATCAAAATATATGGAAACAATGTTGCAGAAATTCTACCTTGTTGATTGTCAGTCTATTAGAACACTTGTGGATACTAAAGTGAAGAGAGGTCCAGATCCAGAAGGCAAATCAGTGGATCAGACTCACTATCGACTATGATTGGTTCACTTATGTATCTAACAGCCAGTAGGCCTGACATTATGTTTGGTGTTTGTGTGTGTGCCAGGTATCAAGCAGATCCTAAGGAGTCTCACATGAATGTTGTTAAGAGGATATTCAGACATCTTAAGGGAAAGCCTGCTCTTGGAATATGGTATCCAAAGGAAGGAGACTTCAATCTCTATGCCTACACTGACAGTGATTACGGGGGATGCAACTTCAATAGGAAGTCCACTTCTAGCGGTTGTCAATTTCTTGGTCCCAGACTGGTCTCCTGGCAGTGCAAGAAGCAGACAAACGTATCTGTTTCAACAGCATAAGCTAAGTATATTGCAGCATCAGCTTGTTGCTCTCAAGTTCTCTGGATTCAAAACCAGATGCTTGATTATGGTTTTAACTTCTTACACACTCAAATTCACATTGACAACATAGCAGCCGTCTTCATTACAAATAATCCAGTTCAGCACTCAAAAATATAACATACTGAAATCAGATATCATTTTTTGAGAGATTGTGCTGAAAAAGGGTTAATCAAATTGATTCAAGTTCCTACCGAAAATCAATTAGTTGATTTATTCACGAAGGAATTTGAACCTAGTAGGTTTGAATTTCCTAGTTCAATCAATTGGCATGATTAACCTTGAATAAATTCAAAAACATCAAAAACAATTCAAAAATTTAGAAAATCACAAAAAGAAGTAAATTTTTATGAAGAAAATGATATATACCTGGGAAATGATATAAGTACAGTCGTTATATCATTCATTGTGCCTAATTCAAAATTTGAAAGACTAACATGACTTACCTGATGTGTGGGTAGGCTCAACTTGGAAAAAAAGATACATGCTGCGATGAATTAAAATCTTATTCAATTGTGAAACACTCATCTCAGAGTACAAGTACGTATTGGGTTATTCAAGTGTATGAGTGTCTAGTAACCTAAACCACCAGCTAACGATATTCAATGAATCTCTTTTACCTACATCAATTTCTTCTTTGCTTTGCTGAGCAAAGACCTGAAGAGACAAGCACATAGTGCTAATGTAATGATCCAAAAGATTCCCAGTACGGAACACATCCAAATCGGATGAATCAACAAAAGAATATATTCCTTGTGAATGAACAAAAAGAATCCCATCATGAATCAACTTTCCAAAATGAAGTGAAAAGGAATCCCAGTGTGGATCAAATCATGAAAAGGATCAAAGTAAAAGAATCCCAATGAGGATCATTGAAAATGAGATCTCATACATTAAGTGACCAGGTCAAGTAAGTTGTAAAAAGTTCTACCATGCATTACATGAGTACGGTTGATCATACCATGTTTTTTTGCGTGTGACATACATGTTGAATAATAAAATCAACCAAAACATGATAAATATCACATGCATTAAAATATTAACCAGGTATGATTTTAAGAGGACAAACATACCTTAAATCAATAAGTTCATTAACATGTCTATTTTACTAACAAAAAGAGTGCACATGTGTAATTAATGATTGATATGATCCCAACAAAAGGTATACTTCCTTTTCATGCTTAAATCAGGTTCAAAAGTTTCAAATCTTTAAAGTTTCTATCTAATTATGGATATAAGCTTTAGGGGGAGTAATTTAAATTTTTGATCTGTTTGTATAAATATTTACTTTCTTAAAATGTTTAAAACAAATTAAAAAGGAACTGACTGTGTCGGTGCAGAAGTTATACTATAGTATCTCAGCTTATGCACATTCATGGAAGCATAAGAAGTCCAAGATCAGTCAAATAATGAGAAACTTGTATCACATCTGATATACAAGTCAATCCAGGCAAGAATTGACAACCTCAACAACAGTCAAAACTTCATAAGACAATAGTCAATCAAAGACAATTCTTCATAACAAGAAAGAAAAATCAGAAGAACAGAAATAATTTGTCTACAGAAACATTATGTTTTGATTCAAGATCAAAATTTAATGCGGGTAAGTGCGTTGGTTAACGCGGGTGAAGGTAACCCATGCATATAACCAATGCGGGTAACTGTTATGTCATTTAAAACAAAGTGAAACTAATTCGGATAAGGATTTTACTTTGCCGCATTTGTGTCAAAGAAGTATACATAAAAGTTTGAAGTGTTAAAAACCTATGCGGACATAAGTATCTAACTGTATTTGTTTATGTGGTTAACTTTTTGAACTGCCACATTTCTTTTTGCTCGTCCGCATTTCATGAATGTGTGACATCAACACTTTTTGTGTATCAAAAATGAATAAAAAAGTGTTTAATCTCTTCTATCATGATGATGAAAGTCAAGAAATGCGGACAACTTTATTGTTCAGCCGCATTTGTTGAAGTAAATGTGGATAAAGGAATTTTACTTTACCGCATTTGTTACACTGAACAAATGCTGTCTAACTTTGTTCAGCCGCATTTGTAACAGTGAACAAATGCTGAACAAACTTCATTTCAACCGCATTTGTTACAGTGAACAAATTTTGAGTAACTTTATTCAACCATATTTGATACAGTGAACAAATGTTGAGTAACTTTGTTTAAATGCATTTGCTACAATAAACAAATGCTCTTATTTTATTTACTCTTCTGCATTTGTTACAGTACACAAATGCTAATGAACTAAACTCTTCCGCATTTCCTACAGTGAATTTAAAATTTTGACCGCATTTGTCCTGAAACTTGTAACTTTTGTAAAAGACATTAATTGACTATTTAAAGCCATTACAAAAGATCATTTAATACTTTTCAAATTTGAGAGACTTTATAGTGCGACGAGCGAAACTCACTGTTCTTCATGAATCATCATCACCATCATCAAACCTTTGTTCTATGATTCATTTCATCTGATTAGTCCTCAGTTTGATTCACTACAACTGTAGTATCGAACAAAAGGTGATAATCATTGAATTATATGACTTAAAATCTCGAACTTATGAACCAATAATGAACTTAGAATACTAGGTCAAGAAAAGAAACTCAAAATCAGACGTGGATTAAGAAATGATGATCATTTTCGACTGCAATGAACATGTTAACTAAGATGATAACAACAAACTAGTGATTTTCACAACCTGTTCATCGTCTAAATAGAGCATAACAACAGATTGAAAATTTTGAAATAAAATATTGATTTTGAGAGTTGAAAGAGTTTAAAAAAAACAAAAATGATCACTCCAAACATGAAAAACAAAATAACAGTGATTATTCATGATAATATCAAGTATGAGCATGATTCCTATGGAACAGTACCTACAAACAGTCAATTTTGACTATCAAAGTCAAACTGAAAAAGTTTGCTTGATGTATGCTTTACAATCTAATAAGTATTATCAAAACATCTAATTCATATGCCTCTAATGCAGGGTACATTGCAAATCTCACTTCGAGAAAGCTCCATAATGTTAGCGGTTATCTTGACCCTGATGTACCCGAGGCAGAAAGTCTCAGAGACATGATTAGATTTATATCCACCACCAGAGTTGCTCATGCAATTACAGTTAGACTAGTTATTTATGAGAGATTTATAAGGTCTTTTTGGAGCACTCCTGAGGTGACATAGATAGATGGTGTAAGGACTCTGTCTGGAAGAATCTCTGATGATCACTTATTGGCCATCACTGAACAAACTGTGAGACAGTGTCTGCAGTTTGGTGATGATGCCAACACTCCCTTAGAGCTTGAAGATGATGAGATTACTACTTTCTTTGCCAACATTGGATATGAGGGAGGATATGAAGGCAAGCAGATTATCAAAGGTTTAGTTAACTTACAATAGAGGTTCCTCATTCATCTCTACCAACATTGTCTGTCAAAGTGGAAGACCGAATGGAATGACATTCCAGTGACAACCTCATCTGCTATATGTGCTCTGTGCACCAACATGCCATTTAATATATCTTCTTATGTGTTCAATGGTCTGGTATCAAACATTCCGGAAGGGAGAATGTTGGACCTTGAAAGGATCATACATGCCAATTCAATTGGTGAGTTTATGATTGTTCTGCTGGTAATCCCACAAGTCCAAGCATCACTCCGGATGAAGATTCTGCAAAGACAAGTCTGGCTAACCGCATTTGTATATGCGGAAGACATAGAACTGTCAGGACCGTTTTCGTACGGAGTACTAACGAATTCTGCGTGAGACCAGATCAAATAGTGCGGAATCCTATTTGATTGGCGATCCAATCAGTGAGAACTACAACCTGATCGATCTAACGATGATACAAATGTTAAGAATTAATTAGACATCGATCAGGAACGAACTATGAAGTTGGATAGGCTGTGTAGGACGCTCTAGAAGGCTAGGGTTTGTAAATATTCGAAGTCTCTGTTTTTCCATGAATTATGTGGTATTTATAGGTTTGTAGTTTTCATTCGTACGACTGAACCATTGGCATGGTTCAGTAGTGCGACTGACTCATGCGGTTTATTCATACGCACGACTGAAGGTTCAGTCATGCGACTGAGTCAATCTTATGTCTCAGTCATACGACTGATCTAGTCTCCTAATTCAATCGTGCGACTGGTCCATACGTATGATTCATTCATGCGTATGACCCATAAGTATGGTCCATTAGCATGAATAATCACTCGACTAAGTTGAACACATTTCTCGATCATTATTGATTTAGAATACAAGATGTTCATACATATGAATTATATCAAATACAATAATAATATGAAATATTTAAAGACAAATAAACATCAAGAAACATATTATATTTCATTAAGAATTCACATTACATCTGTGTAAGAAATGAAAGACTTTTACATTAAGAACATAAACTAGGTACATAATGTATCAACAAACTCCCCCTTGGACCTAGTTTAGCCTATTGTCTATCATTCTTCACATGCTCTTGAAATTTCTTGTACTTCTGTTCTCTGGTGACTCCTGCGTGTATCTTGAATGCAAAGTAGAGTCATATAACATGTGGGAACTGTAGAGCTTGTAAAATATCTTGCGTGTCATAGAACAGTGGCCACTTGTATAGAGTGTAAACATCTTCAGCAGACAAGTTGGTAAGCCACATTGGGTCAAATACCCTGATAGTGTCAATCTTCCCTTCTCTGTTCAGAACTATGACCGCTTCCCCCGTCCTCCAGTCATAATACTACCATTTGAAATATGGAGTGAAGTCCTGAGACATCTCCCGTAAAGGAATCTTAGACATTGTGCGTGGGGGACTCCACTTCAACACTACCTTAGGTCTTCCTGATATAGGATCAACTTCTGTCTTATGAATGAACCGCTTAGGTTGTTGAGGCCTCAAGTTGACCCATCTGGTGTGGTATTCTTTCTTCAGCACTGTCTTAAACCATCCCGACATCTTCCTCGGGTTGGCATACAAATGGTCTAAACTGGCCAATCTGTTTAGCTCAAAACCGGGAAGAGTTTTCAGATCATGTGGATATTTGAAGTACTCAATCCCCTTCTCTCTCTTAACAGCATAGACATCCAAATCTTCAAAATAGGCCCACGCGATAATCTTGCCTGACACTTTCTGACGTCTCTTAACTCGGTAAAGTCTTGTTTAGGCATTCAGCTTTGGAGGTGCGCGTTGGGCTTTCATTTATGCAAAACAAGCTGCCCATTCAGCTTTCTTAATATCAATATTAGCATCCGAAGCTTGGGCTTTACTTTCATCCTTTTCTTTTTCTTTCTCCATATCCTCCAACTTCTTAAAAGTATCACTGCCAAAAGTTTCACCCAAGTTGGGGATAACGTTGCCCTCAGGGTCAGTGTACTGTGGATAGTAATCAGATGTGACATCTTCAATCTCAATCTCATCCACTCCTTGTAGCTCCTCATCACTCAAAACATCAACTTCTAGATCATCTTTAACAAGCTCGTCTGGATTCAGTCTAAACATCTCAGCGAGCTGCTCGTCTTGTCAGATCATGTATGATTTCTCCTTCTTCTGGAGTGTAGCTCACTGACCTTCTGACAATCCCTTGCAAGTCAAGAATCATAGTTAGTTGAGTCTTGACTTTCTGAAGTGGAAGAACATAATAATTATCAGCTTGTGGAGCTTTGCCTTTGCCCTTATCATTTGTCTCCTCAGATGGAGCTGTAGAGGACGCGGCTCTTTTGGAGCGCCTCTCCTGAGCTGCTTGAGTTGAGGCTGATGTAGATGCATCACCTTCTTGATCATCATCATCATCCTTATCATCTCCTTTTCCCTTTCCACTTGGTCCCGCTTCCTTGTCATCATCATTTTCTTCTGATTCATCATCTGTAAGCTCATCATCATCTCCACCATCATCTCCATCACCTTTAATTTTCAGGGGCTCACCCTTTGTTCCCTTCAACCTCAACATCAGCTGTTTGTTCTTCTTCTCCAACCCCTCTATCCGCTTGACAGATGCCTTGACAAGCTCATTTTGAGCCGTCAGGGCATGGTGAGCTCGAACTAACGCTCTCTCATGAGCAACGTTCTTCTCTGTCAGCTGAGCGATCTGCTTGCCCTGCGCGGTATTGACCGCCATAAGCTAGTTCATCTGGTTGGCTCTTAGATCATCTGTCGCTAGCAGCTTGAGCACCAGTCTGTTTAGGCTCGCCAACTGTTCCTCTAACCTGACAGTGGGTAGTGTAGAGCCCGGTGTAGGTGGGAATTGGGTGGATGTGCCGGCTTGGTGAGTAGTGGGTGTAGTGGTGGATGTGGTGTAGATAGGAGTAGGAATGGAAGTGGATTGTGGTGGAGCTGTGTTGGGTATTGTGGGTGAGGTGGATGTGAATGTATGAGTGGTGGTGGGAGTGTTAGTGGTTGTGGTAGTGGTGGTGGCTGTGGTAGTGGCTGTGGTGGAGGCTATGGTGGTGGAAGAACTGATCATGGTGATCCTCTATCTCTTACTCTTCTTGCCATAGGGATGGGCCATCCTCTTCTTCCTGGACCCCTTGGCTATAGGGGCTCCCCCTGAGCTGATCGGCTGGTCGGGTGTGTATATTGGATCTGTGACATCAGTATCATCGCTCTTAGAACCAGCTTGGCGTCCACCAACCGCCTCTTTCCCCTTCTCGGTAGCCACAACCCGGCTACCGACTCTCCTAGTGAGAGGCTCATCATTAGACCCATGTTCTTCATCTAACAAGAAATCCTGGTGGAAAGCAGCCTGCTTCGATCCACCAGGTGCAGCTGAAGTACTGTGCGAAGGTGGTGGAGATATAGTAGACGTGTTAGTGGCCTGTGATTGACTGGGGCCAGCATCTCCACCACCTTGACCATCATCAAGGTCGTCATCATCATCGTCCTCTTCATCAGTGGGAACCACTATGGGCTCAACATCAGAATCACTATCATCATGACGCCACTTTTTCCGTGAAGGCGCCACATAATCCACGTTGGCCAGATGGCCAAACAGTCTCTTGACCGGGGGCTTCACCTGCTTCCAGCGATACACCTTCATCCTGCCCAAAGTGGTGTCATCCATCACCTCTAATACAACAACATCATCCTTCTCCTTCGGCATCAGAAGAAGCTTCTCATCAATGATCATCTGCAAGAAACGTGAATACATACAAAAGCCTTCTTTGCCCTTGGCCTCAATATTCTCGATCAAGTAAGAGAACAACATGCGAGAGAAACTGAACGGGTGGTTCAGTACTAGTGCAACGTATGCATTCTGGATTTGGTCAGACATCTCATCAAATCATCCACGCCTGGAGGCTATGCACTTGAGGATCACATGTGCCAAGTACTTGAATTGGGGGCACATGTTGCTCTTGTTCAGCACGCCGGAATTAATGTCCCCAGCGTACTTGATCCTCAGAAAACATCCCCGAACAGTTAGGGGATGCAGCTTGGTTGGGTAGGCTCTGTCCTCACCCAGTTCCAAGACCCTCCTCAGCTCGTCTTCAGTGATCTCAATCTCCTGTCCGAATATAGTGCTCCGAATACAGTGGGGCTCAACGGACCAATCAACTACAACGTTATCCCAGAAAGTCTGCTATATATATCTATACGGTGTGCATGGTGTAGAAATAGCCTTGTAGATCCTCGATCTACGTAAGAAGGCTATGATCCCAGTGAACTCAGAAGCGTTCCGGGATGTAGCATCCAGATGAGCACAGATGTTGTGATTAGTGCTCATAGTCCATCTCTCAGCCATATTGCTGCAACACAAGAAACATATACATTAGATTTGTGCATAAGAGATAACAGTTGTATTTTAGTTGATTTTGATCAACTGGTTCAATCGTGCGATTGAACCATACGACTGAATTCAGTCGTGTGATTGAGCCTGCGACTGAGTTCTGTCGTACGGTTGTGCCTGCAACTGAACATAGTCGTATGCTATGCCATGTGGTTGAGACAGTCGTGCAACTGAGTCACCGATTGATTCACTCGTGCGATTGAATCATGCGCCTGGCTCAATCATGCGACTGAGGTTCATATGGAGTGTCTATTCGCATCTTGCTCTGATCGACACCATAACTGTGAATCTTTGTCAAAACGTTACAATACACTTCGTGTTTAGATTCATTAGGTCATATTTGGGTTCGATTAATCCATTCTTTTGCTCAGATTTCAGTTTCACAGTACTTGAAGATGAATAGAAATCGGTTAGAATGACAATCAGAGAGTAATCACAATAATCAAATTTTGGGCAGAGTGTATGTGTAATAGGCGGTTTTTGAGAGATTTTAAGGGTGGCAAGGAATACGACCGACTGACCCCTCTATTTATACTGTTTTGAGTTTCAGTCGTGCGACTGGACGTATACGCATGATTCATTCGTGCGACTGGGGTTCAGTCGTGCGGCTGACTCAGACTCCTTCATCCAGTCATACGATTGGTTCATTCTTGTGATCCAATCGCATAGTTGACCCATAGTCATGGTCTAATCATGTGATTGGCTCATATTTATGGTTCAATCGTGCGATCGACTAATACTTTTGATTCAATCATGCGATTGGCTCATACTTATGAGTTTGACCTCAAATATTTCCATACACTCAAAATCTAACTTTTGATTTATGACATTATGACCAATGATCATCTCAGACATGATCCTTTTAATTTAGAATCGATTAGACACCTCAGACGTGACCCTTTTAATTTGTGATTCATAGATATCATCTAGTTATATAGTCCGACATCGATTCAAAAAAGATAACGAAAACAGAAAACAACTTGAATTAATGCAAAACAAGACATATTTTTGTGTTTTTGGTTTGAGGTGGATTGCAACCTTTTAGACATCATCTAACCGATTTTTCCTCATGAGTAGAACAACTTCAATTTAATTTTATCATATCTGGAAAGATTCATATAGAATCATACAAGTATATCATAATCATTTGGGACCCTTTTATATGTACTTTGATACTAGATTCTCATTTGTCTGAGAGTCAATAGCACTTTCAGGAAATCATACTAGTGCTATAAGATGCACACAATGATTTTGACCGTCGAGAGTTGCAGCCACGATGATTTTCAGTATATTTGTCCACTTAAATCCATACACAGATTTTTGACTCACATTGGTGATGAGTTAGGTTTTATTATTTCAACAAACATTTATGGATCCCACACTTATATGGTAATCATCATTCCTCAGGAGATTTTTGAGCGGTCTACGGGTATTTGACAAGAATAACTATTCTAAGAGCTTTAAAAGAGATGCCAAGCCTCAGGTCAGTGCCATCGCATAGCAGAGAGGCGCAACCAACAATGAATTCTAGAATATTTAGGTTATGCTTATCCTTAGGTCAGTGCCATCGTACAGCAGAGAGGCACACAACCTATCTTCTTGTTAGAGCATTTTTTTTCTTTTGCACATAACACACCAACAACATTAGTCATTAGCTTGATTGCGCTTAATAGTTTTTCCATGTGCTTTGCTCATTGTTATGGTCATCCGCACACATTTGTGGCGTTTATTTTGCTCGTCACCCCTTATTGGGAATGCGTTGATTGTGTTAACCAGGGATAAGTTGAAAACCCACAGCCAGTTAAACAACTTAGTTTGAATTTGATTCACCAATGAAGTCTACTCGTCTATTGTGTTGAATCTACCGACACATCATATAATGAACTAGCAACCTCTAGGCCTACTTTCTCTATGTTATCTCAGTAGCAGACTAGTTTACTATCATAATTACTTTATTTTGCTTAAACTTCTCAGACTTGTAATTTGAATATAGCATCTTGATCATTTAAATCCTTTTGATGTCCCAAACAATTAGTTCACTGTGTACTATAATTTTCCATAATTGTTGAATCAATCTCATAGATTTGATTTATTTACTTTCAGCTAATCTGCCCGCCCCCATTATTTTTTTTATTTTTATTTTTTTAAGTAATTGAACACTGAAACTAAACTATTCTCCCCCGAAAATTCTAAAACCGAAAATATTTTTGTGTTTTTGGATTTTTAAAGACAGGAAAATAAAATTAAAAAAATAAGAAAATTTTGGCGGACTACGAACTCGACTCTTCTGGAATCACAAAACTTTTCTTTTTCACGTCATTGACCTCCAAAAGGTATAAAAACCGAGGTTTGTCAAAAGCTTTTGTGTAGAGGTCGGTGAGTTGAAAATCCGTATTTATTTTAACAACATCGATTAATTGTTTTTCAAAACAGTCCCGTATAAAGTGATATTTAATACCGATGTGTTTAGTTTTTGGGTGTTAGACCGGATTTTTAGTGACAGCTATTGCAGCAGAATTATCAACAAACATAGGGGTGTTAGAAAATTGCAAACCGTAGTCTCGCATTTGCTGTTGAATCCAAATGATTTGTGAACAGCCACTTGCAGCTGCAACATATTCAGCTTCATATGTTGACAGAGCAACAGATGTCTGCTTCTTACACTGCCAAGTGACTAAGCGTCTTCCAAAGAACTGATATCCCGCCGATGTTGACTTGTAATTCATCTTGCAACCACCATAGTCCGAGTCAATATACGCTGTAAGCTCAAAGTCATCATCATGAGGATACCACAACCCGAGTGTTGGAGTACCCTTCAGATAACGAAAGATCCTTTTTACCCCAATTAGATGATTCACTTTTGGTTTAGCTTGATATCTGGAACAAAGACACGTGGCGTACATAATATCAGGACGAGAGGCTGTGAGGTACATCAGAGATCCGATCATTCCTCGGTACATAGTGGCATCTACCAGATCACCATTTTCGTCGGGTGCTACATCGTGGTTCGTGGCAAGTGGAGTCCAGCAACCGTTGCATTCTCCATGTCAAACCGACTAAGGATATCTCCTACATATTTGGATTGATGCAAGAAGATTCCATTTGGTGCCTGATCCACCTGTAACCCAAGAAAGAACTTCATCTCTCCCATGGCACTCATCTGAAACTCAGCTTTCATCACTGATTCGAATTCTTTACACAATGCTTCATTTCTGGAACCGAAGATTATGTCATCCACATATATCTATACCAGTAGTAAATCATCATCTTTCTCTTTGGTGAATAACGTGCAGTCAATAACTCCTCTACGAAAACCATGTTTTAGCATATGAGTAGAGAGTTTCTCATACCAGGCTCGAGGGGCTTGATGAAGCCCATAGAGAGCCTTGTCCAGTTTATAAACTCTATCCCGATGATAAGGATCGTCAAATCCTTCGGGTTGACTGACGTACACCGTTTCACGGATTTCACCATGAAGGAATGCACTTTTCACATCCAATTGATAAACTTTGATCTTCATGTAGGATGCATAGGCTAAGAAGATACGAATTGCTTCCATCCTTGCCATAGGTGCAAACACTTCATTGTAGTCAATGCCTTCGACTTGTCTAAACCCTTGAACAACAAGCCGAGCCTTGTTTTTGATTATGACCCCTTGGTCATCTTTCTTACACTTAAGAACCTATTTAGTGCCAATCACCTTTGCCCCTTTTGGTCTGTCCACAAGAGTCCATACTCCTAACTTCTTAAACTGAAGGAGTTCTTCTTGCATAGCACTAACCCATGCCTCATCGTTTAAATCTTCACTTACATATTTTGGCTCAAATTGAGATACAAAACATCGATAAGCACCATCATGAAGATAACCTTTTTCCATGACTGCGGCATAATCAACTGAGTATAGCTGATTTCGTGTCTGAACTCCTGATAGAATATCCCCAATGATGTTGTCCAGAGGATGATGCACATTAACTCGAGTTCCGGGAGTGGTGGGAACAGCTACCTTATTATCCAGATTTTGAATCCCAGGTTCAGTTTATGTGGCTGTTAGATTATGGGGTTCAGAAGTTCCAGTGGCATCAAGATTAGATGCTTGTGTACTTTTGGTAGTGGGAACCTATTCCTCCTGGTCCAAATTTGCAGTCTCAACTGCTTCATCATCAGAGGAAGACTCACTTACTTCAAGCTCTCCCCTGAAGGGCTAGAAGTATCGTCTAATGGAACCGATGATGTCGGGTCTAGTGGAGGAGTATTCAGAACATCGTACATCATTCGAGCAGGTAACTCATCATCAGGATGAGAAGGAGGTAGATTGAAGGACTTGAAGAATCCATCATAGTCAAAGAAGAAGGAATGTCCTTTGCCAGCAGGGGGGTGGTGTATCTTTGGACATCAACATTGCACCACACTTCTACCTGACCAGCTGAGTTGTTATAAACCCTCTTGTCTGGTATACTATATCCAAGAAAGATACCTTTTTCTATCTTCTCACAAAACTTCCAAGTCTGAGTTTTCTTTAACAGCATGCACGGTGCTCCAAATGGTTCTAGATACTCCAAGTTAGGTTTACGTCGCTGGAGAAATTCATAACACGTTTTCCATGACGTTTGACCACTAAGACTCGATTGAGAGTGTAGTATGCATTAGCCACTGCCTCGTTCTAGAATTGAATGGGCAACTTAGAGTCGTCTAACATTGTCCTTGCTGTCTCTATCAAGCTCCGATTCTTTCTTTCAGCAACCCCATTCATCTGTGGAGTGTAGGCAGAAGTAAGTTGATGAACAATTCTTTTTTCTCGACAGAATGCCTCCATCCACTGATTCTTGAACTCTGTTCCGTTGTCTGATCGAATGTTTCTTACTTTCAGCTTGTAGAGTGATTCCAATGTAGTTACTAGATGCTTGAATGATTCAAATGTCTCTGATTTGGCTTTCATAAACATCACCCAAGAGAATCTTGAGTAATCATCAGTTACTACAAAGCAGTACCAATCACCATGTGTAGAAGCTCCATGTGTAGACTGGGCCAATCATCAGTACCAATCATCAGTTACTACAAAGCAGTACCAATCATCAGTTACTAGATGCAATGCTCTTTGTACTGACTGGGTCAAACAGATCCATGTGTAGAAGCTCGAGAGGAATGTCGATACAATTGACTTTTTTTGCTTTGTGAGACTTCTTGGTCTATTTCCCTTTCTTACATGCTACGCAGAAATCTAGGAGTTGGAAATTCTTGACTGTTACTCCATTCACCAACTCATTCTCAACCAGATGATTCATCTTCCTGGGATTAATGTGTCCCATTCTCCTATGCCAGGAGACTGAATCCCTCTCTGTTGCTTTTTACAAGAAGCACTGGGGAGTAGACTCAGTTGTGGAGGCTTTTGATAGATCCAAGACATACATATCGTTATATCTTGAAGCTGACATTAGAATTTTATCCTCCTCGACAACATACTTCTTCTTCAACATGTAGCACTTCTTGTTGTCAAACACAACTTTGAATCTCTCATCACAGATTTGGGAGATAGAAAGCAAGTTGTTTTGCAGTTGTTAAACGTAGTTGACCTTGTCAAACTTCACTTTCTCATTTCTCACTTCGCCTTGAGCGATGATGTAACCTCCTTTATTCCTAGCGAATGATACGTGTTCCCCTTTAATTTCCTTGACGTTGAAAAGGAGAGACGAATTCCTGATCATGTGCCTGGAAGCCCCACTATCAATAATCCAGGTATTAGTGATAGCGCTGTAGCGGACACCCTGTGTAGAACTAGACGAATCAGCCATCAAAGCAGTGTCAGACTCTTCAGTGCTGGAGATTCTAAGTTTGTAGCACTTAGCTCTTCTTCAACCAAATGATAAACGACATTCATAGCTTCTTTGATATCTGAAAGTGAATGCTCATCTATGATGTCTCCTTCACTTGCAGATCCATCATCCAATGTATCAACTAAAGCAATGTTTGATTCACCCTGAGAAACGAATCAAAAGGACCAGTCTTGTCCTTTATAACCTTGAGCAACCAAAGCCTTAAACTCTTGACTTGAAGATGAAGCTCCAATCTTATCCTTGTCTTGTCGGTTGAATGTAGGAAAAGGATTTCCATTTCAAGTCTTCTTTGGCTTTACGCACTCACGTTTGAAGTGCCCCTTTTCACCACAATTGAAACACGTGACTTTTGTTTTGTCAAATCCAAACGTCCTATCTTTAGTGGCAACCAAATTTTTCCCCGTCTTTTTAACAAACTTCTTGGCTCTTCTAACAGCACTAGCCAAGGCCCACATAATATCCATGCGTTCTAGCTCAGTTTCATCAACTTGCTCGTAGTCCTCATCAGCTAGATGATAGTTTCCAATCTTACCAACAACTAAGCCATCATAAGATTGAACAACAGCAGCTAGAAGGTCCATGCGCTCTTTAGCAACTTCCACGGTGACATTTCCGAGATTCTCAGTTTTCAACTTTGTAGTATTTGCCTCAGGAACTATGTATTGGGTTCCAGATGACCCTGGCGTTACGGTTCCAGAAGCACTGCTTTGGGAAGGAGCAGAAGAGCTAGACACAAACGTCGTTTGTAGTGGTGCACCTGAAACAGCCGGAGTTGGAACTGAATTGTATAGTGCAGGATTCAGAACATAGGATCCTTTCTTTGACTTGTATTTCATACGTAGTTCTTCCTCCCTTAACTTCAAAATGAAATCATTTATGTCTAAAGTAGCGAGAGTGTTGTTTTGTCTCAGATTAGACACAAATGGATCCCATTTGTCTGGCAGACCATCAGCAAAACTAGAGACTTTTGACTTCCATGGATGTGGTCACGCCATGAGTGTACAACTCACTCATTAGATGATAGAATCGATCAATGATATCATCCAAGCTCTCATTCCTAATCGAAGAGAAATTGTCAAATTCCTTCTTAAGAGCTTTTGCCTTCAGTGCTTTCAGCGCTGTATTTCCTACGTATCTCTTTTCCAAGGCATCCCATAATTTCTTAGACTGCTTGTCAAAGAACTGATGAAATATGTCCTTAGGTATAGACTGAGTCAACAAGGCATATGCTTTCTTTTCAGCATTATGCAAAGTCTTCTGGGATACACTCATTCCTTCCAAAGTTAATTTAACTCCATTTGCACTGACTGGTACCGTGTAACCAGTCTCAATGGACGTCCAAAGGTTTGGGTCAACTCCATTCAAGTAGATTTCAAACCGCTAAGGCTATTCATCCAAAGTTAACAACTTTGGCGGTTTGTTGTGGTTTCCAATCTCATTCTCCAGAAGTAGAAGGTTCAAGATACCCGAGTCCTTTCTAGCAGTGAATGTAGTAAACTGGTCTTCCATTGCTTTAAACTTGGTATACTTAGAACAGGACAGATCCACTCGTGCGAATGAGCTATGCGAATGGGTCACTCGTGCTAATGAAAGATACGAATGAATTCAATCGTGTGATTGGATTCAGTTGTGCGAATGAGCAGGGCGATTGTAATCAACCGACTGGAGTTTCTTAACCGTGCGAATGAAAGATACGACTGAGTTTAGTCGTACGAATGAGAGTATACGAATGGGTTCAGTCGTACGAATGGTCCAATCGTGCGACTGAAGGCTGCTATGTTTGAAAAATAGAATATTTTGAACACTTTGACACAAAATACGAATTTTCCTGAAACCCTAATCTGCCGTTTGATGAACAATCGAAACTTTAACACATGCAAACGTCAAAAACACTTTTTTGAAGAAAAAAAACGACTCTCCTGACTCATGCGGTTGATTCATACGCACGACTGAAGGTTCAGTCGTGCGACTGACTCAATCTTATGTCTCAGTCATAAGACTGATCCAGTCTCCTGGTTCAATCATGTGACTGGTCCATACGTATGATTCATTCATGCATATGACCCATAAGTATGGTCCATTAGCATGAATAATCACTCGACTAATTTGAACACATTTCTCAATCATTATTGATTTAGAACTATGCATAACAACCTCAAACCCATATAAGATGTTCATACATATGAATTATATCAAATACTACAATAATATGAAATATTTAAAGACAAATAAACATCATGAAACATAATATTTCATTAAGAATTTACATTACATCTGTGTAAGAAATGAAAGACTTTTACATTAAGAAAGTAAACTAGGTACATAATGTATCAACAAGAACAAATGCTAACAAGTGTTTGTTCTTCCGCATTTACAAATGCAGATAGCTTAGAAGAAATGCTGACAAGTCTTGTACATCCGCATTAAATAATGCGGATGCCAGGCAACAAATGCGCATAAGTGTTTGTTCACATGCATTTGTCAATGCTGATGACCAAACACTAATGCTGAAGACAAAAGAAGAAATGCTGATCAAGATCAACTCATCTACATTTGTCAATGCGGATGAACAAAAGAAATGCTGATGAAGACTTGGACTAGTTCTGATGTATAGGTTAGGGGTAGTTTAGTCATTTTGTAAAAGGCATCTTGTCAGCCTATAAATAGAATAGAAAACCTTGTATGTGAGGTTACTATTGATAGACATCATAGACAATCAGAATGGAGCAACCTTAACAGCCAAGAAAGTATTCGACTCTGGATTTTACTGGCCCACAATTTTCAAAGATGCTCATAACATGGTACGCACTTGTGATGCATGTCAAAGAGCAACCAATATCTCAACACGGGATAAGATGCTTCAGAAACCAGTTCAAGTATACAAGATATTTGATATATGGGGTATTGATTTCATGGGGCCATTCCCGGTGTCATTTGGCAATCGTTACATCTTGGTAGCAGTTGATTACGTTTCAAAATGGGCTGAAGCTCAAGCCCTGCCTACTAATGATGCCAGGTACGTTGTCAAATTCCTTAAGAAATTATTTTCTCGTTTGGTGCCCCCAAAGCTCTGATTAGTGACCGAGGAACTCATTTTTGTAACAATCAGCTTGAAAGAGCAATGGCACGTTATGGAGTTCACCATCGCTTTACAACTGCTTACCATCCACAAGCGAATGGGCAAGCCCAAGTCACTAACGGAGGTATCAAACGAATCCTTGAGAAAACAGTAGGTCAAAATCACAAGGACTGGTCTACAAAGTTAGATGATGCATTATGGGCTTTTCGAACAGCCTATAAGACTCCCATCGACACAACACCGTTTAAACTATTATATGGGAATTCGTGTCATCTACCCGTAGAACTAGAGCACAAGGCCATTTGGGCACTTAAAGCAGCAAACGTGGACCAAGACCTTGCAGGAAAGAATCGATTCCTACAAATTCACGAATTGGAGGAATTGAGGGAACAAGCGTACGAAAACGCTAGGGTTTACAAAGAAAAGACAAGGAAACTCCACGACGCTCGATTAAAGAGCACAAAACAATTTCATGTGGGAGAACGTGTCTTACTGTATAACTCTCGTTTACGTTTATTTCCCGGAAAACTGAAATCACGTTGGCCTGGACCTTATACTATCAAAAACGTGTTTCTGAATGGTGCCATTTAAATTTACAACCACGCAGGTTTAAGTTTCAAAGTAAATGGTCATCGTTTGAAACCGTATAACAATGGACCAACCAAGATTCCTTCGGAGAAATTAAACCTCCACCCCAACGAAAACTAAGTGTGGGGAAGGGTTATGCCGAAGACCCGAAACTTAAACACGGCACCGGTACATAAATTTTTCTCACTTTTTAGCATTTTTAAGGACTTCACAAGCACAAGCACGGGGTCGTGCCTCATCAAGCACGCCCCCGTGTCTCTGAAATTTTTTTTCCACGATCTCCGCTGACGAATCTAGAACGGTGCAGGTCGAATTTAAGACGAATTCTGACAAGCACGGGGCCGTGCCTAGCCAAGCACGCCCCTGTGTTCACTATTCACGACCTGTGTATAAATACCACACTTGTTCCATTCTTTCATCACACTTATTCCTGCTCAAAAACGTCTGAAAAAATGAAAGAATCAAGTCACGGAAGCTCAAACTGGAATCCTGCGAAGAAACCGCGTTCTGAAACGCGATAACCGTCGACTCATGAATATTTCTTCAAAATGCATGAACTAATCAAGCAATTGACTGAAATGAACCTCGTTGTTTCCCAACGCTTAGCTGAACTTATCCAAAAAGTTCAACAGATGAGCGAGGAACTCATTTCCATTAACCGACAGCTTGCGGAATTGAGCAACCGCACTTCTCACTATCCCATGCCAAACCTTCCACACAAAATGTGTGGAGGTTTCTTTTATAAGCATTCCATGATGTGGTGGTTTTGCTGTTTCAGATTCTCGGCTTTTAACGTATCGTGTAACCGTAGGATCTTAGGAAATGTAATTTTCAATTTGGCTTGTGTTATTTAACTATAGGACTATTTTCGTATCTTTTTTGATGATTTGGAAGTGATAAAACTTAACCGGGAAAATTACATAACGCGCGAAACTGAAAAACGGAACAACAAAAGACTGAAACCGAACACCAACACATGAACACGGCCCCGTGCTTAAAGAGGCATGCCCCCGTGTTCGACAAAACATGACACCACCTGACATTTTTCAGCCTTTTGTCTTGTTTCCCATCAATTTTGCATGATAAAAACCGAACTAATTTGCCTGCAAAGTTGTATCCACTTTCAATTCCATCTTGTTTTCCATTTTTCTTTCATCTTTTCAAGTGTTCTTGCAAGAATAATTGGCCAAGAGGTTAGTATACTAATTCCTATGATTATGAAAGTCATTTACATATAGTTAGGTGATTAGGTCTCTAAACAACCGAAATCCTAGCAATTATGTGTAAACACTTGCTCGTAAACGTGTTATGGAATGATGAATGCTTTTAATCTACTTGTTCATGTTTATTCTTGTAGTAGATTAGTGTTAATTAGTATGTTTAATTAGATATTAGTATGTTTAGTTAGTTAATTAGTTTTTTTCTTTTATTGTTAACAAGACTATCTTCTGTAGGATTCAATGTGCCCAAGACACTTAGAATATTGATGTGGTTAGTACGTTATGATCCAAGTCGGGTTATACCCAATAACAAGCTTAGCAAACACCAAATAATATTTATTGATGATATGATCATGCAATAAAATATTAACACCAATTTAGAAATGGGTTTTCTAAACAAGTTGCAAATGAGATGGACAATTTATTAGGATATTTTGTTCAATAATATTATTTGTAATGCTATTTAAATTAGTTGAATAACATTACAAATTAATAATGGTAGTATATATATATTATACAATTAAATGGGTTAGTTGTATACATAATATATCTAGTTAAGTGGCTAGTTAACATTTTATTGTGTTATAAAATTGAGAGGGAACTCTCATTTTGAAAAAGTGGCCGCCCCCCTCTTGGATTGCCATTGGACCTTTGTGTTCTTGAAAACACAAAGGGCTTAACTAGTCACATACACAACCATTGATTCATTTATGCATCCAATGATCTCTCTCTCCCTCTCTCTTTCTCTCTCAAATTTTCGGAAATTAGGCAGAAAAGGGAGGTCTTTGAGAGCTGATTTGTGGTGTTCTCCCTAACAAGAAGGGTGTTTGAACATAAGCTTGGGGTATACAAGCTTGAGGAGGCCTTCTTTGGACTCTTGGCCGGATTCACAAGCATTCCCAACCCCTTTTCTTTGGTCGATTTTTCTGCAGAAAGGTAGATGTATTCACAGCTCTATGTGGCTGTGATTTTATGTAGTTTTAGTGCATTTTCATAGCTTGATCATTCACATATTATGATCCTTTTCTTTGGGTTTGTTTTTCATCTAAAATGGTCACTAAGGAACATTATTTTCAGCTTATAAAATGGGTTTTATTAAGTTGTAACTCCGCTGCGTTTTTCAGAAAGTTTAAGTGGTTAAACATTGATTTTATGTTCTAGCAAACCCAACAATGGCATCAAGAGCCGGTTATGTGGATGACTTGCTTGATTTATCTTTTGAAATTAGTTTTAAAAGATGATATTAGACATATTATAGGCTGATTTTGGGCTGTTATAGTTTATATGAATGATTCCCCAAACTTTCAAGGTCATATCACACATGCTAGTGATTAGACCTTGAAAGAAACATATTATGAATGTTGGTTGTTTGGACAATGATTAAAACCCAAAATTTCAGTTTATGTTGGCTGAAATTTGGGGTTTTAAATGGGGTCTTCATTATATGAATAGATGATATGATCATTGGTTGTTTAGTGCATAACCTAGCTTGTGGCCTTGTGTTGTTTGGATGATTCAAGTGGTTGTTTTATTCATTCAATTTGGTTGTAATATTTGTGTTTATTCATTTGGGTTGTAATTATTCATTCATTTGGTTATGTAATAATAGATTAGGTTCATTTCCTTTACTAGAAAAATGTATTAGGATACAATTTTGTAAAAGGAAGATGTACAAGATCAAGACCCAAAGATGGACACAAAGACACAAGAAACATGGAGCATTTGGATGCGGTTTCTAGTGGGAGGTTCTTGGAACTTTTATGATATGTTTGACCCTTAGAAAGACCATAGACAACACTTGTGATGGCAAACAAGTGTTGTCAACATAAGGGCTATGGTTATGCACATATGATTGTTAATGTTTTATGCTTGGTTGATTGTTTGTTGTCTTGATTGTTTGGTTGATATTTGGATATTCAAAGCAAACTAATTAACAAACTTAACAAGCTGAAAATTGATGGTTCTTAAAGATTAATAAAAGGTTATTAAAATTATTTAATGATTTTAAGGATTAAAATAGGTTTTAATCAAAGAACCATAAGGTACCTTGTATTTGAAAGCATGCAAATACAAGTACATAGAGTTTTCTAAACTTGTATTTTGAAACCTCTAAAACTTTTTTTTCAAAACAAGATCAACACCGTCCTTTTACACAACACTTGAGTCACTTGGGAACTCTTAATGGGATAAAGGTCACCTAACCATTTTGAGGGAACTTGTGACTTGAGGTGAGAATGCCTTATTTGTGGGATAAAGGTCACCTAACCACTTGTTTTGGCAAACTCACACGTGGGTGTAAGTAGGGTGTCTTGATTTGGAAATCATGTCAAATGGATCACCTACGATGTGGTTTCCAAATGGTGTTGATGGGATTAACATGCCGACTTTACATATGATGTTTTAAGTCGATCCCATATTTCTAGAAGTTGCAAATGGTTGCAATCGTCAAACGTTGACCACCTTATTAATTTAAAACGTGGGATAAAGGTCACCTAACCACGATTTAAATGTAATGTTGGGTTCTAGATTTTAATATGAAAAGACCTTAAAAGGCATTAAATATTAAAATTAGCAATATCGAAAATACTAAAATTGATCTTTGTTAAATTTTGTAGATGGCCACCAATAATGAAAATCACGATAACTCGTCCGCGTCAAACCAATCACTACGAGCGATCCTCCAAAAGGAACGTCTAAATCATAACAACTTTATTGATTGGTATCGAAACTTGAGAATTGTTCTCAAGCAAGAGAGAAGATCATATGTTTTAGACGACCCTATCCCCGATCAACCTAACGAGGATGATGAGGAGGCCTTTAACGATTGGCTGAAATACACTGAGGACTCCGTCCAAGTGTCTTGTCTCATGCTAGCGAGCATGACTCCGGATCTCCAAAAGGAGTATGAACATCACGGAGCTTACGACATGATAACCCAGCTGAAGGAAACGTTCCAACAGCAAGCAAGGGTTGAGCGGTTCGAAACGGTTCGAGCGCTCCATGCATGTCGTATGGACGACAACCAATCTGTTTCATCTTATGTACTTAAGATGAAAAGTCATATTGACCGCCTCGAGAGGCTAAATTGCCCCGTCTCGAAGGAGTTGGCCACGGATTTGATCCTAAATGGCCTAACCAAGAAGTTCGAGACATTCGTGTTGAACTACAACATGAATGCATGGGACAAAAGCATTGGTGAACTTCACTCAATGCTCAAAACGGCCGAGGCGGCCATGGGTAAAAGGGTTTTACCCGTTCTCACCATCAATGAAGGTGGGAACAACAAAAAGCCTCATCCCGCACCCAAGGCAAAGGTTGCCAAGGGTAAGGGACATGTGTGGGGAAAGGGGAAAGGGGTGGTAAGGGTACCACCCAAACCACAAGAGAAGAAGCAAAAGGTTGCTACAAATGACCCATGCTTCAAGTGTGGGGAGATAGGACATTGGGCAAGGAATTGTCCTGTCCATCTCCAAGAGTTGAAAGCAAAGAGGGATGCCGGGCAGACCTCAGGTACAATATACATGATACATATTGATCTTAATGTTACATCTTCAAACACATGGGTATTGGATACCGGATGTGGAACTCATATTTGCAATTTGTTGCAGGGGTTCACAAGAAGTAGGGACTTCAAGAAAGGGGATGTTAGCCTCTTCATGGGCAATGGAACTAAAGTCTTAGTTGAAGCTCGTGGGGACTACATCCTAAGACTTCCAAGTGGCTTGGAAGTTATTTTGAAGAATGTTTTGTATGCTCCTAGTTTGACTAGGAACATTATTTCTGTATCTCAATTAAGACATTATGATTATGTATTATCTTTTATTGAAAATGATATTCATGTTTCTTTAAATGGTATGTTCTATTTTAAAGCTATACCAATTAATGGTATTTATGAATTGGTTCATGAAAATACTTTAAATAGTTCATTGTACCAAACAAACACCAAGAAACTCAAGTTGGACTTGAGTGATACCTATCTTTGGCATTGTCGTCTTGGTCATATAAACAAGAAACGTTTACAAACACTTCAAAAGAATGGTCTTTTAAAAACAAATGAATGTGATTCATTTGATGTTTGTGAATCTTGTTTACAAGGTAAGATGACTAAGGCACCCTTTAGTGGAACTACCGAAAGGGCAAAAGATTTATTAGGAATCATACATTCGGATGTATGTGGTCCTTTTAAGCCAATGACTAGGAATGGTGAAAGATACTTCATTACCTTTACCGACGATTATAGTCGCTATGGGTATGTGTACTTATTAAGGCACAAAGATGAAGCTTTTGAAATGTTCAAAATCTTCAAGAATGAAGTTGAAAATCAACTCAACAAGTCAATTAAAGTTCTCCGTACCGATAGAGGAGGTGAATACCTAAGTGATGTTTTTCAAGATCATCTTAGGAGTTGTGGGATTGTCTCACAACTCACTCCACCTGGAACACCACAACATAATAGTGTGTCTGAGAGGAGGAATCGAACCTTATTGGATATGGTCCGATCTATGATGGCTAGAAGCACATTACCTCTATCATTTTGGGGTTTCGCTTTGCTCTCTGCGGCCCGTATTTTAAATATGGCCCCAACCAAAAAGGTGGAAAGGACACCTTTTGAGATATGGCATGGAAGAGTTCCATCCCTATCATACTTAAGGGTTTGGGGATGTGAGGCTTATGTTAAGACTCCCACCCCAAACAAATTGGAAGTCCGATCCACCAAGTGTATCTTTATTGGATATCCTAGAGATTCTATGGGATATTATTTCTATGATCCACTGGAACAAAAGGTGTTTGTTGCCAGAAAGGGTGAGTTCTTAGAAGCAAAGTTCCTTATGGAAGGAGCTAGCAGTAGAACAGTGGATCTTGAGGAAGATCAAGAACCACAACCCGATGCACGTTTGGTTGAAACTAGCACTCAACATGAGGATGTTGAAGATGATCAAATGGTTGATCAATACACACAAAACGTTCGCAGAAGTGGTACAACTAGTAATCCACCTGAAAGATATGGATTTTTCGTGGATGGATGCTATGTGGTAGATTCTGATGAACCAACCACATACCATAATGCAATGTCCAATACGGATTGTGACAAATGGCTAGAAGCCATGAACGTTGAGATGCAATCCATGTATGACAACCAAGTTTGGGAACTTGTTGTACCACCTCTTAATTCCAAAGTAGTTGGAAGTAAGTGGGTTTTCAAGAAGAAAACCGATATGCATGGAAACTTGGATACTTATAAAGCTAGACTTGTAGCAAAGGGTTTCACTCAAACTCAAGGGGTTGATTATGATGAAACCTTCTCACCTGTAGCGATGCTAAAGTCTATAAGGATATTGTTTGCCATAGCTGCTCATTATGATTATGAGATTTGGCAAATGGATGTCAAAACTGCTTTCCTAAATGGATATCTTGAGGAAGATGTCTATATGGTTCAGCCTGAAGGTTTTGTCGATCCAAAACATCCTAATAAAGTATGCAAGTTAAAGAAGTCAATCTATGGATTGAAACAAGCATCGAGAAGCTGGAATCACCATTTTGATGAGGAAGTAAAGAAATTTGGCTTCATCAAAAACGCTGATGAGGCTTGTGTGTATAAGAAGGCTAGTGGGAGCACAGTAACTTTCCTAGTATTGTATGTTGATGACATACTACTATTTGGAAATGACATTCCAACCTTGGAAGGTGTAAAAACCTGGCTTGGAAGTTGTTTTTCCATCAAGGATCTTGGTGAAGCCGCCTATATTCTAGGAATATAGATCTATAGGGATAGATCAAGGCGGTTGATTGGTTTGAATCAAAGTGCATACATTGATAAGATCTTGAAAAGGTTCAAGATGGAGAACTCTAAGAAAGGTACCGTACCTATTCAAAGAGGAACGATATTGAGTACGACTCAATGTCCAAGCTCAAAGGATGAGCAAGATAAAATGAAGGCAATCCCATATGCATCTGCTATTGGATCCATCATGTATGCAATGATATGCACTCGACCGGACGTGTCATGCGCTTTGAGCATGACAAGCCGTTACCAGCAAAATCCTGGAAACAGTCATTGGATGGCTGTTAAGAACATACTTAAGAACCTAAGGAGGACAAGGGATATGTTCCTAATCTATGGATCTGGTGACGAGGAACTCGTTGTAAAAGGTTACACGGATGCGAGTTTCCAAACCGATCGTGATGATTCTCGGTCACAATCGGGATACATTTTCATTCTAAATGGAGGAGCTGTCTCTTGGAAGAGCTCCAAGCAGGATGTGGTGGCTCTATCGACTACAGAATCAGAATACGTTGCCGCCTCATTGGCAGCTCAAGAGGCTGCATGGTTGAAGAAATTCATTGCCGATCTAGGGGTAGTCCCTTCCATTCAGGACCCCCTAGAGATCTTTTGTGATAACGAGGGTGCGATTGCACAAATCAAGGAACCCCGTGCTCATCAAAAGACTAGGCACATTGAGCGGAGATTCAACTACATACGAGATGAAGTTGAAAAGGGAAAGATATGTATTCGCAAAGTTCACACGGATCAAAACATTGCGGATCCTCTCACGAAGCTCCTTGAAAAGGCAAAGCATGAATGTCATACTTGTGCCTTGGGACTTCGATATTCTAGTGATTGGATTTGATCTGTACATTTTGTATTTGGATATGTGGAACTCTTTATTATTTGAATAAAATTATTTGGTTATAATGTTTCAATTAATGTTCCAATTTAGCATGTTTAATCCATGAGTAAATTGTTTACTCTAAAATGTCCGTAGTCGCTCATACTTGTGGGAACAAGTGTGAAAGTAAGATTATTACGAACTTGGATTGGTTGATATTCATAAGGATGAATATAGAGCAATGGGTTGCTACCAAGGTTCATAGATATTTGTGGGATACAAATATTGGACTAACCCGCATCTCAAATTTTACTACATGGAATCTTATTGATTGATCATAAGTAAATTTGAGTAAAGGCGAATATCATTTGGTATCCTCCGACCTGAGATACATATTGGGTTTTGATGTTCACCAAGTATTATACCTTGAGCATATTCTTCACTGTCCTGAAATAGTGGACAGTACATAAGGATATGTCCAGGTATAACACGAGGTGTTTGTGAGAAACGTATGTAGTCAAGATGGAATTTGTTCCTCTTATTCGTTGAGAGTTAGATGTCTAAGGCCTGATTAAGTTAAATCAACAAGGAATGATCATTCTGTGTCCTTGGATTTAACATGACATCTGAAACAAAAGGATAAATGATTAATTCACCTAAATCATTTCAAGTAGGGCACTTGAAAGGGATGATGTTATTGAATGGCTATAAGTCATGCGTATTAAGGGTAGTAAACCGTTGTTAGGCGGTATTTACTGCTTGCATCAATCTTCTATGAATCTTGGGCAAGTGGGAGATTGTAGGATTCGATGTGCCCAAGACACTTAGAATATTGATGTGGTTAGTACGTTATGATCCAAGTCGGGTTATACCCAATAACAAGCTTAGCAAACACCAAATAATATTTATTGATGATATGATCATGCAATAAAATATTAACACCAATTTAGAAAATGGGTTTTCTAAACAAGTTGCAAATGAGATGGACAATTTATTAGGATATTTTGTTCAATAATATTATTTGTAATGCTATTTAAATTAGTTGAATAACATTACAAATTAATAATGGTAGTATATATATATTATACAATTAAATGGGTTAGTTGTATACATAATATATCTAGTTAAGTGGCTAGTTAACATTTTATTGTGTTATAAAATTGAGAGGGAACTCTCATTTTGAAAAAGTGGCCGCCCCCCTCTTGGATTGCCATTGGACCTTTGTGTTCTTGAAAACACAAAGGGCTTAACTAGTCACATACACAACCATTGATTCATTTATGCATCCAACGATCTCTCTCTCCCTCTCTCTTTCTCTCTCAAATTTTCGGAAATTAGGCAGAAAAGGGAGGTCTTTGAGAGCTGATTTGTGGTGTTCTCCCTAACAAGAAGGGTGTTTGAACATAAGCTTGGGGTATACAAGCTTGAGGAGGCCTTCTTTGGACTCTTGGCTGGATTCACAAGCATTCCCAACCCCTTTTCTTTGGTCGATTTTTCTGCAGAAAGGTAGATGTATTCACAGCTCTATGTGGCTGTGATTTTATGTAGTTTTAGTGCATTTTCATAGCTTGATCATTCACATATTATGATCCTTTTCTTTGGGTTTGTTTTTCATCTAAAATGGTCACTAAGGAACATTATTTTCAGCTTATAAAATGGGTTTTATTAAGTTGTAACTCCGCTGCGTTTTTCAGAAAGTTTAAGTGGTTAAACATTGATTTTATGTTCTAGCAAACCCAACATCTTCATAATTCGTGGTGAAACCTTTGTTAATCATGTTCAAGTTACAAGAATTTTCAAGTGATGTAAAACAATATATATATTTTGAGTATCTTGAATTATTAACAAATGATTAAAATGTTAAAGTATAATCTTTGATTTTTAAAGCAAGAAAATTTTAAACCCATGCTTAATCAACGATTTACAAACAAAACCACGATTACTCGAGTCAAGATTTCATGCCCAAACATGTTAACCGCACCCCCACGTTTTACAAAGCGCACCCCCATGTTCAAAAAATTTTCCTTGGATGATAAATTCTTAACTATTTTTGAACATGAATTGAATCATTATGATGTTATGTCTTGAAAAACATATAATTTACACTAACATCATGAAACTGCTTAAGAAATTTATCTTGTCTAGATTAACTTATTATTTAAATTTCAGGATCATGGATCATCCCTACTTACATTTTGGAGGGAGCCGCGAGAGATGGTGTCATGATAGACTTCAAAGATTGCTACAAAGGGTCGAAAGATCCCACTTACAAGCAGATGAAGGAACACTAGCGGCAGTCGGACAGCTAGAAAGATATAATAATTTATTAAGTGTTCAGTGGAAACGTTTATTCTCACAAAATAGACCTTCCGTTTATGAACTAACTCTTGAATTTTTAGCATCTTTTAAATTTAGCATGAAAGACTCTGATCCTTGGGATGAAAGTGCAGTTTCATTCAGACTAGCTGGGAATTGGCATAAAACATCCATTGCCTTGGAGGAGGAGGCAATATCTGGAATGTCGGCGTATCATACCTTCCCGGACGAGGAAAGTAAAGACGCGGAAAGTGGTGCAATGAGGAAAGCATTTTGGGAGCGGAGTGGAACCAGAGGGTTCAACTCGAGCAAAACAAAAATCAGTCAGATACGAGACCCGCTGTTGCGATACATTCATCGGTTACTCAGTCATTCCATAACAGCTCGTGGTCAAAGCGAGGGAGTTGTTAATTTGAGGGACTTGTTTATTTTATATTGTATGGTTAATCAGTTGCCATGTAATATTAGGTATTTGTTTTGTAATCTTTTTGCCAGGAATGCGATTGTAGGTGCTCCAACACCCATGTTTGGAGGAAGCTGGATTTTGAACTTATATGAAAGCTATGGTTATAACACTGAGGGAACTGTAGGAGTGATGCCGGGACTGTTAGACTTGAGCATTTGTACAAGTATGTACATGGAGATAAGCTTACCAAATAGGCAGCCGAGATTCATGGATAAGAAGGGACAAATCTAGGATCCAGCGGATCCCGAAGAAATTATCATGGACCTCGACATGCCGATACAGCCGGAAGGAGCCGGAGCTGGATCTTCAAGTTCACGTACAAGGGAATTCCCAACCATGTTAGACCTTTATGAGTCAATCCAAACCACCGAAGACCATGCAAGGCGATCATTTGAATATGCCCAACGAGCCTTCAACCGAGTCAAAAATCTGCATTCTCGAGTCGATGACTTGAGCAACGATGTCACGTACATCAGAAACCGAATGTACCACGAGTGGGGGGATATCCCACCACAAAGCCCTTGAAAACCGTATCATTTTCGGGGCCCCGGCACAGTTGTTTTGTGCCAATCTATCTTTTAATTTATGTCGTTTTGTTTTTATTTTGTGTGTTTAGGATTTTAATGCTTTCAATAAATTGGTGACATTTCAGGTGATACCGAGGATTCTAACAACGCGACGGCAACCAAACACAAGTGAAAAGTTCATCATTTTTAGGGGAGTTATTTCATTACCCTTTCTCGATCATGATATGAATGTAATAGGTCTTGTTTGTCTTACACTGATGTAATGTTTGGAATATTAATGAAATGAGATTGGTTGTTTGTGATTTATAATGTTTAATATTTTATTAATGAGTTGATGTTGAATTGGTTAAATAGGTTTGTGATTGTTTGAATTGATACACATAATGTTATATTAATTAATACATTCAAACTTAACAAAATGAAGTTCTCATGCGAATGGCCCATGCGAATGGACCATATGCATGAATAACTTCATGCGAATGGCTCAGTCGCACGACTGAACCAGGAGACTGGATCAGTCGTATGATTGTAACATAAGATTGGCTCAGTCGCACGACTGAACACTCAGTCGTGCGGATGGATCAACCGCATGGTTCAATCGCATGACTGAACCATACTAATGGTCCAGTCGCCCGAATGAACAATACTAACCTATAAATACCACCCAATTCGTGGAAAAACGTAAGCATTCATTCTATTTCGATTCCAGACGTACCCTAGCCGTCCAGAAGCCTCCAAGTTCATACTCCAAGATCATAGAACGTTGTAGATCGATTCCTAATCGATTCTTAACGTTTGATTCGATACTTTATTGATTCTACGTGCGTTCTCACTGATTGGATCACCAATCAAATAGGATTCCGCACTATTTGGTTTGGTTTACACGTTAATCAGTTGGTATTTCGTTCAAATACCAGATCCTAACAAGTGGTATCAGAGCTTTGGCTCTTGATTACGTGTGATTCAATCAAGTTTGATACAAAGTTTGTGTTTTTTCACTAAAAATGCAACCTTTTTGTGTCAAAAGTTGTCTTGGACGTCCCCTGCTCATCAAGTTTTGGTTTCTACGGCATTAGGCAATTAGGGTTGTTGAAAATTCGGATTTTTACGGCCAAAACACGTTTAACCTAGAAATTTTCGCAAAACAGCAGCTTCAGTCGTACGATTGTCCCAATCGCACGACTGGACTTCATTCGCATCCAGACGCACGATTGGACTGAGTCGCATCCATACGCACGATTGGACTGAGTCGCATCTTCATCCGTACGACTAAGCCTACCGTTCGCAGTGTTCATACGCATCAGTTTCATTCGCACGACTGGACCAATCGCTCAGTTCAGCCGCACGATTGAACCAGTCGCATAGTTCATTCGCACGGATAGTCCATTCGCATCACTCCAGTCGCACTAGTTGACAGATTGTTTAGGAGACTTAAAGTAAATCGAGATGGAAGATCAGATGTCAGCGTTTACAGCCGGGAAGGACTCATGGATCCAGAACTTACTGTTACTTGAGAGTGAGGTGGGGAATCATAATAAACCCCCAAAGCTCTTAACGTTAGATTAGTTTCCCCACTGGAAACAACGTTTTGAGATCTACCTCAATGGAGTGGATCCAAATTTGTGGGAAGCTATTGAGACAGGTTACAGTATGCCAGTGGGAGCTGATGAGGTGAAGCTTACTTTAGGAGGAATGACTAATGCTCAGAAAGTTAAGTATAATGCAGAAAAGGAAGTCTATGCATTGATAACACAGTCTATTCCTAAGGATATTTTCCACCAGTACTCGGAGAATAAGCAAGCCAAGAAATTGTGGGATGAGCTGGAGAAGAGATATGACGGGAATGCTTCGCTGAAAGCAATTAAAGCTAAGGAGTTGAAGAAAGAATTTGACAACTTCTCATCGATGGGAAATGAGAGTTTAGACGATGTCATTGATAGATTCTACCATTTGATGAGCGAACAGCATACACATGGTGTTGCTACTACCATGGAAGATAAAGTGTCAAATTTTGCAGACAAATTGCCAGAAAAATGGGCTTCTTTTGTGTCAAATCTGAGACAGAATGAAATGTTGGCAAAGTTGGATATCAATAATTTCATTCTAAAGCTGCGAGAAGAAGCACTTAGGATGAAGTACCGAGCTCAGTAGTCTTCATACACTCAGAATCCAGCTCTGTACAATGCCACTCCCCAAGCTAAGACGTCTGGAGCACCTCTTCAGACCGCCTTTGTGTCTAGCTCATCTGGTCCCTCACAAGCTTCTCCTTCAGGATCAGAAACGTCAGGGTCTTCTAGTACCCATTACATTGGATCTGAAGCAAATGCTACTAGACTGAAGACCGAGAATCTCGGTAACGTGACCGTGGAAGTAGCTCGAGAGCACATGGATCTCTTGGCAGCAGTGGTTCATTCCTATGATGGACTTGTTGCTGGGAAAATTGGAAACTGCCATCTGGTAGATGAAGACTACGAGCAGGTAGATGAAATGGAACTGGAGAGGATGGACATTATGTGGGCCTTAGCAAGCGCTGTCCGGAGGGCGAAGAAGTTTGTGAAAAAGACCGGAAAGAACTTGGTTTCTACTAAGGACACTACGTTTGGCTTTGACAAGAGCAAGGTGACCTGCTTTAACTGTGGAGAAAAGGGGCACTTCAAAAGAGAATGTGTGAAGCCAAAGAATACAGGGAACGGGAATCCATTCTCGTCCTTCACTCGTCAAGACAAGCAAGCTAGCAGTTCTACTTCATCAAGCAAGGATCCAAAAGCCTTGACTGCCCATGATGATGAAGGACAGGATTGGAGCTTTCGGTTTGTCTCTCCAGGGGTATCCAATATTGCAAGCGTGGAAGACTTAGATGATTATTTTGCGAGTGAAGGAGATATTGCAGTTGAGATAGCGATGTCAAATAGTGAAGAGACAACTGCAACTGAGGTCAGCTACAAGCCTGAAGAAGGTACGTCTACAACAAAGACAGAATCACCAGAACCAGAGACATCTGATGCTGCGTTGATGGCTAATTCATCAGAATCTTCTCAAGTAAGTACTACTGACCAACTGTTTAAAAATCATGCTTGTTCTGATTGTAATACATTTAAAGAAAGCATAGATCAGAGATTTGCTAGGTTATTAGATCATAATGATAACTTAGTAAAGGATTTGCAACTGTGCACTTAGCCTAATAGAGTTTTAAAACAAAATGAGTATAGTTACAAAGAAAAGATAGAACTTTTGAATAAACAGCATAGGGAAACTGAAGTAGTTGCATTTAACAAAGCTAATGACATTAGGTACTATCTTAACTCCCTAGAAGACACTAAGAAGCAAAAGGCAGTTTTAGAAGTAGAAGTCAACTCTTTAAAGCAAAAACTGCACAGTTGGACAAGTTCATCACATATTGTCCAACACTTAGTGAGAGAACGTAACAACGGGGAGGGTTTGGGTTATAAAGTTGTTCCACCACCACCTGAGACCTTGATGAACACTAAGAGTAGACCAATAAATAACAATCCCATCAAGGATCATGTGGTGTCTACTCCTCTTGTTAGTGATCCATATTCCTCATGTTCTTCAATTGAATCTGGAACAAAACAAAAGGAGGCCACTTCAAAGGCAAAGGGTAAAATGCCTTGTGTTAAACTGGAAAAAGAATTTGATAAGGTTAATATAAAGTCAGGGTCAATGTTAATCTTTCACAAGTCTCATGTCAAAAACCAGTTAACCAAAAAGGAAAAGATGTTAAAAATGTTAAAACAATTAATTTTGTTAAACAAGAGAAAACATCAAAAGAAACAGAGTCAAAACCCAAACTAAGTGATGTCACTAGAGTGTCACACACATCTCCACAACAAAAGTTTAATCATAAAGTTGATAGCAGGTCATGCTACAACTGTGGAGAGTGTGGACACATTGCTTCCTTTTGTCCTTACTATCAGACACTTAGGAAGAAAATTGAGCTTCAGGATTCAAAGCCTAGGTCTTCTAAGAGGAGTTCTTTAACTCCACCTAGAAGAACTAGTGAACCCAAAGTTCAACCCGTTAGCCAGTCGACTGTTTATCACAAACAGGCCTTGCACAAATCTGGCTTATGGAAAGAAAAGTCATCCTCTATGTCTGATAATGATGACAAGAAGGCACCTGAGCTACCCTCACCTTCTAAGGGTCAATGGGTTGAATTCATGATGTGTGATGCCTCTGGGAAACCCAAGCCAGTAAAGGCTTGGGTTCCTAACCTAAACTAATGATGTACATTGTATGTGCAGGGTGTTCGCTACAGTGCTGAAACCAACACGTGGATTGTAGACATCGGAGCATCTAGGCACATGACAGGAAACAGGGCTCTTTTATCAAACGTCAAACAAATAAAAGGAGGGCATGTTTCGTTTGCTGGTAACAAAGGAGGCTATATCACAGCTCAGGGAGAGGTTGGAAATTAGAAAGTTAAGTTTGATAAAGTGAACTACGTTCAACAACCTCAAAACAACTTACTTTCTGTTTCCCAAATATGTGACAAAGGATTTAAAGTCATATTCGACAACAAGAAGTGTTACGTCCTAAAGAAAGACTACGTGATTCCGGAGGACCAAGTTTTGATGACAGCTTCAAGATATAAAGACCTTTATGTTTTGGATCTCTCTACGGCTTCAACAACGGATCAGGAAGTTCAGTGCTTTCTATCAAAAGCTACTGAGAAGGACTCCATCTCCTGGCATAGGAGAATGGGACACATTAATCAACGGAAGATGAATCACTTGATCCAGAAGGATCTCGTGAGAGGAGTAAACGTCAAAAACTTCCAACTTCCAGATTTCTGTGTAGCATGCAAGAAAGGCAAACAGACGAAGAAGTCTCATAAGGAAAAGAAAGTTCATTCTATTGAACTTCCTCTTGAACTTCTTCACATGGATCTGTTTGGTCCAGTCAGTACAAAGAGCATTGCAGGTGACTTGTACTGTTTCGTGGTTACTGATGACTACTCAAGATTCTCTTGGGTAATCTTTCTGAAGTCCAAATCAGAAACATTTCAGTCATTCAAGGAGTTAGTAACCACACTGGAATCTCTCTACAAGCTGAAGGTGAGACAGATACGCTCAGACAACGGGACTGAATTCAAGAATCAGTGGATGGAGCCTTACTGCAAGGAAAAGGGAATTGTACACCAATTCACTTCTGCCTACACGCCTCAGATGAATGGTGTTGCTGAGAGAAAGAATAAAAGCTTGATAGAGACAGCACGGACAATGCTAGCAGACTCGAAACTGCCTATCCAATTCTGGAATAAGGCAGTGGCAAATGCATGTTATACATTGAATCGAGTTCTGGTAGTCAAGCGCCATGGAAAGACATGTTACGAGTTACTACAACAACGTAAACCTAATCTGGAGTATCTCGAATCGTTTGGCGCGCCGTGCACACTTCTGAAGAAGACTCAAGAAGGAAAATTCAGCGAGAAGGCTGATGAAGGGATCTTCCTAGGCTACAACATACCGAACAAGAGAGTTTACAACAACTTAACGGGTTTAGTAGAAGTGTGGTGTAATGTTGATGTTCAGAGATATACCACACCACCTACTGGAAAAGGACACGCTTACTTTTTCGACTATGATGGATTCTTCAAGTCCTTCAACATCCCTATCTCTCCTTCTGATGACGAGTTAGCTACACGAATGATGTATGACATCTTGAATACACCATCTCTTGATTCAACATCATCGAGCTCACAGGGAGAATCATCTCATCACTCAGGGGGAGTAGTCGACGACAGTGACTCTTCCTCCGAAGATGAAGATGAAGAGGATGACCAGAACAGTCAGGAGGAACAGGTTCCAATTCCTGTAAGTCCACAAGCATCTAACAGTGATGCACCTTCGACTTCGGAACCTCAAACTCCGTCTACCTCAGATGCAGAACCAAATGTTCATAATCTTGGCTCTGAGGTAGCAGTTCCTACTACTCCAGGATCACGTCTAAATGTCTATCATCCCCTAGACAATGTCATTGGGGATGTCAGATCAGGAGTGCAAACCATAAATCAGCTGTACTCAGCTGATTATGCCTCTGTTATGGAAAAAGGATACATTCACGATGGTGCTTATCGGTGTTTTGTCTCGCAGTTTGAGCCAAAATACATCAGTGAAGCACTAAACGATGAGGCGTGGGTGAGTGCCATGCAAGAAGAACTTCTTCAGTTCAAGAAGTTGGGTGTATGGACTCTGGTAGATAGACCTAAAGGTGCTAAGGTCATTGGCACCAAATGGGTCTTGAAATGCAAGAAGGATGACCAAGGGGTCATTATCAGGAACAAGGCTCGACTGGTGGTTCATGGATTTCGCTAAGTCGAGGGGATTGATTACAATGAAGTATTTGCACCCGTGGCAAGGATGGAAGACATCCGTATCTTCCTTGCCTATGCATCGTATATGAAGATTAAAGTCTATCAATTAGATGTGAAGAGTGCATTCCTTCATGGGGAAATTCGAGAGAAAGTTTATGTCAGTCAAACCGAGGGATTTGAAGATCCTTATCATCGGGACAGAGTTTACAAACTCGACATGGCCTTATACGGGCTTCATCAAGCTCCAAGGGCCTGGTATGAGAAACTCTCGACTCATCTTGTGAAACACGGCTTTCGCTGGGGAGTCATTGACTGCACTTTGTTTATCAAAGAAAAAGATGGAGACCTACTGCTAGTACAGATCTATGTCGATGACATAATCTTCGGTTCAAAGAATGAAGAATTATGCAAAGAGTTTGAAGCAGTTATGAAGAAAGAGTTTGAGATGAGCGTGATGGGGGAGATGAAATTCTTTCTCGGGTTATTGGTGGATCAGACACCATAAGGGATATTTCTACATCAGACCAAGTATGTGGGAGACATTCTCAGTCGGTTTGACATGGAGAATGCTTCAGCAGCTGGGACTCCATTTGCTACAAACCATGATATAGCACCTGATAAAAATGGAGATCTGGTAGATGCCATAATGTACCGAGGAATGATTGGATCCCTCATGTACCTCACTGCCTCAAGACCTGATATCATGTATGCTACATGTCTATGTTCTAGATATCAGGCTAAGCCTAAGGTTAACCATCTGATCGGGGTCAAGAGGATATTTCGTTATCTGAAGGGTGCACCCACACATGGGTTGTGGTATCCTCATGATGATGACTTTGAGCTCACGGCGTATAGTGACTCGGGTTACGGGGGCTGCAAGATGAACTACAAGTTTACATCAGCAGGGTGTCAATTCTTTGGGAGGAGATTAGTGACCTGGCAGTGTAAGAAGCAGACCTCGGTTGCATTGTCAACCTGTGAAGCCGAATACGTTGCTGCTGCAAGTTGCTGTTCACAAATCATTTGGATTCAACAGCAAATGCGGGAGTACGGTTTAAATTTCTCTTCTACTCCTATCTTTATTGATAACTCTGCTGCAATTGCAGTAACTAAAAATCCAGTACAACATCCAAAGACCAAACACATCGGTATTAAATACCATTTTATAAGAGACTGTTTTGAAAAGAACTTAATTGATGTGGTAAAGATTAATACTGATTTTCAACGCGCTGACCTCTATACAAAAGCTTTTGACAAACCACGTTTTCTATATCTGTTAGAGGTCAACGGCGTTAAAAAGAAAAATGATGTTATTCCTGATGATGATCATGTGTAGTCCGATGCAGTGTAGTTAATTTTTTTTTTTTCATTTTCTTTATTTATTTTATTTTCTGTTTAACTTAAACTCATTTTATTTAGCTGTCTATTAAAATTCTAAAATAATTAAATCTGTTATGATTTTAGAATTTTAGGGGGAGAATAGGTCAGCCAGTAACATTTAAAAAAAAAAGAGGGAGAAGGAAAGGCTAGCTGATATAAGGTAAACCGTACCTGTGATACTGATTCAAACTCTTTGGAAAATGATAGAACACAGGAACAAATCAAGAGGGACTTTAAAATTTAATTTAGAAAAGATGCAAAATCCAAAGTATAAGTCTGTGTAGTCTGAGCAATATAAAAGGAAAGATGATAGAAAAAACTGGTAACTACTAAGCTAACACAACGAAAGTAGACCTAGAGGTTGCTAGACCACAGATAATATGTCGGTAGATTCAACACAATAGATGATTAGACCTGACTGGTGATCTCAAGATCAAACTAAGTTGTTCAACTGACTGTGGGCTCCCATCTTATCACTGGTTAACACAATCAACAATATTCCAATAAGGGGTAATGAGCATGTAAACGCCACAAATGTGTGCGGATGACCATAAATAGAGCAAAGCACGAAAAAATTGAAAGGCAAATGCTATCAAGCTAATAACTTATGTTCTTGGTGCATTATGTGCAAAAGAAATTAAGATGCTCTAACAAGAAGATAGGTTGTGTGCCTCTCTGCTGTGCGATGGCATTGACCTGAGGATAAGCATAACCTAGATATTCTAGAATTCATTGTTGTTTGCCGCCTCTCTGCTGTGCGATGTCACTGACCTGAGGATTTGCTTCTCTTTGAAAGCTCTAAGAATAGTCTCTTCTTTTCAAAATACCCGTAGACCGCTCAAAAGCTCCTAAGGAATGTTGATTACCATATAAGTGTGGGATCCACAAATGTTGGTTGAAATAATTAAACCTTAAACTATCACCAATCAGTGTCAAAAGTCTGTGTATGGATTTAAGAGGACAAATATACTGACAATCATTGTGGCTGCAATTCTTGAAAGTTCAAATCAATGTGGAAATCTAAAGTACTCTATGCCATTCTCTCTCTTAACAGCATAAACGTTTAGATCCTCAAAATGTGCCCACGCTATAATCCTGCCCGACACCTTATGATGTTTCTTCACTCTGTAGAGTTTGGTGTAGACGTTCTGTTTAGGAGCAGCGCGTTGGGCTCGGATTTCTTCAAAACACGCAGCCCATTCAGCCTTTCGGATATCAACATCATCGTTTGAGGCTTGGGCCTTTCCTTCTGTCTTCTCAGACTCCTGCTCCATCTTATCTAACACCTCAAATGTATCACTGACAAGGGATTCACCCAGATTGGGGACCATATTTCCCTCGTTGTCAGCATACTGAGATAGTGCTCTGCTGTGACATCTTCTATCTCTATTTCATCAATGTCGTTTAGCTCTTCGTCACTGGTAGAGTCACATGTTGGAGCATCCTTAACGATCTCATCGGGATTTAGCTTGAACATCTCAGCTAGTTGCTCATTTGAAAGATCGTGAATTATTTCCCCTTCTTCAGGGGTATAACTCACAGATCCCTGACGATCCCTTGCAGATCAAGAATCATAGTTAATTGAGTCTTGACCTGCTGAAGGGGAGCAACATCAAATTCATCCCTTTGATAGTTTGGATCTGTTTGATTTAAACAAGTAACACATCAACCATTAGTTAATAATCAAGACAGAAATGCATTAATCTTAAAATAAACATCAATTACATAAGTTTAAATACATGATTCAAGTACAAAAGTTATCAAATACATAGACATCTAATCATTACTTTTTCTTGGATCACTGGGTCATCACTTGGTGGAGCAGAGGATGAAGCTCGTTGGTCTTGATTCTTCTTCGATCTCCTTTCTTGACCCTGAGCTGAGGCAGATGCAGCTGCATCTCCTCCTTCATCATCATCATCATCATCATGCCTGTCCTCGGTCCTTTCTTCCTCAACCTCTTCATCATCATCACTCTCTTCATCATCGTCCTCGTCCTCATCCTCTCATCATCATCACCATCATCACCATCTCCTTCCCTAATCTTTAGAGGCTCATCTTTTGATCCCTTAAGCTTGAGCATGATGGTCTTTTTAGCATCATCCAACTCCTCAATCTTCTTAGCTGATGTGACTCTATGCTCTTGGAGTTGGGCGATCTCGTGGCTCTGATCAGCCATTTGCTGGGCCTACTCCTCAATCAGCCGAGCCTGCTGAGAGATCTGGTGTGACTGCGCAGCAGTGAGATCTGCCAGCTGACGCATCTGCGCAGTCTTCTCTTCATCAACAGCTAACAGTCGCATCACCATACGGTTCAGCGCTGAAAGCTGTTCCTCTACCCCAATTGGAGGTAGAGGTGATCCGTATATATGTGAGGGATGTGATGATGGTCCTGCTTGGTGGCTAGTGGTGGTGGTGGTGGCTGTGGTGAAGATGGGGTTAGGTCTAGATGATAGTGGAGGTGATGTAGGTGTGAATGATATGGTGGTGGATGGCATATATGTAGTAGTGGGAGGTGTGGTGGTGGTAGTGGTAGCTGTGGTGGCTGTGGTGGTGGATGGTGTGGCTGTAGAGGTGGTAGTGGTGGTGGTAGCTGTGGTGGTGATGAAGGTGAGTCTTCTCTTCTTCTTCTTCATGCCGTGGGGCTGAGCCATCCTTTTCTTCCTCAATCCAGTCGAGGAGGATGCTCCCCCTAGAACACGGCTCGATGGCTCTGGAGCATAGTTTGGGTCCGCAGAAGTCTCTCCCGAATCCCTGGGGCGTTCACCAACCGCCCGGAGTCCATGCTCTGTGGGAACGACTTTGCTTCCCACAGTCCTAGTCAATGGCTCCTCATCTGACTCTTCTTCCTCCTCACCAGGTATAAAGTCCTGGTGGAACCCAGCCGACTCAGCTATGTCTCCTGTGGGGGCAGATACTGGAGGTATACTGTCTGTAGTTGTGCCCCTTGGTGGAATGGGCATGTCATCTCCAGCATCCCCACTGTCATCATCATCTGAATCATGCTCTGGGAGCAATAGCCGCTCATCATCTGAGTCGCTGTCATCGTGACGCCACTTGCGTCTACCCGGTGCCACATACCTCTCATTGGCCAGATGGCCGATCAATCTCTTCACCTGGGGCTTTACGTGCTTACCCCGATACACTCTCATACGACCCAGAGTCGTGTCATCCATAATCTCTAAGGCCACAGCATCGTGGCTCTCCTTGGGAAGTGATGGCAGCTTCTCATTGAAGATCAGCTGCAGAAATCTAGGGTACATACAAAATCCCTCTTTACCCTTGGCCTCCAGATTCTCCACCAGATATGAGAAGATCATGCTCGAGAAGCTGAAGGGGTGGTTCAGTACCAGTGCCACATAGGCATTCTGAATCTGGTCTGACAAATCATCAAACCCACCCCTCCGAGAAGCAATGCACTTCAGAATCACGTGTGCTAAGTACTTATACTGGGGACACAGGTTGCTCTTGTTGAGCACACCTGAGTTGATGTCCCCAGCGTACTTAATCCTCAGAAGGCAACCTCTGACTGTAAGTGGATGTAGTCTGGTGGGGTGATCAGTATCGTCCCCAAGATCAAGTACTCTCTAAATGTCAGCTGCTGTAATCTCAATATCCATACCACGAATGGAGCTCCGTATGCTGTATGGCTCACGTGAACGATCAACGGAGGCATTCTCCCAGAAGTCCTGATGTAACGACCTGTAAGGAGTACACGGTGTAGAAATGGCCTTGTTGATCCGAGAACGTCAAAGAAAAGCAATGATCTTTGTAAACTCGGCACCATTCCGAGTCGTATGGTCCAAATGAGCACATATATTGTGCTTAGGGTTGATGGACCATCTATCAGCCATTTACCTGAAACACAAGACATAGAACCATTAGAAAGTCATACATCACAATTTAGTTCTAAGTATCTTGTTTAAATTCATTCTGATTCATTCATGCGAATGAATCATGCGACTGAGGTCAGTCGATTGTCCTATTATGCGACAGAGCTCATTCGGGAGAATGAGACATGCGACTGAGTTCAATCTGTTGGCTAAGTCTGCGATTGGTTCAGTCGGCCGACTGAGCTCATTCGCATGGTGCATTCGGCCGATTGACCCAATCGCAAGATTCAATCGTGCGATTAAGTTCATCCGGACGACCAGTCGCTTGACCCACTGTTCAGTCGACTGAGGTTCGAGTCTTGACCAAATCAAGTAATTTACCATGGTTTAGCGGTTCATTAGACTCGCCTTCTCATCACTAATAACCTATTCAACTTAATTTTAACATGTTGCTTAGTTTCAGTTGGTTATTAGGTCATTTAAGGTCCGTTTCTTGTTTCAATCGAATATCACAAGTTAGGGTTCGATTTCTTCTGATTTCGGTGGGATTTCACTGTAATCTACCTGTATAAATGTCAACGCACGTCAGAAGATCAATATGGATGTAGAAACAAGGTCTAAAGAAATTTCGGCAGAGTAACGGTACTATGTGCGAATTAGGAGCGATTGAGAGTGATGAGTAGAATGCGATCGACTATGGCCCTTTAAATACTGAAGCTGAGTTCAATCGGCTGACTGGCCTCATTCGCTCAGTTCATTCGGGCGACTGAAGCTCAGTCGTGCGATTGGCCCAGTCAGTCGCATTCAGTTGGCCGACTGATGCTCAGTCGGTCGACTGACTCATTCGCACCCTTTCATTCGCACCTTCAGTTGACCGACTGAGGCTCAGTCGGTCGACTGACTCATTCGCACCCTTTCATTCGGTCGAATGGATCAATCTGATAAGCCATTCGGGTGAATGGTTCAATCTCATGTATAGTCGTGCGAATGGGACCCATTCGCATGATTGGTCCATACTCATGGTCCAGTCGTGCGAATGGGTTATACTTTTGAAATTTTCTACCATTTTGACCATCTTACATTTAAACCCCTTTTTAACTGTTAGAATAACATTATGAGCATTTGACCATCTCAGACATGATCATTTTAACTTGAAAACTTTTGATCACCTCAGACGTGATCATTTTACACAATTTGTCACCTCAGGCGTGACCCATTTATCCTTTGAAAACACATGTGGTCATCTCAGACATGACCCTTTTTGGTGAGTTAATCCCATACTGAATTTCATGATATAGTCCGACAAACAAACAATTTGAAATAACTAAACAACTAGAGAATCAAACTAAAGTACAAAATTAAACTTGTTTTTGACTTTTTGTGAGAGATAAACCCTAAGATAAAATCTACTGGATTCGGTTCCGGAATAGGCAGCTTCTATTTAGTTTGACCATACTAAAGACTCTACTAGGTTTTGAGCTCAACCAGCTGGCGAAATTGAAGCTGCTATATGCTGACCCAAGGAAGATGTCAGGCTGGTTTTGAGGCTGCCCTGAGGAAAGAGTACCACACCAGGTGGGTCAACTTTAAACCTCAACAACCTACAAGGTATATCAGACGTTCAGAAGTTGATCCCATCACTGGTAAGCCAAAGATTGTGCTGAAGTGGAGTCCTCCAAGAACGATGTCAAGAATCCCTCTTAGGGAAATCCCACAGGACTTCACTCCACACTTTAAGTGGTGGTACTATGATTGGAGAACCGGAGAAGCGGTCATAGTTCTAAATAAAGAGGGACAAATGGATACCATCAGGGTATTTGACCCAATGTGGCTCACCAACTTGTCAGCTAATGATGTCTACACTCTATACAAGTGGCCACTGTTCTATGACACGCAAGATATAGTACAAGCCCTCCAGTTCCAGAACGTCATAAGACTCTGTTTTGCGTTTGAGATTCACGCAGGAGTCACAAGAAAGGAAAAGTACAAGAAGTATGAGGAGGTGATGCAGAAAACAAGACATTAGATAGATCTACGTCCAAAGGGGAGTTTGTTGATACATATGTACCTAGATCATGATATGAATGTAATAGGTCTTGTTTGTCTTACACTGATGTAATGTTTGGAATATTAATGATATAAGATTGGTTGTTTGTGATTTATAATGTTTAATATTTCATTAATGAGTTGATGTTGAATTGGTTAAATAGGTTTGTGATTGTTTGAATTGATACACATAATGTTATATTAATTAATACATTCAAACTTAACAAAATGAAGTTCTCATGCGAATGGCCCATGCGAATGGACCATACGCATGAATAACTTCATGCGAATGGCTCAGTCGCACGACTGAACCAGGAGACTGGATCAGTCGTATGATTGTAACATAAGATTGGCTCAGTCGCAAGACTGAACACTCAGTCGTGCGGATGGATCAACCGCATGGTTCAATCGCACGACTAAACCATACTAATGGTTCAGTCGCCCGAATGAACAATACTAACCTATAAATACCACCCAATTCGTGGAAAAACGTAAGCATTCATTCTATTTCGATTCCAGACGTACCCTAGCCTTCCAGAAGCCTCCAAGTTCATACTCCAAGTTCATAGAACGCTGTAGATCGATTCCTAATCGATTCTTAACGTTTGATTCAATACTTTATTGATTCTACTTGCGTTCTCACTGATTGGATCGCCAATCAAATAGGATTCCGCACTATTTGGTTTGGTTTACACGTTAATCAGTTGGTATTTCGTTCAAATACCAGATCCTAACAATAAATATACGTTTTCGGGAAATAAAGAAGTAAATCCATGACGTCCAAATAAAAATTGAAAATGTTTTTTGTGATATCCTTAAAAGGAATAATCTACTAAAATATTCAATCATGTAAAATGAAACACTTTTACCCAATTCCATCCGTATGTGAGTTTATTTTTGAGCCTTAAACAAGCTTTTGAAAATTGCAATTCTACTTTCATTCTGGATTTAATTGAGGGTGCCATATGATACGTGTTATTAGAACTTGCTTTGGGTATACATTTCAAGACCTTAATTAGTATTTGTTGCATAAAAATGAGTTAGGCACTAGGAAACCTTAACCATTCAAGCCCCAACCATTGTCTTTAATTTTCCTTACCCGAACGTCAACCCTAGTTAGCCCCGTTGAGCTTAAACGTTTTTATCTTTCAATCACCCGAGTCACCAAGTCACTTAACCAAAAAGCCTTCAACAAAACCCGTTTTCGTTAAAGACACGTTTTTGGCTTATGAAAAAAAAATTAAAAAAAATAAAAAAAAATAAAAAAAATTTGGTCTTTTACGGGCAGACCTTAAAGAACTAGAATGAATTTGTTGCCTTCATCACGCAAAACCGGGACTTCCCCCGGAAATCCGCGAACAAATTCTCAATCTCACATTTGACGCAAGAAAGAAATGGCGAAAAAAGGAACAAGTTCCGCCATTTTGTGGGATTTCAAAAAGTGCTATAAAGAGACGGGCAAAAAGATATGAAAGATGCACGAATTGTGGAAATTGGTCCCATAATGGAAAATGCAAAAAGAATCAAACTGAATCTCAATACGAATACATAGAACTAATCCGATTGGGTGCTATTAGGCTTCAAGCCGAACGATCCTTGAGAAAGGAAAGTTTTGTGTATCTTCGGGTAAAAGATGAAGTACGGTTCTTGAAAGCAAAATACGTTCTTGACAATCTGACCTTAAACAAGTCCTCGAGCTAGCATATCCCTTCTAGCTTGAAGTATTGTATAGGGAATCTTTATTGCTTTCCTTGTAGTTTATGTTAGAAAAATAAGCCAAGACCGTCGTCTTTAGCAATTAGCCACTTTTTCCAAATATTCCATACCTGAGCCCGAGCCAAGTTACAACCCATCAAAGACCTAATGATTTATGCAAATAAATATCTAAGTAGGTGGACATTTGATCCCTTAACAAGCATATGATTTCACGCGTATTCATACTAGGCAATTGAGTGTATTAGTCATACTTAATTTTGATTATGACTCCATATATTTAGCCGAGTGTGAGTGCATCTTGTGAGAAGTGTGGACTTTTACATGATAATAATCTTTACTAACCAACCTATTGCTTGCTAGGATATCATTTTACATGTGCTTAGAATATTTATATTTGGATGAAAATAGTATTTACTTGCGTATTTCTCGAAAGACATGTTTATAATTTGATTTATTTGGTTTTTGGTGGAATTGTCATTTTAAGTGATTTTTGCTTGAGGACAAGCAAAGTTCAAGTGTGGGGATGTTTGATGTGCTCCAAATTATACATAAAAATCCTATCAAAAGCACATCAATTATTCCTTAATATCTTCCTTAAAATGATGAAAATGTACTTAAAAGTGTTAAATTGTGTTTTTAGGTGTTTAAAAGGGCAATATGGACAAAAGGAGTATATTTAACAAGAAATTGAAGTGATCCGAGCTTTGGACTCCAAGCATGGGGTCGTGCCTCATTAAGCACGCCCCCATGCCTTGCCAGAAACACACCCCCGTGCTAAATTAACACACCCCCGTGCTTGGACATCTGACAAGGACAAATGTATTGTCCCCTAAAAGTAGTGTTGATACATATGTACCTAGATCCTGATATGAATGTAATATGTCTTGTTTGTCTTACACTTATGTAATGGTTGGGATATTAATGAAATGAGAATGTTTGATTGTGATTTATAATGTTTAATATTTCATTAATGAGTTGATAATGAATTGGTTATATAGGTTTGTGATTGGTTGAATTGATACACATAATGTTATACTAATGAATACATTCAATCTTAGCAAAATGAAGTTCTCATGCGAATGGCCCATGCGAATGGACCATACGCATGAACAACTTCAGGCGAATGACTTATTTGCACGACTGAACCAGGAGACTAGATCAGTCGTATAATTGTAACATGAGATTGCCTCAGTCGCACGACTGAACACTCAGTCGTGCGGATGGATCAACCGCATGGCTCAATCGCACGACTGAACCATACTAATGGTTCAGTCGCCCGAATGAGCAACCCCAACCTATAAATACCACCTAATTCATGGAAAAACAAAAGAATTCATTCCAATTCGACTCCAGACGTACCCTAGCCGTCCAGAAGCCTCCAAGTTCATACTCCAAGTTCATAGAACGCTGTAGATTGATTCCTAATCGATTCTTAACGTTAGATTCAATACCTTATTGTTTCTACGTGCGTTCTCACTGATTGGATCGCCAATCAAATAGGATTCCGCACTATTTGGTTTGGTTAACACGTTAATCAGTTGGTATTTCTTTCAAATACCAGATCCTAACAAGTGGTATCAGAGCCTTGGCTCTTGATTACGTGTGATTCAATCAATTTTGATACAAAGGTTGTGTTTTTTCACTAAAAACGCAATCTTTTTGTGTCAAAAGTTGTCTTGGACGTCCCCTGCTCATCAAGTTTGGTTTCTCCGGAATAAGGCGATTAGGGTTGGTGAAAATTCGGGTTTTTACGGCCAAAACACGTTAAACCTAGAAATTTTCGAAAAACAGCAGCTTCAGTCGCACGATTGACCCAATCGCACGACTGGACTTCATTCGCATCCCCCAGACGTACGATTGGCTTCAGTTGCATCTTCATTCGTACGACTAAGCCTACTAGTCGCATTGTTCATACGCATCAGTTTCATTCGCACGACTGGACCAATCGCTTAGTTCAGCCGCACGATTGAACCAGTCGCATAGTTCATTTGCACGGGTAGCCCATTCGCATCACTCCATTTGCACCAGTTAACAGATTGTTTAAGAGACTTAAACTTAATCGAGATGGAGGATCAGTTTTCAGCGTTTACAGCCGGGAAGGACTCACGGATTTACTGCTACTGGAGAGTGAGGTGGGTAATCATAATAAACCCCCGAAGCTTATAACGTTAGATGAGTTTCCCCACTGGAAACAACGTTTTGAGATCTGCCTCAATGGAGTGGATCCAAATATGTAGGAAGCTATTGAGACGGGATATAGTATGCCGGTGGGAGCCGATGGGGTGAAGCTTACTTTAGGAGGAATGACTGATGCACAGAAAGTTAAATATAATGCTGAAAAGAGAGTATATGCATTGCTAACACAGTCTATTCCTAAGGATATTCTTCACCAATTCTCTGAGAATAAACAAGCCAAGAAGTTATGGGATGAGCTGGAGAAAAGATATGACGGGAATGCTTCGTTGAAGGCCATTAAAGCTAAGGAATTGAAGAAAGAATTTGACAACTTCTCATCGATGGAAAATGAGAGTTTAGACGATGTCATTGACAGATTCTACCATTTGATGAGCGAGCTTCACACACATGGTGTCACTACTACCATGGAAGATAAAGTATCAAATTTTGCAGACGGATTGCCAGAAAGTTAGGCTTCTTTTGTTACAAATCTGAGACAGAATGGTTTGCTAGCAAGGTTGGACATCAATGATTTCATTCTAAAGCTACGAGAAGAGGCACTTAGGATGAAGTACCGAGCTCAGAAGTCTTCATACACTCAAAATCCAGCTTTGTACAATGCTACTCCTCAAGTTAAGACGTCTGGAGCACCTCTTCAGACCGCCTTTGTGTCAAGCTCATCTGGTCCTTCACAAGCGTCTCATTCAGGATCAAAAACGTCAGGGTCTTCTAGTACCCATTACATTGGATCTGAAGCAAATGCTACAAGACTGAAGACCGAGAATCTCGGAAACGTGACAGTAGAAGTAGCACGAGAGCACATGGATCTCTTGGCAACAGTGGTTCATTCCTATGATGGACTTGTTTCTGGGAAAATTGGAAACTGCCATCTGGCAGATGAGGACTACGAGCAGGTAGATGAGACTGAACTGGAGAGGATGGATATTATGTGGGCCTTAGCTAGTGCTGTCTGGAGAGCGAAGAAGTTTGTGAAGAAGACCGGACAAAACTTGGTTGCTACTAAGGACACTACGTTTGGCTTTGATAAGAGCAAGGTGACCTGCTTCAACTATGGAGAAAAGGGGCATTTCAAAAGAGAGTGTGTGAAGCCAAAGAAGACTGGAAACGGGAATCTATTCTCATCCTTCACTCGTCAAGACAAGCAAGCTAGCAGTTCTACTTCATCAAGCAAGGATCCAAAAGCCTTGACTGCCCATAATGATGAAGGACAGGACTGGAGCTTTCGGTTTGTCTCTCCGGGAGAATCCAATATTGCGAGCGTGGAAAACTTAGATGATGATTCCGCGAGTGATATAGATATTGCAGTTGAGCTAGTGATGTCAAACAGTGAAGAGACTGCAACTGAGGTCAGCTACAAGCCTAAAGAAGGGACGTCTACAACAAAGACAGAATCACCGGAACCAGAGACATCAGATGCTGCGTTGATGACTGATTCATCAGAACCTCCTCAGGTAAATACTACTGACCAACTTTTCACAAATCATGCTTATTCTGATTGTAATAAATTTAGAGAAAGCATAGATCAGAAATTTGCTAGGTTATTAGATCATAATGATAGCTTAGTAAAGGATTTGCAACTGTGCACTGAGGCAAATAGAGTTTTAAAACAAAATGAGCATAGTTACAAAGAAAAGATAGACCTTTTGAATAAACAGCTTAGGGAAACTGAAGTAGTAGCATTTAACCAAGCTAATGACATTAGGTACTATCTTAACTCCCTAGAAGACACTAAGAAACAAAAAGCAGTTTTAGAAGTAAAAGTCAACTCATTAAAGCAAAAACTGCACAATTGGACAAGTTCATCACATATTGTCCAACACTTAGTGAGAGAGCGTAACAATGGGGAGGGTTTGGGTTATAAAGTGGTTCCACCACCACCTGAGACCTTGATGAACACTAAGAGTAGACCAATAAATAACAATCCCATCAAGGATCATGTGGTGTCTACTCCTCTTGTAAGTGATCCAGATTCCTCGTGTTCTTCAATTCAATCTGGAACAAAACAAAAGGAGGCCACTTCGAAGGCAAATGGTAAAATGCCTTGTGTTAATCTGAAAAAAGAATTTGAAAAGGTTAAAATAAAGTCAGGGTCAAACAAAGTCAAATCTGAACCTAAAAAGACTGTTAATGTTAAACTTTCATGAGTCTCATGTCAAAGTCCAGTTAACCAAAATGGAAAGATGTTAAAAATGTCAAAACAGTTAAGTTTGTTAAACAAGAGAAAACATCAAAAGAAGCAGAGTCAAAACCCAAACATAATGATGTCACTAGGGTGTCACACACATCTCCACACAGATAGTTTAATCATAAAGTTGATAGCAGGTCATGCTACAACTGTGGAGAGTGTGGACACATTGTTTCTTTTTGTCCTTACTATCAGACACCTAGGAAGAAAATTGAACTTCAGGATTCCAAACTTAGGTCTTCTAAGAGGAGTTCTTTAACTCCACCTAGAAGAACTAGTGAACCCAAAGTTCAACCCATTAGCCAGTCGACTGTTTATCACAAACAGGCCTTACACAAATCTGGCTTATGGAAAGAAAAGTCATCCTCTGTGTCTGATAATGATGACAAGAAGGCACCTGAGCTACCCTCACCTTCTAAGGGTCAATGGGTTGAATTCATGATGTGTGATGCCTTTGGGAAACCCAAGCCAGTAAAGGCTTGGGTTCCTAACCTAAACTAATGTTTTAAATTGTATGTGCAGGGTGTTCACTACATTGCTGAAACCAACACGTGGATTGTAGATAGCGGAGCATCCAGGCACATGACAGGAAACAGGGCTCTTTTATCAAACGTCAAACAAATAAAAGGAGGGCATGTTTTGTTTGCTGGTAACAAAGGAGGTTATATCACAGCTCAGGGAGAGGTTGGAAATCAGAAAGTTAAGTTTGATAAAGTGAACTACGTTCAACAATTTCAAAACAACTTACTTTCTGTTTCCCAAATATGTGACAAAGGTTTTAAAGTCATATTCGACAACAAGAAGTGTTATGTCCTAAAGAAAGACTATGTGATTCTGGAGGACCAAGTTCTGATGACAGCTTCAAGATATAAAGACCTTTATGTTTTGGATCTCTCAACGGCCTCTACAACGGATCATGAAGTTCAGTGCTTCCTATCAAAAGCTACTGAGAAGGACTCCATTTCCTGGCATAGGAGAATGGGACACATTAATCAACAGAAGATGAATCACTTGATTCAGAAGGATCTCGTGAGAGGAGTTAACGCCAAAAATTTCCAACTTCCGGATTTCTGTGTAGCATGCAAGAAAGGCAAACAGACGAAGAAGTCTCATAAGGAAAAGAAAGTTCATTCTATCGAGCTTCCTCTTGAACTTCTTCACATGGATCTGTTTGGTCCAGTCAGTACAAAGAGCATTGCAGGTGACTTGTACTCTTATGTGGTTACTGATGACTACTCAAGATTCTCTTGTGTAATGTTTCTGAAGTCCAAATCAGAAACATTTGGGTCACTCAAGGAGTTAGTAACCACACTAGATTCTCTCTACAAGCTGAAGGTGAGACAGGTACGCTTAGACAACAGGACTGAATTCAAGAATCAGTGGATGGAGGCTCACTGCAAGGAAAAGGGAATTGTCCACCAGTTCACTTCTGCCTACACGCCTCAGATGAATGGTGTTGCTGAGAGAAAGAATAGAAGCTTGATAGAGACAGCACGGACAATGCTAGCAGACTCGAAACTGCATATCCAATTCTGGAATGAGGCAGTGGCAAATGCATGTTATACATTAAATCGAGTTCTGGTAGTCAAGCGCCATGGCAAGACATGTTACGAGTTACTACAACGACTTAAACCTAATCTGGAGTATCTCGAACCATTTGGCGCACCGTGCACACTTCTGAAGAAGACTCAAGAAGGAAAATTCAGTGAGAAGGCTGATGAAGGGATCTTCCTAGGATACAACATACCGAACAAGAGAGTTTACAACAACTCAACGGGTTTAGTAGAAGTGTGGTGTAATGTTGATGTTCAGAGATATACCACACCACCTACTGGAAAAGGACCCGCTTACTTTTTCGACTATGATGGATTCTTCAAGTCCTTTAACATACCTATCTCCCCTTCTGATGACGAGTTAGCTACACGGATGATGTATGATATCTTGAATACACCATCACTTAATTCAATATCATCGAGCTTACAGGGAGAATCATCTCACCACTCAGGGGGAGCACTCGAAGATAGTGACTCCTCCTCAGAAGATGAGGCTGAAGAAGATGACCAGAACAATCAGGAGGGACAGGTTCCAATTCCTGCAACTCCACAAGCATCTAATAGTGATGCCTCTTTGACGTCGGAACCTCAAACTCCATCTACCTCAGATGCAGAACCAAATGTTCACAATCTTGGCTCTGAGGTAGTTGTTCCTACCACTCCAGGATCACGTCTAAATGTCTATCATCCCCTAGACAATGTCATTGGGGATGTAAGATCAGGAGTACAAACCATAAATCAGCTGTACTCAGCTGATTATGCCTCGGTAATGGGAAAAGGATACATTCACGATGGTGCTTATCGGTGTTTTGTCTCGCAGTTTGAGCCAAAATACGTCAGGGAAGCACTGAATGATGAGGCATGGGTGAGTGCCATGCAAGAAGAACTTCTTCTGTTCAAGAAGTTAGGTGTATGGACTCTGGTAGATAGACCTAAAGGTGCTAAGGACATTGGCACCAAATGGGTCTTGAAATGCAAGAAGGATGACCAAGGCGTCATTATCAGAAACAAGGCTCGACTGGTAGTTCAGGGATTTCGACAAGTCGAGGGGATTGATTACAATGAAGTGTTTGCACCCGTGGCAAGGATGGAAGCCATCCGCATCTTCCTTGCCTATGCATCGTATATGAAGATCAAAGTCTATCAATTAGATGTGAAGAGTGCATTCCTTCATGGTGAAATCCGAGAAACAGTTTATGTTAGTCAACCCGAGGGATTTGAAGATCCTTATCATCGGGACAAAGTTTACAAACTCGACAAGGCCTTATACGGGCTTCATCAAGCTCCTAGGGCCTGGTATGAGAAACTCTCGACTCATCTCGTGAAACACGGCTTTCGCAGGTGAGTCATTGACTGCACAAGGTTTGTCAAAGAAAAAGATGAAGACTTACTGCTGAAGGAAATGATCTGCCCAAGATATATATTAAATGGATGTGGCTAGTGTGATATGATCCAAGTCGGGTCATACACAATAACAAGCGAAACAAACACCGACAAATATTTATTTGTTGATTAGATCAAACAAATAAATATTGACACCAATTTAGAAACCGGGTTTTCTAAATCATTGCTTTTGCGAATGAACAAGTTTATATATATATATATTTGTTCATATGGGATTATTTGTTCATTTTTTAACTAGTTAGACAATGACAAATAATAATGTGTGTGTTAGTGATATAAAATTAAAATGGTTTAATTTTACATAAAAGAGTGCAAGAGTGTTTAAGTTATTTTTGAAAATAATTTGAATTCAAGGGAGACAAGAGGGTGCCCATTTCGGCCGCCCCTTGTCTTGGTTTCTCCCCTTTTAATTGTTCCAAGGCCATGCATTTAGTTGGTGACTTGAACACTCTTGCCTTACACTCTTTCTCTCACACACACAAGAAGTAAACCCTTGCTCCTCTCTCTCTCTTTCACGGTTTTGAGGAAGAAAAGGGCAGATTTTTCCAGCTTCAAAAGGTGTTTTGGTTGCTGAAAAATTGGGTGTCAAGATTCCTAGCAATCAAGGTGTTTGTACAAGCTTGGGGTATCACCTCTTGAGGTCTTCTTTCTTGAAGATTCAGCCACGTTTTCATCTTCTTTCACCTCAAGAAACTTGTTCTTTTGAGCTGCTATAAAGGTTGTATCATCTCCATCTAATGTTTTTCATTGTATGCAATTTCGTATAATGATCCATGGTTTGGGGTTGCTTATTAAATGGGTTTAATAACCATCTTATTAACATGTTTTAAAACTTCAAAATCCGCTGCGTTTTTCATATAAACATGGTTATATGAGCTTTGATAAACTTGTTAAATCCCTACAATGGCATCAAGAGCCACTTATACGAATGCATACATGCATATTCTTGCTAGTTCACGGTTTTGTGGTGTTTGACACCACATACCCGTGAGTTAGAGGGCTGTTTTGGTCACCCCTTTTGGTGTTTTAAAGATGCTTCTTTATGCATATAAGGATCTTTAAAACTCTAGATTATTTGATGTTTATTTATATGTTCATAACCCATTTGTTCTTGGTTTATGTTAGCCAAAAACATGGGCTATAAGGGGCTGCCAATATCGATTGTCTTATGTATGTTTCATCATGTTGTTGTTGATTATGCATAACAAAGCCTAGACCCTTTGGATTGGATGATTGGTTGTCATGTTATATTCATTTGGGCATGTAATAATTTATTTTGTTTTAAGTCTTGTTTTGTAATCTATTTATTCATATGGTTTGTAATAAATAGATTAGGAGTTTATCTTTACTAGAAAAATGTATTAGGATACATATTTTGTAAGGATGCTCAAGATCAAGACTTGAAGAAAAGATGGACAAAGAGGATGCTTGAAGATGTGGATTCAAGTGGGAGTTCCTTTTGTCAACCATGTGTCATGTTCTTAACCCTTAGGACAAGACCTTTTGACACACTTGTTTTGGCTAAACAAGTGTGCTCAACTTAGTATGCTTTGTTATGCATATATGGATTGTTTGGTTATGCTTGGTTGAATGCTTATGATGTTGTTTTGTTTTGGATATTTGGATGTCATTAACAAACATCACCTAGAACAAGCTAATACAAGAAATTGGTTCTCAAATCATTAAGCAAATAGAATGGGTCTATAAAAAGGAGTTAATGGTTTGCAAAATAAAATGGGTTTTATTTATAAGAACCAAATAGGTACCATATGGTTGAATGCATACAATCATATAGTACATGGACTTTTCTAAAACATGAATTGTGAAATTATAAATCCCTTTTAAAAAAAACAAGTTAAACACCATCCTTTTACACAACACTTAGGTTACTTGCAAACTCTTAGTGGGATAAAGATCACCTAACCACTTTGAGGGAACTTGTAAGTTGAGGTGATAATGCCATGTTTGTGGGATAAAGGTCACCTAACCACTTATGTGGTAAACTCACACGTGTGTGTAAGTAGGACGACTTGATTTATAAAATATATTGAATGGATCACCTAAAATGTGTTTTATAAAAGGTGTTGATGGGGTAAACATGCCGTTATAAACATGAGATGTTTAAACGATCCCATACCATTAGAAGTTGCAATGGGTTGCAATTGTCATTTATGACTACCTTGTTTATTTAAATAATGGGATAAAGGTCACCTAACCAATATTTAAATATAACGTTGGATTCTAAAATTTTTTTTATTAATAGTCTATGAGACGTAAAGGGTATTAATAAATGAAATGTATAATTATATCAACGATTACTGAAATGGAACTTTGTAAAATCTTGTAGATGGCCGACCACACCAACGCTATAACGATGTACCAAACCAAAACAACCAATCTCTTAGGGCGATCCTTCAAAGGGATCGTCTAACACCTAACAACTTCATGGATTGGTACCGCAACTTGAGAATTGTTCTCAAGCAAGAAAAGCGGGCCTATATTCTTGATGATCCCATCCCCGATGAACCTAACGAGGAGGATGTGGAGGCCTATAATGATTGGGTTAGATATACGGAAGACTCCATCCAAGTCTCTTGCTTAATGTTAGCAAGTATGACACCTGAACTCCAAAAGGAGTATGAGCTCCATGGAGCCTATGACATGATCACTCAGTTGCGGGAAACGTTCCAGCAACAAGCTAGAGTGGAGCGCTTCGAAACGGTTCGAGCGCTTCATGCATGTCGGATGGAGGAATCCCAATCAGCTTCATCTTATGTTCTTAAGATGAAAAGTCACATCGACCGCCTTCAAAGGCTAAATTGTCCTGTCTCAAAGGAGTTGGCCACGGATTTGATCCTTAATGGCCTAACTAAAAGGTTTGAGGCATTCGTCATGAATTACAACATGAACGGATGGGACAAGAGCATAAATGAACTTCATTCGATGCTCAAATCAGCTGAGGCGGGAATGGGTAAAAGGGTTTTACCCGTTCTCACCATTAATGAAGGTGGGAGAAGGAAGAGGTCTCTACCCCCTCCCAAGGCAAATGTTGCCAAAGGAAAGGGGCACGTTGGAGGAAAGGGGAAGATGGTTGTTAGGGCGGAACCTCCGAAGCCCAAGGAGAAGAAGCAAAAGGTTGTTGTAAACGACCCATGCTTCAAATGTGGTGAGATAGGGCATTGGATGAGAAATTGTCCAGTCTATCTCAAAGAGTTGAGAGAAAAGAGGGATGCAGGGCAAACCTCAGGTATAATTTACATGATACATGTTGAGCTAAATGTTATTTCTTCTAACACATGGGTATTAGATACCGGATGGGGAACTCACATTTGCAATTTATTGTAGGGGTTCAAAAGAAATGAGCATTATGCAAAAGGGGAAATAAGTCTCTTCATGGTCAATGGTGCAAAGGTTCACGTTGAAGCCCAAGGAGACTACATTTTGAAGCTTCCAGGTGGTTTGGAAGTTATTTTGAACAATGTATTATATGCTCCTATCTTGACTAGGAACATAATTTCTGTTTCCCGTTTAAGACAATGTGATTATGATTTCAAGTTTGTTGACAATGATATTCATGTTTCTTTAAATCATGTATTTTATTTTAAGGCTATACCTTGTAATGGTATTTATGAATTGGTTCATGAAAACGTAACATATGATAGCTCAATATACCAAGCAACCACCAAAAGACTCAAATTAGATTTGAGTGATACCTACCTTTGGCATTGCCGTCTTGGTCATATAAACAAGAAACGTATACAAATACTTCAAAAGAATGGTCTTTTAAAAACAAATGAATGTGATTCATTTGATGTATGTGAATCTTGTTTACAAGGTAAAATGACTAAGGCACCCTTTAGTGGAACTAACGAAAGTGCAAAAGATTTATTAGGTATCATACATTCGGATGTATGTGGTCCTTTTAAGCCAATGACTAGGAATGGTGAGAGATACTTCATTACCTTTACCGACGATTATAGTCGCTATGGGTATGTGTACTTATTAAGGCACAAAGATGAAGCTTTTGAAATGTTCAAAATCTTCAAGAATGAAGTAGAAAATCAACTCAACAGGTCAATTAAAATTCTCCGCACCGATAGAGGTGGCGAATACCTAAGTGATGTTTTTCAAGATCATCTTAGGAGTTGTGGGATTGTCTCACAACTCACTCCACCTGGAACACCACAACATAATGGTGTGTCTGAGAGGAGGAATCAAACCTTATTGGATATGGTTCGATCTATGATGGCTAGAAGCAAATTAACTCTATCATTTTGGGGTTTCGCTTTGCTCTCCGCGGCCCGTATTCTGAATATGGCCCCAACCAAAAAGGTGGAAAAGACACCTTTTGAGATATGGCATGGAAGAGTTCCATCCCTATCATACTTAAGGGTCTGGGGTTGTGAGGCTTATGTTAAGACTCCCACCCCAAACAAATTAGATGTCCGATCCACCAAGTGTATCTTTGTTGGATATCCTAGAGATTCTATGGGATATTATTTCTATGATCCACTGGAACAAAAGGTGTTTGTTGCCAGAAAGGGTGAGTTCTTAGAAACTAAGTTCCTTATGGAAGGAACTAGCAGTAGTAGAACAGTGGATCTTGAGGAGGAGGATCAAGAAACACAGCCCGATGCACGTTTGATTGAAACTAGCACTCAACGTGAGGATGTTGAGGATGATCAAGCGGTTGATCAATACGCACAAAACGTTCGCAGAAGTGGTAGAACTAGTAATCCACCAGAAAGATACGGATTTTTCATGGATGGATGCTATATGGTGGATTCAGATGAACCAGCCACATATCATGATGCAGTGTCCAATTTGGATTGTGACAAATGGCTTGAGGCCATGAACGTTGAGATGCAATCCATGTATGACAATCAAGTTTGGGAACTTGTTGAGCCACCTCTTAATTCCAAAGTAGTTGGAAGTAAGTGGGTTTTCAAGAAGAAAACTGATATGCATGGAAACTTGGATACTTACAAAGCTAGACTTGTAGCAAAGGGATTCACTCAAACTCAAGGGGTTGATTATGATGAAACCTTCTCACCTGTTGCAATGCTTAAGTCTATAAGGATATTGTTTGCCATAGCAGCTCATTATGATTATGAGATTTGGCAAATGGATGTCAAACCGCTTTCCTAAATGGATATCTTGAGGAAGATGTCTATATGGTTCAGCCTGAAGGTTTTGTCGATCCAAAGTATCCTAATAAAGTATGCAAGTTAATGAAATCAATCTATGGATTGAACAAGCATCAAGAAGTTGGAATCACCGTTTTGATGATGAAGTAAAGAAATTTGGCTTCATCAAAAACGCTGATGAGGCTTGTGTGTATAAGAAGGCTAGTGGGAGCACAATAACCTTCCTAGTATTGTATGTTGATGACATACTACTGTTTGGAAACGACATTCCAACCATGGAAGGTGTAAAAACCTGGCTTGGAAGTTGTTTTTCCATCAAGGATCTTGGTGAAGCCGCCATATTCTGGGAATAAAGATCTATAGGGATAGATCAAGACGGCTAATTGGTTTGAATCAAAGTGCATACATTGACAAAATCTTGAAAAGGTTCAAGATGGAAAACTCTAAGAAAGGTACTGTACCTATTCAAAGAGGGACAATATTGAGTTCAACTCAATCTCCAAGCTCCAAGGAGGAGCAAAATAGAATGAAGGCAATCCCATATGCATCTGCTATAGGATCCATCATGTATGCAATGATATGCACTAGACCGGACGTGTCATGCGCTTTAAGCATGACAAGTAGATACCAGCAAAATCCTGGTGATAGTCATTGGATGGCTGTCAAGAACATTCTGAAGTACCTAAGGAGGACTAAGGACATGTTCTTGATCTACGGGTCTGGTGAAGAGGAACTCATTGTAAAAGGTTACACGGATGCGAGTTTCCAAACCGATCGAGAGATGATTCACGATCTCAATCGGGGTACATCTTTATTCTGAATGGGGGAGCTGTTTCTTGGAAAAGCTCAAAGCAAGAAGTCGTAGCGTTATCCACTACAGAGTCTGAATACGTCGCCGCTTCAATGGCAGCTCAGGAAGCTGCATGGCTGAAGAAATTCATAGCCGATCTAGGGGTAGTCCCTTCCATTCAGGATCCCCTAGAGATCTTTTGTGACAACGAGGGTGCGATTGCTCAAATCAAGGAACCTCGTGCTCATCAAAAGACTCGGCACATTGAACGGAGATTCAACTACATAAGGGATGAAGTTGAAAAGGAAAGATATGTATTCGCAAAGTCCACACTGATAAAAACGTTGCAGATCCACTCACAAAACTCCTTGAAAAGGCAAAGCATGAAGGTCATGTTTGTGCCATGGGACTTAGATATTCAAGTGACTGGTTTTGATGTTGTTGTATTTTGTATTTGGATATTGAACTAATGTTATTTGACTTAATTATATGGTTATAATTTCATTTGTTCTTCTATTTTAGCATGTTTTAAATCCGTGAATAAATAAATTATTCTCAACGTCCGTAGTACTCAGTATCGATCATACTCGTCGGAACAACTATGAATGTAAGACTATAATGAACTTGGATTGGTTGATATTCATAAGGTATGAATATAAAGCAAGAGGTTGCTACCAAGGTTCATTGATATCTATGGGATAGATATTGGACTGACCCGCTCTCCATTATTTCTGCATGGAATCTTTCTGATTAGTCATAAGAAAATTTTGAGTAAAGGCGAATATCATTGTATCCTCAGACCTGAGATACATATTGGGTCTGATATTCACAAGTATTGTACTTGACTTAGTCCTTTGCTGTTCTGAAAAGGCAGTGTACATAAGGCTGAGTTCAGGTATGACATGAGGTGATTGTGAGAGACGTATGTAGTCAAGATGGAATTTGTTCCTCTTATTCGTTGAGAGTTAGATGTCTAAGGCCTGTTAAGTTAAATCATCAGAGAATGACTATTCTGTGTCTCTTGGATTGAACATGACATCTGCAACAAAAGGATAGATGATTAATTCACCTAAAACATATTCAAGTAAGGTACTTGAAAAGGATGATGTTATTGAATGGCACTTAGTTATATACATTAGGGGTAGCAAACCGTTGCTAGGCGTTATTTGCTGCTTGCATCAATCTTCTATAAATCTTGTGCAAGTGGGAGATTGAAGGAAATGATCTGCCCAAGATATATATTAAATTGATGTGGCTAGTGTGATATGATCCAAGTCGGGTCATACCCAATAACAAGCGAAACAAACACGACAAATATTTATTTGTTGATTAGATCAAACAAATAAATATTGACACCAATTTAGAAACCGGGTTTTCTAAATCATTGCTTTTGCGAATGAACAAGTTTATATATATATATATATTTGTTCATATGGGATTATTTGTTCATTTTTTAACTAGTTAGACAATGACAAATAATAATGTGTGTGTTAGTGATATAAAATTAAAATGGTTTAATTTTACATAAAAGAGTGCAAGAGTGTTTAAGTTATTTTTTGAAAATAATTTGAATTCAAGGGAGACAAGAGGGTGCCCATTTCGGCCGCCCCTTGTCTTGGTTTCTCCCCTTTTAATTGTTCCATGGCCATGCATTTAGTTGGTGACTTGAACACTCTTGCCTTACACTCTTTCTCACACACACACACAAGAAGAAAACCCTTGCTCCTCTCTCTCTCTTTCACGGTTTTGAGGAAGAAAAGGGCAGATTTTTCCAGCTTCAAAAGGTGTTTTGGTTGCTGAAAAATTGGGTGTCAAGATTCCTAGCAATCAAGGTGTTTGTACAAGCTTGGGGTATCACCTCTTGAGGTCTTCTTTCTTGAAGATTCAGCCACGTTTTCATCTTCTTTCACCTCAAGAAACTTGTTCTTTTGAGCTGCTACAAAGGTTGTATCATCTCCATCTAATGTTTTTCATTGTATGCAATTTCGTATAATGATCCATGGTTTGGGGTTGCTTATTAAATGGGTTAAATAACCATCTTATTAACATGTTTTGAAACTTCAAAATCCGCTGCGGTTTTCATATAAACATGGTTATATGAGCTTTGATAAACTTGTTAAATCCCTACAACTGCTAGTACAGATCTATGTCGATGACATAATCTTCGGTTCAAAGAACGAAGAATTATGCAAAGAATTTGAAGCAGTATTGAAGGTGTAGTTTGAGATGAGTGCCATGGGGGAGATGAAATTCTTTCTCGGGTTACAGGTGGACCAGACACCTACATGGATTTTTCTACATCAGACCAAGTATGTGGGAGACATTCTCAGTCGGTTTGACATGGAGAATGCTTCTGCAGCTGGGACTCCACTTGCTACAAACCATGATATAGCACCCGATGAAAATGGAGATCTGGTAGATGCAACAATGTACCGAGGAATGATTGGATCTCTCATGTGCCTCACTGCCTCAAGACCTGATATCATGTATGCTACATGTCTATGTTCTAGATATCAGGCTAAGCCAAAGGTTAACCATATGATCGGGGTCAAAAGGATATTTTGTTATTTGAAGGGAACACCCACACTGGGGTTGTGGTATCCTCATGATGATGACTTTGAGCTCACGGCGTATAGTGACTCGGATTACGGGGGCTGCAAGATGAATTACAAGTCTACATCAGCAGGGTGTCAATTCTTTGGGAGGAGATTAGTGACCTGGCAGTGTAAGAAGCAGACCTCGGTTGGATTGTCAACCTGTGAAGCCGAATACGTTGCTGCTGCAAGTTGCTGTTCACAAATCATTTGGATTCAACAACAAATGCGGGACTACGGTTTAAATTTATCTTCTACTCCTATTTTTGTTGATAACTCTGCTGCAATTGCAGTAACTAAAAATCCAGTACAACATCCTAAGACCAAACACATCGGTATAAAATATCATTTTATACGGGACTGTTTTGAAAAGAATTTAATTGATGTGGTAAAAATAAATACTGATTTTCAATGCGCTGACCTCTATACAAAAGCTTTTGACAAACCACATTTTCTATATTTGTTAGAGGTCAACGGCGTTAAAAAGAAAAGTGATGTCATTCCAGATGATGAAATTGTGTAGTCCGATGCAGTTTAGTCTATGTTTTAATTTTTCCTTTTATTTTCTTTATTTATTCTATTTTCTGTTTAAATTAAATTCATGTTATTTAGCTGTCTATTAAAATCCTAAAATACGTAAGTCCGTTATGATTTTAGAATTTTAGGGGGAGAATAGGTCAGCCAGTAACATAAAAAAAACGAGGGAGAAGGAAAGGCATAGAAGGTAGATCGTATCTGTGATACCGATTCAAATACTTTGGAAAATGATAGTACACGGGAACAAATCAAGAGGGACTTTAAAAATTTAATTTAGACAAGATGCAAAATTCAAAGTATAAGTCTGTGTAGTCTGAGTAATATAAAAGGAAATATGATAGAAAAACTGGTAACTACTAAGGTAACACAACGAAAGTAGACCTAGAGGTTGCTAGACCACGGATGATATGTCGGTAGATTCAACACAATAGATGATTAGACCTGACTGGTGATCTGAAGATCAAATTAAGTTGTTCAACTGACTGTGGGCTCCCATCTTATCACTGGTTAACACAATCAACAATATTCCAATAAGGGGTAATGAGCATGTAAACGCCACAAATGTGTGCGGATGACCATAAATGCAAAGCCCGAAAAAATGAAAAGCAAATGCTATCAAGCTAATAACTTATGTTGTTGGTGCATTATGTGCAAAAGAAAATTAAAGATGCTCTAACAAGAAGATAGGTTGTGTGCCTCTCTGCTTTGCGATGGCACTGACCTGAGGATAAGCATAACCTAGATATTCTAGAATTCATTGTTGTTTGCCGCCTCTCTGTTGTGCGATGGCACTGACCTGAGGATTGGCTTCTCTTTGAAAGCTCTAAGAATAGTCTCTTCTTGTCAAAATACCCGTAGACCGCTCAAGATCTCCTGAGGAATGTTGATTACCATATAAGTGTGGGATCCACAAATGTTGGTTGAAATAATTAAACCTTAAACTATCATCAATCTGTGTCAAAAGTCTGTGTATGGATTTAAGAGGACAAATATACTAACAATCATCGTGGCTACGATTCTTGAAAGTCCAAATCAATGTGGGAATCTAATAGTACCAGTATGATTTCCTAAATTTGCTAACGACTCTGGATGAAAACCAAGAAGTGAGCATCAAAAGGTTTTGATAACAAGTCCCAAATGATTTGACTTGCCTGTATGATTCCAGAATTGAATTGATCCAGGTATGGTCAAACTAAATAGAAGCTGCCTATTCCGGAACCGAATCCAGTAGATTATTATCTTAGGATTTATCTCTCACAAAAAGTCAAAAACAGTTTAATTTTTGTACTTCAGTTTAATTTTCTATTTATTTAGCCAATTGAAGGTGCGAATGAGAGTGTGCGAATGAGTCAGTCGACCGACTGAGCCTCAGTCGGCCAACTGAATGTGATCGACTGAGCCAGTCGCCCTACTGAGCTTCAGTCGCCCGAATGAACTGAGCGAATGAGGCCAGTCGGCCGATTGAACTCAGTTTCAGTATTTAAAGGGCCATAGTCAATCGCATTCTCCTCATCACTCTCAATCGCCCCTATTTCGCACATAGTACCGTTACGCTGCCCAAATTTCTTTAGACCTTGTTTATACACTCTTATTGATCTTCTGACGTGCGTTTACATTTATACAGGTATATTAAAGTGAAATCTCACAGAAATCATAAGAAATCGAGCCCTAATTTGTGATGTTTGACTGAAACAAGAACCGGACCTTAAATGACATAATAACCTACTGAAACTAAGTGACATGTTAAAAATAAGTCTAATAGGTTATTAGTTATAAGATTGTGAATCTAACAAACCATTAAACCACGATTAATTACTTGATTTGGTCAAGATTCGAACCTCAGTCGACCGAACAGTGGGTCAAGCGACTGGTCGTCCGGATGAACTCCAATCGCACGATTGAATCTTGCGATTGGGTCAATCGGCCGAATGCACTATGCGAATGAGCTCAGTCGGCCGACTGAACCAATCGCAGGCTCAGCCAATATATTGAACTCAGTCGCATGTTTCATTCACCCAAATGAGTTCAGTCGCATGATAGGACAACCGACTGACCTCAGTCGCATGATTCATTCGCATAAATGAATCAGAATGAATTTAAACAAGATACTTAGAACAGAATTGTGATGTTTGACTTTCTAATGGTTCTGTGTCTTGTGTTTCAGATCAATGGCTGATAGATGGTCTATCAACCCTAAGTACAATATATGTGCTCATCTAGACCATACTACTCGGAATGGTGCCAAGTTTACAGGATCATTGCTTTTCTTCGGCGTTCAAGGATCCACAAGGCCATCTCTACTCCATGTACTCCCTACAGGTCTTTACATCAGGCCTTCTGGGAGAATGCTTCTGTTGATCGTTCACGTGAGCCATACAGCATACAGAGCTCCATTTGTGGTATGGATATTGAGATTACAGCTGCTGACATTCAGAGAGTACTTGATCTGGGGGACGATACTGATCACCCCACCAGACTTCATCCGCTTATGGTGAGAGGATGTTTCCTGAGGATTAAGTACGCTAGGGACATCAACTCAGGTGTGCTTAACAAGAGCAAACTGTGTACCCAGTATAAGTACTTAGCACATGTTATTCTGAAGTGCATTGCTTCTAGGAGGGGTGGGTTTGATGATCTTTCAGACTAGATTCTGAATGCCTATGTAGCACTGCTGCTGAACCACCCCTTCAGCTTCTCGAGCATGATCTTCTCTTATCTTGTGGAGAATCTGGAGGCCAAGGGTAAGGAGGGTTTTTGCATGTACCCCAGATTCTTGCAGCTGATCTTCAATGAGAAGCTGCCATCACTTCCTAAGGAGCGCCACGATGCTGTGGTTTTAGAGATCATGGATGATACGACTCTGGGTCGTATGAGAGTGTACCGGGGTAAGCAGGTAAAGCCCCAGGTAAAGAGATTGATAGGCCATCTGGCCAATGAGAGGTATGTGGCACCGGGTAGACGTCAGTGGCGTCACGATGACAGCAACTCAGATGATGAGCGGCTACTGCTCCCGAAGAAGGGGAAATAATTCATGATCTTTCAAATGAGCAACTGGCTGAGATGTTCAAGCTGAACCCAGATGAGATCATTAAGGATGCTCCAACTTGTGAGTCTACCAGTGACGAAGAGCTGAACGACATTGATGAGATCGAAATGGAAGACGTCACAGCAGAGCATTATCCTCAGTACGCTGACAACGAGGGAAATGTGGTCCCCAATCTGGGTGAATCCCTAGTCAGTGATACATTTGAGGTATTGGATCAGATGGAGCAAGAGTCTAAGAAGACTGAAGGAAAAGCCTAAGCCTCAAACGACGATGTTGATATCATGTAACACCCCGAAAAGTCAAAACGAGTCATTAAGGACAATGGGCTTAATTAATGGGTATTTAATAAAAGAAGGAAATGGTCATGGGCTAAAATTAGGCTTATTGGGTAGTGGCCTATGGGATTAAAGGCCCATAATCAGCCCTTAAGCACCCAAAACCAGCTTCATCTTCCTCATTACAACCCTAGCCACCAAAATTCGTAGAGAGAGAAAGTGAAGAAAACTCAAGATTTGAAGCTTCTAAGGTGAAGAGATTGAAGATCTGGGTGTTGGAGCATCAAGATCTAAGAAAGGAGCAACAAATCCAGGTAAGAATCGACCTCTAAACCTTTCTGTAGATCAAACCCGGATTCTAGGGTTTTGGGTTTTGAAAAGTTGCAAAGAATCGCATAAAGGTCACATTTTTACGTATGAAAACATGTATAAAGCTTAGATTTAGCCTCATGGATGATAAACTAAGGGATTGGACGTAAAAAGTTATGATTTTGGGTTAAAAATGGTCTGGTCCGTAATTTTTATGCGATCTGCGAAACTGCGTGTTCATCCAGCGAATTTGCATATTCAATCAGCGAAACTGTGGATCTTCCTGCGAAACTATAGTTTCGCAGGTAGTTTCGCAGACATGGTTTTCCAACGAAAGTTGGGCGAAACTGGCAGTGAAACTGGCAGCGAAGATGCCAGCGAAACTGCCAGCGAAGGTGCTAGCGAAACTAGCAGCGAAACTGCTGGTGAAACTAGCAGCGAAACTGTTGGCGAACCTAGCTGCGAAATTGCTGATCTTGCAGCGAAATTAGCAGCGAATTTAGGTAGAAATTAACCCCTTTAAGTGTTAGCTATTCTGCAGGCTGTGTAGAGAGATCCTAGTCCTGTAAGCTTAGCTTAGAAGTTATTCGTGATATCCAGGTGAGTTCTAGATCCCCTATTTATAAGTTTTTCCATGTTTTGGGGCTATTATGCATACTAAATTTACGTTTTTAAATGACCAAGATTTTAAGGTGTTTTAACAGGAAGAACGATTTTTCTATAAGTAAACCTGCAGCCCGGCCCCAGCCAGGGGCGTTGCCCCTTGGACCCCACTAGGGGCTGCTGCCCCTAGGACCCCGCTGTCAGGGGCTGCCGCCCCCGAACCCCCGCTGTCTCGCGGCGGATCGGTTATGGTTTATGATGACTAGTACTTGGTATGTTGTGTATTCAATAAGTTAAGTATTATATATTAAAGTGGAAGGTGATAGTAATGAAAAGCGAAACTTAATGAATGTTACCCCCGGGCCCGTATGATGATGAAAAGTCTTGCAAGCACTATGATAGACTTCACTTATGTGAGTCTGATGTATGATGATGGATCTGTATTCATGAGCGGGCTATGTGCCTTGCAGTGTGGATCAACTGTCGGGGGTTAGCTACCGTTTTCATGTGTACCGACAGGGATTGGCATTTGTTGTCGATCAACATGGAGCTCTTGCTTTCGTGATGAAAGTGAAAGATAATGAAAGATAATGAATGAATGAAAGATAATGAACATGCTTATTATGATGCATGTAATGTTATATACTATGTGGTATGCATGGTCATTATATGAAGGATAAAGTATGTATTTTCTTATAATATTTTAAAACTAGAACTCGCTCAGCGAAGCTGACTTTTATGCATAATAGTTGGCAGGTAAGTGCTGATGCTGAGGATGGCACGCGGAGCTACTTGGGGAGCTATGGATGGCATTCCTACTTATGAAATCTTTATTGTAATTTAAGAACAATTAGCATGTTTTGTTTGAAATTAAAGGACAAATGTATGAGTACAATATGGTTTCTATGTTTTAAATTAATGTCTAATTATTTCCGCTGCAATGTTTTATTATTAAACTGATTTTATGCTATGATTAACCAACTGTGAGGTTTCCCGGGAACGGGGCCTTACAAGTTGGTATCAGAGCCAAAGTTTAAGAGAATTGGGTAAACTATTTTCAAAACCTAAACTTAAACTGAAAATGGGACCGAATGAAGGATGCCAATCCAAGTAGCTACGTGCCATCAGGTAAAAGTTTCAAGTAAACCGGAATTATGTGCGTGTGCCATTTGTTTTATGTGCTTGTAGATTTGAATACTGATATGTGTTAGGATAGTGATTGCTTGGGACAGGAGGGTAAGGTAAGTGGTTAATCACACTTGGCCACTGTAATTAAGGACTTACCATACTTATAATGATCTGAGCAATTATCTTGAATAACCACTTTGGTGTTTGAATCTTATAGGAATTAGTTATGGCTGGTAGAAAATCTGGAAAGGCAACCCGAGGAGGTGCTCGTGGCGGGCGTACTACTGAGCCACGTGTCACCCGGAGCAAAGCTAAGGCTCCCGAGACTGTTCATGAGGAGTCAGACCTCCATATTCACCCGGAGGGGGAGGGATCAGCCACCCTCAAACCCACTGTGAAGGAGGCTATCGCTGACGAAGTCTACAATGTCATGCAAAATGTCTTACCCTCGGTGGTGACCGAGGTGATCAAAGCAGTCAAGGATGGAGAGAAAGCTGAGAGGAAGGGGAAGGAAAGTGAGAAGAATTCAGGAAAGTCCACTGGGAGGACTGAGGAATCTGAAGAGGAGCCAACAAACCCTAGGGTGGTAGTCCATGATGACGACAGTGATGAGGAGTCCGAGAGAGAGACTACTAGAGGGTGCAACTATGGGGCATTTCAAAGGTGCAAGCCCCCAACCTTTGACGGTAACGGCACTGCTACTGCCGCTCATCGTTGGGTTAGAGAGATGGAAGCGGTACTGGAAATTAGTGAGTGCCGAGAGGATCAAAAAGTTAAGTTTGCCACTCATTCCTTCGTTGACTCAGCGTTATGCTGGTGGGACAATATTGTCCAGGCTGAGGGGAAGCGATCGATAGCCAAGATGAAGTGGTCTGAGTTGAAGGAGTTAGTGCTGGAGGAGTATTGTCCCCATCGGGAATTAGACAAGATTGAAAAGGAGTTCTTGTATTTAAAGGCTGGGAACATGACTCATCAAGAGTATACCTCCAAGTTCAATGAACTTGCAAGACTTGTGCCAGACATGGTGACACCTGCGTCCAGGAAGATCAAAAGATACATACAGGGTTTGCCTGTGGACATAAGGAGGCATATGATTGCAGCCAGACCGGGTACGTTTAGGTCTGTGGTGGATTTAGCTGGGAGGTTGTACGATGAGAGAGACCCAGTGCCTGTACAGAAGAAGGTGGAGAAATGGAATGGGAACAGGAATGGGAATGGGAAGAGGTTCGGAGGTGATAACTTCCGGAGTGGAGAAAAGAGGATGAGAGTCGAGGATCAGTCTGGGAGACAGGGAAATACTGGTGAAAGGGGTGCTTGTAGAAACTGTGGAAAAGGTCATTCAGGGGAGTGCAGAATTGGGACGGGAAAATGTTTCAAATGTGGAGGCGAGGGCCACTATGCTAGGGATTGCAAGGTTGGAAGGTGTTACCAGTGTGGTGAGATGGGTCATGCGGGAAGAGACTGTAAGAAAGGAAAAGCAGAAGGATCAGGAACTGTTAAAGCTGGAGATAAGGGAAGGGGTGACGGTTCAAAGGCGAAGGCGAGGGCATTCAACATAACTCGCGAGGAGGCCAGGGCAGACCCAGAAGTAGTTTCAGGTATGTTTCTGGTAGACCATGAATATGCTTCTGTGCTCTTTGATTCTGGTGCTAGTAGGAGTTTTGTGTCTGCTGCCTTTTGTCGTTTGTTGCATGATAAGAGTAGAAAGTTAGATGAGCCTTTCTATGTAGAAACAGCCATTGGTAAGTCCACTAAGGTAACTGAGGTGGTTGAGGATTGCCTGATTGAGTTAGAAGATTGTAAGTTCCCTGCTAGGTTGCATGTTATGGCCTTAGGAGGTTTCGATGTGGTGTTAGGCATGGATTGGTTAGCTACCTATGAAGCCAATATAGTATGTAGTAAGAAGATAATTCGTCTAACAGCGCCCGATGGTAGTTCTGTTACGGTTCGTGGAGATAAGGTGTGCTGTGTACCGAAGGTTGTGTCGATGATCACAGCTGAAAAGTACTTGAGACGTGGGTGCAGCGCTTACTTGGCCTATGTAAAAGATGTGGATGCGCCAGAGCCACAATTATCAGACGTGCCAGTAGTGCGCGAGTTTCCTGACGTCTTTCCTGAAGACCTGACCGGTGTGCCGCCTGACCGCGAGATCGAATTCCAGATTGATTTGCTACCAGGAGCACAACCTTTCGCTAAAGCACCATATCGATTAGCTCCTTCGGAGATGGTAGAACTGAGGGACCAGTTGCAAGATTTATTGGATAAAGGCTTCATCCGACCGAGTATCTCTCCATGGGGTGCTCCGGTTTTATTCGTCAAGAAGAAAGATGGTAGCATGCGAATGTGCATTGACTATCGCGAGCTCAATAAGCTGACCGTAAAGAATCGGTATCCGTTACCAAGGATCGACGACCTGTTCGATCAACTTCAGGGTGCCAGCTGGTTTTCAAGGATAGACCTGCGGTCTGGTTACCACCAACTGAAGGTGAAAGAACAAGACATTCCTAAGACAGCATTCCGTACGCGTTATGGACACTATGAATTTCTGTCATGTCCTTTGGTTTAACCAACGCAGCAGCTGCTTTCATGGACCTCATGAATAGGGTATGTCGGCCGATGTTGGATAAATCGGTGATAGTGTTCATTGATGACATCTTGATTTATTCAAAAAGCGAAGAGGAACATGCCGATCATATCCGAGAAGTATTGGAGACACTCAGAAATGAGAAGTTATATGCTAAGTTCTCTAAATGCGCGTTTTGGCTTCGAGAAGTTCAATTTCTGGGTCATGTGGTTAATCCTGAAGGGATCAGGGTGGACCCTGCAAAGGTCGAAGCGGTGATGCAATGGGAACCTCCAAAGACGCCATCTGAGATTCGTAGTTTCTTAGGCTTGGCAGGCTACTATAGGAGGTTTATCCAGGATTTCTCCAAGATAGCTTCTCCTTTGACAAAGTTGACCCGAAAGGACGTGAAGTATGAATGGGGTACTGATCAGGAGAACGCCTTCCTAGAACTGAAGATGAGGTTAACTCAAGCCCCTGTCTTGACGTTACGTGAAGGAAACGAGGATCTGGTGGTCTACTCGGATGCCTCGTATGCAGGATTGGGTTGCGTGTTGATGCAACGAGGGAAGGTGATAGCCTATGCTTCTAGACAATTAAAGGTTCACGAGGCCAATTATCCCACCCATGATTTGGAGTTGGCCGCGGTGGTGTTTGCATTGAAGATTTGGAGGCACTACCTGTATGGGGTGAAGTGCACCATCTTCACTGATCATAAAAGTCTGAAGTATTTCTTTCAACAAAAGGAACTCAATATGAGGCAGAGGAGGTGGTTGGAACTGATCAAGGATTATGACTGTGAAATTCATTATCATCCAGGCAAAGCCAATGTGGTTGCTGACGCCCTTAGCCGAAAAGGACGACCCGAACCAATTCGGGTGAGGGCTTGCCAGATAATCATGACGCCTGATGTTATGAAACAAGTGAGGGAGTTCCAGGATGAGGCACTAAGAGGGGATAGAGTCAACTCTGAACGGATGAAAGGACAAGTTTCAGACTTGGGGGAAAACACCTTGGGTGTTAGAACCCGATCTGGAAGAATGTGGATCCCTCTCTATGGGGATCTAAGGGAGAAAATCATGGATGAGGCTCACAAAACTCGATATTCCATACACCCCGGTGCCACGAAAATGTATCAAGATCTGAAGAAAGATTACTGGTGGCCGGGAATGAAGCGAGACGTGGCTAAGTACGTGAGCAAGTGTCTGACTTGCTTGCAAGTGAAGGCAGAACACCAAAAGCCATATGGGAAGATCCAGCCTTTGGATATCCCTGAATGGAAATGGGAACACATCACAATGGACTTCATCACGAAGCTACCTCGCACGGCGAGGGGAAGCGACGCAATCTGGGTGATTGTTGACCGTCTAACAAAGAGCGCCCATTTCCTACCAATTCGTGAGACGTATTCCTCTGAGAGGTTGGCAGAGCTATTTATCAAGGAGATCGTGGCTCGTCACGGTGTGCCAGTGTCTATCGTTTCGGATAGGGACACGCGGTTTACGTCCAAGTTCTGGAAGAGGTTTCATGACTCAATGGGGACTAGACTGCATATTAGTACGGCTTACCATCCCCAGACAGATGGTCAGTCGGAAAGGACGATCCAAACTTTAGAAGACATGCTACGAGCCTGTGTAATCGACTTTGGAGGAAGTTGGGATGAGCACTTACTGTTGGCAGAATTCTCATATAATAATAGTTACCATGCCAGCATTGGTATGCCACCTTACGAGATGTTGTACGGTAGGAAGTGCAGAACGCCCGTGTGTTGGGGCGACATCGGGCAGAAGGAATTGGGGAGTCTTGATGTGATTGAGGTCACAACTGAGAAGTTAGATAAGATTAAGGCGTTCATGAAAGCTGCAAAGGACCGCCAGAAGTCTTATGCTGATAAGAGGCGTAGACCGATAGAATTTGAAGTTGGTGACAAGGTTATGCTCAAGGTATCGCCGTGGAAAGGGATCATCAGGTTTCGAAAAAGGGGAAAGCTAAGCCCAAGATTCATAGGGCCATTCCGTATTATCGCAAGGGTAGGAGAAGTGGCCTACAGATTAGAACTACCTGATGAGTTGAGTGGAATTCACCCTACGTTCCACGTATCTCATCTCAGGAAATGTCTGGCAGATAATGATGCATTTGTACCGTTAGAAGACATTGAAGTCGATGAACGGCTAAATTATGTAGAGCAGCCGGTGGCCATCCTTGATTGGAAAGAGAAGCACTTACGGAATAAAGTGGTTCCACTAGTACGGGTACAGTGGAGACACAGAAAAGGGTCAGAATCTACATGGGAGACTGAGGAAATGGTCATGGACTGAGGAAATGGTACAGTGGAGACACAGAAAAGGGTCAGAATCTACTTGTAACACCCCGAAAAGTCAAAACGAGTCATTAAGGACAATGGGCTTAATTAATGGGTATTTAATAAAAGAAGGAAATGGTCATGGGCTAAAATTAGGCTTATTGGGTAGTGGCCTATGGGATTAAAGGCCCATAATCAGCCCTTAAGCACCCAAACCAGCTTCATCTTCCTCATTACAACCCTAGCCACCAAAATTCGTAGAGAGAGAAAGTAGAGAGAGAGAGTGAAGAAAACTCAAGATTCGAAGCTTCTAAGGTGAAGAGATTGAAGATCTGGGTGTTGGAGCATCAAGATCTAAGAAAGGAGCAACAAATCCAGGTAAGAATCGACCTCTAAACCCTTCTGTAGATCAAACCCGGATTCTAGGGTTTTGGGTTTTGAAAAGTTGCAAAGAATCGCATAAAGGTCACATTTTTACGTATGAAAACATGTATAAAGCTTAGATTTAGCCTCATGGATGATAAACTAAGGGATTGGACGTAAAAAGTTATGATTTTGGGTTAAAAATGGTCTGGTCCGTAATTTTTATGCGATCTGCGAAACTGCGTGTTCATCCAGCGAATTTGCATATTCAATCAGCGAAACTGTGGATCTTCCTGCGAAACTATAGTTTCGCAGGTAGTTTCGCAGACATGGTTTTCCAACGAAAGTTGGGCGAAACTGGCAGTGAAACTGGCAGCGAAGATGCCAGCGAAACTGCCAGCGAAGGTGCTAGCGAAACTAGCAGCGAAACTGCTGGTGAAACTAGCAGCGAAACTGCTGGCGAACCTAGCTGCGAAATTGCTGATCTTGCAGCGAAATTAGCAGCGAATTTAGGTAGAAATTAACCCCTTTAAGTGTTAGCTATTCTGCAGGCTGTGTAGAGAGATCTATAAGTAAACCTGCTATATAAAACCTTAAATATAAGATTAAGGCGTTCATGAAAGCTGCAAAGGACCGCCAGAAGTCTTATGCTGATAAGAGGCGTAGACCGATAGAATTTGAAGTTGGTGACAAGGTTATGCTCAAGGTATCGCCGTGGAAAGGGATCATCAGGTTTCGAAAAAGGGGAAAGCTAAGCCCAAGATTCATAGGGCCATTCCGTATTATCGCAAGGGTAGGAGAAGTGGCCTACAGATTAGAACTACCTGATGAGTTGAGTGGAATTCACCCTACGTTCCACGTATCTCATCTCAGGAAATGTCTGGCAGATAATGATGCATTTGTACCGTTAGAAGACATTGAAGTCGATGAACGGCTAAATTATGTAGAGCAGCCGGTGGCCATCCTTGATTGGAAAGAGAAGCACTTACGGAATAAAGTGGTTCCACTAGTACGGGTACAGTGGAGACACAGAAAAGGGTCAGAATCTACATGGGAGACTGAGGAAATGGTCATGGACTGAGGAAATGGTACAGTGGAGACACAGAAAAGGGTCAGAATCTACTTGTAACACCCCGAAAAGTCAAAACGAGTCATTAAGGACAATGGGCTTAATTAATGGGTATTTAATAAAAGAAGGAAATGGTCATGGGCTAAAATTAGGCTTATTGGGTAGTGGCCTATGGGATTAAAGGCCCATAATCAGCCCTTAAGCACCCAAAACCAGCTTCATCTTCCTCATTACAACCCTAGCCACCAAAATTCGTAGAGAGAGAAAGTAGAGAGAGAGAGTGAAGAAAACTCAAGATTCGAAGCTTCTAAGGTGAAGAGATTGAAGATCTGGGTGTTGGAGCATCAAGATCTAAGAAAGGAGCAACAAATCCAGGTAAGAATCGACCTCTAAACCCTTCTGTAGATCAAACCCGGATTCTAGGGTTTTGGGTTTTGAAAAGTTGCAAAGAATCGCATAAAGGTCACATTTTTACGTATGAAAACATGTATAAAGCTTAGATTTAGCCTCATGGATGATAAACTAAGGGATTGGACGTAAAAAGTTATGATTTTGGGTTAAAAATGGTCTGGTCCGTAATTTTTATGCGATCTGCGAAACTGCGTGTTCATCCAGCGAATTTGCATATTCAATCAGCGAAACTGTGGATCTTCCTGCGAAACTATAGTTTCGCAGGTAGTTTCGCAGACATGGTTTTCCAACGAAAGTTGGGCGAAACTGGCAGTGAAACTGGCAGCGAAGATGCCAGCGAAACTGCCAGCGAAGGTGCTAGCGAAACTAGCAGCGAAACTGCTGGTGAAACTAGCAGCGAAACTGCTGGCGAACCTAGCTGCGAAATTGCTGATCTTGCAGCGAAATTAGCAGCGAATTTAGGTAGAAATTAACCCCTTTAAGTGTTAGCTATTCTGCAGGCTGTGTAGAGAGATCTATAAGTAAACCTGCTATATAAAACCTTAAATATAAGATTAAGGCGTTCATGAAAGCTGCAAAGGACCGCCAGAAGTCTTATGCTGATAAGAGGCGTAGACCGATAGAATTTGAAGTTGGTGACAAGGTTATGCTCAAGGTATCGCCGTGGAAAGGGATCATCAGGTTTCGAAAAAGGGGAAAGCTAAGCCCAAGATTCATAGGGCCATTCCGTATTATCGCAAGGGTAGGAGAAGTGGCCTACAGATTAGAACTACCTGATGAGTTGAGTGGAATTCACCCTACGTTCCACGTATCTCATCTCAGGAAATGTCTGGCAGATAATGATGCATTTGTACCGTTAGAAGACATTGAAGTCGATGAACGGCTAAATTATGTAGAGCAGCCGGTGGCCATCCTTGATTGGAAAGAGAAGCACTTACGGAATAAAGTGGTTCCACTAGTACGGGTACAGTGGAGACACAGAAAAGGGTCAGAATCTACATGGGAGACTGAGGAAATGGTCATGGACTGAGGAAATGGTACAGTGGAGACACAGAAAAGGGTCAGAATCTACTTGTAACACCCCGAAAAGTCAAAACGAGTCATTAAGGACAATGGGCTTAATTAATGGGTATTTAATAAAAGAAGGAAATGGTCATGGGCTAAAATTAGGCTTATTGGGTAGTGGCCTATGGGATTAAAGGCCCATAATCAGCCCTTAAGCACCCAAAACCAGCTTCATCTTCCTCATTACAACCCTAGCCACCAAAATTCGTAGAGAGAGAAAGTAGAGAGAGAGAGTGAAGAAAACTCAAGATTCGAAGCTTCTAAGGTGAAGAGATTGAAGATCTGGGTGTTGGAGCATCAAGATCTAAGAAAGGAGCAACAAATCCAGGTAAGAATCGACCTCTAAACCCTTCTGTAGATCAAACCCGGATTCTAGGGTTTTGGGTTTTGAAAAGTTGCAAAGAATCGCATAAAGGTCACATTTTTACGTATGAAAACATGTATAAAGCTTAGATTTAGCCTCATGGATGATAAACTAAGGGATTGGACGTAAAAAGTTATGATTTTGGGTTAAAAATGGTCTGGTCCGTAATTTTTATGCGATCTGCGAAACTGCGTGTTCATCCAGCGAATTTGCATATTCAATCAGCGAAACTGTGGATCTTCCTGCGAAACTATAGTTTCGCAGGTAGTTTCGCAGACATGGTTTTCCAACGAAAGTTGGGCGAAACTGGCAGTGAAACTGGCAGCGAAGATGCCAGCGAAACTGCCAGCGAAGGTGCTAGCGAAACTAGCAGCGAAACTGCTGGTGAAACTAGCAGCGAAACTGCTGGCGAACCTAGCTGCGAAATTGCTGATCTTGCAGCGAAATTAGCAGCGAATTTAGGTAGAAATTAACCCCTTTAAGTGTTAGCTATTCTGCAGGCTGTGTAGAGAGATCTATAAGTAAACCTGCTATATAAAACCTTAAATATAAGATTAAGGCGTTCATGAAAGCTGCAAAGGACCGCCAGAAGTCTTATGCTGATAAGAGGCGTAGACCGATAGAATTTGAAGTTGGTGACAAGGTTATGCTCAAGGTATCGCCGTGGAAAGGGATCATCAGGTTTCGAAAAAGGGGAAAGCTAAGCCCAAGATTCATAGGGCCATTCCGTATTATCGCAAGGGTAGGAGAAGTGGCCTACAGATTAGAACTACCTGATGAGTTGAGTGGAATTCACCCTACGTTCCACGTATCTCATCTCAGGAAATGGGCTGGTAGGAGAAGCCCAGCCAGGGGCGTTGCCCCTTGGACCCCACTAGGGGCTGCTGCCCCTAGGACCCCGCTGTCAGGGGCTGCCGCCCCCGAACCCCCGCTGTCTCGCGGCGGATCGGTTATGGTTTATGATGACTAGTACTTGGTATGTTGTGTATTCAATAAGTTAAGTATTATATATTAAAGTGGAAGATGATAGTAATGAAAAGCGAAACTTAATGAATGTTACCCCCGGGCCCATATGATGATGAAAAGTCTTGCAAGCACTATGATAGACTTCACTTATGTGAGTCTGATGTATGATGATGGATCTGTATTCATGAGCGGGCTATGTGCCTTGCAGTGTGGATCAACTGTCGGGGGTTAGCTACCGTTTTCATGTGTACCGACAGGGATTGGCATTTGTTGTCGATCAACATGGAGCTCTTGCTTCGTGCAATCTCGTTTATGATGAAAGTGAAAGATAATGAAAGATAATGAATGAATGAAAGATAATGAACATGCTTATTATGATGCATGTAATGTTATATACTATGTGGTATGCATGGTCATTATATGAAGGATAAAGTATATATTTTCTTATAATATTTAAAACTAGAACTCGCTCAGCGAAGCTGACTTTTATGCATAATAGTTGGCAGGTAAGTGCTGATGCTGAGGATGGCACGCGGAGCTACTTGGGGAGCTATGGATGGCATTCCTACTTATGAAATCTTTATTGTAATTTAAGAACAATTAGCATGTTTTGTTTGAAATTAAAGGACAAATGTATGAGTACAATATGGTTTCTATGTTTTAAATTAATGTCTAATTATTTCCGCTGCAATGTTTTATTATTAAACTCATTTTATGCTATGATTAACCAACTGTGAGGTTTCCCGGGAACGGGGCCTTACATATCAGAAAGGCAGAATGGGCTGCATGTTTCAAGGAAATCCGAGCCCAATGCGCCGCTCCTAAACAGAATGTCTACACCAAACTCTACAGAGTGAAGAAACATCATAAGGTGTCAGGCAAGATTATTACGTGGGCACATTTTAAGGATCTTAATGTTTATGCCAAAAAGAGGGAGAAGGGCATAGAGTACTTTAGATTTCCACATGATCTAGAGACTCTACCTGGTTTTGAGCTCAACCAGCTGGCGAAATTGAAGCTACTATATGCTGACCCAAGGAAAATGTCAGGCTGGTTTGAGGCTGCCCTGAAGAAAGAGTACCACACCAGGTGGGTCAACTTCAAACCTCAACAACCTACGAGGTATATCAGACGTTCTGAAGTTGATCCCATCACTGGTAAGCCCAAGATAGTGCTGAAGTGGAGTCCCCCAAGAACAATGTCAAGAATCCCTCTCAGGGAGATGCCACAGGACTTCACTCCACACTTTAAGTGGTGGTACTATGATTGGAGAACTGGGGAGGCGGTCAAAGTTCTAAATAAAGAGGACAAATGGATACCATCAGGGTGTTTGACCCGATGTGGCTCACTAACTTGTCTGCTAATGATGTCTACACATTATACAAGTGGCCACTATTCTATGACACGTAAGATATTGTACAAGCCCTCCAATTCCAAAATGTCATAAGACTCTGCTTTGCGTTTGAGATACACGCAGGAGTCACAAGAGAGGAAAAGTACAAGAAGTATGAAGAGGTGATGCAGAAGGTAAGACATTAGATAGATCTAGGTCCAAGGGGGGGTTTGTTGATACATATGTACCTAGATCCTAATATGAATGTAATATGTCTTGTTTGTCTTACACTTATGTAATGGTTGGGATATTAATGAAATGAGAATGTTTGATTGTGATTTATAATGTTTAATATTTCATTAATGAGTTGATATTGAATTGGTTATATAGGTTTGTGATTGGTTGAATTGATACACATAATGTTATACTAATGAATACATTCAAACTTAGCAAAATGAAGTTCTCATGCGAATGGCCCATACGAATGGACCATACACATGAACAACTTCAGGCGAATGACTCAGTCGCACGACTGAACCATGAGACTGGATCAGTTGTATGATTGTAACATGAGATTGGTTTAGTCGCACGACTGAACACTCAGTCGTGCGGATGGATCAACCGCATGGCTCGTTCGCACGACTTAACCATACTAATGGTTCAGTCGCCCGAATGAGCAACTCTAACCTATAAATACCACCTAATTCGTGGAAAAACAAAAGCATTCATTCCAATTCGACTCCAGACGTACCCTAGCCGTTCAGAAGCCTCCAAGTTCATAGAACGCTGTAGATCGATTCCTAATCGATTCTTAACGTTAGATTCAATACCTTATTGTTTCTACGTGTGTTCTCACTGAATGGATCGCCAATCAAATAGGATTCCGCACTATTTGGTTTGGTTAACACGTTAGTCAGTTGGTATTTCGTTCAAATACCAGATTCCAACAAGTAGACACGGGGCCGTGCCCCACCTCTAACACGGGGCCGTGCCCCTTTTAGCACGGGGCCGTGCCCGACACAACCTGCATGTACGAGCCGACCAACTTTCGTAAGCATTGTACTAGCACGGGGCCATGCCTTTTAGGCACGGGGCCGTGCTTAAACACTCCGGAAAGCCTATAAATAGAAGCCTAAGCTCACCATTTTTGAAAAGCTTTGGTGGGAGAGTTACTCTACTGAATTCTCTCGGGAACCAAGACTTCAAGATCATTCGGAGGCTCGGGAGGTGCATACAACACTTGGAAGAAACTTGGGATCACCTAAACGTCATCCATTGTGGATTATCGGTTTGATTGTTCCATTTCACTGATGATCACATATCTATCTTCTTTGTTATCTGTTGTTATGTTAAAGCTCATTATGACCTAAACTCTATTTATCATTCTAATCGGATGAAACTTATGTAATTTGTGAAGAACTAATGATGTGATAAATATTATGTTAATGTTATGGTGGTCTTGGGAAAACTATTGATGGGTAGCATCTACATTTGAACGGGAAGTTATAAATTTATGGTTTGTGATTGTGACTGTCATACAAGGTTGAAAACCGTATGATTAACTTTCATTCGTGAAACCGGTCTTCATAATAAATCTATGGCTAATGAACTAGAAATGGTTATTAGAAATCATATCACTTTAACTTTCTGATCATTTGCGGGTTCCCTTTTATTAGTTCGGAAACTTCAGTAATTGTTACGGTTTTCTAAAATTAATGGTATGTTAGGAAGGAACTTGATCAACTCTCTTTTTAACATTAAATTATGTTTTCAGAAATCGTATGTCAAATAGGACACAAAAGATTCACCTACATTACTAGGGCTTTGATCTGAGCAGTAAACTCAGCCTGACAAGATCAAGTCACTACGGCAGCAGGATAGACGAGAAATCGCGCCGGCTCATCTTTATAAACATTAATATAATTACAATAATCCATATCTTTAAATCACATCACCAATTCATCACAATTACATAAGTGGAGTCTTATTAGGATGATAACTTTTAGTCCCTGGTTTTAAATCCAAACGCTTCAAATCTTAGTTTACTTTCTTTCTATTATTGTTTATTTTTAAACCCTAAAAATCTTTCCAATGCAAATTATCACTTTCTTTAACAAAAACCAAATCTGATAGTCAAACATCAAGTTTGTTGAGTAGGCTAGGTGTGTCCACGGATTGATACTCGGTTCTTACCAACACTATATTACCTCACGACAGGTACACTGCCTTTTGTGTGTGTGATTTAGTATTAGTAACAACCAATTAAAACTGAATCTGTGCAATAATTCTTTATCAAAATATATATACTATCCGCACCCATCATGGGTCTTCAGCAGTAGCAGGAGGTACTATTGGTTCTACAAGAGATGGATCCAAATTTTATCATGTTGACAAAGTCATTGGCTTCAGACATCTTCTCTCTGTTAAGCACATGAATCTTCATCTGGCTCAGAGTAAATGGCTTCAATGCGCAGCTTCTTCAATGAAATAGGTTGCCAGATTGACACATTAGACAACCCATCTCAATGAATCAATAAAGATCCTTCCACATCAACCTCCAGCTTCATAATATTACGCAGCTGCAAAGGAGTCTTCTTCTTCCTTCTTTGCTCTATCTTGGCTATAATTCTATCATAGGCCATCTTCAGTATTTTGATGCACTTGAGAAAGAAGTGCATATCAGCTTCTCCCAGCTTGTTGTTTATCTCTCTGAAGTGCCTGGTGTTGATATAATGGATGTAGGATTCATCAAGTAGTCTCACCTTATATCCACTAAATAGCATGATCTCAGCACCCTCCTTTCCTCCCCATCTTCTTCCAATCACCAACTCATAGGTCATCTCATCATAGAAGACATTTGAGATTGGTTTGGAGGAGTGAGTTCCTGCTACCATCTTTCTTTTTAGAGACTCAGTTGGTTTCACCTTCAACTCAGGGAATACCATCTCTTCAGCCTCTTTAGTCTTTTTCTTCTTCTCAAGAGGGTTGATGAAGGATTTGTCCTTCCTCATACAGATAGCCTTTAGAGATTTGAATTAAAATATCTTCAAACTCATATCCTCTGAAACATAGCCTTGTGATTGATTAACTCTAAGTTAGCTAGTTCTTTGAGATCATGAATCTGCAAGGAGTTCACCAGAGCAGTGTACTCTGTTAAGAATTGAGCTAACGCTGAGATCCTTTTAACGATAAACACATTTCAGTCATTGTCATACTTCCAAGCAATGATTTTCTGATCAACTTTGCCCTGTGGAGTAGACACACCCTTTATCATCTCCGTAGTGGTGAGACCTTCTTAAAGTGTTAGTTGAGAAGGCTCTACAAACAACTCAGGATTTCTATGCAGAACAGGTGCCAAAGAGTCATGATCTCTATGAGTGAGTTGGATATCTTGAGCTGATACTCTTGTTCTTGGTTTCTTGCTTGTGATTTCTTCTTCTATCTTCTTCATTCTCTCTTTTTTCTCATTGATCAACTAGAGGATTGAAGCTCTTAATGAATTTATCTTCATGTTACCAAGCTTTCTCTTGTTGTAACCTTGATCATAGAGATAATCCTTTATTTCCCTGTCAGTCATGGAGTAGGGATCAGGATATAATGATTGAGGAGCTTCAGTTTGTTTGGATTTTAAGATGGAGTGAACCACTGGTGACTTGGAAGCTTGAGTATTTTCATACTTAGTCACATATGAAGGGTCCAGCAGCATGTTTAACTTTTCTTCTTCTGCTATCATTCCCTCATAGGTCATTCCAAACACCTCATCTGCATCATAACCATGATTGATGAGAAGCATAGCCATCACCATCATATCATCTGTTTTGAGCCTTTTCCACCATCTCTTGAACTGAGGATTCCACCATTACAGGGCTTTCTCTTGCTATTGATTTATCAATCACATAGCCTCCCTCTATTTCTCCTTCTTCAAGGTCTATAAATTCAGCTATTTTCTTTAATTATGATTCAGCCTTTTCATGCTCATTAAGGAATTCAGGAATGGCTGCTAGGCTACGGGGGGATCATCCTTTTGTTTCTTCTTTACAGGTTCTTCTTCTTCTATTGGTCTTTTTCCCTTTACCTTTTCGAATAGATATTTCCTCTTTCTGGTATAGGTCTGTATGCTTTGACCAGAAGAGGTTTTGGCCATTTCAGTCTCTTGTGGCACTTTTTCAGCCTCTTTCTTTTCATCCTTAGCTGGTTCTTTCTCTTTGAGCTTAGCTTCTGATTCTTCTTTCTTTAAGTGTTCTTCACAGAGTTTTCTAATCAGTTCTCTTTGCTCATCAGTGAAAGACACAGCAGGTACAATTTGCAAACTCCACTCCTTTTAAATTGGGACATGAGATTAGGGAATTACTACAATTGGTTCTGGAAATTGTCTTTGATCTCCAATAAAGTCCTAGAATTCATCATCAATGATGAATTCCTCAGCTTTGAATATATCTAGAGCTTTGATCATATCACTGAACTCTGCTTCTTCTTGTTGAGATTTTTCCTGTTGTTTGCTTGTGTAAACTACCATAGCCAAACTTGTTTCATCATGTTTAGTTCTAGTAGATTCAGTCTCTTTTACAAACTCAGTGAATCTCATCTTCTTTGCAGGAGGAGAGTCATCACCACTCTCCCCTGAGTAACTTTCATCTCTTTCTTCTTTATCATCATCTTTCTTCTTTTCCACTTCATCTTTATCCCCTTTATCATCCATCCTTTTATACTTCTTGTTTAATCATAACCAACAGCTCCAGCTTGGATATTTTCTTGTTTAGAATTTCTATTTGTTTCTACTGATCCATGATTATTTCAGGTTGTTCTTCAATTGGCCCTTCTTGTTCTTCCATAGTAATGGTTTGAATAGTCAAAGTGTCCACATGACCACTGACTTCATCTCTAGAATGTTGAAGAGCGGCCTTTAAATCCTTTATCTCATTCTCTTTCTCTGCTTTTTTAGCCTCATACTTTTCTTTCATCTCTTTCAATTCTTTCTCCTTATTATCCAACTCCATAAGTCTATCCTTTATGATACCAGACCTTCTATCCAGGAGTTTTTCCATCTTAGCCACTTTCTTCAGAAGCTCAGAGATCATTTCATCTTTCTTATCAGGTCTGTTCACCTCCGATTCAACTAAACTTTCAGAGGGAACTGCTTCTAAAGTGACTTGTCTTACAAGCATTTGCATATGATAATCCTCCTCATCAGAAGATGATTCGGACTTCTTTGAAGAGCTGGCAGAGTCACCAAACTCAACAGGCTCAGTACTGGTAGGTGATGATGGGATGGGAGATGTATGGTGAGGATGTATGGGTGAAACAAAAGGTGAATGGATGGGTGATATATGTGGTAAGATGATGGGTTGTGTTTGTAATGATGGGATTGGTGATCTTTGAGGTGATGGAATGGGAGTAGGCATGAATGGTGATGCTATCTCAGCTTCTTGAACTGAAGGCCCAGTGTGAAGATCACCACCTACATCCATTTATGGTGACACTGACCTCGATCCTTCTTCACCTAACACAACATGCTCATCAACATGTTGTTGATAGTGAGCAACTTGTTGTTCTTCTTCATGAACATGCTCATCAACAGGAGCCTCTTGTCCTTGTTCCTCTATATTCTCCTCTTGATTAATCTGCTGAATCATCCAGGGCAGTAGAGGAAAGAATGTGTCACTATAAAAGTTCCTAGGATCTCTCTTCTTTATGTATATGTAGGACTTTGCATTGTAGTGAGGAATATCCATCACTGGTCCTACAAGCACTATCTCAGGAAATGCTTCATTGATAAAGCATTGTATAATCTAGGATACATCAGGAACATATGCCTTCTTCCTTCCGGAATGTTTGAGACAAAACCATTAAACACATTAGCAAACATTTTAAATGGCCTGTTTGTGCACAAAGCACATATGGCAGAAGAGGTTGTCACAGGGATATCGTTCTATCTAGTCTTCCTCTTTGACAGACAATGTTGGTATAAGTGAATGAGAAACCTCCATTGCAAGTCAACCAATCCTTTGAGAATCTACTTTCCTTCATGGCCTACTTCATAGCCAATGTTGGCAAAGAAGGTCATAGTATCATCATCTTCTAATTCCAAGGGAGTGTTGGCATCATCACCAAACTGTAGACAGTGTCTCACAATCTGTTCAGTGATGGCCAGAGTATGATCTTCAGTGATTCTTCCAGATAGAGTCCTCATACCATCATTAGAGGCATATGAGTTAGAAACTTGAATAATAGTTATCAGATTATAAGTCATAAATCAAGTGAAATAATCTCAGTTTGACTTTTAAAGGTAAAAATTAAGTGTTCATAGGTACTGTTGCATAGGAATTTAGACCTAACTTGATTTTGTGATTAATGACCACTTTTATTTTTTTTTTCAAGTTTGTAGAGATGGTCTTTTCTGATTTTAACATCTTTTAACACTTAGAATCAAGTTTAGACATCAACATTTTCAGATTTTGTTACACCCTGTTTTGTGATGAATTAGGCTGTTGCAAATCACTCATTTGTTGTTATAATCTTGTTAATAAAGTTCATTGCACTTCGAAAATGTTTGTCATTTCTTAGTTTGATGTTAATTTTGGTGATTCTTTCTTGACCTAGTGTTCTAAGTTCTTCATCGATTCAAAGGTCCGACGATTTTAGGTCATTAAAATTCACAGATTATCACCTTGTTTTCGATACTACAGTTGTTAAGAATCGAAAATGAGGAATAATTAAGGTGAATGAACTAGAAACTTAGGATTATGATGATGGTGATGATGATGGATGAAGAACAGTTAAGAACGCTCGTGGCACTTTGAAGTCTCTCAAATTTGAAAAGTATTAAATGCTCTTTTGAATTGGGTTTGAATAGTCAGTTTAATGTCTTTTATAAATGTTACAAGTTTCAGAACAAATGCAGTCAAATTTTTAATTTCATTGTAGCAAATGCGGATGTATTTTGTTCTTTAGCATTCGTGTACTGTTACAAATGCGGGAGTTTAAAAACTTAACAATATTTGTTCACTGTAGAAAATGCGGTAGAACAAAGTTAGTCAGCATTTGTTCACTGTAACAAATGAGGTAGACCAAAGTTAGTCAGCATTTGTTCAATGTAACAAATGCGGTAGATCAAAGATTGTCAGCATTTGTTCACTGTAACAAATGAGGCTGAATAAAGTTAGTTAGCATTTGTTCACTATAACAAATGCGGTAAATCAAACTCCTTTGTCCACATTTACTTCAACAAATGTGGTAGAACCTTGAAGTTGTCCTCATTTCTTGACTTCATACATCATCATGACAGAAGAGATTAAGCATATTTTTAATCATGTTTGATTCATATACAACAAAAGTTTTAGTATTGATATCTATATTTTGGAAATGTGGATGAGTAAACTTTTTTGCAAAAGAAATGAGGCTAAACAAAAGTTAACCTCATAAAGAAATGCGGTTGGACAAATTTGTCCGCATAAGTTTTCAATACTTAAAAATTTGTATGTGCATTTGTTGTAGAAACAAATGCGGTAGAGTTAACTTGTCCGCATTAGTTTCACTTGGCTTTTTAATTGCTTAAGCAAGTTACCCGCATTGGTTATATGCCTGGGTTACCTTCACCCGCATTAACCAATGCACTTACACGCATTAATTTTTGAACTTAATCAAAATTAATGTTCTGCAGATTAAAAACTTTTCTATTTTTCTGCTGATTCATTGACTGTTATGAAGAACTGTCTTTGCTTTTGTCTTGTTTCTTATGAAGTTTTGACTGTTGTTGGGGTTGTTAATTCTTGCTTGGATTGACTTGTATATCAGATTTGATACAGGTCTCCTATTGTTTGACTGATCTTGGCCTTTTATGCTTCCAGATATCTGCATAAGCTAAGATAATATAGTATAACTTCTGCACCAACATAGTCAAATCCCTTTGTATGATTTTATAGTTTTAAGAAATGAAATACCCGTACAAACTGATCAAAAATTTAAATTACTCCGCATAAAGTTTATATCCACAACTAGATAGAAACTTTAAAGATTTAAAACTTTTGAGCATAAAATATTGTTATAATGATTTTGTTTTCTTTTCTGTGCATGAAGAGGAAGTATACTTTTCTTGAGATCATATCAATCTTACATTACACAAGTGCAATCATTTATTAGTAACATAGACATGTTTATCATCTTATTGGTTGAAGGCATGTTTGTCCTCTTAAACTCATACTTGGTTAATATTATAATGCATGTGATATTTATCATGTTTTGATTAATTTGATTATTCAACATGTACCCCACACTCAAAAGCATGGTATGATCAACCACCCTCATGTAATGCATGGTAGAACTTTTTCACAACTTACTTGACCAGGTCACTTAAAGTATGAAATCTCATTTTCACCGATCCTCATTGGGATCTTTTACTTTGATCCTTTTTTTATTTGATCCACATTGGGATTCTTTTTTACTTCACTTTGGAAGGTGATCCATGAAGGGATTCTTTTTGTTTATTCATAAGGAATGTATTATTTTGTTAATTCATCCAATTTGGATGTGTTCCACATTGGGAATCTTTTGGATCATGACATCAGCACTATGTGCTTGTTTCTCTAGGTCTTTGCTTAGCAAAACAGAGAAGAAACTGATGTAGGTGAAAGAGATTCATAAGATATTACTACCTAGTATGTTTAGGAGTGCTGAACAGGATTATTTTTGATAAAGACTGCTACTGGGTTGTCAATATGAATTCAAGTGTGCAAGAAGTTAAAACCATAGTCAAGCATCGTGTTTTGAATCCAGAGAACTTGAGAGCAACAAGCTGATGCTGCTATATACTCAGCTTCTGCTGTTGAAACAGATACGTTTGTTTATTTCTTGCACTACCAGGAGACTAGTCTGGGACCAAGAAATTGACAACCGCCAGATGTGGATTTCCTATTGAAGTTGCATCCCCCGTAATCGCTGTCAGTGTAGGCATAAAGATTGAAATCTCCTTCCTTTCGATACCATAATCCAAGAGCAGGCTTGCCCTTAAGATATCTGAATATCCTTTTGACAGCATTCACATAGGATTCCTTGGGATCTGCTTGAATCTGGCACACACACAAACACCAAACATAATGTCAGGCCTACTGGCTGTTAGATATATAAGTGAACCTATCATAGATTGATAGTGAGTCTGATACACTGATTTTCCTTCAGGATCTAGACCAATCTTCAATTTAGTATCAACAGGTGTTTTGATGGACTGGCAATCAGCAAAGATGATAGAGTCTCATACTTTCTTGGGGCTTGATGAAGACCATACAAGGCTTTGTCAAGCTTGTATACCATGTATGGAAAATCAGGGTCTTCAAATCCTGGTGGGTGACTCACGTAGACTTCTTCAACAATCTTTCCATACAGAAAAGCACATTTCACATCCATTTGATAAAAAGTGAATTTCATGGATGCTGAGTATGCAAGAAAGATTTTTATGGCTTCTAATTTGGCAACAGGAGCAAACACTTCATCATAATCAATTCTTTCCTCTTGTGTATACCCTTGAGCCACTAATCTTGCTTTGTTTTTTATGACAATTCCCCGGTCATCAGTCTTGTTTATGTATAGCCACCTGGTACCAATAGGGTATTGTCCTTTGGGAAGGTCTACCAGTTGCCATACTTTTTGTTTCTTGAATTGCAACAACTCTTCCTGCATTGCCTTAATCCAACTATTGTCTTGAAGAGCCTCTTTGATATTTTTTGGTACTGTTTGACACAGAAAGCAAGAAAACAAACAGAAGTTTGCAATGCTTAACTTGCTTCTTGTCACCCGTTCATTAAGTTCACCAATGATGCTTTCTACTGGATGATTCTTGTGTATTATGGTGATTAGGATTGAGTGACCAGCAATGGTTACATCAAGATTGGAGACATTCAGATCATCTTGGTGAGAGGCACCTTCATCTTGTGTAGTGGGAGAGTTATAAACGTGATCAAAGTCTTTTCTAGTTCCTGCTTTGTTGGTCCATGTGATCGAATTACAGTGCAAATGATATGAAGAATCGTTCAATATCCAACAAACATGCTAAACAACAATAATAGAGAGGATTGAACACAATAATAACTCATTCATGATAAGAATATGATCAATGACAATCAATAACAAAAAGCACAATGATATTTCTGTGTAATAACTGCTTGGAAAGGTAACTTGCAACAATGATTCACGATTAGGGTTTTGCAAGCTTACCTCATAATGAAAATTAACATGAGTATATATAGCAGTATTAGTTTCACAGACAGCGAAACTGTCCTGCCGAAACTACAGTTTCGCAAGCAGAACATTAAATTCGCGAGGTAAACAAAACAGCAAACTGTGAGCGAACTTACAGTTTCGCTCACAGTTTTGCTAGACTGCTAAAATACATAAATCTAAGTACATACAAAAGGAAACTAACAAAAGTCCTATTACAAGTAAAGTAAACAATCTAAACTAAGGTGAGTCCAACCTATACATGATCTTCAATACTCCCCCTAGGTTGGATCTCACCGTCTTCACTCTTCTTGATTCGTCTTGTCAGCTCCGGTTTCCTGCTGCATTTGATTTGTCTTCTTTACCTCCTGCAGCTACTTCCTCAGAAGCTTTAGCACATGATCCTCCATGGTCTCTTCCTGCATCACTAGCTCCTTCGGATGACCACTAGCCCTCTCAAATTGCTTGGTTAATCTTGAACATCCATATTAAGGTCATCCTGAGCCCTTACCCTTTCAGCTAACTTCTTCACCTCAGACCTCACTCCTCTAATCTTGTTGGCAACATTCATAAACAAACTGGCTTCTTTCCGAGTCCCTTCTCCAGCCCCAGCCTTTATGTGATTCTCACATAATACCAATAGATCTTCATCACAAAAACTGAACAACTCCATAGGATCAAAGATCCTAAACTCTTTGCTATTCTTTACTCTAATCACAGCTTCTCCAGTGTTGTTATCATAAAACCATTTCTCAAAATCCTGTAATTGTTGGGGAAGGGGATCAGCCAATCTTACTCTGTTTACAGTCTTTGGTGGTTTAACCCTCAGAACAATTCTTCCTTTTCCCGTCTCCCAGTCTTTATCTTTCTTTGACCTCCTCCTTTCTGCCTTCATATACCCAAACGACTCAAAGTTGTCATTAAGCCTGTTTTTTATCTCTTTTTCAAGAAAAGTGGCTCTTTCACTCAGATGTGCATTAATAAGTGGTAGAGCTGCCAACCGCCTTAGATCCCATTTAGGCAAGGTCTTAAAAGCCTTCCTCTTAAGCATGTAACTGATACTACCTCCCCTTCTCTTTATCATGAACATCTTTAGGCAAGAAATATAGCACCAGCTTATAATCTTCTTGTCAGCCTCCTTCCTACTCAGCCCCTCCATGTGTTGGAAAAGAGGGGTGATTTCTTCTGCCTCCTTCTCTTTCACAAACCAGTCATCTTTATCCATCTCAAACACATCTGCAGCATCCTCTCCCTTCTTAGCCACATAGATCAATGGTCGCTCATCAACTTCATAGAACTCAGGTTCTAAATCATAATCTATGAGCTGTTCATCATCCTCTTCCTCATCAACTAATCCCTTTCCTTTCTCAGAGGCTCCTTCAGCAGTTTTCGTTATTATTACTTCTTCACCAACTAAATCCTTCTCAAAGTCAAATTGCATATTAACAAACCCAGCTTCTATAATATCCTCCTCATTTTCTCTTCCAACATCCTCTCCTCTAGCTTCACAATCTCCAGCATCAGTGGTTGTTGCACCAGATGTGCCCTCTCCTGCCTTGGATGAAGTGCCCACATTCAGAAATGGGTACTTTGATATGTCAGTCAGATCATCTACCTCAGATTGAGTTAGTTGATCAGGCAGGTCGGCTGTAGCTTTCAGCAGGGTAATCTTTTCAAACAACTTTTTCAGTAATCGATTTTGGTCAACAATCATCTTTTGCATTCCTTCTATTACTTCATCCTTTTACTTTTCTCTGATTTCTTGGTTTGTGAGTTTGGTCTTGATCATACTCAGTTCATTTGCCAAGGAAGTATTCAGATTGTGAATCATATCTTCATCAAGGTTTCCACTTTCCTCTCTTCTCTCGGTGAATCCTTCATGTCTATGTTTGGATCGTCTCTCAGGTTCAGCAGTATCGGCTTTCTTCTTCGACCTTCTTTCTTTTTCAACTCTTACTTCTTTAGCTTGTTCAGCAATGTCTTCCTCAGAATCCTCACTAGAATCATCAGACTCACTCTCACTCACAGAAACCGATTTCTTTCTCTTACGTCTAAACCTCGAACTCTTGCCCCTCTTCCTCCTATAATTCCAGCTCCAATAGCGTATATTTAAGTTGTTGCAGTTAAAAAGCTCGTAGTTGGACTTTGGGTTGGGTCGGCCGGTCCGCCTTCAGGTGTGCACCGGTTTACTCGTCCCTTCTGTCGGCGATGCGCTCCTAGCCTTAATTGGTCGGGTCGTGCCTCCGGCGTTGTTACTTTGAAGAAATTAGAGTGCTCAAAGCAAGCCTACGCTCTGGTACCATATTGTTGGTCCATGTGATCGAATTACAGTGCAAATGATATGAAGAATCGTTCAATATCCAACAAACATGCTAAACAACAATAATAGAGAGGATTGAACACAATAATAACTCATTCATGATAAGAATATGATCAATGACAATCAATAACAAAAAACACAATGATATTTCTGTGTAATAACTGCTTGGAAGGGTAACTTGCAACAATGATTCACGATTAGGGTTTTGCAAGCTTACCTCACAATGAAAATTAACATGAGTCGCAGACAGTTTCAGATCATCTTGGTGAGAGGCACCTTCATCTTGTGTAGTGGGAGAGTTATGAACGTGATCAAAGTCTTTTCCAGTTCCTACTTCAGCATCTATAGCACTTTGTAGGCTTTCATCATTTGACGTTCTTTCAGTTTCAACTGGTGGTGTAGCTTGATCTTGATTTCGGACTTTAGTTGATGGTTCTTCTTAAGGAGAAAGGATTGTACTATGACTAGCTTCAGTTGAAACACTCTTATTTTGATATGATTGCCTGACAGGATCAGCTTGAAGTGGGACATCTTCATTCAGTTGCTTAGTAGAAGTAGGAGGAATCATTGGGAAGTCATCTCTTCTTTCTACTGATGAAGAAGATTCAGCTGATTGTAGGTTTCCTGCAGCAGACAAATGGAATTGATCAAATGATCTTGTAAAAGAGTCAATATTAAACAACCAATCAGGACCATTTGTTGATTTGGGAAAGGAATGTTCATTGAATTGAACATTGGTTGATTCATCAACGATGTTTAATCAAGGATTAAACACTCTATAAGCCTTTGAGACAGAAGAATAACCTACAATGAATCCTTCATTAGACTTTTAGGAAAACTTTCCCAAATGGTCTAGGGTGTTTAATATTGATACAGGACTATCAAATGACTTAAAAAATCCAATAAATGGTTTTCTGTGAAAGAGAAGTTCATAAGGAGTCTTGTCGTTTTCTTTTACAATCAAAGTTCTATTTTGTACAAAGCACCATGTGTTAACTGCTTCTGCCCAAAAGGTAATTAGCAGTTTAGCATTGGCTAGCATAGTTTGTGCTCTTTCAATTAGTGTTCTATTTCGCCTTTCAGCTACCCTATTTTGTTGAGGAGTTCTAGCTGCACTGAATTAACGAGCAATGCCTTTGGATGCAAAAAATGAACTCATATCTTCATTTTAAATTCTGTCCCATTATCACTTCTAATTGTTTTGACTTTATGATCAAGTTGATTTTAAATTTTAGTGATAAAATCTTTTATTAGTTGGGATGCTTCGTTTTTATGAAGTAGGAAGAAGACCCATGTAAGTCTTGAAAAGTCATCTACGATCACCAAACAATAATTTCTTTCCAATGCTCATAACATGAGTTGGTCCAAAAAGATCCATATGAAGTAACTTCAATGGAGAATTGATTATGTTCATAAGTTTTGGCTTATGGGAAGACTTATGTTGTTTCCCTTTGAGACATGCTGAATAGTGATCAATAAAGTGAAATTCTTTTTGGGGTAAACTAATCACATGATTTCCCTTGACCAATATGTTCATGTTTTTGAAATTTGTGTGTCCTAAACGTCTGTGACAAAGCTGTGACTCATCAAAAGATGCTTTTGACAGAAGACATGTTCTTCTTTTGGTAAAGCAAAATTGAGGTTTAAGGCATAAGTGTTATTCTTACTCGGGATCTTCAAGACAATCCATTCTTCAGGAATTTGAAATCCTGGTTTCAAAATGTAACAATGAGTGTCAGTGAAGTGAGGGGAATATTTCTTGTCACAGATCTGAGACACGCTGAGCAGATTGAAGTTCAATTATTCATAGTTGTTCACTCTATCAATGCTCAACAACCTATTTGTCACATATCCTTCACCAGTGATTCTGCCACCTTGTGAATCTCCAACAAATGCCACAGTAGTTCCTTGAATATTGTTGAAATCATGAAGGAAGGAACGATCTCCAGTCATGTGTCTGGAGCACCCACTGTCCACATACCATAGGCTATTGGACCTGTATGGACGACCCTGCAAGCATAAAAGAACTAACTAGAATGTGGAACCCATGCCATGAAGGTCTTGGTTTTCCCGTTCCTATCCATGACAGTAACTTCTTGATATTTTCCTCTAAATTATGGCTTAGAGGATGAAGCTTTGTTGGATCTTTGTTGATATCTTGCTGATTTCGTCTCATCAATTTCAACTGAAGAGTCAAAAGAGTATTCAAACCTTTGGTCCTTGTTTCTTTTAATAAATTGGACACACTTTTGATTGTTAAACTTCAAGTTTGATTTATGAAAATCATGAGCTTGGTTGAAGTTATGATTTATGTTTCTTTAAACTTTCTTTAACTCTTTCGGATTACCCAAATCATCATCAGAACTTGAAGTCCTGGATTGCTTATTATAAAAATGACTTCTGATTTTGGGTTTTACATATGATATTGGTGAGATGGGCTTGTTTTGAGTAATTCTCAAGCCTTTTTGTTTGAAGAAACAATCAGATGCGTTGTGATTAGTCATATCACAGACTGAACAATATTTGTTAAAATAACAATTTTAGGTGGAATGATTGTTCATGTCACAGATTGAGCAATATTGATTGAAATAGCAGTCATTTGTTTTATGATTTGACATCTCACAAATGTCACAATACATGTGTTTGTTTCTTGAAGATGATTTTGATGTTGATGACTCAGTAGATTTACTGAGTCTCAATTTTTGATTTTGGGGAAAAAGCAAGATCAGCCTTTTTAGTAGTTTGTTTCACAACACTACTATTGTTGACTCTTTTAGGCTGATTTTGTTTCCTCAACCTTTTTCTGACTTCCTGTTCAAGTTGATTTACATGATCGTTATTGAAAATATCAAAACCAACCCTTTGTTTTGATTTTGATGATTGAGGACCTGTTTTGATCTTTGTTTTTGAAATCAGAGAAACTTTGCTTTTGTTTTCAGTGAGAAGTAGTCAGATTTAAGTGAGTTCTTTGGTGATTTGATCTCACAATAAGATATGCTTCAAGCAGATGGTTTCACAGAAGAATTGATTTTATTCTTTTCTTTGGAAATTGCAGGAAAGAATTTCACAAATGGCACTATGGCTTTGACTAGGCTTTTTGGTTTAATGACCTTCATTGTCTTGTCTGAGCACTCGTTGATTTTAATTTGATGACCTAATTTAATTTTCTCCTCATTTGTTTTAATATAAACACCTGGTTTATTTTGAGGATTTCTAATTTGAGTAACTACTGATTTAGGTTCAATAGTTTTAGGTTCATTTTGCTCAGTGAGTGTGACAGACTCAGGCATGACAGTGTAATTGTCATTGTATGATGGGGGACATGAATTATATCCAATCCCTGTCATATCTTTGGGACCCTTTTATAAATATAGCATCTCTTGCAGCTTGACTGAAGACATTTGAACTTTTCAAGTTTCAATTCAGTAACTGATTGTTCAGCTTTGGATTGAGCTAACTTTTCAATTAGCTGTTCATTTTTAGCTGCAAGAGTATACTTTCCTCCATGCAGTTTTTCAATGTCAGAGATGACTGATTTGATTTTAATTTCAAAACTTTTCAGTTCTCTTTTAAGCATCTCTGACTTTACATTTTCTTCATTAATCTTAGCAGCCAATTTATGATTGTGCTCACAATAACCCTGCAGTTCAGCAATACATTTATCACTACAAAGATTAGATTTTAACTTAGATGGCATAGGTGTTGGCCCATCATTGATGTGATCCATGAGTGCATGATTTTGGAATTGAGGCTTCACTTCCTCACCATACAGGCTCCAATCACAAACTCCATCATGTCTGATGACAAGAGTATTAGAGGTAGGTTGGCTGTTTCCATGTGCTTGATTGGTCAATTGTGGTTGACTTTGGTATGGCTATTAATGTTGGTTTTGATGATGATACTAATGTTGATTGTTGAATTGGAAGCTTGAGCTGGGTTGTGATGATGATTGGCCCTGAGAACTCCTTTGAAAGTTATTGTTGTTTCTTCTTGGAGCATTGCATTCTCTTGAAAAGTGGTCAGTCATACCACAGTTGAAGCATTTGACCTTGGATTTGTCATATCCAAGTTTGGTATTCTTATTGAGACTCAGCTTTCTTCTTTTCCTAAATTTTTTTGGCTCTCATTGCTATCATAGCCATCTGCCACTGTAGATCCAATTCTTCTACATCATCAGGGTCCATTTCTTCTAGGTCTTCTTGGATTAGATGAGCAAAAGTGAGTCTTTCTCCTAAGTAAGCTTCAAACTAGAAACAAAGGCATTTTAAGTAGCCTTTTGTTCTTCAGATCTCTGGTCTTCTAGCATACTTGAAGAAGTGGCATTAAACCCAGTTGGTTGTGATGAGGTTGATGGTTTGTTGGTTGATGGAGCAGCAAAGAATTCAGTTGATTTGACTTGATCTCTGGGTGAGATGAAATCATCTTCTTCAGTAACGAATGCATTTTCCACAGAATGAGTGTCTGATGGAAATTTGTAAGCTTCAATCACTTAAGGTCCATTAAGGTTTCTGCTCCTTCCATCAAGTTCAAGAACTTCAATCTTTGCAATCATTATATCCAGAGTGTTACTTTCCAGATCAAGTGTGTTTTTTAGCATGGTCACATTTTGCTACCAACTTTCAGGGAGACCGTGCAACATCTTCTTGTTCAGCTCCTTAACTTTGTATGTAACCCCCATAATCTTAAGATCATTGACCAACTGCACAAACCTATGCAGTTGTTTTGAGATTGACTCCCCCTTGGAGTGATGGAAGGTTTCATATTGATTGACCAATTTGTCTTTGTTTATTTCAGCCACTTCACTTCTACCTTCACACATGATGAGCAGTGCATCCCACACAGCCTTTGCTGTTCCATATTTCTCCAGTCTTTTGAGTACATCCATTTTCAAGGCTTGAGTGAGAATGGAGTATGCTTTAAGTTCAATCTTTATCTTCTTGTAATCATCATCATCAAGAGTTATATCTTCAATAGGTATTCTTGATGTTTTGTACAAAGCATCTTGGTCAGCCGAGAGTATCACAAGGATGTGAGGTCCTTTGCATATGAAAATCCAATAATCCGGATCTCCACCTATAATGTAATTCATAAACCCGATTTTTCATTGCTTAAACTCAAATTTGTGTTTTAGCATAGGAGGTTTAGGAATATGACCAAGTTCAGAAAAGTTATGTGAATCCATTATAATAAACTTGTTTTAGATAGTTAGATTAACTTTTAAATCCAAGTCGTCCAAACAGTCCAGACAGTATATATATGAATATTTTAACATTTCCGATGAACAGTAACAGTTATTCAGGTTTAGATGACCGTCTGTAACTATCCTGTTAGCTTTAATATTTTGAAGATTATTATGTTGCTCTTCTGTTTTTTTAGTAGAATATATTGTTCACAGATATATTCTTTGGTTCGGTATGGATGAACAGTGACTAGATTGATGTTTAAGAAGGATTTCAGCAAGAATACTATTTAGGACACTCTAACAAGCAACATAATCATCAGATCAATCGAGTTTCAATTCAGATCTGAGCAGATCTGAAGATGAACCGAGAGCCAATGCTATGATACCAATTGACTGGGTGTGAGAATGATATTCTCAGTTGATGTGAATCAACTAGGATGGAATATGATGATTGAGTCAGTGAGTATATGGCGGAATCATATAAACATAGAACATTGAATGCTTGAAATACTCATAAATGCTTTTGTATTAATGGTGGTGAAAGGTTACAAAGAATGCTAGGGTTTAGCAAAAATAGTAACAAGACACCTGTGAAACATAAGACTATCAAAAATATTCTAATTGTCAAAAGTCTAGTCATCCACAAAAGTAGGGTTTTCTATTCTATTTATAGGCTGACAAGATGCCTTTACAAAATGATTAAGCTACCCCTGTACTATACATCATGAAACTAGTCTAAGTCTTCATCAGCATTTTATTTTGTTCATCCGCATTAAAAATGCGAATGTGTTGAACTTCATCAGCATTTCTTTTTCTTCTATCTCATTAGTGTTTGGTCATCAGCATTGAGAAATGCGGATGAACAAACTATTGGCTCATTTGTTGCTAAGCATCCACATTAGTTAATGCGGATGTACAAAATCCTTGTCGGCATTTGTTCGGATGTTCACATTTGTTAATGCGGAAGAACAAACACTTGTCAGCATTTGTTCTATGTTCATCCACATATACAAATGCGGATAGCTAATACTTGTCTTCTTTTGTTGATGCACATTCTTCATTCGCATTGGTTCTTGGACTTATGGGATTTCCAGCAAAACAACCATCAACCACCATTTGAATTGGCATGTATGATCCTTTCAGGGTCCAACATTTTATGATATTTAAAGACTCAAGATCATATCTCATTTCTAAGTTATAGGACCTATATCTGTTAACTTTAGCAATGCATTTAGGTGTACAGAGATGTTCCAATACCTTGGCTTCATCATGGTCAACCATTAGTGCTTGGTTTGGAGATGCATCTTTCACTTGAAAGATCCAGTCAGAGCCTCCTTCTTCAATAGCAACTGTAGCTTGCTGCTTTAGCTTCTGATTCTGGTTGGCTTTATCAGTGTAGTTTGGTTTGGTTTGTGCCTGGCCACCATTTGTCCTTAGTGCCTTGCACTCTCTAGCAAAGTGTCCCATTTGGTTACAGCTGTAACACTTCACTTCACTTTTGTTCGGCCCAAACTTTCCACTGGCTTCACTGCTAGGAAACTTCCTCCTTGTCCTCTTGTAGAACTTCTTGGCTCTGTGAGCGAGAAAAGCCATTTGCTAAACTATCTCCATGTACTCCAGATCATCTGAATGGATACAGTCATAATCTTCAAGGGTGAAAAGAAAGTTGCATATGCTTTCATCAGCAGACACAAAGACTTGTGAAAAGCTTGTCTCTTGGAATGGGCTCCCTTGAGTGTAGCTTTCTCTTGGTGTCCACGGGAAGGTGATGAAAGGACCCTTTTGTGAGTTGTTTGGATAGCATATGAGATGATGTTGTGGTTCTCTGCAATCCCTTTCAACCACATGAAGGGCTGAACTCTGCTAATTGCAGGAGTTACCAGATGGATTTTGTATATTCATCTCCATTTGGTATCCACTAAGAATACCATACTTTTATGTAAGAGTAAGAGTCTTAAGATTCTCATTTCTCTTAATAACAACACAATAATGTGTCCATTGTCTAGGAAGAGAGGACATAAACTTCCATAAAATGTCCACGTTTTCAAGAGTAACTCCAACATCCATTAGAGTATCCACAATCTCAACATACCTGAAGTATTATTGAGTCATGGTTTCACCATTCTTATAGGAGAAGTTTCCAAACTGCTGTTGCAAGAGGTCCTTCTTGTTCTCTTTTGCTTTAGTGTACCCCTCAAACCTAGCTTCAGTGCATCCCATAGTTGCTTGGCTGTCTTGCACTTCTTGAAGCCTTTGTATATGGAGTTTGGAAGAGCAGTTTGGAGGGCAGTCATGGCTTTCAGATCTATGTCAATCTTCTTCCTATCTTCTTCAGAATAGTCAGCCACCTCCTTTGGTATCATACCACCCCTAGCAACAGCTGAAGAGGTGTTTGGTATGTAAGATCCAGAGACAACAGACTCCAACATCCTGGAGTCTTGAGACTTGATAAATCCTTCTATTCTTTGGCCCCAAGTATCAAAGTCTTCAGGAGTGATCAGTGGGGACTTTGTCATGGTTCTAGTTTCCATATCAGCCTTTGTGAGAACTGCCATTTGAGATGTTAAGTATTTTGTGAGACTAAGGGATCTAAGATGGTGAGATCTTACAATCAAGAGCCTGCAATGCTCTGATACCAATTGCAGTACCATTTAAGGGTTGGTCAATACAAACAGTCTCACAATGAGGAGAGTGTTAGAACACTTAACAGATCAAATGGGGAACCGGGACTAAAGTTATGATGATACTAAGAACACAAGCAAAGTAAGAGATAGAAATTTAAGAACAACAAGATATTGGTTTTCAAGATTGCAGTATATTCCTTCTCAAGTTTCTTTTACAAGTGTTGCAAATCATACCTAAGATACAAAGACTTGAGATACTTTATACTACATAATACAACCGACCATACTTTGAAAGCCAGCTGGAAACACTAATCTAGACAACAAGATCAAGTTAGAGTCAAAAGGCATATTTGCCTTTTGACAAGTGACTATGACATGCCATAGCTCGCATCCTAATATAATACAAAAAAGATAAAGGTACATAAAGTAGAAAGTTACAGACTCAAGACCTCAATGTACAGTTGCAAAAGCATGGACCTTTTCACCAACTTGTATAAGTTGGTGAGCCGTCAGAGTTTCAGCGGAAAGTGGTTCAACATTATGCAAAAGTACATCAGAGAAAGCATGTTCTTCAAAGTCTTCAGAAGAAATCTGTCTTCACGTCATTGGCTTCAGAAGAATATGTCTTTGAAGCTTCAGAGGACTTCACTTTTGGCTTCGGAAGATATTGGTCTTGGCTTCAGAAGATGTCATACTTAGAATATTTTCTTGTGCAGAGTATGAAACTTCCGAAGCAACTTCTACTAAGTACCAAGTGCATGCATGCAGGAAGCACTTGGGTTGTTTTCGGTGCATTAGCCTTTCTATAAGCCTTACAGTAACACTTGTAATAGAAGTTGAGAGCAATATACATCATTCTTGAAAACCAAATACTATCTTGTTCTTGTTCTTGTTCTTGTTCTTGTTCTTGTTCTTGTTCTTGTTCTTGTTCTTGTTTCTGTTCTTGTTCTTGTTCTTACTTTTACTTTTGTTTGTTCTTGCTCTTGTTCTTGTTCTTACTTTTTCTTGTTCTTGTTCTTGTTCTTGTTCTGTCTCATATTTACTTGTGTTCTTAGTATCACTAATATAAACCCGATTCCCTATTTGATATGTTAAGTGTTGTAAGTCTCTCCTCATTCTGAAACTGTTGCATTGACCCCCTTCAACAGTGTCACAAACCTCCATTCGAACGGGTGGGACTTGTTCGACCCAGTAATACTACCTAATATTTCTTGCTAGTTTTCTTAATTCATGATCTGAAATTGTAAGAGATTTCAATGATATACTACACTATGTTCATGCTATATACAACTTATTATAAGTTAAGTATTTGTAAAAGTATGCTCTCTCCCCCAAAAGGAGTATGTGAAAGAGGGGCATTGAGCTTACCTGAACATAAGTGGAAAGTAATGCAAATCTAAGGGTGAATGGACATACAACCCGTCAAAGGTTACCTAGAATACGTGAGTATATAAGTATGTGCAAGAATATACAGTTTAACAAACCTTAAGCGTTCAATCAATCTCATTGATATAATTGAATTTGAAACTATTAACCAAGTTGACCCATTTGACCCGTTGGTGACATGTTAAGTGAAATCATGCTTGCTCATATTTAATAATCCATTATTCATAATCTCAACTCAAACGATTCACGTGTAGCACCTAATGAATCCTAAATTCTAGTAGAATTATTGTACTAGCATAAATTACCACACATACGAATCTCAACAAGTAACCACCATTTTACTTTACAATGTGGAATAAATCATAAATATACATAATCACATATAGGTTTTAATCATGCACTACATGCCATGTGAAGTAACTTACTACTTAACCCTGTCAATCCTACTAAATAGGGGTCTTAGATCCGCATATGTGTATGATGTTCATCATCATATTCCCAAACATGGCTTAAACTAGCAAAACAATTCAAACATAGCATATTGGTCAAACATCGCCACTAAAACATAAAACCCTAATTTTCTAGCATTGATCTATCAGGTTATCTAATCCCATCACCAATTACTACACAAATACTTAAACATAAAATTTCCCTAAAGTAGCATCCATATGATCTAATCATTGCATTCTAACACATTCAATGATCCCAATAACCAATCTAGCATGGTACTAACACAATATGCATGCTCAAAACATGGAATTTCATCAAACATGTTAATAAATTTTTTCTTCGGGAAAGTACTATACTATAACCTAATTTTCATCCCAAACCAATCATTGATTCATCATTTATATGCTTAATCTAGTTCATATCAATCATTAGAACAAAAGAAACATCATAGAATCACAAAATCCCAAGCTTTTGGAAATTAAAGTTTCTACTTTGAGTAAGTATGAACTATGTGTTGGAATTATGATTCTATGCATAATCCACGTAATCATCAACAATACTATCAAAATAACACAATAACATCATCCAATATCATCAATTTCATGTTATCTTGCTAGACAGAACTAGGTTTTGTTCTTAATCAACATTTGTGAAAAAATATGCTAAATATTAAAACATACCTTTTATGTGTTGTATATCAATAAACAATCTTGCTAACATGATCTAATGATCAAAGCTAATCCAAAATCGACTGTTATTGTGTGCTAGAGACCAAAATCGCAAAGAAAAAAAAGGGGGGCTACAACCGAATTATGGGGATTATGGGGCTAGGGTTTTAGTTTTCCTTTATATGTCCATACATGATTTCTCATTTAACCCCTTTTAACAATTATAAATTGTAAATTTTGTTTTTTAACATTTCAAATCATGTTCCTTTCTTAACTTTTATGTTCCATAAACTAATAACTAAAATGTTAATCAAGTACTTATCATCTCCTATTAACATCATATAATTTATATAATCGTATGTTGAAATGTAAATCAGAAAATAACATGTAACACATTGATTCATATAATAACATAATAATAATCAAATTTATTAATCAAGTTAATATAGGTTCAACAAATATTAATTATTTGTCTTCTTCTTCTTCTTTGACTTTGGTTTAGAAACCATCTTCTTCCTCCTTTTTGAAGACTTTAACTGAGAAGACTGGCTTGTAGCACCTTGTTTATCAGTCTTGTCTTGCTCAGTTAAGTGTTCCTCCCTCACAGGTTCAGAAGGAGAGGGAGTTTGACCCTGCTGTGAATCAGAAGATGAAACTTGCTAAGGCTTAGCAGGAGGTCCAGGTTGTGTTGTCTCAGGTTGTTCAACTTTAACCTCCACTTCAGGAGGACCTTGACTTTGAGGGGAGTGTAAGTTAATGAGCTCTCCACTTTTGATCTTCTGCTTGATTACCCTAATGTGCTCATTCATTGTGGATAGAGAGATAGGGCCAAGTCTCCTTCCGGAGATTCCATAAAGCTTCAAGAAGCTCGTCATCCTTTGTCTGTCAGCAGACTTTTTCATACTTTTTTGGATGATGGCTCTTGTCTTTGCAGCCTCTTCCCTCATCTTTTTCTTTGTTGCCTTTTGTTTTGTGAGCACTTGAAGTTCAAGCTGTTTGAGATACTCAAAGTAAATGTACTCAAAGGACAAGGGAAGAAGTGTAGATTCCTAGTAGAGACCTATGGCACTCAGGTAGTTGATCATATTTTGCCTATCTGTTTCTTTTTCTACCCGAGGTTCTTATGTAGCAGCCACAGTCTCTTGCACAGGGCTTTCTTGAACTGGGAGAGAGTAGGAACATGCTTGTACAATCTTTTATGTCTCTCCTCTTCTTTGATTTGGAGGAGTAGCCTTCCTTCATCTTTCTTGACACTTCCATGTCAGTCAGTTCATTTAGTTCCTCTAAGGGGAGAGATATAATCTCATCAATGTCATAGTTCCTGGTTTGCAAGTAAGTAATCCTGACTGCCCTCAACTCATCGTCTTTAGTTTTTGGTCTGGGGGCAGCCTTGATTGCAGCTTGCAAGAAGCCTGAAGACGCAGAGGAACTTTCTCCCCTTAGCTTCCTTTTCCTCTCTCTCTCCTCCTTCTCAATCTCCTCAGGAGTTAAAATCCTTTTCTCTTTTTCACCCACAAACCTTTGTGACACAGGGTGGAGAGAGCTTTGGCTTTTATTGCTTAGTGTAGCATCCAAGCTCTGGCCAGAGAGAGGCTGTGATAGACCTTCACCAGTAGGTGTTTCACTGAGGGAATGAATTGCTGAAGTATTTGTTGGTGTGACAGGGCTTTAAGGCTCTATCACTGGGCTTTCAGTCAAGGTTTTCCCTTTGAAGCTAATCTTAGGGTCTGCCTCAACATCTAGTTGACCAATGACATTACCTAATTGCTTTTGTCTTCTTCTTAGGCTAAACTCTTCAGTAATTCTGTCTTGAATCCTTGGTGCCAGCCTGCCAGCTTGTCTAGATTGACTTGGGTTGACAAGTGGCATGTTGATCAGGTCAAGACCTTCATAGCAGTTCAAGGTCTGAAAGTTGAATACGTCTTGCTGCCGTTTAACTCTTTGAAGAATGAGGGCTCTTCTATTAGCATCATACCTCCACCCAATGATGTAGTTTGAGGTTCCTTGGGGTGGGATTGACAAAGCCCTTAGAATGCCTTCCTCAAAGAGACTCTAAATGAAGGAGTCTAGAGAGTCCACATCAATGTGAACTTGAGGAAGTTTCTAAGTATGCACAATTGCAAGTGTGGATGGTGAGTCCTCAATGTCCATACTCCTTGAAGAACTCCCAAGTTCTATGATTGGAATGACTTTCTCCCCCTTTTTGGTAGCATCACCCTCTTGCATAGGTGAGCTAGGAGTTAGATTAATCACATCCATAGGTTCTTATGTTCCTGGTTGAGCTCTTCTTAAAGGTCTCCCAGCTAGTTTTTCCCTAAGATAAGATATCTCAAGTTGCTGATCGTTGACCCTGTTTTGAAGGGTAGTCACCTGAGATTCAAGGTGACTAACCTTAGAGACTAGATAAGTGCATGTTTTTGACAGTTTTTGCACCTTTAGTCTAAAATTCCCCTCATCTTCATTAGAAGAATCACTAGGGGATGAGGGAATTGGACCAAAGTCCTCACTCTCACCAGCAGCTTCATATTCTTGGCTGTTGGATTTTCTCTGCTCACTGACAGCCTCAGTTGAAGTGCCAATGGGCTGACTTGCCATGGTTGAGGTCTTAATGATGTAATCACTTGCAAAAGTGAGAGCCTTTTCCATTGGATCTCCTGAAAAGGATCAGAGAGGTCCACCTCAATATTGGGTGACTGATGTGGGCTAGACAAAGGAGACTCAGGAGCACTCATCTCTCTTTGAGACAGGGAAGAGTAGAGAGACTCATGGTACTCACTGAAACCTAAGTCTTCATTAGTATAGAATTCAAGGTTAGGAATGGGTTGATTTAAGTCTAAAGGCAGGGGATGGTCACTATCCCCTGAAGGTTCTTCACTTGAGTGTTGAGACTCAGAGTGAAGGATTAAGGCAGTTGGGCTAGTAAGCTCATCAGGCTGAGCATGAGGAACCTCAACACTGATCCCTGAAGAAATGGGAGTGGTTTGCCCCTCAGAGGAAGTGGGAGCTCTAGTATCCACTTCCTCCTGTATGGGTGTGCAAGACCGGTGAAGGGTATGTAATTACAACACAACAACACAGTGAGGAGAGTTTCTTAGAACACTTAACAGATCAAATAGGGAACTGGTTTACTTATGTGAAAGATGCTAAGAACACAAGTAAAAATTAGACAGAACAAGATAGCTAACAACACAAGTATTTGGTTTTTCAAGAATGTTGTATATTGATTCTCAAGTTCTTTTACAAATGTTACAAAGCATACAATAGAAAGTTACAAGTACTTGACATACTTTATACTACATCCTACTGCCGGCCATACTTTGAAGGCCACCTGGATACATAAGACTAGACAACTACAAAATGAAATGTAGAGTCAAAAGGTAGATTGCCTTTTGACTAGTGACTATGACATGCCATAGCTCACATCCTAATATATTACAAAAAGGATAAAAGTACATAAAGTAGAAAGCACAGACTCAAGACCTCAATGAAAAGTTACCAAAAACATGGACCTTTTCACCAACTCATGTAAGTTGGTGACTAAACAGAGTTGCAACAGAAAGTTGGTCCAACTTTATGGTAAATTACATCAGATAAAAGCATGTATCTAAAAGTCATCGGAAGAAATCTGTCTTCACTCTTTGGCTTCAGAAGACTTTGTCTTTGAAGCTTCAGAAGACTTCACTTTTGGCTTCGGAAGATGTTGGTCATGGCTTCGGAAGATTTTACACTTAGAATATTTCTAATGCAAGGTGTAAAACTTCTGAAGCATTTCTACTTCTGTTCTTCAGTGCATGCATGCAGAAAAACTTTGGATGTTTTGGCTGCATCAGACTTATAGGAATCCTTTCAAACTCCCCCTAGGCTGGTGCTACCAAAACATTTGAAGATCTTCAGCTTTTGACAGTCCTCATAATGATGATGACCATGCCGTTCTTCATTAGATGGTCAGTATCACTCAGACTCTCATAGTATCTTCTCATATCAAAGAGATCATGCAGAGGTAGGTTGAATAAGTCTTGCCATGTGTAGACATATTCACCACCTTGATCTCTGATCACATGCCATCTCTCTGGATTAGTTGTGAAGGTCCAAGATAAGATGGGTCTCTCAGATGCAAGAGGAGCCACTTGGATTGGAGTTGATTGGGCTGCCTCTTCATGCACTTGCTCAGGTTGATCTGACTCAGCCTGAGGTATAGAGGTGGATGATTCAGACTTCTTCTTCTTCTTTGACTTTGGTTTAGAAGCCATTCTCTTCCTTCCTCTTTGAGGACTTTAACTGAGAAGACTGGTCTGCAGCACCTTGTTGACCAGTCTTGTCTTGCTCAGTTGGGTGTTCCTCCCTCATAGGTTCAGAAGGAGAGGGAGTTTGACCCTGCTGTGAATCAGAAGATGAAGCTTGCTAAGGCTTAGCAGGAGATCCAGGTTGTGTTGACTCAGGTTGTTCAACCTTAACCTCCACTTCAGGAGGACCTTGACTTGGAGGGGAGTGTAAGTTAATGAGCTCTCCACTTTTGATCTTCTGCTTGATTACCCTAATGTGCTCATCCATTTTGGAAAGAGAGATAGGGCCAAGTCTCCTTCCGGAGATTCCATACAGCTTCAAGAAACTCATCATCCTTTGTCTGTCAGCAGACTTTTTCATACTCTTTTGGACGATGGCTCTTGACTTTGCAGCCTCTTCCCTCATCCTTTTCTTTGTTTCCTTTTGTTCCGTGAGCACTTGAAGTTCAAGCTGTTTGAGATACTCAAACACAATGTACTTAAAGGACAAGGGAAGAAGTGTAAATGCCTGGTAGAGACCTATGGCACTCAGGTAGTTGATCATATTTTGCCTATCTGTTTCTTTTTCTACCTGAGGTTCTTGTGTAGCAGCCACAGTCTCTTGCACAGGGCTTTCTTGAACTGGTGAGAGAGTAGGAACATGCTTGTATAATCTATTCTGTGTCTTCTCCTTTTTGATTTGGAGAAGTAGCCTTGCATCCTCTACTTCCTTCATCTCTCTTGACACTTCTATGTCAGCCAATTCATTAAGTTCCTCTAAGAGGAGAGATATAATCTCATCAATGTCATAGTTCCTAGTCTGCAGGTAAGTAATCCTGTCTGCCCTTAACTCATCATCTTGAGTGTTTGGTCTGGGGGCAGCACTGATTGCAGCTTGCATGAAGCCTGAAGACCCAGAGAAACTTTCTCCCCTTAGCTTCCTCATCCTCTATCTCTCCTCCTCCTCAATCTCCTCAGGAGTTAGAATCCTTTTTCGTTGTAGTAGCACCTTGTAGCAGCCATTGTCTTGTAATACCTTTTTCATCACAAAATGTATCAAGGATTTGATTCTTGAATTCAGTTCCTTGATCACATCTTATGGGTTTGACCTTGTGATCACATTGATTCTCAATCTTTAAGATGAAATTCTTTAGAATCTCAAGGGTCTCATCCTTGGTACTAAGAAAGAAAACCCACGTGAATCTTGTAAAGTCATCTGTGATCACCAAACAATAAGAGGTCCTTAATAGACTCATTAAACTGGTGGGGCCAAAGAGATCCATATGTAATAAGTGTAGGAGATTAATGATAGAATTTATTTCCTTTGGCTTGTGATATACCTTGTGTTGCTTCCCCTTCAGGCATGCAACACAGTGGTCGTCACTTGTAAACTCTTTCTTTGGCATTCCAGTTACCAAATCATTCTTAATTAATTTATTCATTTTTTTAAAGTTTACATGGCACATTCTAGTATGCCAGAGGAAAGACTCATCACTATTTGCTTTAGTTATAAAGCATGAAACTTCTCCTGAAGGAGATGTTTCTTGCAAATCCATCTTGTACATTTTCCCTCTACTGGGGCTCTGAGCAGGATGTGCTCATGAATAATGACCACCCCGGGCCTAAGAACAATGCACTCATGCTCAGTAAAGAGCATGTTATGACTGTGATCACAAAATTGGGATACAGTCAAAAGATTGTACCTAAGCTCATTGACAAAGTTTACCTACTCAATGTTGAGCTTACCATTTGTGACCTTGCCTTTTCCTGTTATGTAACCTCCTGCATCTCCTCCAAAAGCAATTGGTCTTCCAATAATTCTTTCAAACTTTCGAAGTAGTGACCTATTGTCATATGCCTGGAACACCCACCATAATGATCCATACATTTCTGTTTGTCTTGAGCTGTTCCTGCACAAAAGAGATGGTTAGTTACATTTGGAAACCCAAGCCTCATTGGTCTTGGGCTCATCAAAAGAAGTTGAAGACAATGTAATAGTAATTGATCCTATAGTCATGATAGAAGGATCATTTGCTGATGTTGACGAAGAACTTTCAGCCACTTGGTCTTTCTTTGACTTCCACACCACCTTTGGAATCTTAGACTTGACCTTCAATACTTCTGAAGTTTTGTTGACTTCGGAAGTTTTAATGACTGGGCCTTTGGAAGATCTTGCTTTCACTGCAGCAGGCTTTAGTGCTTTGGAAGTATTCCTTTCTCCCGAGACCAAATTTTCTTCTCAAGGCAAGTTTCCACTTGTCTTCTTCTTTATTTTGGAGCTTCCGAAAGAAAGGGATTTTCCTTCCGAAGCTTGCTTCTTCTTCTCCAAACACTTAGAAGTTTCTTCTTGGTCATGTGGAGAGTACTCTTTGGATTGTAAATACACTCTTTAGCAAGATGAGAAGTACTCCCGCACATAACACATTCCATTTTCTTCATTCTAGGAGTTTTCTTTTGTGAACAAGGCTGAACTTGATCACTTTCCTTCTCCATCTTCATCTTTGCAGATGCTGTGGCAATTCTTGTGGGGATAGAACTACCTTTGGAGCTGGATGGTTCAGGTTGTACAGTAGTGGTGCACAACTGATCAGCCTTCTTCTTGATGATGGGATGATTTGGACATGAAACAGAACTCTTGTTGATGGAGTTCAAGTTGGTGTCTTGAGCCTTCACCACTTCAAATCCTGCAGAAATGAAGACTTGTTTCTGTGCAGAGTTGAATGTGGCCTTCTTGGACTTTATTTTGGCCTTCCTGGTCAAGTTCTTTCTCCTGGACTTGGTCATCCCAACAGGTTTACTCTCCTCATTGGGATGGTGACCCGTCTTAGAATGCACTTCTTCACTCTTCTCAGAGCCATTCTTCACCATCTCCTCTTCATCCACTTCAGTCAAAGGGTCTATGAGGGGAAGCTCATCTTCACAAGTTCCACACCTAGGAGATCTTACAGACAAGATTGTGTGTGGAGGAGCTATCTCATAAGATCCCAGTCCCCGCTTATTTTGATAACAAACTTTTGCATGCAAGGATGAGGATATTATGTTCTTGAAGGTCTCTTCTTCAAGAACACATTTTTCTGTATTGGCTTTGCTGATCACAAGCTCAGTCTGGCATTCTATTAACTTAGTGATGAGGTCTTTGCTCTGAGTCCTGTAGTTTATGTGCTCATGTTTAAGAGTGAAATGGTTTTCTCTAAGTCTTCTTTAGTTTATAATCATTTTCAGCTCTCTTAAAATTAGCTTTTAAGATATTTAAGGACTCAAGATCATATCTCATTTCTAAGTTATAGGACCTGTATCTATTAACTTTAGCAATACACAAGAGTACAAAGATGTTCCAATACCTTGGCTTCATCATGGTCTGCCATGAGTGCTTGGTATGGAGATGCATCTTCCACCTAAGAGCTCCAGTCAAAGCCTCCTTCTTCAAGAGCAACTGCAGCTTGCTGCTTTGGCTTTTCATTCTAGGGAGCTTTCTCAGTGTAGTTTGGCCTGGCTTGTGTTTGGCCACCGTTTTTCCTTGGTGCCTTACACTCCCTTGCAAAGTGTCACATCTGGTTACAGTTGTAACACTTTACTTTGCTTTTATCTAGCCCAAACTTTCCACTGGCTGCATTGCTTGGAATCTTTCTCCCTGTCCTCTTGTAGAACTTCTTGGCTTTGTGAGTGAGAAGAGCCGTCTGCTGAACTATCTCCATGTACTCCAGATCATCTAGATGGATACAATTCAGGTCTTCAAGGGTGAAAAGAAAGTTGCCTTTGGTTTCATCAGCAGAGACAAAAGCATGAGAAGAACTTGTCTCTTGAAAAGGACTTCCTTGAGTGTAGCTTTCTCTTGGAGTCTCTGGGAAGGTGATGAAAGGGCCCTTTTATGAGTTGTCAGGGTAGCATATAAGATGATGTTGTGGTTCAATGCTTTCCCTTTCAACCACATGGACGGCTGAACTCAGTTGATTGCTGGAGTTACCAGATGAGTTTTGCATATTCATCTCCATCTGGTAGCCACTAACAATACCATACAACTCTGTGAGAGTAAGAGTCTTAAGGTTCTCAGCCCTCTTGATGACAACACAATAATGTGTCCATTGTCTAGGAAGAGAGGACATAAACTTCTTTACAATGTCCATGTTCTCAAGAGTTACTCCAACATCCATTACAGTATCCACAATCTCAACATACTTGAAGTATTATTGAGTCATGGTTTCACCTACCTTGAAGGTGAAGTTTTCGAACTACTGCTTCAGGAGATCCTTCTTGTTCTCCTTTGCTTCAGTGGACCCCTCATACATCAGCTTCAGTACTTCCCATAGTTGCTTGGCAGTTTTGCACTTCTTGAAGCCTCTGTAGATGGAGTTTGGAAGAGCAGTGTGAAGGGCTGTCATGGCTTTCTGATCAATCTATATTCTCTTCCTGTCTTCTTCAGAGTAATAAGCCACATCCTTTGGAATCATACCACCACCAGTAGTAGAAGTGGTGCATGGTATGGAAGGTCCTTCAAAAATAGAGTCCCACATCCTGGAGTCTTAAGACTTGATGAAGCCTTCCATTCTTTGACACCAAGTATCAAAGTCTACAGAAGTGATCAGTGGAGACTTTGTCATAGTCCCAGTTTCCATATCAGCTTTGGTAATAGCTGCCATTTGAGTTGTTAAGTATTTTGTATGTGTGAGGGATCTTAAGATAGTGTGATCTTATATCAAGAGCCTGGAATGCTCTGATACCAAATACAGGACCGGTGAAGGGTATGCAATTACAACACAACAACACAATGAGGAGAGTTCCTTAGAACACTCAACTGATCAAATAGGGAACATGTTAACTTATGTGAAAGATGCTAAGAACACAAGTAAAAATGAGATAGAACAAGATATCTAACAACACAAGTATTTGTTATTTCAAGAATGTTGTATATTGCTTCTCAAGTTCTTTTACAAATGTTACAAAGCATACAATAGAAAGTTACAAGTACTTGAGATACTTTATACTACATCCTACAGCCGACCATACTTTGAAGGCTAGCTGGATACATAAGACTAAACAACTAGAAAATTAAATGTAGAGTCAAAAGGAAGATTGCCTTTTGAATAGTGACTATGACATGCCATAGCTCACATCCTAATATATTACAAAAAGGATAAAAGTACATAAAGTAGAAAGCACAGACTCAAGACCTCAATGTACAGTTACCAAAAGCATGGACCTTTTCACCAACTCATGTAAGTTGGTGACTAAACAGAGTTGCAGCAGAAAGGTGGTCTAGCTTTATGGTAAAGTACATCAGATAAAAGCATGTATCTAAAAGTATTCGGAAGAAATTTGTCTTCATTCTTTGGCTTCGGAACACTTTGTCTTTGAAACTTCGGAAGACTTCACTGTTGGCTTCGGAAGATGTTGGTCTTGGCTTTGGAAGATTTTACACCTAGAATATTTCTAATGCAAGGTGTAAAACTTCCGAAGCATTTCTACTTCTGTTCTTTAGTGCATGCATGCAGAAAGACTTTGGATGTTTTGGTTGCATCAGAGTTATAGGAATCCTTACAGGGTGAGTATATGGGGGCCTGCACAATCTCAATAGGGGTTCGTTTGGATTTTCTTTGGTAGGTGAGGGTGTTGTGTGGCCTTTTTGGTGGTTGAGAGGTAAAAGGTGTGGGTTCAACATTAGCTTGTGTTGCTAGGTTGTCACCTTGAGCAATGAGCTCTAATATTTTCGGCACAAGGGCTGTTTCTACCCCCGAGAAGCCTACTGTTGGTTTCTTCATGATTTTAAAGATGCCAGGCTTCATCTGTCCCAATTTAAGAATATTACATGTTTCCCTAAACTGTGAGCCCAGTTCATAGTAGAGAATTTATTGAACATATTTAAGATATATGTAATACTCTAAGGAGTCCAAGTTACAAAGAAAATTTGTGTAAAACAACTAAGAATACCTAAACTTGACCCCGTGAACCATTCCATGCACTATGAAGGAGAGATCCTCAGGAATCTGGTCCCACCCTCCATGCTTGTTTGACAAGGTGTGGATAACCACATGTAGTAGGTATTTCCACTGAGATGAGACCTCCCCTTTCCTGAAGGTCTTTACAGAGAAATCTCCCTCATAGCCCATCTACTCAAAGGAATGATTAACAACTTCCTTTAGGAAAGAAAACTAACCTTCTTCATCATCTAGCTGAAGATGAGCGTTGATGATGGCCTAAGTGATGAAGATTGTCCTCCCCTGCACTGTCGCAGACAGTGCCTTCTCCCCATCCATGATGACCTCTTGAAAGGTCTTCCCAAATTCAAGCAAATGATCCTCATAGAGAGTAGGATCAATGGTTAGGGAGGTGAAGTAGTTGGATAAAGCCAGAAAACGGCAAACCTCTGGGAAACTATCATATTTCTTAGAGTTTAACAGAGCAACCTGGTTGTCTTGCCTATGAAGTTGCATGGAGAAATCAGGGTTGTTTCTGTGGTTTAGGTTAGCGATTTTGAGAAGCTTAAAGGTGAAGGAAGGTGAAGAACAAAGGCGGTTTGGGTTAATTTAGGTGAGAGGAATAGTGCAAATGAAGAAAACAGTGAAAGAGGGGGGAACCGTTGGGTATTTATGTGAAAAGGATTTAAGACAAAGCTAATGAAAGAGGATAAACTTTGAAATCCGAATGTCGATCCCACCTCTGAAAAAGTAGTTTACTTTTGCCCAAAAAGTAATTTTCTTGGAAGTCGAGAAATCTTCTGAAGGTTATTTTGCTTCGAAAGTTCTGAAGAAAAGCTTCCGCAGGCAAATTTGCTTCGGAAGATATTCCAAAGGTTTTTGAGAATTTTGCTTCGGAAGAGATTTATTACTCAGAGTTTTTTATTCTAAGAAGAATAAAAACTTCCGAGGGTAAATTTCTTTCGGAAGAAATTATTCTTTGAAAGCATATAAGTAGTTTAGTTAAATTTAAGCTTCGTAAGATATTTCAGAAATTTCTTCCGAAGGTAAATTTACTGAAGTAGTTATTTGTTTTCTACGACATAAGTTTCTTCCGAAGGTAATAATAAATCTTTCGAAGGATAAAAAGATCAAGATTTTCAAAAATCTAAGGAATGTCTTTTATAAAGATTTTTCTTCCAAAGAGAACAAGGGCTTATGAAGGTGATAAAATAGACAACATAGGAAACACGAGGTTCTAGAAATAATATGATTAAGTTTTTAAGAAAAGCTACTCAAAGTTAATCATCCCAATAGCTGATACAAGATATTTGAATCTCTATTCATCAAAAGCTTTGGTGAACAGATCATCATATTGTTCATTTGTGTTAACTTTGACTAGTTTGATTAATCTTTTTTCAAAGTCATCTCTAATTAAATGATACTTGATGTTGATGTGCTTTGTCCTTGAGTGCTGCACAGGATTCTCTGTGATTGAGATAGCACTGTTGTTGTCTATGTGGATGGGAGTATCTTTGAAGTTGAATCCATAGTCGAGCATCTTGACCATAGCAGCTTGCAGCAACAATGTATTCAGCTTCAGCAGTTGATGCAGACACATAGCATTGTTTCTTGCATTGCCAAGAGACTATCCTTCCACCAAGAAATTGACATCCCCCAGATGTAGACTTTGCAGTCATGTTGCAACCATCATAGTCAATATCTATATAAACATACAAATTGAAGTTAGAATTCTCTGGATACCAAATGCCAGTGATGGAGCACCTTTGAGATATCTTAAAATTCTCTTAACAGTGATTAGGTGCGACACCTTGGGGTTGGCTTGATATCTTGCAAAAATACATGTGACAAACATGATATCAGGCCTGCTAGCTATGAGGTACATATGAGACCCAATCATTGCCCTGTAGAGATGCTCATCAACACACTCCCCCTCAAGATCAGGTCCAAGGGAGTGGTTTCTGGCTATGGGTGTGTTAGCAACCTTACAATCAGTCATGTTGAACCTCTTAAGTATGTCTTGTACATACTTTGACTGACTTATGAAGATGCCATTGTCAACTTGCTTCACTTGAATTCCTAGAAAGAAATTGAGTTCCCACATGGCACTCATTTCAAACCTATCCTTCATTAGCTTCTCAAAGTCTTTGTAGAGATTTGGATTAGTTGACCCAAAGACAATGTCATCTACATATACTTGAACTAGCATTATGTCATTTTTTGTTCCTTTGTTGAAGAGAGTTCCATCAATGGTACCCCTTTTGTAGCCATGCTGACAGAGATACTGAGATAGAGTCTCATACCACTTCATTGGTGCTTGGTGCAGCCCATAAAGCGCTTTATCAAGCCTGCAGACATAATTAGGAAAATCAGGGTCTGCAAACCAAGCTGGTTGTCTGACATACACCTTTTCATCAATCACCCCATATAGAAAATCACACTTGACATCAAGCTGGTAGACCTTGAAGATGCAGCAAAAGCTAGGAATATCCTGACAGCTTCAAGTCTTGCTGTAGGAGCAAAAATATCTGTGTAGTCAATTCCTTCCTCTTAAGTATACCCTTGAACAAATAGTCTTTCTTTGTTCTTGATGATAAGTCCTCTATCATCTTTCTTATTCCTGAACACCCATTTGGTTCATGTGGTAGTCTTCCCTTGAGGAAAAGGACATAGGTTCCAAACCTTTTGCCTTTTGAATTGAAGCAGCTCCTCTTGCATAGCTTCAACCCCACTTTTGTCCTTTAGAGCCTCATCAATCTTCTTTGGCTCTATCTGGGATAAGAAGCAAGAGTGAAGACAAACATTTTCATCATGGGTTTATCCTCTTGTTCTTACCCCTGAATCAACATCTCCAATGATGTTTGTGGTAGGGTGAGACTTGTGGATCCTTAGTTGAGGGATCACAACAAGTTGCCTAGACAGATCTAAAATTAAGAAATTTTGATCTGGCATAGAGGATTCACCCTCCACATCAACACACTTATCAAGATTGAGTTGATCCAATGAGTGTGTAACATCATTGATGTTGTCTTCAATGGAGTGGTTGTCAGCATCAAGAAATTTTGATCACTTTTACCATCACTATTTCCTCTAGCATTTGAAGCTCCTTCATCTGAGTTTTATGCCTCTAAGCTGGAATTTGAAGGCACCCCAGAAGTATTAGAAGGATTTGTCATTGATGTGTTGGTAGAATCTTCATTTGTAGGACTAGTTACCACTGGGAATGTGCTTATTGAAAGTTATGTAGCATGAAGGTCTTCCTAGCTCAAATCTTGGGTCATGATCACCTGTAGGTAGAATATCTGTGCATCCTGAAACATGCTCACAAGATTTTTTAAAACGGTTGGTAACTAAATCAAGAACAAATAGCCAATCACGACTAGAACCTTTCACACTGGAAGTGTGCTTATTGAAAGTCACATTGGCTGACTCCTCAACTACTCTAGTTCTGAGATTGTATACTCTATAAGCCTTAGCTTGAGAACAATATCTAATAAAATGTCCATCATCTGATTTCTAAGCAAACTTGGCAATTTGACCTTTGGTATTCAAGATGGTGCAAGGACATCCAAATGACCTGAGAAAACCAATGAAAGGTTTCCTCTTGTGCTAAAGTTCATAAGGAGTCTTACCATGTGTCTTAACTACTAACACTGTTTTGCACATAGCAAGCAGTGTTCACTGCCTCTACCCACAAGGTGATGGGCAGTTTAGAGTCAGACAACATAGTTCTTGCAGCTTCAATTACCAACACCATTTTGCTGAGGAGTCCTGGGAGCACTATATTGTCTTGTAATACCTTTTTCATCACAAAATGTATCAAGGATTTGGTTTATGAATTCAGTTCCTTGATCACATCTTATGGTTTTGACCTTGTGATCACATTGATTCTCAATCTTTAAGATGAAATTCTTCAGAATCTTATAGGTCTCATCCTTAGTTCTAAGAAACAAGGCCCAAGTGAATCTTGTAAAGTCATCTGTGATCACCAAACAATAAGAGGTCCTTCCTAGACTCATTACACTTGTGGGGCCAAAGAGATCCATATGTAATAAGTGTAGGGGAGTAGTGATGGAGTTTCTTTCCTTTGGCTTGTGAGATAACTTGTGTTGCTTCCCTTTTAGGCATGCAACATAGTGGTCACCACTTGTAAACTCTTTCTTTGGCATTGCAGTTACCAAATCATTGTTAATTAGTTTATTCATGTTTTTAAAGTTTACATGTTTGGAGACTCCCGCGTGGATCTCAAACGCAAAGCAGAGCCATATAACATGTTGGAATTGTAAAGCTTGTACAATATCTTGCGTGTCATAGAACAGTGGCCACTTGTATAGAGTGTAAACATCTTCAGCAGACATGATTGTAAGCCACATTGGGTCAAATACCCTGATAGCCTCGACCTTACCTTCTTTTTTCAGAACTATGACCGCTTCCCCCGTCCTCCAGTCGTAATACCACCATTTAAAGTGTGGAGTAAAATCTTGAGGCATCTCCCGTAAAGGAATTTTAGACATTGTGCGTGGGGGACTCCACTTTAACACCACCTTAGGCCTTCGAGATATAGGATCAACTTCAGTCTTATGAATGAACCTCTTAGGTTGTTGAGGTCTAAAGTTGACCCATCTAGTGTGGTATTCTTTCTTCAATGATGTCTCAAACCAAACCGACATCTTCCATGGGTTGGCATACAAAAGATCTAAACAGGCCAATCTATTTAGCTTAAAACCAAGAAGAGTCTTCAGATCATGTGGATATCTGAAGTACTCAATCCCCTTCTCTCGTTTAACAGCATATACATCCAGATCTTCAAAATAGGCCCAATTGATGATCTTGCCTGACACTTTCTGATGCTTCTTTACTCGGTAAAGATTGGTGTAGGCATTCAGCTTTGGAGGTGCACGTTGTGCCTTCATTTCTGATAAACAAGCTGCCCATTCAGCCTTCTGTAGATCAACATTAGCATCTGTAGCTTGGGCTTTACTTTCATCCTTTGCTTTCTCTTTCTCTATCTCATCCAGCTTGTCAAAGGTATCACTGCCAAATGTTTCACCCAAGTCGGGGATAACGTTGCCCTCAGAGTCAGTGTACTGAGGATAGTAGTCAGACGTGACATCCTCGATCTCAATCTCATCCACACCTTGTAGCTCCTCGTCGCTCAAGACATCTACTTCCGGAGCATCTTTGACAAGCTCATCTGGATTTAGCCGAAACATATCTGCGAGCTGCTCGTCGGTCAGGGCGTGGATGATTTCTCCTTCCTCTAGAGTGTAGCTCATAGACCTTCTCACAATCCCATGCAAATCAAGAATCATAGTAAGTTGAGTCTTGACTTGCTGAAGGGGAACGACATCATAATCCTCAGTCTGTAGAGCTTCATTTTTGCCTTTATCGTGTGTCTCTTCAGTTGGAAGTGCCGAGGACGCGGCTCTTTTGGTGCGCCTCTCCTTTGCTGCTTGATTTGAGGCTGATGCAGATGCATCACCTTCTTGATCATCCTCCTCCTCATCATCATCTCTTTTTTCCTTTCCACTTCCTCCCGCTTCCTCGTCATTATCATCTTCTTCTGATTCATCATTCGTCGAATCATCATCATCATCTCCACCATCATCTCCATCATCCTTAATCTTCAAGGGCTCACCCTTTGTTCCCTTCAACCTCAACATAAGCTTTTTGTTCTTTTTCTCTAACCCCTCGATCCGCTTGACGAATGCCATGACAAGCTCATTTTAAGCCTTCAGGGCATGGTGAGCTCGAACTAAAGCTCTCTCATGAGCAGCGTTCTTCTCTGTAAGCTGAGCTATCTGCTTGCCTTGTGCGGTATTGATTGCCATCAGCTGATTCATTTTGTTGGCTCTCCGATCATATATCGCTAGCAGTTTGAGCATCAGTCTATTTAGACTCGCCAACTGTTCTTCTAACCCAACAGTGGGTAGAGTAGAGCCCTGTGTAGGTGGGAATTGGGTGGATGTGCCAGCTTGGGGAGTAGTGGGTGTAGTGGTGGATGTGGTGTAGATGGGAGTAGGAATGGAAGAGGATTGTGGTGGAACTGATTTGGGTATTGTGGGTGAGGTAGGTGTGAATGTATGAGTGGTGGTGGTGTGGGGAAAAGCGTTAGTGGCAGTGGCTGTGGTGATGGCAGTGGTTGTGGTGGTGAAGAACTGATCAAAGTAATCCTCTGCCTCTTACCCTTCTTGCCATGGGGTTGGGCCATCCTCTTCCTCTTGGAACACTTGGTTATCGGGGCTCCCCCTGAGCTAATCGGCTGGTCGGGTGTGTATGTAGGATGTGTGACATCAGTGTCACCACACTTAGTACCAGCTTGGCGTCCACCAACCGCCTCTTTCCCCTTCTCGATAGAAACAACCCGGCTCCCGACTCTCCTGGTGATAGGCTCATCATCAGACTCATCCCCTTCTTTTACCAAGAAGTCCTGGTGGAAAGCAGCTTGCTTAGATCCATCAGGAGCAGATGCAGTACTGTGTGGAGGTAGTGGAGATATGGTAGACGTGTCGGTGGCCCGTGATTGACTGGGGCCAGCATCTCCACCACCTTGACCATCATCATGGTCATCATCATCGTCGTCATCTTCGTCAGTAGGAACCACTATGGGCTCAATGTCTGAGTCACTGTCATCATGACCCCACTTCTTACGTGAGGGCACCACGTAATCCTCGTTGACCTGATTTCAGTTTCAAAGTACCTGAAGATGAATAGGATATCAGTTAGTATCACTATTTGAGAGTAATCATAATAATCGAAGTTTTTGACAGAGTGTCTGAGTATTAGGCGGTTTTTGAGAGTTTTTGAAGGGTGGTAGGGTATACGGCCGACTGACCCCCTTTTTATACTGTTTTAAGTTTCAGTCGTGCGACTGGACCCATACGCATGGTTCATTCATGCGACTGGGTTTCAGTCGTGCGACTGACTCAGACTACTTAATCCAGTCATACGGTTGGTTTATTCTTGTGATTCAATCGCATAGTTGACTCATACTCATGGTCCAATCGTGTGATTGGCTCATACTTATGGTCCAATCGTGCGATTGGCTCATACTTATGATTCAATCGTGCGATTGGCTCATAGTTATGAGTTTGACTTCATATATTTCCATACACCCAAAATATAACTTTAGATATATAACATTATGACCAATGATCATATCAGACATGACCTTTTTAACAGAGAATCATTTGATCACCTCAGACGTGATCCTTTTAATTGAGAGCCGATTGGTCACCTAAGACGTGACTTTTTTTTTTAATTTGTAATTCGCAGAGTTCATCTAGTTATATAGTCCGACATCGACGCAAATAAGATAACGAAAAGAGAAAACAACTTGAATTAAAGCAAAACAAGACATATTTTTGTGTTTTTGGTTTGAGGTGTATTGAAACCTTTTAAAAATCATCTAACCAATTTTTCTCCTGAGCAGAACAGCTTCAATTTATTTTTATCATCTCAGGAAGGATTCATATGGAATCATACAGGTATATCATAATCATTTGGGAGACTTTTATATGTACTTGGATACTAGATTCTTATTTGTCTAAGAGTCAATAGCACTTTCTGGAAATCATACTAGAGCTATAAGATGCACACAATGATTTTGACTGTCGAGAGTTGCAACCACGATGATTGTCAGTATATTTGCCCACTTAAATCCATACACAGATTTTTGACTCACATTGGTGATGTGTTAGGTTTTATTATTTCAACAAGCATTTGTGGATCCCACACTTATATGGTAATCAACATTCCTCATGAGATTTTTGAGCGGATCTACGAGTATTTGACAAGAAGAAACTATTCTAAGAGCTTTCAAAGAGATGTCAAGCCTCAGGTCAGTGCCATCGCACAACAGAGAGGCGCAAACAACAATGAATTCTAGAATATTTAGGTTATGCTTATCCTCAGGTCAGTGCCATCGCACAGCAGAGAGGCACACAACCTATCTTCTTGATAGAGCATTTTTTTCTTTTGCACATAACGCACCAACAACATTAGTCATTAACTTGATTGCGCTTAACAGTTTTTCCATGTGCTTTGCTCATTTTTATGGTCATCCGCACACATTTGTGGCGTTTATTTTGCTCGTCACCCCTTATTGGAAATGCGTTGATTGTGTTAACCAGGGATTAGATGAGAACCCACAGCAAGTTGAACAAATTAGTTTTAATTTGATTCACCAATGAAGTCTACTCGTCTATTTTGTTGAATATACCGACACATCATATAATGAACTAGCAACCCCTAGGCCTACTTTCTCTATGTTACCTCAGTAGGAGACTAGTTTACTATCATTTTTCCTTTATTTTGATTAGACTTCTCAGACTTGTAATTTGAATATAGCATTTTGATCATTCAAAAATTAGTTCCCTGTGTACTATCATTTTCCATAATTTTTGAATCAATATCACATATTTGATTTCTTTGCTTTCAGCTTATCTGCCCGCCCCCTTTTTTTTGTAAGTAATTAAATACTGAAACTAAACTATTCTCCCCCTAAAATTCTAAAACCGAAAATGTTTTTGTGTTTTTAGATTTTGAAAGACAGGAAAATAAAATTAAAAAATAAGAAAAATTTTTCGAACTAAGAACTCAATTCTTCTAAAATCATAGCACTTTTCTTTTTCACGCCATTGACCTCCAAAAGATATAAAAACCGAGGTTTGTCAAAAGCTTTTGTGTAGAGGTCGGCGCGTTGAAAATCTGTATTAATTTTAACAACATCGATTAATTGTTTTTCAAAACAGTCATGTATAAGTGATATTTAATACCGATGTGTTTAGTTTTTGGGTGTTGGACCGGATTTTTAGTGCAGCTATTGCAGCAGAATTATCAACAAAGATAGGGGTGTTAGAAAATTTCAAACCGTAGTCTCGCATTTGCTGTTGAATCCAAATGATTTGTGAACTACAACTTGCAGCAGCAACATATTCAGCTTCACATGTTGACAGAGCAACAGATGTCTGCTTCTTACACTGCCAGGTGACTAAGCGTCTTACAAAGAACTGACAACCCGCTGATGTTGACTTGTAATTCATCTTTCAACCACCATAGTCCGAGTCACTATACGCTGTAAGCTCAAAGTAATCATCATGAGGATACCACAACCCGAGTGTTAGAGTACCTTCAGATAACAAAGATCCTTTTTACCCCAGTTAGATGATTCACTTTTGGTTTAGCCTGATATCTGGAATAGAGACACGTGGCGTACATAATATCAGGACGAGAGGCTGTGAGGTACATCAGAGATCCGATCGTTCCTCGGTACATAGTGGCATCTACCAGATCACCATTTTCGTTGGGTGCCACATCGTGGTTCGTAGCAAGTGGAGTCCCAACAACCGTTACATTCTCCATGTCGAACCGGCTAAGGATATCTCCTACATATTTGGACTGATGCAGGAAGATTCCATTTGATGTCTGATCCACCTATAACCCAAGAAAGAACTTCATCTCTCCCATGGCACTCATCTCAAAATCAGCTTATAAACTATATCCCGAGGGGCTTGATGAAGCCCGTAAAGAGCCTTGTCCAGTTTATAAACTCTATCCCGATGATAAGGATCCTCAAATTCTCCGGGTTGACTGACGTACACCGTTTCACAAATTTCACCATGAAGGAATGCACTTTTCACATCCAATTGATAAACTTTGATCTTCAGGTAGGATGCATAGGCTAAGAAGATACGAATTGTTTCCATCCTTGCCACAGGTGCAAACACTTCATTGTAGTCAACGCCTTTGACTTGTCTAAAACCTTGAACGACAAGCCGAGCCTTGTTTCTTATTATAACCCCTTGGTCATCTTTCTTACACCTAAGAACCCATTTAGTGCCAATCACCTTTGCACCTTTTGGTCTGTCCACAAGAGACCATACTCCTAACTTCTTGAACTGAAGGAGTTCTTCTTGCATAGCACTAACTCATGCCTCATCGTTTAAAGCTTCACTTACATATTTTGGCCCAAATTGAGACACAAAACATCGATAAGCACCATCGTGTAGATATCCCTTTTCCATGACTGCGGCATAATCAGCTGAGTATAGCTGATTTCGTGTCTGAACTCCCGATATAATATCCCCGCTGATGTTGTCCAGGGCATGATGCACATTAACTCTAGTTCTGGGAGTGGTGGGAACAGCTACCTCATTTTCTAGATTTTGAATCCCAGGTTCAGTTTCTGTGGCTGTTGGAGTATGGGGTTCAGAATTTACAATGGCATCAACATCAGATGCTTGTGTACTTTCGGTAGTGGGAATCTGTTCCTCCTGGTCCACATTTGCAGTCTCCACTGCTTCATCATCAGAGGAAGACTCACTTACCTTAAGCTCTCCCCCTAAGGGGCTAGAATTATCGTCTAATGGAACCGATGATGTTGAGTCTAGTGTAGGAGTATTCCGAACATCGTACATCATTCGGGCAGATAACTCATCATCAGGATGAGAAGGAGGTAGATTGAAGGACTTGAAAAATCCATCATAGTCAAAGAAGAAGGAAGGTCCTTTGCCAGCAAGGGAGGTGGTGTATCTTTGGACATCAACATTGCACCATACCTCTACCTGACCCGTCGAGTTGTTATAAACTCTCTTGTCTGGTATACTATATCCGAGAAAGATACCTTCTTCTTCCTTCTCATAAAACTTCCCACTCTGAATTTTCTTTAACAACATGCAGGGTGCTCCAAATGGTTCTAGATACTCCAAGTTGGGTTTACATCGCTGGAGCAATTCATAACACGTTTTTCCATGACGTTTGACCACTAAGACTCAATTGAGAGTGTAGCATGCATTCGCCACTGCCTCGTTCCAGAATTGAATAGGCAGTTTAGAGTCGGCTAACATTGTCCTTGCTGTCTCTATCAAGCTCTGATTCTTTCTTTCAGCAACCCCATTCATCTGTGGAGTGTAGGCAGAAGTAAATTGATGAACAATTCCTTTGTCTCGACAGAATGCCTCCATCCACTAATTCTTGAACTCTGTTCCGTTGTCTGATCGAATTTTTCTTACTTTCAGCTTGTAGAGTGATTCCAATGTAGTAACTAGATGCTTGAATGATTCAAATGTCTCTGAATTGGCTTTCAGAAACATCACCCAAGAGAATCTTGAGTAATCATCAGTTACTACAAAGCAGTAACAATCTCTAGCAATGCTATTTGTGCTGATTGGGCCAAACAGATCCATGTGTAGAAGCTCGAGAGGAATGTCGATAGAATTAACTTTCATTACTTTGTGAGACTTCTTGGTCCGTTTCCCTTTCTTACATGCTACGTAGAAATCTGGGAGCTGGAAATTCTTGACTGTAACTCCATTCACCAAATCATTCTAAACCAAATGATTCATCTTCCTGGGATTAATGTGTCACATTCTCCTGTGCCAGGAGACTGAATCCTTCTCTGTTGCCTTTGACACAAAGCACTGGGGAGTAGACTCAGTTGTGGAGGATTTTGATAGATCCAAGACATACAGATCATGATATCTTGAAGCTGACATTAGAATTTTATCCTTCTCGATAACATACTCCTTCTTCAACATGTAGCACTTCTTGTTGTCCAACACAACCTTGAATCCCTTATCACAGATTTGGGAGACAGAAAGCAAGTTGTTTTGCAGTTGCTGAACGTAGTTGACCTTATCAAACTTCACTTTCTCGTTTCCCACTTCGCCTTGAGCGGTGATGTAACCTCCTTTATTCCTAGCAAATGATACGTGTCCTTCTTTAATTTGCTTGATGTTGAAAAGGAGAGACGAATTCCTTGTCATGTGCCTAGAAGCCCCACTATCAATAATCCAGGTATTAGTGATAGCGCTGTATCGGACACCCTGCACATACAAACGAATTGATTAGTTCAGGTTGGGACCCAAGCCTTAACCGGCTTGGGTGTCCCAGAGGTATCACACATCATGAACTCAACCCACTATCCTTCAGAGGACGAGGGCACATCTTTCTTCTTCTTGTTCTCACTAACAGACACATTACTTGGTTTTTCCTTCCATAAACCAGTTTTGTGTAATGCCTGTTTGTGGTAAACAGACGACTGGCTTATGGTTTGAACTTTAGGTTCACTAATAATCTTAGGTGTAACCTTAGGTGACACATCCTCGCATTGAGCTAATAATCTGTGTGGCCTTTGGTATCTTGGTGGAGTATTAGATCTAATTTTAGAAAATCTTGGTTTTTCATCAAAAAGTTCAATTTTCGTTTTAGGTGTCTGATAATAAGGACAATTTGGAGAGATATGTCCTCGTTTTCCACAACTGTAGCAGGATCTCCCTTCGACAGTTTGAGGAAAGTTTTGATGTGGGGTTGAGTTTGGTCGGGGTTTGAGATATGTCCGGTTGGGTTGTTTCTCTACCTTTTTAGATGTTTCACCTTCTTTAACAAACTTAATTGTTTTAACAGTTTGAATATCTTTCACTTTCATTTTATTAGGATTTTGATGATTAACACGATTAAGGTTCATTGGATTAGACCTTTTAGGTTCTAAAATAGACGTTTGTGAACCTGACCCTAATTTAACCTTTTCAATTTTATCACCCAAATCCTCAACAGGTATCTTATCTTTTGATTACAAAGTAGAATCCTTCTGTTTTGTGACAGATTTCACAGGTTTACCCGTAAAATCTGGATCACTGACCAGAGGAGTAGACATCACATGATCCTTTACTGGGTTATTATTAATTGGTCTACATTTAGTGTCCAAAAGGATTGCATGTGGTGGCGGTACTACCTTATATTCCAGATCTTCCCCGGCATTCCGTTCTTTCACTAGGTTCTGAACTATGTGAGAAGAACTTGCCAAACTGTGCAGTTTTTGTTTTAATGATTCAACTTCGACTTGCAAAACTACTGCAGGACCGGTGAAGGGCGGTCACTTACAACACAACAACACAAAGAGGAGATTAACCAAACTTAATCAAACAGTAAACTGGATTAACCACATGTATAATACTAAGAACACAAGTAATAAGTAAGAGATAGAACAAGAGAACACAAGTGATTGGTTTTCAAGGATGCAGTATATTGCTTTCTCAAGTTCTATTACAAGTGTTACAAAGCATAATGGAAAGATACAAGAACAAGGAATACTTATACTACAACCTACAGCCGGCCATACTTTGAAAGCCAGCTAGATACAATTGACTAGACAACTACAAAATCAATTGTAGAGTCAAAAGGCAGATTTTCCTTTTGACTAGTGACTATGACATGCCATAGCTCACATCCTAATATATTACAAAAAGGATAAAAGTACATAAAGTAGAAAGCGTGGACTCAAGACCTCAATGTACAGTTTACCAAAAGCATGGACCTTTCACCAACTCATGTAAGTTGGTGACTTTACAGAGTTGCAGCGGAAAGGTGGTCCAGCTTTATGTTAAAGTACATCAGATAAAGGCATATCTCTAAAAGTCTTCGGAAGACTTTGTCTTTGAAGCTTTGGAAGACTTCACTTTTGGCTTCGAAAGATATTGTTCTTGGTTTCGGAAGATTTTACACTTAGAATATTTCTAGTGCATGGTGTAAAACTTCCGAAGAATTTCTACTTCTGTTCTTTGGTGCATGCTTGCAGAGAGACTTTGGATGTTTTGGCTGCATTAGACTTATAGGAAATCTTACAAACTCCCCCTAGGCTGATGCTACCAAAACATTTAGAAGATCTTCAGATGTTTGTAGTCTTAAGCACAATGATGACCATACCTTTCTTCATTAGATGGTCAGGATCATTCAGACTCTCATAATATCTTCTCATCTCAAAGAGATCATGCAAAGGTAAGTCGATTATGTCTTGCCATGTATAGACATTCTCAACACCTTGATCTGTGATCACATGCCATCTCTCTGGATTAGTAGTGAAGGTCCAGGATAAGATGGGTGTCTCAGCTGCAAGAGGAGCCACTTGAATTGGAGTTGATTGGGCTGCCTCTTCATGCACTTCCTCAGGTTGATCTGACTCAGCCTGAGGTGTAGAGGTGGATGATTCAGGCTTTTTCTTCTTAGACATTGGTTTAGAAGCCATCCTCTTCTTCCTCTTAGAAGACTTTAACTGAAAAGACTGGTCTGCAGCACCTTGTTGATCATCCTTGTCTTTCTCAGTTGGGTGTTCCTCCCTCACAGGTTCAGAAGGAGAGGGAGTATAGCCCTGATATGGATCAGAAGATGAAGGTTGCTGAGACTCAGTAGGAGGTCCAGGTTGTGTTGTCTCAGGTTGTTCAACCTTAACCTCCACTTCAGGTGGGATTTGACTTGGAGAAGAGTATAAGTCAATCAATTCTCCACTCCTGATCTTCTGCTTGATTACCCTGATATGCTCATCCATTGTGGATAGAGACATAGGGCCAAGTCTCATTCCGGAGAATCCATACAGCTTCAAGAAGCTCATCATCCTTTGTGTGTCAGTAGACTTTTTCATACTCTTTTGGATGATAGCTCTTAACTTTGCAGCATTTTCCCTCATCTTTCTCTTTGTTGCATTTTGTTCTTTGAGCATTTGAAGTTCAAGCTGTTTGACATACTCAAACTCAATGTACTCAAAGGACAAGGGAAGAAGTACAGATGCCTGGTAGAGACCTGTGGCACTCAGGTAGTTGATCATGTTTTGTCTATCTGTTTCCTTGTCTACCTGAGGTTCTTGTGTAGATGCCACAGTCTCTTGCACAGGGCTTTCTTGAACTAGGGAGAGAGTTGGAGCATGCTTGTATAATCTTTTCTGTCTCTTCTCTTCTTTGAATTGGAAAAGTAATCTTGCATCCTATTTTTCCGTCATTTCTCTTGACACTTCCATGTCAGCGACTTCATTTAATTGCTCTAAGGGGAGAGATATAATCTCATCTATGCCATAGTTCTTGGTCTGCAGGTAAGTAATCCTGACTGCCCTCAACTCATCATCTTGAGTGTTTGGTCTAGGGGCAGCCCTGATTGCAGCTTGCATAAATCCTGAAGACCCAGAGGAACTTTCTCCCCTTAGCTTCCTCTTCCTCTCTCTCTCCTCCTCCTCAATCTCCTCAGGAGTCAAAATCCTTTTCCCTTTGTCACCCACAAACCTTTGTGACTCAGGGTGGATAGAGGTTTGGCCTTTATTGCTTGGTGTAGCATCCATGCTCTGGCTAGAGAGAGAGGCTGTGAAACACCTTCACCAGCAGGGGTTTCACCGAGGGAATGAATTTCTGAAGCAGTTGTTGGTGTGATAGGGCTCTCAGGCTCTATCACTGGGCCTTCAGCCAAGGTTTTCCCTTTGAAACTAATCTCAGGGTCTGCCTCAGCATCCAGTTGACCAATGACATTACCTGATTGCCTTTGTCTCCTTCTTAGGCTGAACTCTTCAGTAATTCTGTCTTGAATTCTGAGTGCTAACCTTTCAGCTTGTCTTGATTTGCTTGGATTGACAAGTGGCATGTTGATCAGGTCAAGACCTTCATGTCTGAAAATCAAATACTTCTTGTTGCCCTTGAACTCTGTGAAGAATGAAGGCTCTTCTATCAGACCTCCACCCAGTAATGTAGTTTGAAGTTCCTTGAGGTGGGGATGACATAGCCCTTGGAATTCCTTCCTCAAAGAGACTCCTGATGATAGAGTCTATAGATTCCACATTAATGTGAACTTGAGGAAGTTGCTGAGTATGCACAATTGCAAGTGAGGATGATGAGTCCTCAATGTCCATACTCTCTGAAGAACTCCCAGGTTCTATGACTGTAATGACTTTCTCCTCCTTTTTGGTAGCATCACCCTCTTGCATAGGTGAGCCAGAGGTTAGGTCAACCACATTCACATGTTCTTGTGTTCCTGGTTGAGCTCTTCTTAAAGGTCTCCCAGCTAGTTTTTCCCTGAGATGTGATATCTCAAGTTACCGATCATTGACCCTATTTTGAAGGGTAGTCACCTGAGATTCAAGGTGACTAACCTTATAGACTAAATAGGAGCATGTTTTTGAAAGTTTTTACACCTTTAGTCTCAGATTCCCCTCTTCTTCATCAGAAGAATCATTGGGAGATGAGATGATTGGACCAAAGTCCTCTCTCTCACCACCAGCTTCAGGTTTTTGGCTGCTGGATTTCCTCTGCACATTGACATCCTCAGTTGCCATGGTTGAGGTCTTAATAATGTAATCACTTGTAGAAGTGAGAGCCTCTTCCACATGGATATCCTGAACAGGTTCAGAAGTATCCACCTCAGTTATGGGTGACTGATGTGGGCTAGACTGAGGAGATTCAGGAGTACTCATCTCTTTTTGAGTAGGGGAAGAGAAGAGAGACTCATGGTACTCACTGAAACCTACGTCTTCATCAGTATAGAATGAGAGGTTGGGAATGGGTTGATTTAGATCTAAAGGCTGGGGATGGTAACTGTCCCCTGAAGGTTGTTCACTTGAGTGTTGAGACTCAGCGTGAAGGCTTAAGGTAGTTGGGCTTGTGAGCTCATCAGGGTGAGCATGATGAACCTCAACCCTAATTGTTGAAGAGATAGGAGTGGTTTGCTCCTCAGGGGAAGTGGGAGCTCTAGTTTCCACTTCCCTATGTATTAGTGAGTATATGGGGACCTGCACAGACTCAATAGCTTTAGCAGGGGTTCGTTTGGATTTTCTTTGGTAGGTGAGGGTTACTTGGGGCCTTTTTGGTGGTTGAGAGGTAGAAGGTGTGGGTTCAACACTAGCTTGTGTTGCTAGGTTGTCACCTTGAGCAATGAGCTCTAACATTTTTGGAACTAGGGATGTTTCTACCCCTGAGAAGCCTACAGTTGGCTTCTTCATGATTTTAAAGATGTCGGGCTTCATCTGTCTCAATTTAAGAATAGTATCTGTTTCTATCAACTGGGAGCCCAGTTCACAGTTGAGAATGTGTTAAACATATCTAGGAAACATATAATACTCTAAGGAGTCCAAGTTAGCAAGCAAATTTGTATAGACAAATTGAGAGTACCATAACTTGACCCCTTGAACCATTCCATGTACTATGAAGGAGAGATCTTCAGGAATCTGGTCCCACCCTCCATGCTTGTTTGACAAGCTGTGGATAACCACATGAAGCAGGCATTTCCACTGGGATAAGACCTTCCCTTTCTTGAAGGTCTTTACAGAGAAATCTCCCTCATAGCCCATCTGCTCAAAGGAATGATTTATAGCTTCCTTTGGGAAGGACAACTCACCTCCTTCATCATCCAACTGCAAGTGAGTGTTTATGATGGCCGGAGTGATGAAGATTGTCCTCCCTTGCACTGTGGTAGACAGTGCCTTCTCCCCATCCATGATGACCTCTTGGCAGGTCTTCCAAAATTCAAGCAGATGATCCTCATAGAGAGTAGGATCAATGGTTAGGGAGGTGGAGTAATTTGATAGAGCTAAGAAACGACAAATCTCTGAGAAACTATCATCTTTCTCAGAGCTTAACAGAGCAACCTGGTTGTGTTGCATGTGAAGTTGCATGGCGAAATCTGGGTTGTTTCTGCGGTCAAGGTTGGCCATTTTAGAAGCTTAAGGATGAGGAAGAGGAAAAGCAAAGGCGGTTTGGGAGAAACTAGGTTTGAAGAATAGTAAAATTGATGAAGAATGTGACAACCGGCCTTCAGGTCGTTACTCTAACCCTAATCTACTTGCGTCATTACCCGTCTTATGAGTAGTAATAATAGAAACAATCTAACTCTATCAGTGAATTTGGAATCTTCATCCAAGGTAGGAGAGGGCACTTCTGGAGCAGCTGATACTGAAGCAAGGGAACAAGAGATCCCAAGAGAAGATGCTGGAAGAAATGAGGAAGATGATATTGTTGAAGCAGGGTTTGTTAACCTACAGTTTGATTTTGATAAGGACATTGTGGGAGAAGAAGTGGTCATTACAGCTACTAATGAGGAAGTATCAGATAAAGGAAAAGGGTTGATTGATGAAGAAGAGGAGGATGAGCAGTTGGTTGATTATGATTCTGAACCGAAGTTCTATGAAGTAGATGAGAGACCTTTGGTGTATGTGGCTAAGAAGGGAGATGATGAAAATGATGTGTTTGAGATGGATAAGAGTGATTGGTTGGTAAAGGAGAAGGAGGCTGAAGAACTTACTCCTTTGTTTCAAAATATGGAGAGTTTAAGCAGAAAAGAGGCAGACAAGAAGATAATCAGTTGGTGTTATAATCCTTTCTTAAATATGTTTTTGATTAAAAGAAGAGGATGTAATATTAGTTACATGCTCAAGAGGAAGGCGTTTAAGACCTTGCCTAAATGGGATCTGAGACGGTTGGCTACCTTGCCTTTGATTAATGCTCATTTAAGTGAAAGAGCAGTATTTCTTGAGAAGGAAATTAAAAATGGCCTTAATGATAATTTGAGACATTTGGATATATGAAGGCTGAACGAAAAAGGTCGAAGAAAGATTAAGACTGGGAAACTGGGAAAGGGAGGATTGTTTTGAGAGTCAAACCACCTAAGACTGTAAACAGAGTAAGATTGGCTGATCCTCTTCCTCCACGTTTACAGGACTTTGAAAAGTGGTTCTATGATAATAACACTGGTGAGGTTGTGATTAGAGCCAAACAAGGAAAAGAGTTTAGGGTGTTTGACCCAATGGAGTTATTCAGTTTCTGTGATGAAGATCTCTTGATTCTTTGTGAAAATCATATAAAGGCTGGGGCAGGAGAGGAAACACGAAAGGAGGCAAGCTTGTTTATGAATGTGGCGAACAAAATAAGAGGAGTACGGGCAGAGGTAAAGAGTTTGGCTGAAAAGGTGAGAGCACAAGATGACTTTACCATGGATGTTCAAGACATGACCAGGCAGTTTGCTAGAGCTAGTGGTCATTCGGAGGAAGCTGGTGATGCAGGAATTAACCTTGGAGAATCAGTGGCTGAAGCTTCTAAAGACGTTGCTGCAGGAGGGGATGAAGATAGACCAACAGCAGCTGAGGAAACGGGAGCTGAAGAGTCAAACCAAGAGCAGTGAAGATAGTGAGGTCCAACCTAGGGGGAGTATTGAAGATCATGTTAGGTTGGACTCACTTTAGTATAGTTGTTTACTTTACATTGTAATAGGACTTTTGTTAGTTTCATTTTGTATTTTGTTAGTAATTAGCAGTTTTGGCAGTCCAGCGAAACTGTGAGCGAATCTATAGTTTCGCTCACAGTTTGCTGTTTTGGTTCACCCGGCGAACTTGTGTTCTGCCGGGCGAAACTATAGTTTCGGCATGACAGTTTCGCTGGTAGCGAAACTGTCAGCGAAACTATGACTGCTATATATACTATTGTCATTTCATTTTGCATGATAAGTTTTGCAAAACCCTAATCGTGGAATTCTGTTGCAAACTATCATTTTCAAGCAGTTACTCCATTGAAATACAATTGTGCTTATTGTTATTGATTGTGAAAAAAAAAATTGTAACTCCAGGAACATCAAACTTGAATCAAATCATGAAGAATTAGATCAAAATATGATAATCACAATCAAAACCCCTTTGATCTTCAATTAGATTGCAAAATATGTGTTTACAAATAATCCCTCAATCTATTGGTCAAGCAACCATCCACCTAATTCTAATTACAATTAGGCTATTTATAGTCTAGTTTAAGTTTCCATATTTACACATAACCCCCTAGACTATATATTTAGACTAAAACATGCCTCAAAGAAAGTAAAATATATTTTGTTCACACAAAATATATTTATTACAATAAAACTCCTAGTCATCTAAATCTTCAACGTCTCGTCTTGGTTGCTCGTCTTGAACGTGTCGGGTTTAACTTTTGTTGACTTTGACCGTGACGTTGACTTTGGTTGACTTTCACTGTGTTGAAAATATAGACTATCTTTTACAGCTCCAACAATACTCCCCCTTAGTCTATCATTATCAACTTCTTCAAACGAAATCAGCATCGAGAAGTCAACAGTAGAAAGATCTTCAATTTAAAGTTTTTTGAATTTGATGAGAAAAGTTATTCATCTCATAAGCTCCCCCTATTTATATGCTCCCCCTTTTTGAGTGCATCCTTTGTGAGGATATTGGAACAACTTACCCGAATCTCTAATCTCGAGTGCTTCAAAAGATGTAGGAGGAGGATTCCTTGCTCGGTATCTTCTGCAAACTTGAGGAACAGGTTTTCTGATCAGGTACACTGCTCAACTGATGATCGGCCATCACTTACAGCAAAAATCTGAAACACATTCTCAAACACAATCTCGACATTTCAAATTAGATCATTTCATTTTAACAAAATAAACCCGTGTTTATCTGTGTGTGAAAAACAAGCGAATCCGTGTTCGTTTGTACGCAATTTCTGTGAAATGCATGAAAAATGATAAAATGTAATCAGCATAATATGGAAGACCTAAGAGAAATTAAAATGAAATTTTATTATAATATTTTTTTTATATTATATACATTTCTTATAACATTTTTTTATCTATTATTTTTATTTGTTTTTTTTAAACATTTAAAACCAAGAACTGAATTGATCATGAGATCACATCCTCAAGATATACTTTAGCACAAAGATGAATTTAATCATCGACAAGCAATGAGATCACACTGATAACTGAATCTAATCACAGTCTTTAAATGATTTTGAAATTCTCAAACAGATCAATAATGATTGCTGATATGTTTGTCCACTTAAACTCATGCCCTATCTTTTTCAACAAGCAGTAAATGATTCATTAAGGTTCGATTAAATGCTTTAGAATGCTAGGACCCCACAATCATTTGGCAAAACCCTCACCCAACCTCAGGATTTCTTGAATTTGTTAACGATCTTTACAGAGCAAGGCTTGTACATTAGTGTGCAAATGATTATCGACAGAATATTGCATTCTGTGATGAATTCATCATTTAGATAATTTGACACTACTTAGACCAAAATGGTGAGAGCTCCAGGTCTATACTCACGTATAACAAAGGAGATGACCATTTAATCATGTGCCGATGAGAGCTCTAGGTCAGTACTATCGTACAGCAGAGGAGATCATCACTCCAGGTCAGTACTTCCGTACAGCAGAGGAGTTTAGCACAAATACAAGACACATAAATACACCAGACATGACTCAAAGCTATGACATATATGATTTGTATCATGGTGGGTGAAAGATCAATTCTCAATCCAATTTTTTGTCGGGACTCAGTTTTTGTGCAGGCCAAAATGATTGCGTAAATCCAGCCATCCTTAAGCATGATGTTTTAATTTAAATCATTATGCTGCTGTCTACTTTATTCTTCAGGCTGAGTCTACCAAACATATCATTAAAGAATCTGTTTGTTTTTCTATTATTTGCAATTAAAAATAAGATGTAAATCAGATAACAGCATCAGTTACTATCATTTCTCATTTTTAACGCAAGTCATGCAGAAACAAGCATTTTAAGATGATATACAATCATTTCACAGTCATCTCGAATCAAGTTCTCAGTACACTTTTCATTTTTATTTACTTATACTCTCCCCCTAAATTTTATTTTTGCAAAAATTTTATTTTTTAAAATTTTTTTTTTATATATATTTTTTTATATTTTTTATATTTTTTATTTTTTTTTTTTTAATTTTTTTTATAAAACTGTACAAAAATAAAAATTTATCAAAGAAGATCTTCCAAACTATACTGATTATCAAGATAAGAAATGAATTGTCAAGAAATATGCAGTGATTGTGAAGTGAGAACTGTGATTATGTAGATAAGAATCTAGATTGTGGATAAAATACCATGATCTTAACCTGTTTGTTCCGCCTCAAATTTGAATTAGGAACAATCCCTGTCAGTAAACCGAATTACTAACAGTCCTCTTGAATTGTTCCTGCACTTAAAAACAAATTAGTTTGAAAGGGGAACCCAGGCCATCGTAGTCCTGGAAGTTCCTTTTTCATCAAGATAAGTAACAAGCTTCTGCACACAACCGTTTAAACAATCGGGGATTGTTGTATCCTTCTTTTTAATTTGCCAAATTTGTTTTGGTTCAATTAACTTGGATTTGAATGAATTAAATTTGGAAATCATTTTCTGTTTAAGACCAGAAGGAAAAGAATTTGGTTTTGAAGCTTTGGTCATTTTCATCTTTGTATCATGTGAAACCGGCTTCACATGAAAAGGTTTGGATGGAGGGTTTTTCATCCAACCATTTAAAGATGTGTGTTGTTTACCTCTTGATGCAGAGAAGCAACCCGTGTTGCCTTTACCGTCTGGAACATTGTTTTTAGACTTACATTCGGATAAGCAATTTGTTTTGGCTTTACCATTCGTAGCAAGCCTTTGAGGACTTTTTTTTACCACATGACCTTCTTTTCCACACTCAAAACAAGCCTTGAATGGCTTTTGATGCTTGACTGAACCGTGTGATGCAGGTGGGGATGAGGATTGCTTTGAACTTGTAGCAGATTCTTGCTTGTTTTGGCATTTGCTATGCTGAACAGGGAATGAGATCTTCACTGATTGACTGGGTTGCTTTGCAATTGGAGAAGAGATCCGTATTGGTCTTGATTTCGCTTTTGGAAGCTTTTGTGACTTGACAATGTTAGGAGACATCTTGATCTGTGAGGAACCAACATGCACCTCTGTGATTGATTCAACATCTGAGCTTGTCCAGTCTCGTATACACAGATCATTCTCCAACGGATCTTGATTGACATCTCCTATCGTGTTGGCTTCGCTTGTAGGATTCTCATTGCCTGATGATTCAACAACTGTTCCTTCTTTGACAAACCTGACGGGAACAAACGAAGGAATGTTACCTGATTTGAATTTGTTGAAGAAAGTTGGAGAAGAAACTGATATTGGTGTTTGAGCATCAGAAGTGGAATCGTCATTAATCTTCTTATCAGACCCTTGCTTGAGGAATCCCAAACCTACAGGAGAATCCTGCACATCTCTAACCTCTTTAAGATTAACACTGCTTAGACCTGCATTTAAACGATTAGTTTCTGCAGCTTCAATCAAATCATTTGTTGAATGAGGTCTGGGAATTGGTGAATAACATAAAGTAGAAGGAGGTGGATCTGAATTAAATACAGTTTCACCATCAGATTTATATCCAATCCCATGTTTTACCCGCACCCCTTGTTGTTTAGCAATAAGCTCATCCTTTTTCATGTGTGAAAGGGTCCATTTATCAAGCTTTGTTTGAAGCTGAGTTGTTTCAAATTGAGCTAAAACAGCCCTTTCTTTCAAAATATTAATTTCAACGTTACGCTCCAAAATGTTTCTTCTTAAAAGATCATTTTCAGCCAATGCTTCATTAAGTTTTCTTGAAAAAGCAATTTCATTTTTCTTTAATTCCTGATTGATTGTTTTTAATTCTTTTTCATTTTCCATTAACAATCTGTTTGCCTTATAAATCCCAAATAACCGGATTTTGCATGACGAAGAACACATATCCTGAACAGTCTCATAAGGAAGACTCATGATAGTTCGTTTTGCAGCTAAGCTCTTTTCACAGTTGCAAGCCCATGTGATTTCTTGTTGTTCCTCTTCTTTGACCTTCAGCATCTTGTCAACCTCAAACTCTTTCTCTCTTTTATCAGCTTTTCCAGCCTTATCATCATCGGTTCTCATAGACTCTGGTTTACTGTCATTGTCGACTCTTAAAGCTTCACGATTCTCTTCAACAGTTTCTCTGAATTTAGAGTTTAAATCTGAATCAGTTCTCAATAACTTCAACTTTTCAATCATCTCTGTTTTGTAATCAAGTATGCTTGTTACAGAAGACACAAGATCAGTATTAAGCGCGTTGGTTTGATGTGGGAACACGGCTTGCTGAAATTTGTTTCTTTGGATATCCAACTCGAGAGATTTTAGCTTGTTGATCATATCCATAAGTTTTGTGTCGACATAACCTCTTTCTTGCTTCAGCATTTTAACTTGATGATTCTATGCAAACGGAAGAGAGTCTAGAAGCTTTTGAATCTATTCATGATTACTGAGATCAGGAACATGCATCTTTAGATTATTTGCCACCTTTAAAAATCGATCAATCAAATCTGATAATTTTTCTTTCTTTATTGCTGCAAAAGAATCAAACCGGCTTTGTGCCGTTGTGAGATTATCTGATTTAAAATCTTCTGAAGATGACATGATTGTACAAATCTTTGAACAATTAAGCGTCCCAAAAATATTTTTCCCAAAAAAGTTTAGAATAATTCTCCCCCGGGAAAAATATATTCTTTTTAAATGTCACGCTAGACAATCTTAGCAACTGGGGTCAATCTTAGCAACTAATTTAATCCCAACTAAAGGGAAAAAGTCATCTTTAACATTCAAATTTCGCTGAAGAAATGATAATTTCGCCGAATTTATAGTTCCGCTGAGCTAGTTTCGCTGATAACTCTAGTTTCGCTGAGCTGACAGTAGTTTCGCTGGCAATTTCGGCAGCACTTTCGCTAGCCAAATGCTTTAGATTGCTTAGTTTCGCCGACAATTTCGCACAAAACCAGCTTGAACTTTCGTTCAAAGATACTTTCGGCAGCAATTTCGCTTGTAATATGCACACAAGCACTTTTGAACTTTCGTTCAAGATCACTACTTTCGCTGAGATGCTGAAATTAACTACAAAGTGTAAAACACTTGTAGTTTCGCTGAAAGAACAAGCAGTTTCGCTGGAAGAACTTGTAATTTCGCTGAACGAAGCTGAAACCCTTTTTCAACACGAAATCAATCTGAAATCGCCCAAATCTCAATGGATTTGAAATCTGATGATTAACAGAGCTTTCCCAACCAATAACAAGCAAACTTCAATCAATTTCCATATCAATAACACTCAAATCTAATCCGAATTTGATGAAAACTTGATATTGAACAAAAACAACCAAAACCTCAACTTCTCTCTCTAAAATCTTCAAATCTTCAGTGAATTTGATCCAAAATGGCTCTGATACCAAATTGTAACTCCAGGAACATCAAACTTGAATCAAATCATGAAGAATTAGATCAAAATATGATAATCACAATCAAAACCCCTTTGATCTTCAATTAGATTGCAAAATATGTGTTTACAAATAATCCCTCAATCTATTGATCATGCAACCATCCACCTAATTCTAATTACAATTAGGCTATTTATAGTCTAGTTTAAGTTTCCATATTTACACATAACCCCCTAGACTATATATTTAGACTAAAACATGCCTCAAAGAAAGTAAAATATATTTTGTTCACACAAAATATATTTATTACAATAAAACTCCTAGTCATCTAAATCTTCAACGTCTCGTCTTGGTTGCTCGTCTCGAACGTGTCAGGTTTGACTTTTGTTGACTTTGACCGTGACATTGACTTTGGTTGACTTTCACTGTGTTGAAAATATAGACTATCTTTTACAGCTCCAACAGAATCATCTTTTGCTATTGGTTCCATTTTATGATTTCATGTGATTTTAGTGACTTTTAGTTAATTTAAGTTTTACCTTCTTAAAACATGGTGTCCCAGGAATGTTAACTAGCCACCCTTGCAAAGCTAAATCTCAAGTGAAACAATTAAAATGTGTACATACACACTCATAATTCGGTCAAAGACATGCATGTGCATGCACAACACTTAACAATTAACTAAACCTTACCACCTAAAATACTACCCAATACTACAAATTAATACTACACATAATATTATTTAGCATTAAAATTTAATCAAAATTTGCCCCACAAGAGGCCAAAATCGGCCGTCCCACTCCCTCCACTCATCTCCCCTCTACACCACCAACACTCTCACCATACACCTTCCATGCAAATCCCGTTCAACTCTACACCTCTTCTCTCTTCCTCTCGAAATCTCACCAGCTGAACACACTCCAAAAACACACACAAAGCTTATTCTCTCTAGAGTTCCAGCCTTGTTCATCGAAGAACAAGGCATACGCATTCTCGGCCAGCCTAAAACCGCAAGAAGGTGGCCATACTCGTGAGCTTTTGATACACACCTGCATCTTGTCCGACTTTTCTAGCCTTGTCCAAGGAGATTCGAGCCATCCAATACCATCTACACCCTCCAAAACGTGAACAATACCAAGTGTAAGCTTCATGTCACCCGAAAATGGTCCATTTCATGTGTTTTCTTCACTTCTCTTTTAAAAACACCTCCTCTCTTTGTTGTAGCAGAAACCCGACACCATTATCTTGTTCTTGAGGAGCTTTCAACTTCACAAAAGGTATCTCATACGTTATATTGGTCATTCTTGAGGTGGAAACCGATTTCTACCATGAAAACCCTCTTTTTGGGTGTTTTGCATCATCTAACTTGTTTATCTTGAAACCCTTTGAAGAAAAACATGTAATTTGCTTACTAATGGTTCAAAAGACTTCTAATAACCTGTTTTGAAAGTTACAAAAGGGTATACACCATGAACATGTGGTTATAGCACGAGTTACACCTTAAAAACCTTCTTTCTACATGAAATAACACTATTTAAGCACTTGTTTGAAAGCCCTCTCAACCAAGGTTTATAACCTGCTCATGAACGACTTTGGAACACCCTAATAATCTGATATTAAAGTCATATAAGGTTTTAGTAATGTTTAAACGCAAGTTGTACGGATTTACACATGTCTTATGGTCGGTTATGGCTAAATCATTAAGTTGATGGTTCATTGTTGCGTTGGGTGACCTAGCCGTGAGTTTGGGACATGATTTCAGAAAGTTTTGATGAATATTAAGTGTGTGATAAATGGTTAATCTTTGAAATTAAAGACATGTTAAGATTAGACCCACTTTAGTCATTTTCGAGACCCGAAACATGGTAAAACAATCTTAAAAATAGTAAAACATGGATTTAACCATCTTGAAAAGTATTTGCAGGATCGGGTTTGTCACTTAAACACTTGTGATTCTCTCAAACTCGCTTATAATAACACTCAAATCAGATGAAGCAATGCCTTTAACAAGAGTTGATAATAATATAATAAGTAATCAAAGGAACAAGCAGAAATATATTTTCAAGGTACTTGTATATATTACTTCTCAACTCAAGATTACAAGACACTTACAAGAGTTACAATGAGAAACTATATATACTAGATCCTACAGCCGGTTATACTTGATACCAGCTGGAAACCTAAGACTAAAGCATATACTACAATGCTATAGTTAAGGTATCTTAGATAAAGTATTATCTAAGATATGGTAGTCATGACATGTCCATGACTTACCTTTTGTCACCAACTAAAGATGGCAGCTGTACTTAACATAAAAAGGTAAACAGTGGATTAAAGTATGGTCAACTACATGGCTTTTGAGAAAACGCCATGCAGTATATTAGAGATTTGCAGCGGAGTGTCAGACAGGCCATACTTATGTCCACTGGATAATAGGAGTGTCTTCCGAAGGTTAACTGGCTTTGGAAGAACAAGTTGTTAATCCAGGAACATCAAACTTGAATCAAATCATGAAGAATTAGATCAAAATATAATAATCACAATCAAAACCCCTTTGATCTCTATTGATTGCTAATAATATTGTTTACAAGTAAAACCCTCAATCAATTGGTCATGCAACCATTAACCAAAACCTAATGACAATTAACCTATTTATAGTCTAGACTAAGATTCACTAATTGCACTTAACTCCCTAGACTTAGGCTAATTAATACAAAATTACATACTAAGCATAAAAATGACTAAAACAAGATAAAATATATTTTGTTCACACAAAATATATTTATTACAATAAAACTCCTAGTCATTTAAATCTTCAACGTCTTGTCTCGGTTCCTCGTCTCGAGCGTGTCGGGTTTGACTTTTGTTGACTTTGACCATGACGTTGACTTTTGTTGACTTTCATTGTGTTGATAATATAGACTATCTTTTCCAGCTCCAACAATACTCCCCCTTAGTCTATCATTATCAACGTCTTCATATGAATTCAGCCCTGAGAAATCAACACTAGAAAGATCTTCAATTTGAATCTTTCTGAATCTGATGAGAAAGATTTTTCATCTCATAAGCTCCCCCTATTTATATGCTCCCCCTTTTCGAGTGCAAACTTTACAAGGATGTTGGAACAAGTTTCCCAAATCTCTAATCTTGAGTGCTTTAGAAGATGTAGGAGGAGGATTCCTAGCTCGGTATCTTCTGCAAACTTGAGGAACAGGTTCTCTGATCAAGTACACTGCTCAATTGATGATCGGCCATCACTTAAAGCAAAAATCTGAAACACATTCACAAACACAATCTCGACATTTCTAATTAGATCATTTCATTTTAACAAAATAAACCCGTGTTTATCTGTGTTTGAAAACAAGCGATCTCGTGTTAGTTTGTGCTCAGTTTGTATGAAATGCATGAAAAATAATAAAATGTAATCAGCATAATTTGGAAGACCTAAATGAATATTGAAATGAAAATTTATTATAATTTTTTTTATTATATACATATATTATAACATTTTTTTTTTCTATATGTATATTTTTTTTGTTTTTGTTTTTGTTTTTTTTTTGTTTTTGTTTTTTTTACTTTTTTTTTAAACCGAGAACTGAATCGATCATGAGATCATATCCTCAAGATATACTTTAGCACAAAGATAAACTTAATCATCGACAAGCAATGAGATCATACTGATAACTGAATATAATCACAGTCTTTGAATGATTTTTGAAATTGTCAAACAGATCAATAACGATTGCTGGTATGTTTGTCCACTTAAACTCATGCCCTATCTTTTTCAACAAGCACAAGATGATTCGTTAAGATTCGATTAAATGCTTTAGAATGCTAGGACCCCACAATCATTTGGCGAAAACCCTCACCCAACCTCAGGATTTCTTGAATTTTGTAACGATCTTTACAGAGCAAGGTTTGTACATTAGTGTGCAAGTGATTATCGACAGAATATTGCATTCTATGATGAATTCATCATTTAGATAATTTGACACTACTTAGACCAAAATGGTGAGAGCTCCAGGTCTATACTCACGTATAACAAAGGAGATGACCATTTAATCATGTGCCGATGAGAGCTCCAGGTCATTACTATCGTACAGCAGAGGAGATCATCACTCCAGGTCAGTACTTCCGTACAGCAGAGGAGATTAGCACAAATACAAGACACATAAATACACCAATCATGACTCAAAGATATGGCTTATATGATTTGTATCATAGTGGGAGAAAGATCAATTCTCAATCCAATTTTTGTCGGGACTCAGTTTTTGTGCAGGCCAAAATGATTGCGTAAATCCAGACATCCTTAAGCATGATGTTTTAATTTAAATCATTATGCTGTTGTCTACTTTATTCTTCAGGCTGAGTCTACCAAGCATATCATTAAAGAATCTGTTTGTTTTTCTATTATTTGTAATTAAAAATAAGATGTAAATCAGATAACAGCATCAGTTACTATCATTTCTCATTTTAAAAACGCAAGTCATGCAAAAACAAGCATTTCAAGAAAATATACAATCATTTCTCAATCATCTCGAATCAAGTTCTCAGTACACTTTTCATTTTTATTTACTTATATTCTCCCCCTAAATTTTTATTTTTGCAAACTTTTCTTTTTTTTTATTTTTATTTATTTATTTTTATTTTTATTTTATTTTTTTAATTTTTTTTTTATTTTTTATTTTTATAAAACTGTACAAAAAAAAAAATTTATCAAAGAAGGTCTTCCAAACTACACTGATATGATGATAAAAAATGAATTCTCAAGAAATATGCAGTGATTGTGAAGTGAGAACGGTGATTGTGCATATAAATATCCAGATTGTGGATAAAATACCATGACCTTAACCTGTTTGTTCCGCCTCAAATTTGAATTAGGAACAATCTCTGTCAGTAAACCGGATTACTAACAGTCCTCCTGAATTGTTCCTGCACTCATTAACAAATTAGTTTGAAAGGGGAACCCAGTCCATCGAAGTCCTGGGTGTTCCTTTTGCAACGGCAGAAGTAACCTGCTTCAACAAACAATCTGCTGAAATATCGGGGAGAACTATATCCTTCTTTTTAATTTTCCAAATTTGTTTTGGTTCAATTAACTTGGATTTGAATGAATTAAATTTGGAAATCATTTTCTGTTTAAGACCAGAAGGAAAAGAATTTGGTTTTAAACCTTTGGTCATTTTCATCTTTGAATCATGTGAAACCGGCTTCACATGAAAAGGTTTGGATGGAGGGTTTTTCATCCAATCATTCAAAGATGTGTGCTTTTTACCTCTTAATCCAGAGAAGCAACCCGTGTTGCCTTTACCATCTGGAACATTCTTTGAAGACTTGCAGCTTGAGAAGCAATTCGTTTTGCCTTTACCATTCGTAGCAAGCCTTTGAGGACATTTCTTAACCACATGACCTTCTTTTCCACACTCAAAACAAGCCTTGAAAGGCTTTTGATTCTTTGTAGTTCCGTGTTGTGCAAGTGCTGAGAAGGATTGCTTTGAGCTTGTAGTAGATTCTTGCTGGTTTTGGCATTTGCTATGCTGAATAGGGAATAGGATTTTCACTGATTGACTGGATTGCTTTGCAATTGGATAAGAGATCCGTATTGGTCTTGATTCAGCTTTTGGAAGCTTTTGTGACTTGACAATGTTAGGAGACATCTTGATCTGTGAGGAACCAACACGCACCTCTGTGATTGATTCATCATCTGAGCTTGTCCAGTCTCGTATACACAGATCATTCTCCAACGGATCTTGATTGACATCTCCTATCGTGTTGGCTTCGCTTGTAGGATTCTCGTTGCCTGATGATTCAACAACTGTTCCTTCTTTTACAAACCTGACGGGAACAAACGAAGGAATGTTACCTGATTTGAATTTGTTGAAGAAAGTTAGAGAAGCAACTGAAATTGGTGTTGTTGTTCGAACTTGATGATTGGGTGATTTCGGATTTATCTCTTCTTTCACAACCCTGACAGGCTCAAAAGTAGGAATTTCACCTGCTTTAAACTTATCAAAGAAGTTAGAAGAAATAGAAGATATAGATTTACAAACAACCGAGACTGAACAATCGTTAGCTTGACTGTCAGCATTCGATTTATTGTATCCCATACCAGTTGTAGAATCATAATCATCTCGCACCTCTTTAAGATTCACACCGCTCAAACCTGCATGCAAACTACTATTAGATTGTTCAAACAAATCATTTTTAGGATGAGGTTTGGGAATTGGTGAATAACATAAAGTAGAAGGAGGTGGAACTGAATTAAATACAGTTTCACTATCAGATTTATATCCAATCCCATGTTTCACCCTCGCCCCTTGTTGTTTAGCAATAAGCTCATCCTTTTTCATGTGTGAAAGGGTCCATTTATCAAGCTTTGTTTGAAGCTGAGTTGTTTCAAATTGAGCTAAAACAGCCCTTTCTCTCAGAATATTAATTTCAACGTTACGCTCCAAAATGGTTCTTCTTAAAAGATCATTTTCAGTCAATGCTTCATTAAGTTTTCTTGAAAAAGCAATTTCATTTTTCTTTAATTCTTGATTGATTGTTTTTAATTCTTTTTCATTTTCCAATAACAATCTGTTTGCCTTATAAATCCCAAATAACCGGATTTTGCATGACGAAGAACACATATCCTGAACAGTCTCATAAGGAAGACCCATGATAGTTCGTTCTGCAGCTAAGCTCTTTTCACAGTTGCAAACCCTTGTGATTTCTTGTTGTTCATCTTTTTTGACCTTCAGCATCTCTTCAACCTCAAATTCTTTCTTTCTTTTATCAGCTTTTCCAATCTTATCATCATCGGTTCTCACAGACTCCGGTTTAGTATCATTGTCGACTCTTAGAGCTTCATAGTTCTCTTCAACAGTTTCTCTGGATTCAAAATTTAAATCCGAATCAGTTCTCAATAACTTCAACTTTTCAATCATCTCTGTTTTGTAATCAAGTATGCTTGTTAGAGAAGAGACAAGATCAATATTAAGCGCGTTAGTTTGATGTAGGAACACGGCTTGTTGAAATTCGTTTCTTTGGATATCTAGCTCGAGAGATTTTAGTCTGTTGATCATATCCATAAGTTTTGTGTCGACATAACCTCTTTCTTGCTTCAGCATTTTAACTTGATGATTCCAGTCGGATGGAAGAGACTCGAGAAGCTTTTGAATTTGTTCATGATTACTGAGATCAGGCACATGCTTCTTTAGATTATTTGCTACTTTTAAAAATCGATCAATTAAATCTGACAATTTTTCTTTCTTTGTACCTGCAAAAGAGTCAAACCGACTTTGTGCCATTGTGAGATTATCTGATTTAAAGTCTTCTGAAGATGACATGATTGTAAAAATTTTGAACAATTAAATGCTCCAAAAATATTTTTCCCAAAAAGTATAAAATAATTCTCCCCCGGGAAAAATATTATTTGTAAATGTCACGCTAGAAAATTTTAGCAACTGGGGTCAAAATCAGTGAAAATCTTAGCAACTGATATATTTTTCTTTTTTTTTTTTATAAATCTTTCAAAATCAGTGAAAATTTCTTTATCGGAATGAACTCAATTAATCCCAACTAGGGGAAAAAAGTCATCTTTAACATTCGAATTTCGCTGAAGAAATGATAGTTTCGTTGAAATTATAGTTTCGCAGAGTTAGGTTCGCTGTGAACTCTAGTTTCGCTGAGCCGACAGTAGTTTCGCTGGAAATTTCGGCAGCAGTTTCGCTAGCCGAATGTCACAAATGGCTTAGTTTCGCTGATAAGTTCGCAGGAAACAAGCTTGAACTTTCGTTCAGAGATAAATTCGGCAGCAATTTCGCTTGATTATTGGTCAAAAACACTATTGAACTTTCGTTCAAGGGAGTACTTTCGCTGAAACTCTAGAAAACAACTTCAGATCCAAAATAAACCATAATTTCGCTGAATGAAGATGACAGTTTCGCTGTAAGAACAGCAGTTTCGCTGGTCGATCTCAAAACCCTTTTTCACCTCAAAATCAATCTGAAATCGCCCAAATCTCAATGGATTTGAAATCTGATGATTAACAGAGCTTTCCCAACCAATAATAAGCAAACTTCAATCAATTTCCATATCAATAACACTCAAATCTAATCCGAATTTGATGAAAACTTGATATTGAATAAAAACAACCAAAACCTCAACTTTTCTCTCTAAAAATCTTTAAATCTTCAGTGAATTTGATCCAAAATGGCTCTGATACCAAATTGTTAATCCAGAAACATCAAACTTGAATCAAATCATGAAGAATTAGATCAAAATATAATAATCACAATCAAAACCCCTTTGATCTCTATTGATTGCTAATAATATTGTTTACAAGTAAAACCCTCAATCAATTGGTCATGCAACCATTAACCAAAACCTAATGACAATTAACCTATTTATAGTCTAGACTAAGATTCACTAATTGCACTTAACTCCCTAGACTTAGGCTAATTAATACAAAATTACATACTAAGCATAAAAATGACTAAAACAAGATAAAATATATTTTGTTCACACAAAATATATTTATTACAATAAAACTCCTAGTCATTTAAATCTTCAACATCTTGTCTCGGTTCCTCGTCTTGAGCGTGTCGGGTTTGACTTTTGTTGACTTTGACCATGACGTTGACTTTTGTTGACTTTCATTGTGTTGATAATATAGACTATCTTTTCCAGCTCCAACAATACTTCTTAACCACAACCAAAACCTCAACTTTTCTCTCTAAAAATCTTCAAATCTTCAGTGAATTTGATCCAAAATGGCTCTGATACCAAGTTGTTAATCCAGGAACATCAAACTTGAATCAAATCATGAAGAATTAGATCAAAATATAATAATCACAATCAAAACCCCTTTGATCTCTATTGATTGCTAATAATATTGTTTACAAGTAAAACCCTCAATCAATTGGTCATGCAACCATTAACCAAAACCTAATGACAATTAACCTATTTATAGTCTAGACTAAGATTCACTAATTGCACTTAACTCCCTAGACTTAGGCTAATTAATACAAAATTACATACTAAGCATAAAAATGACTAAAACAAGATAAAATATATTTTGTTCACACAAAATATATTTATTACAATAAAACTCCTAGTCATTTAAATCTTCAACGTCTTGTCTCGGTTCCTCGTCTCGAGCGTGTCGGGTTTGACTTTTGTTGACTTTGACCATGCCGTTGACTTTTGTTGACTTTCATTGTGTTGATAATATAGACTATCTTTTCCAGCTCCAACACAAGTTCTTCCGAAGCCACTTACACTTCGGAAGATGCTTCTATACTTCCGAGGCTTTGAGGACTTCTTGTACTTCGGAAGTTGACTTCAGATATTTGTCTCTAAGTCTTGAACTTTGGAAGTAGGTTCTTTGTCTTCGGAAGTTGGAGTTTTCCTTCGGAAGAGCTCCTTCTTCCTTCGGAAGTTCCATACTTAGCTTCGGAAGTCCTTTGTATGTTGTACTCAAAATCTTCTAAGTGACTTAGTTTTGGTTGCAACAGCCTTTCTAGATCCAACAAACTCCCCTAGGCTGATGCTACCAAAACTTAACTTATTTCTGCTTCTCAAAGCTTTCAGCACTAGGGACAAAAGATATTTGCCTGTCTCTCTGTTCTTCCCGGAAGTAGTGCTGAGAAGCTTGTACAAGTCATTCGTGGATAGGAGATCCACTCTATAACTTTGAATGACATGTACCCTCTGTTGTGCCCCCCTGAAGAGAGTTAGTTGACGAGAGTTATAGTCATACTCCCATCTAACTATGGTCTCAAGTTCAGGACCTTCAACTATTTGAAGAAAGGCTTTGCCTTTGGTTGCTGATCCTTTCCTTTCCTCCTCCTCTCTCAGTTTCAACTCCTCTTCAACCTTGCTTCTAGCAGTAAGCTCGGCCATATGAAGGCTGCCTAGATGATTTCTGATGTGGGCAGCTACATCGGAGTTTGAAGGGTTGGAGAATGGTTTCTCTGCTAACTCAGCAATGTCAAACCTGCTTAAGTGTAGCAGAGATGAGGCACTCAGCCTGTTGAGCTCTCCATTCTCTCTCTCAACAACAAAGTTGTGAGAAGAGTCTTCGAACCTCCACTGGATGATCTTCTTTCTGGGTACAAGAGGTTGTCTTGGTACCATGTCTCCTTTCTTTGTATCCAGTAGAGTCACCAGCTTTCTCCTCAGCTTCTTTTCTTCCTCAGTCAATGTGTCTGAATTGAGGCCAAGGAGTTTTGTAGCTTGGTCCAAAGTTCCTCTGGGCAGATCAAGAAATTGATCTCTTGTGAGGGAACTTGAGGATCCATCAACATAAGTCAAGTTGACTGAATCCTCCTCACAGGAGATGTTGCTCAGAGTTGTACAGTTGATGAGCTTAGTCTTGACCGCCCTGAATTCCTCCATAGAGAGATGTTTAGAAGGCTGAGGGGATGGTTTGATTGGTTGTTGGGTAGGTTGAGGTGTTTGGGTTCTGGCTAAGGTTTTGGGTTGGATGATGGGTAGTTTATGTGGTTGAGGTGAAGAGGTTGGTGGTTGTGATGGTGTAGGTTCAGGGGTGAATGGTTCAGAAGTGGGTTCGGTTTTGATTGGGAAGGGAAAGGGTATAGGTTCAGGTTGAGGTTGGGTTTGGATTTTGGGTTGAGAGGTTGCTTTGAAGGTCATCCCCTGTCCCCTTCTATACATCTCTTTCCTTCTCCCCGCTCGAATGTCAGCCTTGATGTCACTGACATGTTGCTGGAGAGTCTTCTCAGACATGGGACCCACCTGCCTGCCAGAGAAGTCGTGAGCTTTGAGATAACTCTTCATCCAGGATTTCTCACCTATCTTCTTGGCGGCAGACAGTCCAGCTTCTTCTTCTTTCTTCTTCTTTTCCACAAGCTTCTCCCTTGCAGCTCTCTTTCTCTCCTTCTCCATTTGATCTTGCTCTTTGTTGAAGAGCCATAAGATCGTATCACTGTTATGTGGAGACAACTCCTCTTGAGAGAATCCTCTGGAGAGTAGGAAAGTGATCCTTTCTCTCCTGAGCTCCAGATCAGCTACCCTTTCCTTTCTCTGCCTTTTCTCTTCTAAGGCCAACCTTGCAACCTCTTCTTTTTGTTGTTTTAGCAGCAAGGTTGCCTTTTCCAGCTCTATCAACTCCTCTAATGGTAGCAGGAGTACATCTTCAGTTGCAGCCCCTAGACTGACAAGTCTGTCTATAACCTCTACCCTTCTTCGATTGTTGACTGCCTCCTGGTTGGCTGCAGCTGCTTTGGTACTTGCAGCTAACAGTTTCCCAGTTGGTAGTCTACCTTTTCTTTTGAGGTTCTCCAACCTTTCTTCCTCCTGAAGCTCTTCCGAAGTCATCTTCCTCTTGCCTTTTATGTCTTCGGAAGTGCTAGACTTTGGGGGTTCTTGGATAGAAGATCCAGGTTGGGTAGTAGAGGTGGGAGCTGGAGTCAATGCAGATGTTAGAGCCAATGGTTGGCTGAGAAAGTCCTCCCTATTAACCTCAGATGCAAGTTCCAGAATTGCATCTGTGACTATTAGATCATCGGAAAGAGAAAATAGTCCTTCCGCAGCAGCAATCTCAGCTTCAGAAGTTTGAGCTTGTTCTTTCGAGGCTTTGAATTGTGCTTCGGAAGTTTGTGAAAATACACTTTATGTCCCAACTGTTTCGGTTGCTGGGCCATCAGTCCTAGTTTCCCCTTCGAAGTTAATCTCAAGTTCCACTTGGACCTTAGGTTGACCAACTTCCTCAACAGTGGTAGGAGGTGCATTCAACCTCTAAAGCTCTTGAGCTCCGAAGTAAATCACAGACATATCTGGGCTGGGCTGTTCTATGAGGGAATCCAAAGGAACTTGTTGAAGAACCTATTGAGATCCTAGAGCATCCTTTGATCCACTTGAAAGACAACTGGAGGAGGCTTAGGGAAGATGGCAGCTTGTTGAATTTGATATTTTGAACTCAAAGAAGTAAGAGCTTGACTTTGGGTTTCCTGTCTTTGGCTTTTTTCTCTCAACACTCTCCCCCTTTTTGGTAGCATCATCCTGAGAGCTAGATGAGCTAGAGGAAGAGGTCAAGGAGACCTGAACTGGTAAATGTCTAACAGATCTCTCAATCTGTTTCTCAGCTAGTTTGGCCTTGAGAGTTTCAATCTCAAGTTGCTGAGTGGCAGACCTATCCTCTAAAGTCTTAACCTTTGATTAAAGGTTTGAGACTTTAGAAAGTAGGTCTTGAATGGTGAGTTGCATACTTCCCTCATCTTCTTTGAAGAATCACGGGGAGATGAGGTAACATACCTGGTATGTTCATCCTCACCACCAGATGTGGTTTCTTGGCACCCTGGTTTCCCTTGCACAATGATGTCTCTTTCAGAGGCATCAAAGGGCATGGTTGTCGTAGATTCAGTCTCACTGTCGTTACCACTGTCCTGAGGATCCATTGAGGCTCCTTCAGTAGTGGCAGTTGAATCTACATGAGTCCCCTCCACATCAGTGGGACTCACCTCAGTAGGGCTTTGTTGGTGTGGGCTAGAGATAAGGGGTCTCTCTAGGCTCTGTTGATCCTTAAGAGGGTGTTGAGGATCAACTTCATCGCCTTTAAGAGACATAATCTCTTCATCAGCTCCGGTCAAAAGGTCAGTAAAAGAAAAGGAGTGAAGACCTAATGACCCGGGACTTTAATCAATGTCAAAAGGCATTGAGCTGTCCCTTTGTGGCTGCTCAGGGGAGTATAGAGACTCACCCTGAGGGCTACCAGCTTGGGTTTGGGGCTCATGGGTCTGAGACTGAGGAGACTCAAGACCCATATTGAGGTCAATTGTGAAGGATGGGTGGACCTCTAGCTGAGTGGGAGCCCTTTGTTCCACTCTAGCCTTTTTGAATTGAAGAAGAGGGTCTTGTTCAATCAGAGTAGATTGAACAAGGGTTCGTTTGGGATGTCTCTGGTATGTAAGAGTAATGGGTGGAGAAGGTAGATTTAGGATGGTGAGGGTAGTTGCTGGTGTGGGTTCATCACCTGTGGGGTGAACAGGGATGTCACCAGGAGCCATTGGCTCAATCATACCTGGAAGTAGTGTGGTATCTCTTCCAGTGTAGTTGGTAGACACTCTCTTCAAGATCTTGAAGATGGTCGGCCTCATTTGGGGAGCAGACAGAGCAGCTCCACAGACAAGCTTACCCTGATCCAGCTCACAGTTGATGATGTGCTGGAGAAACCTGGGATACATAAAGAATGTGTCCCTTTGAAGATTTCCCATAAGGTTAGTCAGCACAAACCTTGAATAGTTGAAGCAGAGGCTTTGTACCAACCCGTGAACTAAGCACCCAAGTTAATACGGGATTTGATCCCATCCCCCAGATTTGTTAGATAGACAGTGAAGAACCACATGCAGCAGGAACTTCCACTTGTAGGAGAAGTTGAATTTGTAGACCGTTGACCGGCTAACATCTCCACCGTATCCCATTTGGAGATAAGACCTATCTAAATCTGATTTGGGGAATTCCGTTGGAGCGCCCTCATCATGGAGCTCGAGATGCTCCTTGATGATCTGTTCAGAGATGACCAACTCTTGGCCACAAATACTTGACCTTATGACACGAACCCCGTTTAGGGTTTCAATCCGACCATTTGCCCAAAATTCGGACATTTGGTTTGAGTAGATGGTAGGGTTTATGGGCAAAGCAGTGTAGTATGAAGATTGGGCCAGGAAAGAAATGATATCTGAGAAGTTAGCATCCCTTGAAGAGTCAAGGAGTGCGACCTGGTTGTGCTGAGGGTTTAAGGCCATTGAAGAAGATGACAGAAGAATAGTTCGGAGTAAGGTAAATTGGAGAAGGAGAAAGCTTTTAGGGCAGTAATTTGGGTAAAAAGAGTGTGACTGATTAACCGGAAGTATTTAAATGGGTGAAATGGCGGTTTAAAGGGTGGTTTGGATAAGCTGATGTGAGGGTTCAGTGGATGATGTGACATGGGCGGTAAGGTTAGACCATTTAAATAATCAGACATCATTAACAAAATCTTTACTTTTTACAGTGTGGGGCCCAAAAGATTTCCGTTACACAGTAAAATCTTTATTCCAAGTATAAAGCATTTCCGAAGGTAAAGTTCTTCCGAAGGAAAATCTACTTCCGAAGGTAAATTGCTTACTTCCGAGAGTATATGTTGCTTTCAGATGGAGTGTGTTAAGTGCTTCGGAAGTAGATCTGAGGTGAACTCAATCGCTTCTTCCGAGACTTAACACTCTTCCGAGAAGAAAATTATCCTGTGAGAAATTTGCTTCGGAAGATATGCAAGATATCTTTCGAGGGTTAATTTCTCTTCGGAAGAACTTATACTTAGATAAATTTAAGAAAAGATATTTTGTAACAGGGCTTAGATTGTTTTGACATAAGACTTTACACTTTAAAAAGGTTTTCAATTGAGATTAACTAATCAATGTTTATCATCCCAATAGCTGTAATGAGATATTTGAATCTCTGTTCATCAAATGCTTTGGTGAACAAATCAGCATATTGTTCATTTGAATCAACTTTCATTAGTTTGATAAGATTTTTCTCATGAATATCTCTAATGAAATGATACCTGATATCAATGTGCTTTGTTTTGGAGTGCTTCACTGGATTTTCAGTAATGGATATAGCACTATTGTTGTCAATGTGGATAGGAGTGCTCATGAAGTTGAATCCATAGTCTATCATTTGGTTTTGAATCCACAGCAGCTGAGCACAGCAACTAGCAGCAGCAATGTATTCAGCTTCAGCAGTTGATGTAGAGACACAGGATTGCTTTTTGCATTGTCATGAGATGATCCTTCCACCAAGAAATTGACATCCACCTGATGTTGATTTCTTGTTGATGTTGCAGCCACCATAATCGCTGTCTGAGTAACCATAGAGATTAAAATCACTATTTCTTGGATACCAGATACCTAATTTAGGTGCTCCTTTGAGGTATCTGAGGATTCTCTTGGCAGCAATTAGGTGAGACACCTTTGGAGCAGCCTGATATCTTGCACAGATGCAAGTTGCAAACATGATATCAGGTCTACATGATGTGAGATACATCAGAGAACCGATGATTGCTCTATACTGATGTTGATCAGTATCCTCCCCCTCAGAATCAGGGCAGAGATCATGGTTTCTGGGTATAGGTGTCTTTGCTGCTTTACAATCCTTCATATCAAATCGCTCTAAGATATCATTGACATACTTAGATTGATTGATGAAGAACCCTTCCTTCAATTGCTTTACCTGAATTCCAAGGAAAAAGTCCATTTTTCCCATGGAACTCATCTCGAACTTCTTCTTCATAATGCTCTCAAAGTCTTTGCACATTTGGTCATTTGAGGAACCAAATATGATGTCATCAACATAGACTTGAACAAGCAAAATGTCTTTCCCAGACTTTCTAATAAAGAGAGTCTTATCAATGGTACCTCTAGTATAACCATTCTTCAGGAGAAATTGAGACAATGTCTCATACCACAGCCTAGGTGCTTGGTGCAGCCCATATAGAGCTTTATCCAACTTGCACACATAGTTTGGATGTTGTGGGTCTTCAAATCCTGGAGGCTGGCATACATAGACTTCCCTATCTATATCCCCATATAGAAAGGCACACTTGACATCAAGCTGGTAGACAGTGAAATTCTTGGATGCAGCATAAGCAAGGAAGATCCTAACTGCCTCAAGTCTTGCAACAGGTGCAAAGACATCAGTATAATCGATTCCTTCCTCTTGAGTGTATCCTTGAACCACCAGTCTTGCCTTGTTCTTGATAATCAAGCCTTTATCATCTCTTTTGTTCCTGAATACCCATTTGGTGCCTATAGGTTCTTGACCAGATGGTAGCGGACATAGGTTCCAAACCTTTTGTCTTTTGAATTGAAGCAGCTCTTCTTGCATTGATTCAACCCAGCTACTATCTTTCAAGGCATCTTCCACCTTCTTGGTTCCATTTGGGATAAGAAGCATGAGTACAAGCAGACATTCCCAATATGAGTTTGTCCTCTTGTTCTCACACCCTCAGAGACTTCCCCTATGATGTTTTCAGCTGGATGAGTATTGTGAATTCTGAGTCTTGGAATCACCTCCAGTTGCAAAGATAAATCCAAGTTGGACATATTTTGCTCAGGAGCTTGAATACTTGGTCCAGCTATTGTTTCAAGTTCATTTAATGAGGACTGATTGAATGAAAGTGAAACATCATCATTTCTTTGTTGTGAAGCATCATTAACAGTTGTCGGTTCCTTCAAAATGGTGCTTCCATCAGTTTGGTGTTGTGCAGGATCACCTGAAGAGATTTGAAAATCAGCAGGTGAATCCCTTGTTGAAGTTCCACTATCTCTTGAAATGGTTATGCTGTCAGATCTTTCAATAGTGGGAGCTTGATTTGTTGCAGCTCTTGGAAAACTTGGAATAGGTCTGGGAAGCTCAAATAGTTGATCTTCATCAGAATTACTTTGAGCACCTGTTCCAGCTGAAACATTCTCACAAGATGGTTTAGAATAGTTTGGAAACAATTCTAAATCAAAGATATGATCAGGGCCATTCCCCCTAACACAAGGAGTGTGCTCATTAACTACAATGTTGGAAGATTCCTCAAATTGTTGGTTTTTAATATTATAAACTCGGTATGCTTTAGAATAGGAGGAATATCCAACAAAGATAGCATCATCTGACTTTTCAGCAAATTTTGCCAAATTGTCTTTTGTGTTAAGTATGGTACACCTGCTGCCAAAGGACCTTAGAAAGCCAATGAACGGTGGCCTCTTGTTCCATAACTCATAAGGGATTTTTCCATGTGGCTTTACTACAAGAACTCTGTTCTGCACATAGCATGCAGTGCTGACTGCCTCTGCCCAGAATGTTAGAGGCAGCTTTGAATCAGCTAACATAGTCCGAGCAGCCTCAATAAGTGTCCTATTTCTCCTCTCAGCAACACCATTTTGTTGAAGAGTTCTAGGAGCACTGTATTGTCTGGCAATCCCTTTTGAGTTACAAAATGAGTCAAGAACAACGTTCTTAAACTCAGTCCCTTGATCACTTCTAATTATTTTAACCTTGTGATCAACTTGATTTTCTATTTTAAGAATAAAAGATTTTAAAGTTTCAGCAGTTTCGTCTTTAGTTCTTAAAAAGAATACCGATGTAAATCTAGTAAAATCATCAACTACCACAAGGCAATATGATTTCCTTCCAATGCTCATTATACTTATGGGACCAAATAGATCCATGTGCAATAAGTGTAATGGAGTGCTGATAGAGTTAACAACTTTGGATTTATGAGAAGACCTGTGTTGTTTCCCTTTTAGGCAAGCAACACAGTTATCTTTGCAGAAAAATTCCTTTTTAGGCAAACCATGTACAAAGTTATATTTAGCCAATTTATTCATTGTCTTAAAATTGACATGACACATTCGTTTATGCCATAGTGTTGACTCATCACCATCAACTTTGGAAAGAAAGCATGATACTTCTCCCATTGGGGAAGCATTGTTCATATCAAGCTTGTACATATCCCCTTTCCTGGGAGATCTAAGAAGCACCAATTCCTGAGGAATTGTCATCCCGGGTTTAAGGATAATGCACTCATGTTCTTTGAAAAGCATTTGATGCTTTTGATCACAGAATTGAGAAACACTTAACAGATTGTGTTCAAGCTGTTTGACAAAATTAACTTTGTCAACTTTTAACTTTCCATTGGATATACTCCCTCTGCCAGAAATATATCCTCCGGCCTCACCTCCAAACTGGACAGGACCTCCATCATAATGTTGAAATTGTTGAAGGAGAGATCTGTTCCCTGTCATGTGCCTGGAGCATCCACTATCTACAATCCAAATGTTGTTATTCTTGTCATATGGATGTCCCTTGTTTTCATCTGTTCCTGCCATGAGTGCTTGAGCAGGAGTCACATCTTGAACCATGAAGCTCCAGTCAACTTCTTAAGCCATTGCTGCAGTTTAGTTGACTTTCCGGTGGGCTTTGGTGTAGAAGGATGTGTGGAGGCCTGTGAGGTTCCCGGGTTGGACTTGGGAGCCTTGCATTCCCTTGCAAAATGACCAAGTTGGTTACAGTTGTAACATTTGGCCTTGCTTTTGTCAAACCCAAACTTGCTGGTGATTGGGTTCTGAGGGAATTGCCTTCCAGTTCTTTTAAAGAACTTCTTCGCTCTGTAGGTTAGAAGAGCCATTTGTTGGACTATGTCCACATACTCTATCTCATTCGGGCTAAAACACTCTAGATCATCAAAGCAGTATTGATAATCATTTGAGTGCCCACTTCCTGAGACAAATACACAGCCCTCCTGAAAGGAGCTTTGCTGAGCTTGTTGAGACCTTGGAGTCTCAGGAAATGTGATGTAAGGCCTAGAGGAACAAGATGGCTGCTGGGTGTAGGTCAGGTACTGCTGAGACTGGGAGATGCCTGAGCCTTCAGCAACCATTAAAGCGTTGCTAGCAGGAAGACTCAAGGGTCTGCTTGTCTGGTGACCCCTCTTGCTTTCCATTTCCAAACGGTATCCATCAAGGATCCCATAGAGTTTGGTCATGGTGAGTGTATTTAAATTCTCTGTTCTCTTGATGGAGACACAGTAGAATGTCCACTCATTGGGTAAAGCACTCATAAACTTTCTAGTAAGGTCTCTGAGTTCATGAGTGATTCCCACAGATTGAAAGGAAGATATGAGATCCATGTACCTGAAATATTGCTGGCTAAGAGTCTCTCCAGCAACATAGGTGAAGTTCTCAAACTGCTGCTTCAGTGAGTCCTTTATTGAATCATTCGAGCTTGAGTAGATTTGAGCAAGAGCATCAAAAATTTCTTTAGCAGACTTACAATGCTCAAACCCCACCATGATGGAGTTTGGGATTGCAGTCATAAGAACGGTCATAGCATTGCTGTCTATGTCAAGCTTCTTCCTGTCTTCATCAGAATAATCTTCAACGGCTTTCTCAATCATGGCATCATTTCCACCAGCTACTTTTGGCTTATACGGGCCATTGACGATGGATTGCCACATCTTGCTATCCCGGTACCTGATGAAGCCTTCCATTCTTCTGCTCCAAGACCTGAAGTTTTCAGGGGTGATGATAGGAGCTTTGGTCATCATTCCCATCTCAACTTCAGATTTGTTGAGGGCCATTTTGAGTGAGGTATAAGGAGGAGTGAAAAACTGGTTGATTAGGATGGTAAGATCTCACAATCAAGAGCCTAAAAAGCTCTGATACCAATTGAAGGATCGGGTTTGTCACTTAAACACTTGTGATTCTCTCAAACTCGCTTATAATAACACTCAAATCAGATGAAGCAATGCCTTTAACAAGAGTTGATAAATAATATAATAAGTAATCAAAGGAACAAGCAGAAATATATTTTCAAGGTACTTGTATATATTACTTCTCAACTCAAGATTACAAGACACTTACAAGCATGAAACAAGAGTTTTAATGAGAAACACTATATAATAGATCCTACAGCCGGTTATACTTGATACCAGCTGGAAACCTAAGACTAAAGCATATACTACAATGCTATAGTTAAGGTATCTTAGATGAAGTATTATCTAAGATATGGTAGTCATGACATGTCCATGACTTACCTTTTGTCACCAACTAAAGATGGCAACTGTACTTAACATAAGGTAAATAGTGGATTAAAGTATGGTCAACTACATGGATTTTGAGAAAACGACATGCAGTATATCAGAGATTTGCAGCGGAGTGTCAGACAGGCCATACTTATGTCCACTGGATAATAGGAGTGTCTTCAGCAGGTTAACTGGCTTCGGAAGAACAAGTTCTTTTAAAGCCACTTATACTTCGGAAGATGCTTCTATACTTCCGAGGCTTAGAGGACTTCTTGTACTTCAGAAGTTGACTTCAGATCTTTGTCTCTAAGTCTTGATCTTCGGAAGTAGGTTCTTTGCCTTCGGAAGTTGCAATTTTCCTTCGGAAGTGCATTTCACACTTAGACTTCGGAAGAGCTCCTTCTTCCTTCGGAAGTTCCATACTTAGCTTCGGAAGTCCTTTGTATGTTGTACTCAAAATCTTCTAAGTGACTTAGTTTTGGTTGCAACAGCCTTTCTAGATCCAATAGTATTCTAGGCTTAAAAATGGTTACTAAAGTGTTCTGGATTCAATGGGCAATAGGGAATGTTAAACACATAGGTTTTAAACCGGATCCATATCCTAGAAATTTGGAACACTTACTCAATAATAAGTCTATTTTTACTCTAAGAACCTGATTGTTGGTCATATTTGTCATAAAGTGTAAAAAACCAAACTTGAGTGTAGAAACTGTCAATTTTGAAACTTGAGGGACTAAACTGTAAAATTTACCAAACTTTATAACCGACTCATATGAGACTAACAATCACTTGAATAGCATATTTACCCTATATCCTTAACTTAATGATGTAAAATCCTAAATTATATGGGAAACCATGACTTTCCATAAAAGGAAACTTTTTATACAAACCCTCGCGGAATCAAAGCCTTATCCGACAACTAAATTTCGACACACTTGTTGCACCTTAAATATGTTTAGAGCAGTATCTTATCACTTAATATATTCATGATTAGGGTGCTAGACTTGAGACATCCCCGGCACACGAAGAGTTATTTTTGGCTTAACACCTAAGGTGAGTTCTAGTGATCCCCCTTTTTACTACTGTTTTGGGGTGGAACATGCTCTGTTATTTATGAACTATATTTGTGCTATACTTGGTGATTGTATGTGGGATTTATGGTTACCTGCTGATACTTATATCATGATCATTAATTTTTTCGTGAACCGCTTGTTTTATATGGATAGATCTATTTGGGGAATCCCCCACACACAGTGGCTTCCGTTCTAGGAAGGGTACCCCACTGAGATCCTGAGGGGTCGTTTGTGGCATGTGACAGGTTTTGTTAAGAAACTATGGTGAACCATCCGGGCAGGTAGGGTTCACTCTTTTGGGGCTCAGTTCTTCCTTCGGGAATAGCCGGTTAAACACAACATTAGAAGAGGCCAACCGGGACTGAGTGCAAGGTTGATTATGATTCTCCCACGATGTTGAAACTATGATTCATTCCTTTTTATCAAATGAGGATTTGTTAAGTCCTTTTTATTTTTAAACTTTAAGCACTTGAATTCACCAACTTTTTAGTTGACACAAATTTCTTTTTGAGCATGTTTCAGGTAATTTATGAAGTGAACCTAGCTGTTGTGAAGACCTAGACTTATCCCTGTGACCATGGCATTGGCTGATTTTACTTAATGAACAATTTGAACAATTTTACATTTCTGTTGAGCAAAATACAATTTGTTTCTATGTTGGTTGTATAACTCATTAGGGGGCTTGATCTGTTTCTAGCCCCGGTATCTTTTGAAAACTTTTAATGCCATGTGATATTCTCTCATTTGAGCTCTTGTAATGGTTTGTTTTCGTTGCCATATGATGTTGCTAGTTTGTGACGTCCCACCCTACCTGAGCCCGGGGTGTGACAGGTTGGTATCAGAGCCAAAGGTTGTAAAGAAGTCGGGAATACCATAGTAGACCCTAGGCTACAACCCTGATACCCTAGGACTGTCCTTGTGGGAAGTGTTGGGATGATCGAGTTGGGTAAATTGATGATTACACTTGATCAACGTAATCATGAATTTACCGGACGCGTAATTTCCATCACGGACCTTTAGGTAATGATTGGACTTTTTCTGATTAACATTGATGATTTTGAAACTTATTTTTAAAAAGGGGATTTAAATGATTTCTATGATGAACTATGTTATCCGATACTATTTAAGGAGACTATTGAATTGGGTAACACGGACAATGATATGTTGGAATAACATATGCTACTACCATCACTACTATTACTAGTACTATTATTATAATCATGAGCTATGAGAAACCAAATTACTCATGATGTGTTTCATACAGGACACAACGACTATGGCTGATAAAGGTAAGGAGCCTGCTCACCCTGATACTGAGACCACTCCTATTAGGACCCTATGCAGGGCGAAGCCTCAGACTGAGTATGAGGCATACCTCCGGAGATGCGGACATCTAGGATGGATATCCGTCACATCATATGATACTGAAGCTTCTGAGGACTCTTCCTCCACATCACCTTCTAGGAGCCGGACGCGCTCCCACTCTCCTCACGTAGCTGCTTCTACCCACTCACACCTATAGGGAATAGGGGTGCACGTGTTGTCACCCGTCCACGCAAGAGTGCTAGGCCAGGACCCTCAGTCTCCTTTAGGATGCCTCCACCTCCTCCACCGCCTGTTAGGATTCCGACACCGGCACCTCCGATGTTTGACCCACATGATGAACACCTGATCCCACCGAGGCACAGCATGTATGACGGCCCTAGCGTAATGGCTGGTGATAGGTACTCCCAGTCGAGCCACCGGGCAAGCGACGTAGGACCCTCTGATGCGACAATGGATGAAATCTTGAAGACCGTTCGTCGTCACGAGTTGACTCTTCAGCACGCCACCCGAACCTCCCAGTCTGCTCAATTCCAGGCTATGATGGCTACGCATGGGGTGCAGCGGTTGGAACAGGAGCAGAGAAAGAAGAGCTCAGGATGGTTTGGATGGCTGAAGAAAAAGTGGATGTGAGAGCAGGGGTAAGGAGCGGAATTATCTGTCTTTAGACAGTCGAAGGAAACTATTTGAATTATTATTCGATACTATTATTATTATTATCATGGGGGTGATGGCACCTTCCAATTTGTAAGAGCTTGACTCTGATTCAACTTTGCTGGATGATACTACTATCTCTATTTAACTATGAACTGTTTATTTGGATGCTAGGTTATTGGACTATTTAAATTGAATTGCAATATGTTGTGTTGTGCTTTGTAATTGGTCCGTGCCCCTTTCTGATTGATTGTCTAACTGTTATGATATGCTTTGAATTGGACCTTGTAAGAATCTCTTAGTGGGTTGTATATATATGTGCACACCATGATCCCTCCCCGAGGCATGGTGTAATAGGGTATTGATGCATAAGCTATTCGAAACAAATTTTGAGATGCTAAACGGATCTATTTGTGATACTATCAGAATGCCGGCTCGCAGAGGAACACGATTTGGACGGCGAGGAGACACTAGGGGCCGCCGTGAGGAAGCCAGACAAACTGGAAACCAACCTGCCCCACCAGGAACTCCCTGCAGGGAAAATGCTAATCAAGAAAATGACGAGAGAATTGCTAACCTCGTAGCACAACAACTTGCTAACGCCATCCCGACCATTATCGCTCAGATCAATGCTGATCGGAGTAATACTAATGGTAATGATCGGCCAGGAAACGACGAGGGCCACGACGAAGAAGTCGAGGCGTTAAAGAACGGATGCTCCTATAAGACCTTCATGGCATGTAAGCCTAAGGACTTCTACGGCACCGACGGTGCTATAGAGACTGTGAATCCAAGGATCGCAATCAGGAATTATCAGTGTCGGTTGATGGCAAGTCAACGTTTGCGGAATCAACGTTAATTTGGTTTAATTGTTTGTAATAACTTTAAATATCAATAAATGTTCAAGAACACACTCAACAAAACACAATTAAAGAATAATAAGTATTTCATTAGAATATGTTAATGATTACAAATATAATGAATGAATGATATCAAAGTATGTTATGATGTGACGGCTGCTAGGGTTTGATTGAGTGACTTTGAAGTGATTGTCGTATTGCTATTGCTGTTGCCGATCAATCAATCGTCTAAACAATCGTCCTTGAATCGAAACCTAGGATCCATATATATAGACAATGATGTTTCAGTTATATGAAACACCGGATCTCTTGGGATTTGATTTGTTTCAGTTAAGGAATCATTGGATTTCTCGGGATTTGCATAACTGCCTTGATGACTTGTTGACTTGTAACACTTGTATTATACAAGTGTTTGGACTCCGCAGGAATAGTGTCTTCAGTAGGAATTTGTTCTTCCGTAGATGATTTGTTCTTCCGTCTGAAGTCTTGTTCTTCCGTAGAAGTCTTGTTCTTCTAAAGGAAACTTGTTCTTCAGTTCTGGTTGTTCATCCGCAGAGGATCTTCGGATGTAAGGTTACTTGTAAGAAACATATCTACGGAAGAACAAAATGTTCATCCGTAGATGTTTCTTACACTTGGTCAATTTCATAAATTGACCAAGTATAATGTTTGTACCTGCAACCATACATAAATCAACACACACATAAATAGGTTAACCTATACATTTAATCCATACACAATAATGAATTACAAACATTCATTACAGATATTAATTCAAGTACTAAGCCTATACATAATGAACTAGATCTACTGATCCTAGACCTAACAGAGACGTACAGATGGATTGACGAAATGGAAGCTGTCTTCGACATTAGCGAGGGCAAGATGGATCATATGGTGAGGTTCGCATCACAATCCATCAAGGGATCGGCTCTTGAATGGTGGAAGTTGATTACTCAAACCCGTGGAAGAAATGTGGCTAACCGAATGAGTTGGACCGAATTCAGGGAATTGATGACCAGCAAGTATTGCCCCATCAATCAACTCGAGAAACTGGAGACAGAATTCCTAAGTCTGGAAATGAAAGGTCCCAACTACATGAAATATATCAATCGTTTCTTAGCCCTATCCCGACTGGTTCCCCATCTGGTGACACCCGAATCTAAAGGTGTAGCACGATTCATCTGGGGGCTACACCCAAGAGTTAGGGGAATGGTCCGCTCCTCCCAGCCTTTAACCCTACAAGCTGCGGTTGACCTTACCAGCAGTTTGACTGATGACTTAGTTAGGGCTGGATGGACTGAGCAAGCTAGAGCTGATGAGAAGAGGAAGTTTGTTGGTGAGAAAAGAAAGTGATTTGAAGTAAAGAGAGCTGTCGGAAGTAGTAGCGGGTCAGGTAGGAAGATTTCTGATGGTGCGAGGCGCGATGATCAGGGAAGCAAGACCCGGAGACTTTACTCGGGGACAAGCCCGTTTTGCAACAAGTGCAAACTACACCATCAAGAAGAATGTAACCCAATGCCCTGTTTCCGATACAAGAGAACAGGTCATTTAATCAAAGACTGTACTTACGCACCAGGAAAACAATGCTATGAATGTGGAGATCCAGGGCACATGAGGAACAAGTGTCCTAAGCTGGGTAGAGACAAGGATGCCAAGCACAACAAGCCAAAGGGAAGAGCATTTGTTATGGACCCAGCTGGAGCTCGTAGGGAACCTGATGTGGTTAACGGTACGTTCCTTGTAAACAATCATCCTGCTACTGTTCTGTTCGATACTGGAGCGACTGCTAGTTTTGTCTCTAGTAATTTTAGGCCTTAGATTGACTTAGACGCGTGTGCCTTGACCGATACGTTTACTGTAGCTGACGGTAACATTTTAGAAACTAACAAAGTCATCAAGGATTGCTCGCTAAACCTAAAAGGAAATACATTTAGGATAAATCTGATGGCCATTAAGTTAGGAGGATTCGATGTGGTTGTCGGTAATGACTGGCTAGCTAAGCATAGAGTGGAAATCGTATGTGATGAGCGTCTACTCAAGATACCGTTGAGCGACAAGGAAGTGTTAGTGGTACAAGGCGAAAGGAGTAACACCCTATACCCCATGGTATCCCACTTAAAAGCTACCAAGAGCTTAATGAAGGGATGCCCAGCTTTCATAGTTTAGGTGACGAATACCCAAAAGGAGAAGAAGATTGAAGATATTCCCATGGTTTTGAATACCCAGAAGTGTTTCCGGAAGACCTACCGGGACTTCCCCCGAACCGACAAGTTGAATTCCAGATAGATTTGCTGCCTGGTGCTGCACCAGTAGCCAAGGCACCGTACCGACTCGCCCCACCTAAGATGAAGGAACTGATGGCGCAAATTCAAGAACTACTGGACAAGAGATTCATATGTTCGAGTGTCTTTCCATGGGGTGCCCCAATAATGTTTGTGAAAAAAAAGACAAAACCCTGCGAATGTGCATTGATTACAGAGAACTGAACAAGCTGACCATAAAGAACCGTTACCCTCTTCCGAGAATAGATGACCTATTTGATCAACTGCAAGGAGCAAGTTATTTCTCCAAAATAGATTTGAGATCAGGTTACCACCAACTGAAGATAAGAGAAGAGGACATACCCAAAACGGCCTTCTGAACTAGGTATGGACACTATGAGTATTTAGTCATGCCCTATGGACTGACTAATGCACCCGCAGCGTTCATGGACCTTATGAACCGCGTTTGCCGCCCTTATCTCGACAAGTTTGTGATCGTGTTTATCGACGACATACTGATCTACTCCCGTAGTAAGGATGAGCACAAGAAGCATCTCAGGCTGATTCTTGAATTACTCAAGAATGAGCAACTATATGCCAAATTCTCTAAATGCGAATTCTGGATGCGTAAGATTCAATTCTTAGGGCATGTGGTAAATGAGAATGGGATTCAAGTCGACCCTTCCAAGATTGAGGCTATAAAGAATTGGAAGATTCCTGAAACACCCACGGAGGTAAGGAAATTCTTAGGGCTGGCCGGATACTACCGACGGTTGATGAAGGACTTCTCGCGCATAGCGCAACCCTTGACCGCACTAACTAGGAAGAACACAACCTTTGTGTGGGAACGAGAGCAGAATGAGGCGTTTGAAACGCTTAAGGAGAAGTTGTGCAGTGCACCTATCCTTGCTCTTCCGGAAGGAGTAGAAGACTTCGTGGTCTATTGTGACGCTTCGCGTCAAGGACTAGGATGTGTATTGATGCAACGCAACAAGGTGATTGCTTATGCATCTAGACTGCTGAACGATCATGAGAAGAACTATACGACGCACGATCTGGAATTGGGTGCCGTGGTGTTTGCTCTCAAAATGTGGAGGCACTATCTCTATGGCACGAAGTGCATCATCTACACTGACCATAGAAGTTTGCAACACATTCTTGACCAAAAGATGCTAAACATGCGTCAGAGAAGATGGGTCGAGCTGTTAAACGACTACGAGTGCGAAATCTGTTACCATCCCGGTAAGGCTAATGTTGTGGCAGATGCATTGAGCAGAAAGGCAAGAGAGAAGCCTCTTCGTGTACGAGCCTTAAGGATGAGTGTGTATACCAACCTTATCGTAAAACTGAAAGAAGCTCAAAACGAAGCATTAAAGGAAGAAAGGTTAAAAGAAGAAGGGTTAGCCGGAATGGAAAAGCGATTTGAGACAAGGGACGATGGTACATACAAGTACGAAGGGAGAACTTGGGTGCCGAAGCACGGAGGAATTCGAGAAGTAATCCTCGACGAAGCCCACAAGTCTAGGTACTCGGTTCATCTTGGAAGTGATAAGATGTACCAGGATCTAAAGGCACTTTTCTGGTGGCCTGGAATCAAGAAATCAATCGCTATTTATGTTGGGAAATGTCTAACCTGTGCCATGGTAAAAGCTGAAAATCAAAAACCGTCAGGAACGTTACAACAGCCCGAAATCCCAGAATGGAAATGGGATAACGTCACGATGGATTTTGTTACAAAGTTACCCTGAATGTTTAGAGGCCATGATGCTATTTGGGTGATAGTTGATAGGCTAACGAAGTCAGCTCACTTTTGCCAATTCGAGAAGACTACGACTTGACGAAATTGGCCCAACTATATGTCCACGAGATAGTAACTAGGCATGGAGTGCCTTTGTCGATCATCTCCGACCGTGATAGCCATTTCACTTCTCGTTTCTGGAAATCATTCCAGCAGGCTTTAGGAACCCGTTTGGATCTAAGCACCGCGTACCACCCACAAACCGACGGTCAGAGCGAAAGGACCATTCAAACGTTGGAAGATATGTTAAGAGCTTGCGTGATTGACTTTGGCGGAAACTGGGACAACCATCTCCCTTTGGTGGAATTCGCCTATAATAATAGTTACCACGCAAGTATCAAGGCAGCTCCGTATGAGGCTCTATACGGCCGGAAATGCAGATCACCATTGAGCTGGAACGAGATCGGTGATAGCCAAGTAATGGGACCCGACATCGTGTTGGAGACCACTGAAAAATTTTTAAAATTAAGGAACGACTAAGGGCAGCCAGATACCGACAGAAGAAGTACGCTGATAGGAGACGGAAACCTTTAGAGTTTCAAGTGGGTGACAGAGTAATGCTAAAGGTAGCACCATGGAAGGGAACCGTGAGGTTTGGAAAGAGAGGAAAGTTAAGCCCGAGATACATTGGACCATTCGATATACTGGCAAGAATTGGCCCAGTGGCTTACAAATTGAAACTACCCCAGAGGTTGAGCCACATACACGGCACCTTCCATGTGTCGAACTTGAAGAAATGCATGGTAGACAAAACCCTAGAGCTACCATGGAAAGAAGCAAGAATCAATGATAAGCTGAACTTCGTGGAGGAGCCCATGGAGATCACGGACCGCTTGGTCAAGCAACTCAGGCGGAGCCGCATACCCAAGGTCAAGGTTAGATGGAACTCAAAGTGAGGACTTGAATTCACTTGGGAACGTGAAGATGAGATGAGGAAAAGTTATCCACACCTCTTCAAACCCACCCGTTCAGATTCTAATCGAAGATAAAATTTCGGGACGAAATTTCCTAAACGGTGGGAGAATGTGACAACCGGCCTTCAGGTCGTTACTCTAACCCTAATCTACTTTCATCATTACCCGTCTTATGAGTACTAATAATAGAAACAATCTAACTCTATTAGTGAATTTGGAATCATCTTTTGCTATTTGTTCCATTTTATGATTTCATGTGATTTTAGTGACTTTTAGTTAATTTAAGTTTTACCTTTTTAAAACTTGGTGTCCCGGGAATGTTAACTAGCCACCTTTGCAAAGCTAAATCTCAAGTGAAACAATTAAAATGTGTACATACACACTCATAATTCGGTCAAAGACATGCATGTGCATGCACAACACTTAAATAATTAACTAAACCTTACTACCTAAAATACTACCCAATACTACAAATTAATACTATACATAATATTATTTAGCATTAAAATTTAATCAAAATTTTCCCCACAAGAGGCCAAAATCGGCCGCCCCACTTCCACCACTCATCTCCCCTCAACACCACCAACACTCTCACCATACACCTTCCATGCAAATCCCTTTCAACTCTACACCTCTTCTCTCTTCACCTCAAAATCTCAACAGCTGAACACACTCCAAAAACACACACAAAGCTTATTCTCTCTAGATTTCCAGCCTTGTTTATCGAAGAACAAGGCATACGCATTCTTAGCCAGCCTAAAACCGCAAGAAGGTAGCCATACTCGTGAGCTTTTGATACACACCTGCATCTTGTCGGACTTTTCCAGCCTTATTCGAAGATTCTCCAGCCTTTTCCAAGGAGATTCGAGCCATCCAAGACCATCTACACCCTCCAAAATGTGAATAATACCAAGTGTAAGCTTCATGCCACCCGAAAATGGTCATTTCATGTGTTTTCTTCACTTCTCTTTTAAAAACACCTCCTCTCTTTGTTGTAGCAGAAACCCGACACCATTATCTTGTTCTTGAGGAGCTTTTAACTTCACAAAAGGTATCTCACACGTTATATTGGTCATTCTTGAGGTGGAAACCGATTTCTACCATGAAAACCCTCTTTTTGGGTGTTTTGCATCATCTAACTTGTTTATCTTGTAACCCTTTGAAGAAAAACATGTAATTTGCTTACTAATGGTTCAAAAGACTTCTAATAACCTGTTTTGAAAGTTACAAAAGGGTATACACCATAAACATGTGGTTATAGCACGAGTTACACCTTAAAAACCTTCTTTCTACATGAAATAGCACTATTTAAGCACTTGTTTGAAAACCCTCTCAACCAAAGTTTATAACCTGCTCATGAATGACTTTGGAACACCCTAATAATCTGATATTAAAGTCAAATAAGGTTTTGGTAATGTTTAAACGCTAGTTGTACGGATTTACACATGTGTTATGGTCGGTTATGGCTAAATCACTAAGTTGATGGTTCATTGTTGTGTTGGGTGACCTAGCCGTGAGTTTGGGACATGATTTCAGAAAGTTTTGATGAATATTAAGTGTGTGATAAATGGTTAATCTCCGGAAATTAAAGACATGTTAAGATTAGACCCACTTTAGTCATTTTCGGGACCCGAAACATGGTAAAACAACCTTAAAAATAGTAAAACATGGATTTAACCATCTTGAAAAGTTTTCCAGGCTTAAAAATGGTTAATAAAGTGTTCTGGATTCAATGGGTAATTTAAATGGTCAAAAGAATAAATTAAATGGCGTTTTAACTAGAAACGGGTACTAACCGGGTGATGTTTTTGAGAAAAATCCAAGAAAAAGGAGTTTAAAGCTAAGACTTATAAAAACCATGTCATTTCAGCAAGTGAAGTGTTAAAAGACCTAAAGGATTTGAAATATTGGTCAAACAAGCTTTTAAATGGTCAAATTCGGTTAAAAACGCGTTTTAACGGGTTAAACGTAAAAACGAAGCTTTCAACTATTAGAGGCAAAATTTCACAATTAAAGAACTTAAAACTTATAAAAATATCATTAAGATGATACCTACTATTCCAAGACTCAAATTTATGGAAATCCTAAATTAAGCGTTAAAACTCTCCGGTTTTACCGCAACCTGGAACGTTAAACACATAGGTTTTAAACCGGATCCATATCCTAGAAATTTGGAACACTTACTCAATAATAAGTCAATTTTTACTCTAAAAACCTGATTGTTGGTCATAATTTTCATAAAGTGTAAGAAACCAAACTTGAGGGTAGAAACTGTCAATTTTGAAACTTGAGGGACTAAACTGTAAAATTTTACCAAACTTATAACCGACTCATATGAGACTAATAATCACTTGAATAGCATATTTACCCTATATCCTTAACTTAATGATGTAAAATCCTAAATTATATGGGAAACCATGACTTTTCATAAAAGGAAACTTTTTATACAAACCCTCGCGGAATCAAAGCCTTATCCGACAACTAAATTTTGACACACTTGTTGCACCTTAAATAAGTTTAGAGCAGTAGCTTATCACTTAATATATTTATGATTAGGGTGCTAGACTTGAGACATCCCCGGCACACGAAGAGTTATTTTTGCCTTAACACCTAAGGTGAGTTTTAGTGATCCCCCTTTTTACTACTGTTTTGGGGTGAAACATGCTCTGTTATTTATGAACTATATTTGTGTTTTACTTGGTGATTGTATGTGAGATTTATGGTTACCTGCTGATACTTATATCATGATCATTAATTCTTTCGTGAACCGCTTGTGTTATATGGATAGATCTATTTGGGGAATCCCCCACACACAGTGGCTTCCGTTCTAGGAAGGGTACCCCACTGAGATCCTGAGGGGTCGTTTGTGGCATGTGACAGGTTTTGTTAAGAAACTATGGTGAAACATCCGGGCATGTAGGGTTCACTGGTTTGGGGCTCAGTTCTTCTTTCGGGAATAGCCGGTTCAACACAACTTTAGCAGAGGCCAACCGGGACTGAGTGCAAGGTTGATTATGATTCTCCCACGATGTTGAAACTATGATTCATTCCTTTTTATCAAATGAGGATTTGTTAAGTCCTTTTTGTTTTTAAACTTTATGCACTTGAATTCACCAACTTTTTAGTTGACACAAATTTCTTTTTGAGCATGTTTCAGGTAATTTATGAAGAGAGCCTAGCTGTTATGAAGATCTAGACTTATCCCCATGACCATGGCATTGACTGATTTTACTTAATGAACAACTTGAAGAATTTTACATTTCTGTTGAGCAAAATACAATTTGTTTCTATGTTGGTTGTATAACTCATTAGGGGGCTTGATCTGTTTCTAGTCCCGGTATCTTTTGAAAACTTTTAATGCCATGTGATATTCTCTCCTTTGAGCTCTTGTAATGGTTTGTTTCCGCTGCCATATGTTGTTGCTAGTCTGTGACGTCCCACCCTACATGGGCCCGGGGTGTGACAGATATTGAGGGAGAGGGGGAACCGTTGGGTATTTATGTGAAAAGGATTTGAACCAAAGTTAATGAAAGAGGATAAACTTTGAAATCCGAATGTTGGTCCCACCTCTAAAAAAGTAGTTTACTTTTGTTTTAAAAAAAAAGCTTCCGAAGGTAAATTATCTTCGGAAGTTTTAATGAAAAACTTCTTCGGAAGAATTTCCTGAGAGTTTTGAAAATTTTGCTTCGGAAGAGAAATAAAAACTTGAATGCTTTGTATATAAACCAACAAAGCTTCTGAGAGTTAATTTTGCTTTAGAAGAAAATAGTCCTTGAAAACAAATAAGTGTCTAAGACAAGTATTTGTTGGATTCTTTATGCCCAAGACACATAGAACATTGATGTGGTTAGTACGTTATGATCCAAGTCGGGTCATACCCAATAACAAGCTTAGCAAACACCAATTAATATTTAATTGATGATATGATCATGCAATTAAATAAATACACCAATTTAGAAAATGGGTTTTCTAAATAAGTTGCATATGAGATTGAACAACTTATATGGATATTTTGTTCATGGACATTATTTGTAATGTTGTTTAATTTAGTTAAATAACATCAAATAATAAAAGTGTGTGTATGTTATATAATTAAAAGGTTAATTATATATATATCTATATTGATCCTTATTTTAACAAAAGATTAATATATAAGGACCTTTTGGGAAAAATCAAAGAGGAGCACAACCCTAAATGGGTTTCGGCCGCCCCCCCTTGAGAAACTCTCTCATTTTGGTGTTTCTTTGAGGTCTTTGATACAAAAATCTGCCAAAAACACACACACACTTCATCTTGCTCTCACTCATATGTGCTAAAGGGTCACATGAACATCAACCCTTCTTATGGAAGAAGGAGTTTGCGGCTGGAACAAACTCCAGCACTTGTTCACGGCTGGAACAAGGCTCCAGCAGCCTACTTGACCCGATTTTGGTGCTCAAATCCTAGCAACGATGGTGTTTTCTTGTTGGCTTGTGGGTATGGACACTTGAGGACTTCTACCCTTGAAGTCTTGGCCTTTCTTTTGACTCATTTCTGCCTTCTTTTGGTCGATTTTCACAGCATCCAGAAAGGTTTTGTTATGGTATGATTATATCTCGATTTTGGGTGTTCTTGTTTATTTTGTATGCTTGCTTTTCACATAATAAAGATCCTCTTGTTATGGGTTTGTTTGTTTACACATGATAATGGTTATTTTCAGAAACTTTAACATGTTTAAAGTAGTATATTCCGCTGCGATTTATATGTTTAAATGGTTAAACAACATGTAAATGGTCATACAAACCCCTACAATGGCATCTAGAGCCGGTTATGTGGAAACTAGCATCATTATCCTTGTAAAATCAGTTTTAAAGGATGTTTATCAAGTCATTAGAGGCTGATTTTGGTTGATTTAATAAACCCCATGTCTTTAAAGTTACATCTTCATGCTTATGATTAAACTTTGAAAGACAGAAATGTCAATTGGTTGATATGTTTTGGTTGTTGTTTGTTTGGACAAACAAACCCTAATTTTCAGTTTATGTTGGCTGAAAATTTGGGGTTTGATGGGGTTTATTTTGTTTGTTGAATGATGTATATGGATACATATATTAGTGCATAACATAGCCTTGACCATGTGTGTTTTGGATTTGGTTGATTGTAATCTTGTCATGTTGGTTGTATTCATTTTTTATGGGTTGTAATAATTTCTTTTGCGTTTCTATTTGGGTTGTAATTTGTTTATTCATTTGGAAATGTAATAAATAGATTAGGAGTATTTTTCTTTTACTAGAAAATATGTATTAGGATATATATTTTGTAAAAGAAGATGCTCGGGAAGAAAGCACAAAAGGAAGACACAAGGGATGAACATGAAGCATTTGGATGCAAGTTCAAGTGGGGGTCTTTGGAGATCTCATCTTTTGTGTTGTGTTCAACCCTTAGGAAAGACCTTATGACAACACTTGTGATGGCAAACAAGTGTAGTCAACTTAGTGGCTATGGTTATGCACATATGTTTGTATGATTATGCTTGTTTGGTTGTTTGTTGTATGATTGTTATTTGATATTTGGATATGCAAAACAAACTCATTAGCAAACTTTACAAGCTAAAAATTTATGGTTTCTAATCATTAAGTGGTTAATAAAAGGTTATTAAAAGGATTAATGATTTAATAAAAGAGGTTTTATTAAAAATAAACCATAGGGTACCATGTATTTGAAAGCATGCGAATACAAGGTACATAGAGTTTTCATAACTAGAATTAATGGAAACTTAAATCCCTTTGGTAACAAGTCTAACACCATCCTTTTACACGACACTCGAATCTCTTGGGAACTATTTGTGGGATAAAGGTCACCTAACCACTTGTAGGGAACTTGTATTTTTGAGGTGAGTCTAACGTACTTGTGGGATAAAGGTCACCTAACCGCTTGTATGTGAAAACTCACACGTGTGTGTAAGTTGGACGACTTGAATTGGAAACCATGTGATTAGGGTCACCGAAGCATGGCGTACAATGGTGTTGATGGGATTAAACATGCCGACTAAACATATGATATTTAACCGATCCCATAAGACTAGAAGTTGCAATAGGTTGCAATTGTCAACTGTTGACTACCTTGTTAATTTAAATAATGGGATAAAGGTCACCTAACCATCATTTAACTGTAACGTTGGATTCTAGATTTTAATTATTAATTGTCTATGAGACATGTAAAGGGTATTAATAGTTAAAATGCAATTTTTCAGAAATACTAAAATGAACTTTGTAATTTTGTAATAATGGCCGCAAACCAAGCTGCTACTACCCCGACCGTCCCTACCCTATCACCGAGAACCATCTTAAAAGGGGATCGTCTTAACCATAATCAACTTATGGACTCAATTTCAAAATTTGAGAATCGTTCTCAAAATGAGTAAAGGCCTATGTCCTTGACGATCCCATACCTAACCAACCAATGCTGTTGATGTTAAGGCCTTTTGACGATTGGCTTAGGCACACTAAGGATTCTGTGCAAGTATCCTACCTCATGTTGGGAATATGATTCCCGAACTCCAAAAGGGTTTGGAGCATCATGGGGCATATGACATGATAATCTAGTTGTAGGAAATATTCCTTCAACAAACTTTAGTAGATTGCTACGAAACGGTTCGAGCACTTTATACATGTCACATGGAAGAAACCCAATCGATATCATCTTATATAATTTTAAGATGAAAAGCCACATTGATAGCCTCAAGATGCTTAACTGTCCTGTCTCAAAGTAGTTGGCCAAGGATTTGATCCTTGACTACCCAACTAAAGGTTTGATACATTCATAATAAACTGTAATATGAACGGGTGGGACAAGAGCATTGGTGAACTTCACACAATGCTCAAAGCAACCGAGACAGGGATGGGTAGAGAGGTTCTACCTATTCTCTCGATCAATGAGGGAGGCTATAAGAAATGGCCAATCCCGATCCTAAGGCAATTATTGCCAAAGGAAAGGAATATATCAAAGAAAGGTTAATGCGAAACCTCGAAGAACTTAAGCTTATGAAGCCTAAGATAACGAAGAACGTTCCATGCTTTGAGTATGGAGAGATAGACAATGAAAAGGAATTGTTCCTCCTATCTCAAGGAGTTGAAAGACAAGAGAGATGTTGAGCAAACCTCAAATACAATTTCCATGATTCACACATTGTATTAAATGTCATTTCTTCAAACACATGGGTATTGGATACCGGATGTGAGACTCATTCTTGCAATCGTTGCAAAAGGGTTCAAAAGAAATATGCACTTCAAGGAGGGAAACTCTATTTTGAGACTTTCAAATGGTTTGGAAGTTGTTCTCAAAATATTTTGTATGCACCTAGTTTGACTAGGAACATAATTAATGTTTCCTATTAAAACAATGTGATCATGATTTAAAGTTTGTAAATAATGGTATTAAGTTTTATGGATGATGTATTTCATTTTAAGGACATGCCCTTTTAATGATATCCATGAATTGGTTCATGATAATTCGTCCTATAATAACTCATTATACACATTAAGCACCAAGAAACTTAAAATGGGTTTAACTTATTATTATCTTTGACATTGTCATCTTGGTCACATAAACAAGAATTGGATTCAAACACTTCAAAAGAATGGTCTTTTGGAAACAAATGAAAATGTTTCATTTGATAAGTGTGAACCAAAAGACTTATTAGGAATTATACATTTGGATGTATATGGTCCTTTTAAGACAATGACAAAGATTGGTGAAAGATGCTTCATTACTTTTACCGACGATTACAGTCGCTATTATTGTGTGCACTTGATGACACATAAGGATGAAGCTTTTGAAATGTTCAAAATCTTCAATAATGAAGTAGAAAATCAACTCTACATAACTATCTATGTTCTTCATTCTGATAAAGGAGAAACTGAACCCTATTTGGATATGGTTCAATTTATTATGGCTATGAGCTTACCATCTTTATCATTTTGGGTTTTGCATTGCTCTCTGAGGCTCATATTATGAATATGACCCGGACAAAGAAAGTGTATATAAGTTGAGAATCCACAGAAACTGTATGGGATACTGTTTCTTTGACTCAACGGAGCAAAAGTATTTATTGCTCGAAAGGCTAAGTTCTTGGAAACCGAGTTCTTTATGGAAGGAATGACGTATAGAACTGTGGAACTTGATAAGGATCAAAATCCACAAGCCGTTACACTTTTGGTTGACACTAGCTACCAACAAGAGGTTGTTGATGATAATCAAGAGGTTGATAAATATACACAAAACGTTCACAAATCTTTTAAGTTAGTATTCCATCTAAGTGATATGAATATTCCAAGAATGGATGCTATGTGGTTGACCCCTGTAGGCTAACCATATACCAAGATGCTATGTCCAATTTGGATTGGGACAAATGGCTAGAAGCCATGAACGTAAGGATGCAATCCATGTATAACAACCAAGTTTGAGAATTGGTTGACCCTCCACTTAACTCCAAACCGGTTGGATACAAGTGGGTTTTCAAGACGAAAACAGATATGCATGGAGACTTGATACTTATAAATCAAAGACTTATAGCATAAGGTTTCCATCAAACTCAATTGGTTGATTATGATGAAGCTCTTGCGCCCGTGGCAATGCTAAAGTCGATTAGGATATCATGTGCCATAACTGCATATTCTCAATATGAGTTTTGGCAAATGGATGTCAAAAACGCTTTTCTTAATAAACATCTCGAAGAGATTGTCTATACAGTTCAGCATGATGGTTTTGTCGATCCATGACATCCTAATAATGTATATAAGTTAAAGTGATCAATCTATGGATTGAAACAAGCATCGAGAAGGTTGTGTATATATAAAGGCTAGTGGGAGCATAATTGTATTCTTAGTGTTGTATGTTGATGACACACTACTATTTGGAAATAATATTCCAACCTTGGAAGGTGTTAAAACCTAGCTTGGAAGATGTTTTTCATATAAGATCTCGTTTAAGCCACCCATATTTTGGAATAAGGATCTATAAGGATAGATCGAGGTGGTTGATAGGGTTAAACCAAAGTGCTATATATTGAAAAGGTTCAAGATGAAAAACTCTTAGAAAGGTATGGTATCTATTCAAGGAGGGACAGTGTTGACTACGTCTCAATGTCCAAGCTCATAGGATGAGCAAACTCAAATGAATGATATCCCATACGCATCTGCTATAGGATCCATCATTTGTGTAATGATATGCACTAGAACGGACGAGTCATGCTTATTAAGTATGACAAAGTAGATACCAATAGAAATAACCATCGGATGGCTCTTAAAAGTATATTGAAATACCTTAGTAGGACTAAGGATTTGTTTCTTATATACGGATCTATTGAAAAGGAAGTCGTTGTGAGGGGTTACACGGATGCAGGCTTCCAAAACTGATCAAGATGATTTTCGATCACAATCGGGGTATACTTCCATTATGAATAGAGGAGAAGTGTCCTTGAAAGTTTCAAAGCAAGACACGGTAGCATTGTTCACTACAAAATCCGAATACATAGCCGCTTCATTGGCAGCTTAGGAAGCTGCATGGATAAATTTGTCCAATGCTTATCTAGGGATGGTCTCTACCATTCAAGACCCCTAGAAATCTTTGGTAATTACATGGGTGGGATTGCTCAAATCAAGGAACCCCGTACTCATCAAAAGACTAAGCACCTTGAGTGGAGATTCAACATCATAAGGTATGGAGTTGAAAAGGGTAAAAATATGTATTCGTAAAGTTCATAAAGATCAAAACATTGCTGATCCACTAATGAAGCTCCTTGATGAGGGCAAAGTATGAGGGTCATACTTGTGCCTTAGGACTTCGATTTACTGGTGATTAGAATTGATCTGTTTAGCATATAAAACATGGAACAATTATAATATTTAACTCTTTTATATATTTGAGTTATGTTCCCTTTTAGCATGTTTACATCCATGAATAATTCTTTTATTCTAAATGTCCGTAGTCGGTCATATTTGTGGGAACAAATATGAATGTAAGACTATTATGAACTTGGATTGGTGGATATTCATAAGGCATGAATATAGGGCAATTGGTTGCTGCCAAGGTTCATAGATATTCGTGGGATACGAATATTGGACTGACCCGCGTCTCAAATCTTACTACATGGAATCTTATTGATTGATCATAAGTAAATTTGAGTAAAGGCGAATATCATTTGGTATCCTCTGACCTGAGATACATATTGGGTTTTGATATTCACCAAGTGTTATACCTTGAGCTAGTTCTTCGCTGATATGAAATAATGGTCAGTACATAAGGCTATGTTCAGGTATGACATAAGGTGATTATGAGAAACGTATGTAGTCAAGATGGGATTTGTTCCTCTTATTCGTTGAGAGTATGATGTCTAAGGCCTGATTAAGTTAAATCAACAAGGAATGATTATTCTGTGTCCTTGGATTTAACATGACATCTGTAACAAAAGGATAAGTGATTGATTCACCTAAATCATTTCAAGTTTGGAACTTGAAGGGGATGATGTTATTGAATGGCTTATAGTCATGCGTATTAAGGGTAGTAAACCGTTGTTAGGCGGTATTTACTGCTTGCATCAATCTTCTATGTATCTTGTGCAAGTGGGAGATTGTTGGATTCTTTATGCCCAAGAGACATAGAACATTGATGTGGTTAGTACGTTATGATCTAAGTCGGGTCATACCCAATAACAAGCTTAGCAAAAACCAATTAATATTTAATTGATGATATGATCATGCAATTAAATAAATACACCAATTTAGAAAATGGGTTTTCTAAATAAGTTGCATATGAGATTGAACAACTTATATGGATATTTTGTTCATGGACATTATTTGTAATGTTGTTTAATTTAGTTAAATAACATCAAATAATAAAAGTGTGTGTATGTTATATAATTAAAAGGTTAATTATATATATATCTATATTGATCCTTATTTTAACAAAAGATTAATATATAAGGACCTTTTGGGAAAAATCAAAGAGTAGCACAACCTAAATGGGTTTCGGCCGCCCCCCTTGAGAAACTCTCTCATTTTGGTGTTTCTTTGAGGTATTTGATACAAAAATCTGCCAAAAACACACACACACTTCATCTTGCTCTCACTCATATGTGCTAAAGGGTCACATGAACATCAACCCTTCTTATGGAAGAAGGAGTTTGCGGCTGGAACAAACTCCAGCACTTGTTCACGGCTGGAACAAGGCTCCAGCAGCCTACTTGACCCGATTTTGGTGCTCAAATCCTAGCAACGATGGTGTTTTCTTGTTGGCTTGTGGGTATGGACACTTGAGGACTTCTACCCTTGAAGTCTTGGCCTTTCTTTTGACTCATTTCTGCCTTCTTTTGGTCGATTTTCACAGCATCCAGAAAGGTTTTGTTATGGTATGATTATATCTCAATTTGGGTGTTCTTGTTTATTTTGTATGCTTGCTTTTCACATAATAAAGATCCTCTTGTTATGGGTTTGTTTGTTTACACATCATAATGGTTATTTTCAGAAACTTTAACATGTTTAAAGTAGTATATTCCGCTGCGATTTATATGTTTAAATGGTTAAACAACATGTAAATGGTCATACAAACCCCTACAGTATTTAAGCTTCGGAAGATAGATTGAAACCTCTTCCAAAGGTAAAATTTATTAGACAGTTATTTATTTTGAGGACATGATTTGCTTCCAAAGATAAAAATATATCTTCCGAAGGATCAGAAAATTTTCAAGAATCTAAGGAAAATCTTCAAAAAAGGATTTTTTTATCCAAAGAAAGCATGAACTTATGAAAGTGATGAACTAGACAACTTAGGACACACATATTTTAAGAAATAATTAGAATTAGTTTTAAGAAAAAAATCTACTCAAAGTTAATCATCCCAATAGCTGATATTAGATATTTAAATCTCTGTTCATCAAAAGCCTTTGTAAACAGATCAGCATATTGTTCATCTATGTGAACTTTGACTAGTTTAATTAATCCCTTTTCATAGTTATCTCTTATTAAATGATAGCTGATATTGATGTGTTTGGTCCTTGAGTGCTGCACAGGATTCTCTGTGATAGATATAACACTATTGTTGTCTATGTGAATGGGAGTCTCCTTGAAGTTTAACCCATAGTCTAGCATTTGATTCTGAATCCAAAGCACTTGAGCACAACAGCTTGCAGCAGCAATGTATTCAGCTTCAGCAGTTGATGCAGAGACACAGGATTGTTTCTTGCATTGCCATGAGACAACCCTTCCACCAAGGAACTGACATCCCCCAGATGTAGACTTTGCAGTCATGTTGCAACCACCATAATCACTCTCTGTTTAAGCATATAGATTGAAGTCAGGATTCTTTGGATACCATAAACCAAGTGTTGAAGCACCTTTGAGGTATCTTAGAATCCTCTTGATAGTGATGAGGTGAGACATCTTAGGGTTGGCTTGATATCTTGCACAAATACATGTAGCAAACATGATATCAGGCCTGCTAGCAGTAAGATACATAAGAGACCCAATCATAGCCCTGTATAAATGTTCATCTACACACTTTCCCACAAGATCAGGTCCAAAGAAGTGGTTTCTTGCTATGGGTGTCTTAGCAATCTTACAATCAGTCATGTTGAACCTCTTGAGTATGTCGTGAACATACTTTGACTGACTTATGAAGATACCATCTTCAACTTGCTTCACTTGAATTCCCAAAAAGAAATTGGGTTCTCCCATTGCACTCATTTCAAATCTGTCTTTCATCAGCTTCTCAAAGTCTTTGCAGAGCTTTGGATTAGTTGAACCAAAGATGATGTCATCCACATACACTTGAACTTGCAATATGTCATTTCCCTGTCCTTTGATGAAGAGAGTTCCATCTATAGTACCTCTCATGTATCCATGTTTGCAAAGATACTCAGACAATGTCTCATACCACTTCCTGAGTGCCTGATGCAACCCATAAAGAGCTTTTTCAAGCTTGCAGACATAATCAGGATGATAAGGGTCTACAAAACCAGGTGGCTGTTTGACATACACCTCTTTATCAATCACTCCATATAGAAAAGCACACTTCACATCAAGCTGAAAAACCTTGAAGTTCTTGGATGCAGCAAATGCCAGGAATATCTTAACAACTTCTAGTCTTGCTAGTGGAGCAAAAACATCAGTGTAGTCAATCCCTTCTTCTTGTATGTATCATTGAACAACTAGTCTAGCCTTGTTCTTGATGATAATGCCTCTATCATCCTTCTTATTCTTAAACACCCATTTGGTTCCAATGGTAGTCTTCCCTTGAGGACGACAACTTTTTGCCTTTTGAATTGAAGCAACTCCTGTTGCATAGCTTCAACCCAACTTCCATCCTTTAGAGCCTCATCAACTTTCTTTGGCTCTATCTGGGATAAGAAACAAGAGTGAAGACAAACATTTGCTTCATGGGTTTGTCCTCTTGTTCTTACCCCTGTGACAACATCTCCAATGATGTTTGTGGTGGGGTGAGACTTGTGGATCCTAAGCTGAGGGATCACAGCAAGTTGCTGAGAAAGATTTAAATTTGAGAAATTTAGATCTGGCATAGATGTTTCACCCTCCACATCACCACACTTATCAAGATTGACTTGATCCAATGAGCGTGTGACATCATTGATGTTGTCATCTATGGTGTGGTTAATAGCATTAAGGAATTCTTGATCACTGTCACCATCACCATTGTTGTCTTCCACAATTGAGGTATCCTTATCTGGTTGTGGAGCCTCTGAGCTTGAATTTGAAGGCACCCAGATGTGTCAGCTGAGTTTGTCATTGTAGTACTGATAGAAATCTCATTTGCAGAAGTAGTTCCAACTGGAGCTGAAGGTGTATCAGTTGAAGGTCTTCTTAGCTCAAATATTGGATCAGGATCATGTGTATTTAAATTTTCTGCAGATCGTGAAACATTCTCACAAGATTTGTTAAAACAATTGGTAACTAAATCAAGATCAAATAGCCAATCAGGACCAGAACCAGCCACACAGGGTGTGTGTTCATTGAAAGTCACATTGGCTGACTCCTCAACAATTCTAGTTCTGAGATTGTATAATCTATAAGCCTTAGCCTGGGAAGAGTATCCAATGAAATAACCATCATCTGATTTCTCAGCAAATTTGGCAATTTGATCTTTGGTATTCAAGATGGTGCAAGGACATCCAAATGACCTGAGAAAGCCAATGAAAGGTTTTCTCTTATGCCAAAGTTCATAAGGAGTATTACCATGTGTCTTAACTACTAAAACTCTGTTTTGCACATAGAATGCAGTGTTTACTGCCTCTGCCCAGAAGGTGATGGGCAGTTTAGAGTCAGACAACATAGTTCTGGCAGCTTCAATTAGTGTCCTGTTTCTCCTCTCAGCAACACCATTTTGCTGAGGAGTCCTGGGAGCAATATATTGTCTTGTAATACCTTTTTCATCACAAAATGTATCAAGGGTTTGATTCTTCAATTCAGTTCCTTGATCACATCTTATGGTTTTGACCTTGTGATCACATTGATTCTCAATCTTTAAGATGAAATTCTTTAGAGTCTCAGGGGTCTCATCCTTAGTTCTAAGAAAGAAAACCCAAGTGAATCTTGTAAAATCATGTGTGATCACCAAACAATAAGAGGTCCTTCCTAGACTCATTATACTGGTGGGGCCAAAGAGATCCATATGTAATAAGTGTAGGGGAGTAGTGATAGAGTTTCTTTCCTTAGGCTTGTGAGATACGTTATGCTGCTTCCCTTTCAGGCATGCAACACAATGATCATCACTTGTAAACTCTTTCTTTGGCATTCCAGTTACCAAATCATGTTTAATTAGTTTATTCATGTTCTTAAAGTTTACATGGCAGATTCTTTTATGCCATAGGAAAGACTCATCACTATTTGCTTTAGACAGAAAGCATGAAACTTCTCCAGAGGGAGATGTTTCTTGCAAGTCCATCTTGTACATGTTCCCTTTTCTAGGGGCTCTAAGCAGGATGTGCTCATGAGGAATGACCACTCCAGGCTTGAGAACAATGCACTCATGCTCAGTAAAGAGCATGTTATGACTCTGATCACAAAATTGGATACACTTAGAAGATTGTACCCAAGCTCCTTGACAAAGTTTACCTTTTCAATGCTGAGCTTACCATTTGTGACCTTGCCCCTTCCAAAAATGTAACCACCTTCATCTCCTCCAAAAGCAACTGGTCCTCCATCAATCCTTTCAAAGTTATGGAGTAGTGACCTATTGCCTATCATGTGCCTGGAGCAGCCACTATCAATAATCCTTTCAAATGATTAGTTACATTTGGAAACCCAAGCCTTATTCGTCTTAGGCTTACTAAGTATAATAGAAGGTAATGCAACAGTAATAGATCCTATGGTTGTGCTAGGAGGATCTTGAGCTATTGTTGATGGAGAATTTTCAGTCACTTGGTCTTTCTTAGACTTCCACATCACCTTTGAAGTCTTGGACTTGACCTTCAAAACTTCGGAAGCTTTTGGAACTTCGGAAGTTTTGATGACTGAACTTTCAGAAGATTCTGCAGTCACTGCAGCAGACTTCAGTGCTTCGGAAGAATTCCTTTCTTCCGAGACAAAATTCTCTTCCGAAGGTAATTTTCCATTTGCCTTCTTCTTAGATTTGGAGCTTTCGAAGGAAACAGATTTTCCTTCCGAAGCTTGAATCTTCTTGGAACTCTTTGAAGCCTTTGTCTTGGTCATATGGACAGTACTTTTAGGATTGTATGGACAATCCTTAGCAATGTGAGAGGTGCTTTCACACATGACACACACCATTTTCTTCTTCACAAGAGTCTTCTTATGAGAACAAGACTATCTTTGGTCACATCCCTTCTCCACCTTCATCTTTGCAGATGCTGAGACAGTCCTTTTGGGCTGGGAACTGTTCTTGGAGTTTTATGGTCCAGGCTGTGCAGCAATGGTACACAGCAGATCAGTCTTCTTCTTGGTACTGAGATGATTTGAACAAGAACCAGAACTCTTAGCTAAAGAGTTTTGGTTGATGTCTTCAGTCTTTACTACTTCAAACCCTGTAGAGATAAAAACTTGTTTCTGCTTAGAGTCAAAAGTAGCCTTGATCTGTTGAGCCTTCCTTGCTTTTCTTTTGCTCTTCCTAATTAAGTTCTTTCTCATTGACTTGGTCATCACAGTAATCTTCTTCTCCTTAGAAGGATATTGGCCTTTCTTAGAATCCTCCTCTTCACTCTTCTCAGAGGAATTCTTCACTATCTCTTCTTCATCCTCTTCAATTATAGGATCTATGAGAGGAAGCTCATCTTCACAAGTTCCACACCTAGGAGATCTTACAGACAAGATTGTGTGTGGAGGAGCTATCTCATTGGATCCCAGTCCCTGCCTATTTTGATAACATACCTTGTTGTGCAGGGATGAGGATATCATGTTCTTGAAGGTCTCTTCTTCAAGAACACTCTTTTTTGCCCTGGCTTTGCTGATCACAAGCTCAGCCTGGCACTCAGTCAGCTTGGTTATAAGATCTTTGATTTGAGTCCTAAAATCTGTATGCTCATGTTTTAGAACTAAAATGAGTTTCTCTAAGTCCTCTATCTTTAGTTTATAATTATTTTCAGACTTCTAAAATCAGATTTTAAAATGTTTAAGGACTAAGATCAGATCTCATCTCCAAGTTATAGGACCTGTATCTATTAACTTTAGCAATGCATTCAGGAGTACAGAGATGTTCCAATACCTTGGCTTCATCATGATCTGCCATTAGTGCTTGGTTTGGAGAAGCATCTTCCACCTGAAAGCTCCAGTCAAAGCCTCCTTCTTCAATAGCAACTACAGCTTGCTGCTTTGGCTTCTCATTCTTGGGGGCTTTCTCAGTGTAGTTTGGTCTAGTTTGTGCTTGGCCACCATTTGTTCTAGGTGCCTTACACTCTCCAGCAAAGTGGCCCATCAAGTTACAGTTGTAACACTTGACTTTGCCTTTGTCCAGGCCAAACTTTCCACTAGTTGCATTGCTTGGAAACTTCCTTCCAGTTCTCTTGTAGAACTTCTTGGCTCTGTGAGTGAGAAGAGCCATCTGCTGGACTATTTCCATGTATTCCAGATCATCTGGATGGATACAACCAGGTCTTCAAGAGTGAAAAGAGAGTTGCCACAGCTTTCATCAGAAGACACAAAAGCTTGTCTCTTGGAATGGGCTTCCTTGAGTGTAGTTCTCCTAAGGTATCTATAGGAAGGTGATGAAAGGACCCTTTGGTGAATTGTCAGGGTATCATATGAGATGATGTTGGGGTTCTATGCTATCCCTTTCAACCACGTGTAGGGCTGAACCCAATTAATTGTTGGAGTTGCCAGATGAACCTTTGCAGGATCGGGTTTTGTCACTTAACACTTGTGATTCTCTCAAACTCACTTATAATAACACTCAAATAAGATGAAGCATTGCCTTTAACAAGAGTTGATAATAATATAATAAGTAATCAAGGAACAAGCAGAAGTATTTTCAAGGTACTTGTATATATTACTTCTCAACTCAAGATTACAAGACACTTACAAGCATGAAACAAGAGTTACAATGAGAAACTATATATACTAGATCCTACAGCCGGTTATACTTGATACCAGCTGGAAACCTATGACTAAAGCATATACTACAATGCTATAGTTAAGGTATCTTAGATAAAGTATTATCTAAGATATGGTAGTCATGACATGTCCATGACTTACCTTTTGTCACCAACTAAAGATGGCAACTGTACTTAACATAAAAAGGTAAACAGTAGACTAAAGTATGGTCAACTACATGGCTTTTGAGAAAACGCCATGCAGTATCTCAGAGACTTGCAGCGGAGTGTCAGACAGACCATACTTATGTCTACTGAATAATAGAAGTGTCTTCCGAAGGTTAACTGGCTTCGGAAGAACAAGTTCTTCCGAAGCCACTTATACTTCGGAAGATGCTTCTATGCTTCCGAGGCTTTGAGGACTTCTTTATACTTCGGAAGTTGACTTCAGAACTTTATCTTTAAGTCTTGATATTCAGAAGTAGCTTCTTTGTCTTCGGAAGTTGGAGTTTTCCTTCGGAAGTGTATTTTACACTTAGACTTCGGAAGAGCTCCTTCTTCCTTCGGAAGTTCTACACTTGGCTTCGGAAGTCCTTTGTATGTTGTACTCAAAATCTTCTAAGTGACTTAGTTTTGGTTGCAACAGCCTCTCTAGATCCAACAAACTCCCCCTAGGCTGATGCTACCAAAACTTCACTTATTTCTGCTTCTCAAAGCTTTCAGAACCAGGGACAAAAGATATTTGTCTGTCTCTCTGTTCTTCTCGGAAGTAGTGTTGAGAAGCTTGTACAAGTCATTCGTGGATAGGAGATCCAGTCTATCACTTTGAATGACATGTACCCTTTGTTGTGACCCCCAGAAGAGAGTTAGTTGACGGGAGTTATAGTCATACTCCCATCTAACTATGGGCTCAAGTTCAGGACCTTCAACCATTTGAAGAAAGGCTTTGCCTTTGGTTGCTGATCCTTTCCTTTCCTCCTCCTCTCTCAGTTTCAACTCCTCTTCGACCTTGCTTCTAGCAGTTAGCTTGGCCATATGAAGGCTGCCTAGATGATTTCTGATGTGGGCAGCTACATCGGAGTTTGAAGGGTTGGAGAATAGTTTCTCTGCTAACTCAGCAATATCAAATCTGCTTAAGTGTAGAGATGAGGCACTCAGCCTATTGAGCTCTCCATTCTCTCTCTCAACAACAAAGTTGTGAGAAGAGTCTTCGAACCTCCACTGGATTATCTCTTTTCTGGGTACAAGAGATTGTCTTGGTACCATGTCTCCTTTCGTTGTATCCATCAGAGTCACCAGCTTTCTCCTCAGCTTCTTTTCTTCCTCATTCAATGTATCTGAATTGAGGCCAAGGAGTTTTGCAGCTTGGTCCAAAGTTCCTCTGGGCAGATCAAGAAACTCATCTCTTGTGAGGGAACTTGAGGATCCATCAACATAAGTCAAGTTGACTGAATCCTCCTCACAGGAGATGTCGCTCAGAGTTGTGCAGTTGATGAGCTTAGTTTTGATCGCCTTGAATTCCTCCATAGAGAGATGTTTGGAAGGCTGAGGGGATGGTTTGATTGGTTGTTGGGTAGGTTTAGGAGTTTGGGTTCTGGCTAAGGTTTTGGGTTGGATGATGGGTAGTTTAGGTGGTTGAGGTGAAGAGGTTGGTAGGTGTGATGGTGTAGGTTCAGGGGTGAAAGCTTCTGAAGTGGGTTCAGTTTTGATTGGGAAGGGAAAGGGTATAGGTTCAGGTTGAGGTTGGGTTTGGATTTGGGTTGAGAGGTTGCTTTGAAGGTCATCCCCTGTCCCCTTCTATAAATCTCTTTCTTCTCCCCACACGAATGTCAGCCTTGATGTCACTGACATGTCGTTAGAGAGTCTTTTCAGACATGGGACCCACCTGTCTGCCAGAGAAGCCGTGAGCTTTAAGATAATTCTTCATCCAAGCTTTCTCACCTATCTTCTTGGCGGCAGACAGTCCAGCTTCTTCTTCTTTCTTCCTTCTTTCCACCAGCTTCTCCCTTGCAGCTCTCTTTCTCTCCTTCTCCATGTGATCTTGCTCTTTGTTGAAGAGCCATAGGATCGTATCACTGTTGTGTGGAGACAACTCCTCTTGAGAGAATCCTCTGGAGAGTAGGAAAGTGATCCTTTCTCTCCTGAGCTGCAGATCAGTTTCCCTTTCTTTTCTCTGCCTTTCTTCTTCTAAGGCCAACCTTGAAGCCTCTTCTTTTTCCTGTCTTTGCAGCAAGGTTGCCTTTTCAAGCTCTATCAGCTCCTCTAATGGTAGCAGGAGTACATCTTCCGAAGCAGCTCCTAGACTGACAAGTCTATCTATTACCTCTACCCTTCTTTGATTGTTGACTGCCTCCTGGTTGGCTGCAGCTGCTTTGGTACTTGCAGCTAACAGTTTCCCAGTTGGTAGTCTACCTTTCCTTTTGAGATTTTCCAACCTTTCTTCTACCAGAAGTTCTTCCGAAGTCATCTTCCTCTTGCCTTTTATGTCTTCGGAAGTGCTAGACTTTGGGGGTTCTTGGATAGAAGATCCAGGTTGGGTGGTAGAGGTAGGAGCTGGAGTCAATGCAGATGTTAGAGCTAATGGTTGGCTGAGAAAGTCCTCCCTATTAACCTCAGATGCAAGTTCCAAAATTGCATCTGTGACTATTAGATCATCGAAAAGAGAAAATAGTCCTTCCACAGCAGCAATCTCAGCTTCGGAAGTTTGAGCTTGTTCTTCTGAGGCTTTGAATTGTGCTTCGAAAGTTTGTGAAAATACACCTTCTGTCCCAACTGTTTCAGTTGCTGGGCCATCGGTCCTAGTTTCCCCTTCGAAATCAATCTCAGGTTCCACTTGGGCCTTAGGTTGACCAACTTCCTCAACAGTGGTAAGAGGTGGATTCAACCTCTGAAGCTCTTGAGCTCCAAAGTAAATCATAGACATATCTGGACTAGGCTGTTCTATGAGGGATTCTAAAAGGAACTTGTTGAAGAACCTATTTAGATCCTGGAGCATCCTTTGGTCCACTTGAAAGACAACTGGAGGAGGCTCAGGGAAGATGGCGGCTTGTTGTATTGGATATCTTGTGCTCAATGAAGTAAGAGCTTGACCTTGGGTTTCCTGTCTTTGGCTTTGTCTCTCAACACTTTCCCCCTTTATGGTAGCATCATCTTGAGAGCTAGATGAGCTAGAGGAAGAGGTCAAGGAAACCTGAACTGGTACATGCCTAACAAATCTCTCAATCTGTTTCTCAGCTAGTTTTGCCTTGAGAGTTTCAATCTCAAGTTGCTGAGTGGCAAATCTATCCTCTAAAGTCTTAACCTGTGATTCAAGGTTTGAGACTTTAGAAAGTAGGTCTCGAATGGTGAGTTGCATACTTCCCTCATCTTCTTTTGAAGAATCACGGGGAGATGAGGTAACATACCTGGTATGTTCATCCTCACCACCAGATATGGTTTCTTGGCACCCTGGTTTCCCTTGCACAATGATGTCTCTTTCAGAGGCATCAAAGGGCATGGTTGTCGTAGATTCAGTCTCACTGTTGTTACCACTGTCCTGAGGATCCATTGAGGCTCCTTCAGTAGTGGTAGCTGAATCTACATGAGTCCACTCCACATCAATGGGACTCACCTCAGTAGGGCTTTGCTGGTGTGGGCTAGAGACAAGAGGTTTCTCTAGGCTCTGTTGATCCTTAAGAGGGTGTAGTGGATCAACTTCATTGCCTTTGAGAGACATAATCTCTTCACTAGCTCCGGTCAATAGGTCAGTGAAAGAAAAGGAATGAAGACCTAAGGACCCGGGACTTTGATCAATGTCAAAAGGCATTGAGCTGTCCCTTTGTGGCTGCTCAGGGGAGTATAGAGACTCACCCTGAGGGCTATCAGCTGGGGTTTTGGGCTCATGGGTCTGAGACTGAGGAGACTCAAGACCCATATTGAGGTCAATAGTGAAGGATGGTGGACCTCTGGCTGAGCGGGAGCCCCTTGTTCCACTCTAGCCTTTTGGTTTGAAGAGGGGGGGCTTGTTCAATCAGAGTAGATTGAACAAGGGTTCGTTTGGTACGTCTCTGGTAGGTGACAGTGATGGGTGGAGAAGGTAGATTTGGAATGGTGAGGGTAGTTGCTGGTGTGGGTTCATCACCTGTGGGGTGAACAGGGATGTCACCAGGAGCCATTGGCTCAATCATACCTGGAAGTAGTGTGGGTATCTCTTCCAGTGTAGTTGGTAGACACTCTCTTCAAGATTTGAAGATGGTCGGCCTCATTTGGGGAGCAGACAGAGCAGCTGCATAGACAAGCTTACCCTGATCTAGCTCGCAGTTGATTATGTGCTGGAGAAATCTGGGATACATAAAGAATGTGTCCCTTTGCAGATTTCCCATAAGGTTAGTCAGCACAAACCTTGAATAGTTGAAGCGGAGGCTTTGTACCAACCCGTGAACTAAGCACCCGAGTTCATAAGGGATTTGATCCCATCCCCCGGATTTGTTAGATAGACAGTGAAGAACCACATGCAGCAGGAACTTCCACTTGTAGGAGAAGTTGAATTTGTAGACCGTTGACCTGCTTACATCTCCACCGTATCCCATTTGGAGATAAGAGCTATCTAACTCAGATTTAGGGAATTCCGTCGGAGCGCCCTCATCATGGAGCTCAAGATGCTCCCTAATGATCTGTTCAGTGATGACCAACTCTTGGCCACAAATGCTTGACCTAATAGCACGAACCCCGTTTAGGGTTTCAATCCGACCATTTGCCCAAAATTCGGACATTTGTTGGAGTAGATGTGGCTCAGTTGTACATGATCTGAGTAGTGTGTAAATATGTTGTAGTCTAAACCGAAATGTGATGATCATGATAAGTCAGTCCCTGATCAATAAAGCGTTTTGGTTTCCGAATAGATCGATACCCTGTTTGAGAATTAAGGCTTTATAGAAAGTAAGTTTGTTGATATGGAAAGTCAAGTGAAGAAGAAAGCTCTTAGGTGTCAATTGTGTAATTGATTGCTAAGTCAGTCGTCATCCCAAGAGTCAAGTGCGACCTGGTTGTGCTGAGGGTTTAAATGCCATTTGAGAAAGATAACTGTAGAATGTTCTGAGTAAGGTAATGGAGAAGAAGAAAGCTTTTAGGGCGTGAATTGGGTAAAAAGAGTGTAAGTGATTAACCGGAAGTATTTAAATGGGTGATGGCGAAAGGGGGTTGGTAAGATGATGTGAGGGTTCAGTGGATGATTGACATGGGCGGTAAGGTTAGCCATTTAAATAATCCGACATTATTAACAAAATCTTTACTTTTTACAGTGTGGGGCCCAAAAGATTTCCGTTACACAGTAAAATCTTTCTTCCGAGTATAATGTATTTCCGAAGGTAATGTTCTTCCGAAGACAAATTTACTTCCGAAGGGTAAATTGCTTACTTATTCCGAGAGTATATGTTGCATTCAGATGGAGTGTGTTAAGTGCTTCGGAAGTAGATCTGAGTTGAACTCAATCGCTTCTTCCGAGACTTAACACTCTTCCGAGAAGAAAATTATCCTGTGAGAAATTTGCTTCGGAAGATATGCCAGATATCTTCCGAAGGTTAATTTCTCTTCGGAAGAACTTATACTTAGATAAATTTAAGAAAAGATCTTTTGTAACAGGGCTTAGATTGTTTTGACATAAGACTTTACACATTAAAAAGGTTTTCAATTGAGATAAACTAATCAATGTTTATCATCCCAATAGCTGTAACGAGATATTTAAATCTCTGTTCATCAAATGCTTTGGTGAACAAATCAGCATATTGTTCATTTGAATCAACTTTGATTAATTTGATAAGATTTTTCTCATGAATATCTCTAATGAAATGATACCTGATATCAATGTGCTTTGTCTTGGAGTGCTTTACTAGATTTTCATTAATGGATATAACACTGTTGTTGTCAATGTGGATAGGAGTGCTCATGAAGTTGAATCCATAGTCAATCATCTGGTTTTGAATCCATAGCAGCTGAGCACAGCACTTGCAGCAGCAATGTATTCAGCTTCAGCAGTTGATGTAGAGACACAGGATTGCTTTTTGCATTGCCATGATATGATCCTTCCACCAAGAAATTGACATCCAACTGATGTTGATTTCTTGTTGATATTGCAGCCACCATAATCCCTATTAGAGTAACCATAGAGATTAAAATCACTATTTCTTGGATACCAGAGACCTAACTTAGGTGCTCCTTTGAGGTATCTGAGGATTCTCTTGACAGCAATTAGGTGAGACACCTTTGGAGCAGCCTGATATCTTGCACAGATGCAAGTTGCAAACATGATATCAGGTCTACTTGTTGTGAGATACATCAGAGAACCAATGATTGCTCTATACTGATGTTGATCAGTATCCTCCCCCTCAGAATCAGGGCATAAATCATGGTTTCTGGGTATGGGTGTCTTTGCTGCTGCTTTACAATCCTTCATATCAAATCTCTCTAAGATATCATTGACATACTTAGATTGATTGATGAAGAACCCTTCCTTCAGTTGCTTTACCTGAATTCCAAGGAAAAAGTCCATTTTTCATATAGAACTCATCTCGAACTTCTTCTTCATAATGCTCTCAAAGTCTTTGCACATTTGTTCATTTGAGGAACCAAATATGATGTCATCAACATAGACTTGAACTACAAAATGTCTTTCCCAGACTTTCTAATGAAGAGAGTCTAATCAATGGTACCTCTAGTATAACCATTCTTCAAGAGAAATTGAGACAATGTCTCATACCACAGCCTAGGTGCTTGGTGCAACCCATATAGAGCTTTATCCAACTTGCACACATAGTTTGGATGCTGTGGGTCTTCAAATCCTGGAGGCTGGCATACGTAGACTTCCCTATCTATATCCCCATATAGAAAGGCACACTTGACATCAAGCTGGTAGACAGTGAAATTCTTGGATGCAGCATAAGCAAGGAAGATCCTAACTGCCTCAAGTCTTGCAACAGGTGCAAAGACATCAGTATAATCGATTCCTTCCTCTTGAGTGTATCCGTGACCACCAGTCTTGCCTTGTTCTTGATAATCAAGCCTCTATCATCTCTTTTGTTCTTGAATACCCATTTGGTGCCTATAGGTACTTGACCAGATGGTAGCGGACATAGGTTCCAAACCTTTTTGTCTTTTGAATTAAAGCAACTCTCTTGCATTGATTCAACCCAGCTACTATCTTTCAAAGCATCTTCCACCTTCTTGGGTTCCATTTGGGATAAGAAGCATGAGTACAAGCAGACATTCCCATTATGAGTTTGTCCTCTTGTTCTCACACCCTCAGAGACTTCCCCTATGATGTTTTCAGTTGGATGAGTATTGTGAATTCTAAGTCTTGGAATCACCTCCAGTTGCAAACATAAGTCTAGGTTGGACATATTTTGCTCAGGAGCTTGAATACTTGGTCCAGCTGTTGTTTCAATCTCATTCAATAAGGACTGATTGAATGAAAGAGAAACATCATCATTTCTTTGCTGTGAAGCATCATTAACAGTTGCCTGTTCCTTCAAAATGTTGCTTCCATCAGCTTGGTGTTGTGCAGGATCACCTGAGGAGATTTGAAAATCATTAGGTGAGTCCCTTGTTGAAGTTCCACTATTTCTTGAAATGGTTATGCTGTCAGATCTTTCAATAGTGGGAACTTGATTTGTTGTAGTTCTTGGAGAACTTGGAGTAGGTCTGGGAAGCTCAAACAGTTGATCTTCATCAGAATTGCTTTGAGCACCTGTTCCAGCTGAAACATTCTCACAAGATGGTTTAGAATAGTTTGGAAACAATTCAAAATCAAAGATATGATCAGGGCCATTCCCCCTAACACAAGGAGTGTGCTCATTAACTACAATGTTGGAGGATTCCTCAAATTGTTGGTTTTTAATATTATAAACCCTGTATGCTTTAGAATAGGAGGAATATCCAACAAAGGTAGCATCATCTGACTTTTCACAGCAAATTTTGCCAAATTGTCTTTTGTGTTAAGTATGGTACACCTGCTGCCAAAGGACCTTAGAAAGCCAATGAACAGTGGCCTCTTGTTCCATAACTCATAAGGGTTCTTTCCATGTGGCTTTACTACAAGAACTCTGTTCTGCACATAGCATGCAGTGCTGACTGCCTCTGCCCAGAATGTTAGAGGCAGCTTTGAATCAGCTAACATAGTCCGAGCAGCCTCAATAAGTGTCCTATTTCTCCTCTCAGCAACACCGTTTTGTTGAGGAGTTCTAGGAGCACTGTATTGTCTGGCAATCCCTTTTAAGTTACAAAATGAGTCAAGAACAAAGTTCTTAAACTCAGTCCCTTGATCACTTCTAATTATTTTAACCTTGTGATAACTTGATTTTCTATTTTAAGAATAAAAGATTTTAAAATTTCAGCAGTTTCATCTTTTAGTTTTTAAAAAGAATACCCATGTAAATCTAGTAAAATCATCAACTACCACAAGGCAATATGATTTCCTTCCAATGCTCATTATACTTGTGGGACCAAATAGATCCATGTGCAATAAGTGTAATGGAGTAGTGATAGAGTTAACAACTTTGGATTTATGAGAAGACCTATGTTGTTTCCCTTTCAGGCAAGCAACACAGTTATCTTTATAGAAAAATTCCTTTTTAGGCAAACCATGTACCAAGTTATTTTTAGCCAATTTATTCATTGTCTTAAAATTGACATGACACATTCGTTTATGCCATAGTGTTGACTCATCACTATCAGCTTTGGAAAGAAAGCATGATACTTCTCTCCCATTGGGGAAGCATTGTTCATATCAAGCTTGTACATATCCCCTCTCCTGGGAGATCTAAGAAGCACCAATTCCGGAGGAATTGTCATCCCAGTTTTGAGGATGATGCACTCATGTTCTGTGAAAAGCATTTGATGCTTTTGATCACAAATTGAGAAACACTTAATAGGTTGTGTTCAAGCTGTTTGACAAAATTAACTTTGTCAACCTTTAATTTTCAATTAGATATACTTCCTCTGCCAGAAATATATCCTCCGGCCTCACCTCCAAACTGGACAAGACCTCCATCATAATGTTGAAATTGTTGAAGGAGAGATCTGTTCCCTGTCATGTGCCTGGAGCATCCACTATCTACAATCCAAATGTTGTTATTCTTGTCATATGGATGTCCCTGCACATAAGGTGAGATAATTAGTTTTGATTGGAAACCCAAGCCTTGTTGGTCTTGGTTCTTCAAATGAGAGTGACATGATTGAACCAAAATTTATGCATGGGTTCAATTGATGTTTTTGAAGAAGAGGTTTGGGCTACAGCATCTTCCTTTGATCTTCCATTCCATCCTTTGGTTGATCATAGAAGATGAGCCTGATGAAGCTTTTGTAGCTTGGCATTCTTCCGAAGCTTCTTTCTTTTCGGAAGAGACCTTCACCGCCTTTTCTTCCGAAGCAGTCTTCTTCTAGGGGGGTGGTTTCAAGGGGACTCTTTTGTGAGTCTTTGCAGCTTTAACTTCCGAAGCCTTTTTCCTTTCGGAAGAAGAGTTTTCTTCCGAGAGAAGCCTTGCTTCGGAACAAGCTTTCCCTTATATCTATATATATATATATATATATATATATATATATATATATATATATATATATATATATATATATATATATATATATATATCCTATCTCTCTCTATATATACTATCTCTCTACTCTCTCTCTATCTATCTATCTATCTATCTATATCTATATCATCACTTGAACCATTTGATATGGTCCAAATGTGAAACCTTCCCTGACTCCTTCTCTTTTTACATTATTTGCATAATGTGTGCTAGCAGGATTGTAGTACAATCTTTAAATTATTTGCAGACCACACGTTATGCATGCAATGTTAACTATCTGGGAATGAGAGGGTTGCTGTTTCTTGTTCTTTTTTCTCCTCATCAGCAACCTTTCCCTTAAACTTCTGATCCTTTGGTAGGATAGGAGTACTAGTACTGTACTCTTTTCCTGAATCAGAAGGTCCAACCACCCACCTGAAATCATGCTGATATGAATACACCCTTTTGCTTTGGGTCTATCTTTAGTTGGATTCGCCACCTTCTTGGCAGTTTTTTTCTGGCTTTCTTAGCCCTGCTTCTTCTGGCTTTGGTGGTCAGGGTTTGATCATCATTGGCTGGGGAGGGCACAATTACCTGTTCCTTCCCTGTGATGGTCGTGGTCTACATAGTTGCCAATCACTCTTTGACTCTGAGAAGGTGGGTCAACAGATGAACCTCTTGCTCTTCAGTACCACACCTTGGTTGTCTTACAGACTCATAAGAGTGTGGGTGGAGCAATTTCATTGGTTCCCAACCCACTTTTTGTTTTGATAACAAAGTTTTGATTGAGAGGATGATGCAAGCATGGGGGCGTGGAAGTTTTGCTCGGAAATAGCATACTTCCTGGCTTGAGCCTCAGCAGTGACAAGCTGGGCTTGAGCCTCAGTCAATTTGGATATTAAATCCTTGATTTGAGTCTTGTAGTTGGTGTGTTCATGTTTTAAGAGGGACACAGTTTTCTCTAACTCCTCAATTTTCTTTTGGTAGTCAGATTCAGCCCTTTTAAAGTCAGATTTTAAAACATTTAAAGACTCAATATCAGATTTAATTTCCATATTGTAGTCCTGGTACAATTTAACCTTAGCAATACAAGCAGGGGTACATAGATGTTCATATACCTTATTTTCATCTGTTCCTGCCATGAGTGCTTGAGCAGGAGTGACATCTTGAACCATAAAGCTCCAGTCAACTTCTTGAGCCATTGCTGCTGTTTCAGTTGACTTTCCGTTGGGCTTTGGTGTAGAAGGATGTGTGGAGGCCTGTGAGTTTCCCGGGTTGGACTTGGGAGCCTTGCATTCCCTTGCAAAATGGCCAAGCTGGTTACATGTTGTAACATTTAGCCTTGCTTTTGTCAAACCCAAACTTGCTGGTGATTAGGTTTTGAGGGAACTGCCTTCCAGTTCTCTTAAAGAACTTCTTCGCTCTGTAGGTTAGAAGAGCCATTTGTTGGACAATGTCCACATACTCTATGTCATCTGGACTGAAGCACTCAAGATCATCAAAGCAGAATTGATGATCATTGGAGTGTCCACTCCCTGAGACAAACGCACAGCCCTCCTGAAAGGAGCTTTGCTGAGCTTGATGAGACCTTGGAGTCTCAGGGAATGTGATGTAAGGCCCAGATGAACAAGATGGCTGCTGGGTGTATGACAGGTACTGCTGAGACTGGGAGATACCTGAGCCTTCAACAACCATTAAAGCGTTGCTAGCAGGAAAGCTCAAGGGTCTGCTTGCTTGGTGACCCTTCTTGCTTTCCATTTCCAAACGGTATCCATCAAGGATCCCATAGAGTTCGGTCATGGTGAGTGTATTTAAATTCTCTGTTCTCTTAATGGAGACACAGTAGAATGTCCACTCATTGGGTAGAGCACTCATAAACTTTCTAGTAAGGTCTCTAAGTTCTTGAGTGATTCCCACAGATTGAAGGGAAGAGATAAGATCCATATACCTGAAATATTGCTGGCTAAAAGTTTCTCCAACGACATAGGTGAAGTTCTCAAACTGCTGCTTCAGTGAGTCCTTCTTTGAATCATTCGAGCTCGAGTACATTTGAGCAAGAGCATCAAAGAGTTCTTTGGCAGACTTGCAATGCTCAAACCCCACCATGATGGAATTTGGGATTGCAGTCATGAGAACAGTCATAGCATTGTTGTGTATGTCAAGCTTCTTCCTGTCTTCATCGGAATAGTCTTTGACGGCTTCTCGATCATGGCACCGTTTCCACCAGCAACTTTTGGCTTATACGGGCCATTAACGATGGATTGCCACATCTTGCTATCCTGGTATCTGATGAAGCCTTCCATTCTTCTGCTCCAAGACCTGAAGTTTTCAGGGTCGATGATGGGAGCTTTGGTCATCGTTCCCATTTCAACTTCAGATTTGATGAGGGCCATTTTTGAGTGAGGTATAAGGAGGAGTGAAAAACTGGTTGGTTAGGATGGTAAGATCTCACAATCAAGAGCCTAAAAAGCTCTGATACCAATTGCAGGAGCGGGTTTTGTCACTTAACACTTGTGATTCTCTCAAACTCACTTATAATAACACTCAAATAAGATGAAGCAATGCCTTTAACAAGAGTTGATAATAATATAATAAGTAATCAAGGAACAAGCAGAAGTATTTTCAAGGTACTTGTATATATTACTTCTCAACTCAAGATTACAAGACACTTACAACAATGAGAAACTATATATACTAGATCCTACAGCCGGTTATACTTGATACCAGCTGGAAACCTATGACTAAAGCATATACTACAATGCTATAGTTAAGGTATCTTAGATAAAGTATTATCTAAGATATGGTAGTCATGACATGTCCATGACTTACCTTTTGTCACCAACTAAAGATGGCAACTGTACTTAACATAAAAAGGTAAATAGTAGATTAAAGTATGGTCAACTACATGGCTTTTAAGAAAACGCCATGCAGTATCTCAGAGATTTGCAGCGGAGTGTCAGATAGACCATACTTATGTCTACTGGATAATAGAAGTGTCTTCCGAAGGTTAACTGGCTTCGGAAGAACAAGTTCTTCCGAAGCCACTTATACTTTGGAAGATGCTTCTATGCTTCTGAGGCTTTGAGGACTTCTTTATACTTCGGAAGTTGACTTCAGAACTTTGTCTTTAAGTCTTGATCTTCGGAAGTAGCTTCTTTGTCTTCGGAAGTTGGAGTTTTCCTTCGGAAGTGTATTTTACACTTAGACTTCGGAAGAGCTCCTTCTTCCTTCGGAAGTTCTACACTTGGCTTCGGAAGTCCTTTGTATGTTGTACTCAAAATCTTCTAAGTGACTTAGTTTTTGTTGCAACAGCCTCTCTAGATCCAACAACCTTGCAATATCATCTCCATCTGGTAGCCACTGAGAATCCCATATAACTCTGTCAGAGTAAGAGTTTTGAGATTTTAGTCCTCTTGATCACCACACAATAGTGTGTCCACTGCCTAGGAAGTGAGGACATGAACTTCCTTACAATGTCTCTATTCTCAAGAGGAACTCCTCCATCCACAAGGGTATCCACTATCTCAACATACCTGAAGTATTGCTGAGTCATGGTTTCACCTGTTTTGAAGGTGAAGTTTTCAAACTGCTGCTTCACGAGATCCTTCTTGTTCTCCTTGGCTTCAGAAGAGCTTTCATAAATCAGTTTTAGTGCATCCCACAGCTGTTTAGCCGTTTTGCACTCTTGAAACCTTTGTACACAGAGTTTGGAAGGGCAGTTTGAAGAGATGTCATGGTTTTTCTATGAATCTCTACTCTCTTCCTATCTTCATCAAAGTAGTTAGCCACATCTTTGGGGATCATACCAGCACCAGTAGCAGAAGGAGTGCTGGGTATGAAAGGTCCATTTTCAACAGACTCCCACATTCTTGAGTCTAGAGACTTGATGAAACCTTCAATTCTCAGGCACCAGGTATCAAAGTCATCAAAAGTGATCAGTGGGGACTTGTTCATGGTTCCAGTTTCCATATCAGTCTTGGAAATGGCTGCCATTTAAAAATTTAGTATTTGTGTGTGTGAGGGATCTTAGATGGTGAGATCTTATATCAAGAGCCTGAAAAGCTCTGATACCAATTGCAGGACTGGTGAAGGCCGGTCACTTACAACACAACAACACAAAGAGGAGATAAACCAAACTAAATCAAACAGTAAACAAGATTAACCACAAGTATGATTCTAAGAACACAAGTAATAAGTAAGAGACAGAACAAGAGAACACAAGTGATTGGTTTTCAAGAATGCATTATATTGCTTTCTCAAGTTCTATTACAAGTGTTACAAAGTATAATGGAAAGATACAAGAACAAGGAATACTTATACTACAACCTACAGCCGGCCATACTTTGAAAGCCAGCTGAATACAATTGACTAGACAACTACAAAATCAATTGTAGAGTCAAAAGTCAGATTTTCCTTTTGACAAGTGACTATGACATGCCATAGCTCACATCCTAATATATTACAAAAAGGATAAAAGTACATAAAGTAGAAAGCATGGACTCAAGACCTCAATGTACAGTTTACCAAAAGCATGGACCTTTCACCAACTCATGTAAGTTGGTGACTTTACAGAGTTGTAGCAGAAAGGTGGTCCAGCTTTATGGTAAAGTACATCAGATAAAGACATATCTCTAAAAGTCTTCGGAAGAAATCTGTCTTCATTCTTTGGCTTCGGAAGACTTTGTCTTTGAAGCTTCGGAAGACTTCACTTTTGGCTTCTGAAGATATTGGTCTTGGCTTCGGAGGATTTTACACTTAGAATATTTCTAGTGCATGGTGTAAAACTTCCGAAGCATTTCTACTTTTGTTCTTTGGTGCATGCTTGCAGAGAGACTTTTGATGTTTTGGCTGCATCAGACTTATAGGAATCCTTACAACTACTTTTTCCTTTTTAGTTTCCTCCAAAGAATCTAAATAGTACTTGATGTCATTTGATTGATTTAAGGCAACAACCTCGGTTTCCCTTATTTGTTTCCTCAACAGTTCTATCTTTTCTTTGAAGCTGCACTCATTTTGTTTTAAAACACGATTTGCTTCAGTGCAGAGTTGTAAATCATTTACTAGATTATCATTATGTTCAAATAACCTAGGAAATTTTAAATCAATGTTTTCCCTAAATTTATCACATTCTGTACATGCATGTTTTTCAAATAATTTGTCTTTAGAATATACCTGTGTAGAATCAGCCATCAAAGCAGTGTCAGACTCTTCGGTGACTGGAGATTCTGAGTTTGTAGCACTAAGCTCTTCTTCAACCAGATGATCAACGACATCCATAGTTTCTTTGACATCTGAAAGTGTATGTTCAGCTATGATGTCTCCTTCACTTGAAGATCCATCATCCAATGTATCAACTAAAGCAATCTTTGATTCACCCTCAGAAACGAATCGGAAGGACCAGTCTTGTCCTTCATCACCTTGAGCAACCAAAGCCTTAGACTCTTTACTTAAAGATGAAGATCAATCTTATCCTTTTCTTGTTGGTTGAATGTAGGAAAAGGATTTCCATTTCCAGTCTTCTTTGGCTTTACGCACTCACGTTTGAAGTGCCCCCTTTTCACCACAATTGAAATACGTGACTTTGGTTTTGTCAAATCCAAATGTTGTATCTTTAGTGGCAACCAAATTTTGCCCCGTTTTTTTTAACAAACTTCTTTGCTCTTCTAACAGCACTAGCCAATGCCCACATAATATCCATGCGTTCTGTAACATCTGCCCATTTTGGAAAATAGAAACCCAAACCCGAATCCGTTTGGGTCAATTCTTGAAAATCAAATACATTAATTAGAAAAATTTATTTATTTTAATCCTTTAAAAACAATAATAATACTATTTATTCAACTTCAATTTATTAAATCAATTTATGGTAATTTCATGATTTATAGAATAAAATTTTATAAATTCATGAAGCTTATTTGTCATTTATGAATTTTAATTATAAAACTAAAATAAAGGAATAAAATACAAGATCATTATTTTTACAATACGTAAGGTCTATATAATGTTATTAATATTTATAAGATTTTAAATATTTAATTAAAATAAATAATCAAAATACAAGTTCTTATTAGATTTATAAAGTCCACAAAGATTTAATAAAAAAAAGTTGTTAAATTAAAAATTAAAGCTTTAATAAAATTAAAGTTTAAATTGTAAGTATTCTATTTAATTTTATATTTATTTCAAATTCCAATCATAACCCCCTTTTAAAATACTTATAACTCACCATTAACACCATTCATAACCTACTCCTAACCTCAACTGTAAAAGCAAGCCTTAGGCCTCACTTTTCATTTGCTCATTCTCTAAAAATCTCACTCTCATATCTTTCTTTCATGAATTGGTTATGATCAATTTCAAGAATTTTATTTTACAAGAAATTTAAAGAATTCTTAATACTAAGGTAATCTTTTATTGCTTTTATATTATACTTTTTAATCATCCTAACATCCAATTGTTCTCATGACTTTATGTTCCTACTATTATTCTTTCTTCTACCAAATCTCTTTTTATTTTAATCATTATCATTTGATCATTAACATTTTAATAATCACTAATCTTATAACAATCACTAACATTCCTAAATCAAGCTAACAACACACTAACATAAACAAAGAATCCCGTTTGCATATGGACGGCTATGCCGCCACATTCGGTTATTCCACTAGATTATTTTTCTAAATGATGGCTATGCCAAAGACTTAGAATATTTTTATAACTCAAATGAAGACTAATATACCATATATTGAAATAATAAATTGATCTAACCCGTTTCACGCTTTAACGATTTTAAAAGTGCACATAAGTGCCTTACTACAATTCTGGCAGAATATAATCTTACTTCAACCGACCACAAATTGATCATAACAAACTAAATTTGAGTAAACTCAGACTCAAATGTTAAGTTGATTGAATTACCCTTTCAACGACAGTTTATACGTCTTCAAACACAATTACACGACTCAACAATAGCCTTCACAAGATAAGTGTGCATTTCAGCACCTTCTGTCTTGTGCTGCTTGTTTGACCTATTTACGGATCTTTTCATAAAATTGTTTCTTAATGAAAGTTATCCGAGAGACTTTGAAATAGTCAAATGTAAATTTTTATAATTTTATGAAACCGTTTGCTATTTTAAAAACCTGTTCAAACACGTACGAAACATTCTGTCCAGAATCTAAAATTTGTACAATAATCGTTTATCAATATACCTTTCGCTTATTGGCTTTCCTAAGCGTCCTAACTTCTTGAAATGTACTCCAAACTCAAGTTATTATTTCTTTTTATCATTTAGGACATCACCTTTGACTCTTGAACATCCAAGCTTTCTTATGTACTCTACAACCATCACTATTATTGTGAGTTTTCCAAGTGAGTATTTCTATACCCCTTTTTCATATTATTACACTTTGGGGTGAAACATGTTATCTTATAATTGTTGCACTTGTAAAACGTTTGATTCTTGTAACCTTATGGCAATTCACTTGTATGTTGTGGTTAGTTGATCTTAGTAATTACCATGTAATGTCGATTATATGTACAATCATTAACTATTGCTAGCCTGGCGACGTCATAGATCTATGGGCCTGACAAGCCTGCTTGGTTGATCCAAATTGAAACACACCAATTTTTTTTTTTTTTTTTTTTTTATTATTATTATTTTTTTTTTAAATACTTTCACCAATTATATCAGAGTTTAGGTCCCAGTTCACAACAAAATTTGTCACTCGTAGTGACATATCATTTCATAACATATATAAAAGTATTAGAAGAAACATAAACGTTTTACAAACTTCTTAATACAATATTTATTATATTAAGTACTAAACGAGAGTCGGGTTCCTTCGTCAGTCCAGTCGCGCCCGTGAAGCTTTAACCATTTATGGGTGCTTTTCCTGAAAACATTTAAAACATATTTTTTTATTAGCTTTCGCTAAGTAAGTACACCTCTTTATTTTCGAAAACATATTTTTCTTTCATTGGAATTTAACATCCAAATTCTTTATTTATTAATCCTCGTTACCTCTTTGAAATTCAACGCCCAAATTCCTTATGGGTTTATTTTTCACCTTGAGGATTAATAACTCCTCTTGTATATATGTGGAGTTCAACACCCAAACCCCTTGGGATTTCAACACCCGAAATCCTTACATATATTTAACTCCCCTTTTTATATATGTGGAGTTCAACACCCGAACCCCTTGGGATTTCACCATCCGAAATCCTTACATAACATATATTTTACTCCATTTTAAACTAGCAATACACATACTTGGACCCGTAATCATATAAAGCATTTCTTCCACATAATAATAAATTCAAATCACATGTAATTGAACACGTTTCATCTCTATATAATTCGTACAAACTCATAATATAAACATCATATATCATGTATTAAACATATAACATAAATTAGTTACGGGTCGGTGTTGTACTTACCTATGAATTTATCGACAATACAATTCAAGACTTGAGATCACTACTGGTCGGTGCCGGATATAAATTAATAAACCACCTTGCTTCCTCTCTCTCTTTTTTAACTCCTCTAGACTTCTACTCTCGTTATGTTTATATATGCAACTTTTAGTTGCCATTCATATCTTCATGTAGAAGATTCATATAATAATAATTCATCTATATTTACTAGAATCATCCAAAGTGACTAACTTAAATGTGATGAAACCACCTGTAGTATTTTATCAACGTGGCTAACATTGAAGTTCATTATTCACATATATTTATTAATTTTCTAATTTGAGTATTATCCTTTCTTCTCTTTTATATTATTATACTTTTGATTGAATAAAATAAAAACACCATACATACATTTTATCTTTATTATATAAATTTTATCTTTATTATTATATTATTAGACAAAATCCACACTCGCTTAAACATAACTTAACTTAATAATAATATCACCCAAAACTTACTCGTTATACAATATTCAAAATATACAATTCAAATATTTTATTTTTATCCATAAAACAGGATGTTACAACTCTCCCCCACTTATTTAGGTTTCGTCCCCGAAACCTATTTATACCTCAAATAATTCGTGGGTAATATTTCCTCATTTCATCCTCGGCTTCCCATGTGGTATCAGAACCACGCCGATGCTTCCACTGCACTTTCACTTGACTTATTTCTTTATTTCGTAATTGCTTAACTTTATGATCAAGAATCGCCACCGGCTTTTCTATATAGTTAAGCTTTTCATCCACTTCTATCTCATTAAACGACACATATGTCGTTTCATCAGCCAAACATTTTCGTAAATATGACACATGAAATGTGTTATGGATTCCGTTTAATTCGTCAGGTAATTCTAGACGATATGCCACTTGCCCTACACGAGCAATAATTTTAAACGGACCAATAAATCGTGGACTTAGCTTGCCACGTTTACGAAAACGAATCACACCTTTCCATGGAGAGACTTTCAACATAACATAGTCTCCCACTTGAAATTCAATTGGTCGTCTACGTTTATCAGCATATGACTTTTGTCGATCTTGAGCCGCTTTTAAATGCGCTCTGATTTGATCAATCTTTTCATTCGTTGCTTCCACCACTTCTTTATTAGCAAGTTCTCTTTGACCTACCTCTCCCCAACATACAGGAGTGCGACATTTTCTACCATAAAGCATTTCGAACGGGGGCATTCCAATGCTCGAATGGTAACTATTATTATAAGAGAACTCTGCTAAGGGTAAATATTTGTCCCAACTGCCAAAAAATCAATAATACATGCACGTAACATATCTTCGAGCGTTTGAATCGTTCTTTCGCTTTGCCCATCTGTCTGTGGGTGATATGCTGTGCTAATTAATAATTTGGTGCCCATTCCTTCTTGAAACTTCCTCCAAAATCTAGAAGTGAACGTGTGTCTCTATCTGATACAATAGATAATGGCACACCATGCCTTGAGACCACTTCATTAACGTACACTTCCGCCATTCGTTCAGACGAATAGTTTTCACGAATGGGTATAAAGTGAGCACTCTTTGTCAAACGATCAACGATTACCCATATTGCATCATATCCCTTGGCAGTTTTAGGAAGTTTCGTCACCAAATCCATCGTAATATGCTCCCACTTCCATAATGGAATTTCTAGTGGTTGCATTTTCCCGTATGGCTTTTGGTGTTCAGTTTTGACTTGTAAACAAGTCAAGCACTTTTCAACATATTTAGCAATATCTCTTTTCATTCCGGGCCACCAGTACTCTTTCTTTAAATCGTTATACATCTTGTCGAACCTGGATGAATTGAATATTTTGATTTATGTGCCTCATCAAGAATCATTGTTTTGACCTTACAAGTCCAAGGAATCCAAATTCGTCCAAAACGAACTCTAATTCCTTTATCATTCTCCTCAAATAGATGGACTTGACCAATAATCCTTTCGCGCTTTAAATTTTCCTCTTTCAATGCCTCAACTTGTGCAACTCTAATTTGATCAAACAAGTCTGAATTTACAATCAGCTTATATGACTTTACTTTAATCGGAGTGTAATTCTCCTTCCGGCTTAAAGCATCAGCTACAACATTAGCTTTACCCGGATGATAAAGTATTTCACAGTCATAATCTTTGACCAGTTCTAACCATCGTCGTTGCCTCATATTCAATTCCTTCTGGTCAAAGAAATATTTCAGACTTTTATGATCAGTGTAGAGTGCACTTCGTACCATACAAATAATGTCTCCAGATCTTCAACGCAAATACGACCGCAGCCAATTCAAGATCATGGGTTGGGTAATTTGCTTCATGTGACTTCAATTGTCGTGAAGCATACGCTATTACCTTCCCTCTTTGCATAAGCACACAACCCAATCCGACACGTGAGGCATCAGAGTAAACTACGAAATCTTCAGTTCCTTCCGGTAATGCCAGGACAGGAGCTTTAGTTAACTTTTCTTTCAAAAGTTGGAATGCTTTTCCTTGTTCTGGGTTCCATTCAAATTTTGAATTCTTTCGAGTTAGCTTTGTCAACGGGAAGCTATTTTCGAGAAATCCTGAATAAAACGCCGATAATAACCGGCTAAACCCAGAAAGCTTCTGACTTCAGTTGGGGTCCTGGAGGTGACCATTTCATAATAGTCTCTATTTTAGCGGGATCCACCAAAATACCCTCCACATTCACCACATGACCCAAGAATTGGACTTCTCGAAGCCAGAATGCACATTTAGAAAATTTTGCATATAACTTTTCTTTTCTTAACACATTGAGAACATCTGACGAGATGCTGAGTATGATACTTCTTCGGATCGAGAATAGATGAGAATATCATCGATAAAGACGATGACAGAACGATCAAGCATAGGTTTACATACTCGATTCATAAGATCCATGAAAACCGCTGGAGCATTAGTTAGACCAAATGGCATCACAACGAATTCATAGTGCCCATAACGAGTACGAAAAGCTGTCTTAGGTACATCTTCTTCTCGTACCTTAACTTGATGATAACCTGACCTTAAATCGATCTTTGAGAACCAGCTAGCGCCTTGTAGTTGGTCAAAAAGATCATCAATTCTAGGCAAAGGGTACCTATTCTTGATGGTCAATTTATTCAATTCACGGTAATCGATGCACATACGCATGCTACCGTCCTTCTTTTTAACGAATAATATAGGCGCACCCCAAGGTGAAACACTTGGGCGAATGAAACCTTTATCCAACAGATCTTGGAGCTGAGACATCAATTCTTTCATCTCATTGGGTGCTAATCGATACGGCGATTTAGCAACAGGTTTAGCTCCAGGAACTAAATCGATTTTGAATTCGATTTCCCTAGTTGGTGGAACACCTGGAAGCTCGTCAGGAAAAATATCTGGGAATTCTTTAACTACAGGGACTTCATCAAGTTTCTTCTCTTTCATTTCTTTATCAGCCACGTAAGCTAGAAACGCTTGATGACCATGTCGTATATAATTTTTAGCTTTTGCTATTGAGCATACAATTATGTTGCTCTTTCTTTCTCCGTAGATACAGATTTGTTCTCCCATTGGCGACATAAATTGAACAATCTTTCGATTGCAAATTATCAACGCCTGATGCTGGGACAGCCAATCCATCCCAATTATTACATCAAATTCCTTTAACTCTATTGGAATTAAGTCGATATTGTATTCCTCTCCTTGAATATTTACTTTACAGTTTCGACATATTTCAGATACGGAGAAACTTTTATCGCTAGCAATATCAACTTCTAACACATGTACCAATTTACTTCTAACAAAAGTACTATGGCATGCAAACTTTATGGATACAAAGGATCTTCTAGCTCCAGAATCAAATAAAACATGTGCAGGGAGGGAGTTGACTAGAAAGGTACCTGTGACGACGTCAGGTTCAACCTTTGCTTCTTCTGCAGTAATTTGAAAAGCCCTGCCCCGTGGTTTTGGAGCTTCCAACTGTTTTACGTTTTCTATGGCCCTTGATCCTTCCGTAGCTTTGGCAAACTTTGTTTTAAGCTCTGGACAATCATTTCTCATGTGCCCTGGCTTATAGCAGTTATAACATAGGTTTACAGGGCTAGTACACTGTGGTGCGGTATGCCCCGGTTTCCCACATTTATAACAAATTGGGTTCTTGTAACGACATTCTCCAAGATGTCTTTTCCCACAAAATTGACAATTACCAAATTCTTTGATTGAGCCAAACCCTTTGACAGGTTTTGAAAATTTTGTTTTCTTTGTTGGTGCTGCAGGAACCACAGCCTCAGCCTTCCGTTTTCCATCTCTTTCTGCTTGCCTTTTTAGTTCCATTTCTCGTTCACGAGCCCAATTAAGAAGCTCCTCAAGACTTCCACATTTTGATGGAGAAATAAATTCTCTAATTTCCGTCTTAAGAATAAGATGGAACCGAGTCATCCACATTTCTTCAGAAGTGAAAAGCGAAGGACAAAACTTCGCTTTATCATAGAAAATTCCAAAGATTTCATCCACAGTCTCATTGCTTTGACGCATATGAAGAAGTTCTTCAGTGATACGATCAATTGCAACACGAGGACTGAAATGTTTTAGGAAGATTGGTTTGAATTCTTCCCAAGACATATTCCTGATTCTTTCTCTCCCTTTCTCCTTCTTCACCATATCCCACCAGTCTTTAGCTCTTTCACAAAACTGGTTTGTCGCGAACATCACTTCATCACACGGGTCGCAATGACACGTATCAAAAATAGTCTCCATGGCTGTTATCCACCTTTGGCTAACCAAAGGGTCAATTTCACCTTTGAATTGTAAAGGTTTACAAGCCATGAAGTCTGTATACGTGCAATGACGTTTTTCGACTTCAGCTATTGGCGCTGCTACCATATTATTTGTAGGTTTTTCTACAATTACTTCATTCTTTTTTAATTTTTCTTCTAGCATAATTCCAACAGAATTTTGCATTTCAGCTAGGAGAAATGGGATATTGGCTTCAAATGCCTTTCCTACTTCAATGGCAATCTGTCTACGAATTTCCTCAGGTACAAACGTTGTATTATTATTAAGACGAGATGAATACACTGATCTTTCTGAAGCATCATCTACATGCTTTTCAGTGTTACGACTTCCCTCGCCTTGTATAGCATTCTCCCCTCTTTCATCCGCCATATCTCTAAATAAATTATTTAGTTACGTTATTTTTATTCTAATGATTTCTATAATGCAAGTACTTATTTAAGGCCTTAATACTCCATACTTTATTGTCAAAACAAACAATATATCTAAGATCAAGAAGTACTATATATGCATTTATAACATACTACACATACACATCATTTTATGCATATATACTCCCCATCCCCACACTTACTCTTTGACGTTTTCAATACAATATGATCTTTAGAAATTCACAATGATATGATATATTACCTTCATACTGGCCAGGTATGAAAACAATATATTATTCTCATTATAATTTTCCAACTATCATATCATACCTCAAACATACAAATTTCAGTATACATATATTTTCTCATATGTTTTCATAAAGCACCAATACAAACTCCCCATTTATCTGCTTCCTTGGAGCGCTTCTGGACTGAACCCTTTCGTTTTAATATCAGTAGCACTTATGGTTCAAGTCTAAGTATTTCTTTTATATACTTAAATCTCTTGAACCGTGCTCTGATACCAACTTGAAACACACCAATTTTTTTTTTTTTTTTTTTTTTATTATTATTTTTTTTTTAAATACTTTCACCAATTATATCAGAGTTTAGGTCCCAGTTCACAACAAAATTTGTCACTCGTAGTGACATATCATTTCATAACATATATAAAAGTATTAGAAGAAACATAAACGTTTTACAAACTTCTTAATACAATATTTATTATATTAAGTACTAAACGAGAGTCGGGTTCCTTCGTCAGTCCAGTCGCGCCCGTGAAGCTTTAACCATTTATGGGTGCTTTTCCTGAAAACATTTAAAACATATTTTTTTTTATTAGCTTTCGCTAAGTAAGTACACCTCTTTATTTTCGAAAACATATTTTCTTTCATTGGAATTTAACATCCAAATTCTTTATTTATTTAATCCTCGTTACCTCTTTGAAATTCAACGCCCAAATTCCTTATGGGTTTATTTTTCACCCTTGAGGATTAATAACTCCTCTTGTATATATGTGGAGTTCAACACCCAAACCCCTTGGGATTTCAACACCCGAAATCCTTACATATATTTAACTCCCCTTTTTATATATGTGGAGTTCAACACCCGAACCCCTTGGGATTTCACCATCCGAAATCCTTACATAACATATATTTTACTCCATTTTAAACTAGCAATACACATACTTGGACCCGTAATCATATAAAGCATTTCTTCCACATAATAAATAAATTCAAATCACATGTAATTGAACACGTTTCATCTCTATATAATTCGTACAAACTCATAATATAAACATCATATATCATGTAGTTAAACATATAACATAAATTAGTTACGGGTCGGTGTACTTACCTATGAAATTTATCGACAATACAATTCAAGACTTGAGATCACTACTGGTCGGTGCCGGATATAAATTAATAAACCACCTTGCTTCCTCTCTCTCTTTTTTTAACTCCTCTAGACTTCTACTCTCGTTATGTTTATATATGCAACTTTTAGTTGCCATTCATATCTTCATGTAGAAGATTCATATAATAATAATTCATCTATATTTACTAGAATCATCCAAAGTGACTAACTTAAATGTGATGAAACCACCTGTAGTATTTTATCAACGTGGCTAACATTGAAGTTCATTATTCACATATATTTATTAATTTTCTAATTTGAGTATTATCCTTTCTTTCTCTTTTATATTATTATACTTTTGATTGAATAAAATAAAAACACCATACATACATTTTATCTTTATTATAAATTTTATCTTTATTATTATTATTATTAGACAAAATCCACACTCGCTTAAACATAACTTAACTTAATAATAATATCACCCAAAACTTACTCGTTATACAATATTCAAAATATACAATTCAAATATTTTATTTTTATCCATAAAACAGGATGTTACACAAATACACTTAGCTAATCGTATAAACTTGTAAATGTTTGAGACTTGTAAAACCGTTAAGGTTTGATTGTGCATTCTGTCTTACATCCCTAGTTACTTTGTTCACTAATCTATGACATGAATTGCCATCTTTTATATACTTATGTATTTGAAAACTATGGAAATCTCACCAACTTTCAAAGTTGACCTTTTATTTTTAACATGTTTTCAGGTTGGATTCTTGAAGAACGCTTCTTGCTCACATAGGACTTGCACTTAGATAAACTAAACATCTTATGTTGTTGTTTATATTTTTGTGTATTGTAATGACTTAATTGACTTGTATTGTTCAATGAATAATGTTATTTAATATTATTCCAATTAATTTAGTTCCATGTGCTATGAACAATTGTTTCACATCTGTCACACCCGATAGATTGGTATCAGAGCCATGGTTATAGGGAATTAGGTTATTAGAAATGGAATGACCTACACTATAACTAAGTACTTTTACACATGAGTCCTCTCATGTATTTTATATGCTTAGATAGGATTTTATGTGCCTTATGTGTTTATACTTGATTACGTGATTATATGCCTTATATGCTTATTCTTATACTTTGAATCTTATCAATGCACACACGAACCTTAAATTATATTCTAAGACATTATGTGCCTAAATCAAATGGTTTTCTAAATAAACTTTGCATCGTTATTCGTGGTTTTCAAGTCTTATCAAAGTCTATGTCCTATAACTTGAAACATGTAATGCTGGAAGAGCGTGATGCCTGTATCACGAGGTGTTCTGTCTAGGCAAGGTATTCATATAAATCCAAATCAACCGATGGATCCGTTTACCTTACCTGGGAACCCTTGGGGTGAGTGTCCGCTTATAGGTACGCATGTCTTCATTAAGGTTGTAGTTGACCTAATACTTTGATAAGTCAACGTAATGCCTTGGTTTGTAAACCGAACATTACACTCGAAACATCTTGTTATTTTGAATCATCTTATCATTGCTCTTGTCTTCTTGAATCTTAAAACTCATTATCCAATTCTCTTAATGACCCTTAATAATCTTTCTAAACATCTCCCCCTCAAACCCGCACTTATTCTGAAACCTCATTTCAATGATACTATTATTCTGAATTGAATCATTAATCTTAACAAACACGATTCCCGTACCAACTTTAAACTAATGCAACCTTTATACCTCAATGACATAGTAAACAAGAATCGATCATCTAAAAACCATGTTAAAGTTATTTGCTTGAGAAACTCTTATAAACTCCATATCCCATCCAAAAGCATCTTGAACTTATTTCTCATGTTCGTTAAGCCGAGTCTCGTATCGATCTAATGTTTGGTGCTTCACCCATGACAAAACCTTCCTAACCGTCTTGAACTGTTTAAAAAAACAAACGTTTATCAACTAAAAATTCTAAATTAATGATCTTACACACTTTGTCAAGAAACACAAGAAATCATGAAATATAAAATTTAACAAACTTAAGCATAGCAAAATATCATAATTTAACTCATTGAATTTAAACGCTCCCAAGTGTTCCCCTACAAACACGAAATGAAATCTAAGCGTCCTCATATCCTTGAAATTAGTTTACCCGTGATTAAATTTCGGGACGAAATTATGTAAAGTAGGAGAGACTGTAACATCTGCCCATTTTGGAAAATAGAAACCCAAACCCGAATCCGTTTGGATCAATTCTTGAAAATCAAATACATTAATTAGAAAAATTTTATTTATTTTAATCCTTTAAAAACAATAATAATACTATTTATTCAACTTCCATTTATTAAATCAATTTATGGTCATTTCATGATTTATAGAATAAAATTTTATAAATTCATGAAGCTTATTTGTCATTTATGAGTTTTAATTATAAAACTAAAATAAAGGATTAAAATACAAGATCATTATTTTTACAAATATGTAAGTTCTATAAAATGTTATTAATATTTATAAGATTTTAAATATTCAATCAAAATAAATAATCAAATTACAAGTTCTTATTAGATTTATAAAGTCCACAAAGATTTAATAAAAAAAGTTGTTAAATTAAAAATTAAAGCTTTAATAAGTTTAAAGTTTAAATTGTAAGTATTCTTTTATTTATTTAAATTATTTAATTTTATATTTATTTTAAATTCCAATCATAACCCCCTTTGAAAAGACTTATAACTCACCATTAACACCATTCATAACCTACTCCTAACCTCAACTGTAAAAGCAAGCCTTAGGCCTCACTTTTCATTTTCTCATTTTCTAAAAATCTCACTCTCATATCTTTCTTTCATCCATTGGTTATGATCAATTTGAAGAACTTTAGTTTACAAGAAATTTCAAGACTTCTTAATACTAAGGTAATCTTTTATTGCTTTTATATTATACTTTTTAATCATCCTAACATCCAATTGTTCTCATGACTTTATGTTTTTATTATTATTCTTTCTTCTACCAAATCTCTTTTTATTTTAATCATTATCATTTTATCATTAACATTTTAATAATCACTAATCTTATAACAATCACTAACATTCCTAAATCAAGCTAACAACACACTAACATAAACAAAGAATCCCGTTTGCATATGGACGGCTATGCCGCCGCATTCGGTTATTCCACAAGATTATTTTTCTAAATGATGGCTATACCAAAGACTTAGAATATTTTTATAACTTAAATTAAGACTAATATACCATATATTGACATAATAAATTGATCTAACCCGTTTCATGCTTTAACGATTTTAAAAGTGCTCATAAGTGCCTTACTACAATTCTGGCAGAATATAATCTTACTTCAACCGACCACAAATTGATCATAACAAACTAAATTTGAGTAAATTCAGACTCCAATGTTAAGTTCATTGAATTAACCTTTTAACGACAGTTTATACGTCTTCAAATCCAATTGCACGACTCAACATTAGCCTTCACAAGATAAGTGCGCATTTCAGCACCTTCTGTCTTGTGCTGCTTGTTTGACCTATTTACGGATCTTTTCATAAAAATGTTTCTTAATGAAAGTTGTCCGAGAGATTTTGAACTAGTTAAATGTAAATTTTTATAATTTTATGAAACCGTTTGCTATTTTAAAAACCTATTCAAACACGTACGAAACATTCTGTCCAGAATCTAAAATTGGTACAATAATCGTTTATCAATCTACCTTTCGCTTATTGGCATTCCTAAGCGTCCTAACTTCTTGTAATGTATTCCAAACTCAAGTTATTATTTCTTTTTATCATTTAGGACATCACCTTTGACTCTTAAACATCCAAGCTTTCTTATGTACTCTACAACCATCACTATTATTGTGAGTTTTCCAAGTGAGTATTTCTATACCCCTTTTTCATATTTTTATACTTTGGGGTGAAACATGTTATCTTATAATTGTTGCACATGTAAAACGTTTGATTTTTGTAAACTTATGGCAATTCACTTGTATGTTTTGGTCAGTTGATCTTAGTAATTACCATGTAATGTCGATTATATGTACAATCATTAACTATTGCTAGCCTGGCGACGTTATAAATCTATGGGCCTGACAAGCCTGCTTGGTTGATCCAAGTACACTTAGCTAATCGTATAAACTTGTAAATGTTTGAGACTTGTAAAACTGTCAAGGTTTGATTGTGCATTCTGTCTTACATCCCTAGTTACTTTGTTCACTAATCTATGACATGAATTGCCATCTTTTATATACTTATGTATTTGAAAACTATGGAAATCTCACCAACTTTCAAAGTTGACCTTTTATTTTAAACATGTTTCAGGTTTGATTCTTGAAGAACTCTTCTTGCTCACATAGGACTTGGACTTAGAAAATTTAAAGATCTTATGTTGTTGTTTATATTTTTGTGTATTGTAATGACTTAATTAACTTGTATTGTTCAATGAATAATGTTATTTAATATTATTCCAATTAATTTAGTTTCATGTGCTATGAACAATCGTTTCACATTCGTCCGCTCCGATGATTCCGTCGTCGGTCGGGGTGTGACAGGTTCTAGCTCAGTTTCATCAACTTGCTCGTAGTCCTCGTCAGCAAGATGACAGTTTCCAATCTTACCAGCAACTAATCCATCATAAGATTTAACAACAGCAGCTAGAAGGTCCTTGTGCTCTTTAGCAACTTCACGGTGACATTTCTGAGATTCTCGGTCTTCAACTTGGTAGTATTTGCCTCAGGAACTATGTATTGGGTTCCAGATAACCCTGACGTTATGGTTCCTGATGCACTGCTTTGGGAAGGAGCAGAAGAGCTAGACACAAACGTTGTTTGTAGCGGTGCGCCTGAAGTAGCCAAAGTTGGAAATTAATTGTATAGTGCAGGATTCTGAGCATAGGATCCTTTCTTTGACTTATATTTCACACGTAGTTCTTCCTCCCTTAACTTCGAAATCATTTATGTCTAAAGTAGCAAGAGTGTCATTTTGTCTCAGATTAGACACAAATGGATCCCATTTGTGTGGCAGACCATCAGCAAAACTAGAGACTTTATCTTCCATGGATGTGGTCACGCCATGAGTGTGCAACTTACTCATCAGATGATAGAATCGATCAATGATATCATCCAGGCTCTCATTTCCAATCGGAGAGAAATTGTCAAATTCCTTCTTAAGAGCTTTTGCCTTAAGTGCTTTCAGAGTTGTATTTCCTTCGTATCTCTTTTCAAGGCCTCCCATAATTTCTTAGACTGCTTGTTCTCAGAGAACTGATGAAATATGTCCTTAGGTATAGACTGAGTCAACAAGGCATATGCTTTCTTTTCAGCATTATGCAGAGTCTTCTGGGATTTTCTTTTCAGCATTATGCAGAGTCTTCTAGGATTCACTCATTCCTCTCAAAGTCAATTTAACTCCATTAGCACTGACTGGTCCCGTGTAACCAGTCTCAATGGATGTCCAAAGGTTTGGGTCAACTCCATTCAAGTAGATTTCAAACCGTTGTTTCCACTGCGGGTATTTATCGAATGTTAACAGCTTTGGCGGTTTGTTGTGGTTTCCAATCTCATTCTCCAGAAGTAGAAGGTTCTGGATACGCAAGTCCTTTCTAGCAGTGAATGCAGCAAACTGGTCTTCAATTACTATAAACTTGGTAAACTTAGAACAGGACAGATTCACTCGTGCGAATGAGCTATGCGAATGGGCCACTCGTGCGAATGAAAGATACGAATGAATTCAATCGGACGATTGGATTCAGTCGTGTGAATGAGTAGGGCGATTGTAATTAACCAACTGGAGTTGCTTAACCGTGCGAATGAGAGATACGACTGAGTTCAGTCGTACGAATGAGAGTATACGAATGGGTTCAGTCGTACGAATGGTCCAATCGTGCGACTAAAGGCTGCTGTGTTTGAAAAAATCGAATATTTGAACACTTTGACACAAAATACAAATTTTCCAGAAACCCTAATCTGTCGTTTGATAAACAATTGAAACTTTAACACATGCAATCGTCAAAAACACTTTTTGAAGCAAAAAGGTGACTCTTTTGATTGAAAACGTTTGTTTTAACACAAAAACATTTGAATCCACGCAAAATCACGAGCCAAAGCTCTGATACCACTTGTTAGGACGGTTTTCGTACGGAGTACTAATGGATTCTGCGTGAGACCAGATCAAATAGTGCGGAATCCTATTTGATAGGTGATCCAATCAGTGAGAACGACAACCTGATCGATCTAACGATGAAACAAACGTTAAGAATTGAGTAGAAATCGATCAGGAATGAACTATGAAGTTGGATAGGCTGCTTAGAGCACTCCTGACGGCTAAGGTTTGTGAATATTCGAAGTCTCTCGTTTTTCCATGAATTATGTGATATTTATAGGTTTTCAGTTTCATTCATACGACTGAACCATTAGCATGGTTCAGTCGTGCGAATGACTCATGCGGTTGATTCATACGCACGACTAAAGGTTCAGTCTTGCGACTGAATCAACCTTATGTCTAAGTCATACAACTTATCCAATCTCCTGGTTTAGTCGTGCGTCTGGTCCATAAGTATGATTCATTCGTGCGTATGGTCCATAAGTATGAATAACCATCCGACTAAGTTGAACACAATTCTCAATCATTATTGACTTAGAACTATGTACAACAACCTCAAACCTATATATGATGTTCATACATATGAATTATAATAAATACAATAATAAAATGAAATACTCAAAGACAAATAAACATCAAGATGCATATCATATTTCATTAAGTAGTCACATTACATATGTGTAAGAAATGAAAAACTTTTACATTTAAGAACATAAACTAGGAACATGATGTATCAGCAACATGGCACATTCTTTTATGCCAGAGGAAAGACTCATCAATATTTGCTTTAGATAGAAAGCATGAAACTTATCCTAAGGGAGATGTTTCTTGCAAATCCATCTTGTACATGTTCCCTTTCCTGAGGTCTCTGAGCAGGATATGCTCATGAGGAATGATCACCCCGGGCCTGAGAACAATGCACTCATGCTCAGTAAAGAGCATGTTATGACTCTGATCACAAAATTAGGATACACTCAGGAGAATGTACCCATGCTCCTTGACAAAGTTTACCTTCTCAATACCGAGCTTACCATTTGTGACCCTGCCCCTTCCTGTAATGTAACCTCCTGCATCTCCTTCTAAAGCAACTGGTCCTCCATCAATTCTTTCAAACATCAAACATTTAGAGTAGTGATCTATTGCCTGTCATGTGCCTGGAACAACCACTATCAATGATCCATACATTTTTGTCTGTCTTGAGTTGTTCCTACACAAAAGAGATGATTAGTTACATTTGGAAACCCAAGCCTCATTGGTCTTTGGCTCATCAAAAGAAGTTGAAGACAATGCAACAGTAATTGATCCTATAGTCATGTTTTAAGGATCATTTGCTGATGTTGATGAAGAACTTTCAGCCACTTGGTCTTTCTTTGTCTTTCACACCACCTTTGGAAGCTTAGACTTGACATTCAATACTTCGGAAGCTTTGATGACTTTGGAAGTTTTGATGACTGGACCTTCCGAAGATCTTGCTTTCACTACAGCAGGCTTTAGTGCTTCGGAAGTATTCCTTTCTTCCAAGACCAAATTTTCTTCCAAAGGTAAGTTTCCACTTTTCTTCTTCTTCATTTTGGAGCTTCCGAAAGAAAAAATTTTCCTTCCGAAGCTTGCTTCTCCTTCTCCAAACTCTTAGAAGTTTCTTTCTTAGTCATGTGGAGGGTACTCTTTGGATTGTAAACAAGTACTCCCACAAATAACACAATCCATTTTCTTCCTTCTAGGAGTCTTTTTTTGTGTACAAGGCTGAACTTGATCACTTTCCTTCTTCATCTTCATCTTTGCAGATGATGTGGCAATTCTTGTGGAGATAGAACTATCTTTAGAGCTAGATGGTTTAGGTTGTACAGCAGTGGTGCACAACTGATCAGCCTTCTTCTTGATAGTGGGATGATTTGGACAAGAACTAGAACTCTTGTTATTGGAGTTCAAGTTTGTGTCTTCAGCCTTAACCACTTCAAATCCTGCAGAGATGAAGGCTTGTTTCTATGCAGAGTTGACGGTGGCCTTGATCTCTTGAGCCTTCTTAGACTTTCTCTTGGCCTTCCTAATCAAGTTCTTTCTCTTCGACTTGGTTATCCCAATAGCTTTACTCTCCTTAGAGAGATGTTGACCCTATTTAGAATTCTTTACTTCATTTTTCTTAGAGCCATTCTTAACCATCTCCACTTCATCCTCTTCAGTCAAAGGGTCTCTGAGGGGAAGTTCATCTTCTGTAGATACATATGTCCCCAGTTTATATGCTTAATGTAAAAATCTTTCATGGCTTACATATGTGTAATGAAATAGTGTAATAATATATGATTGATTCATATGTATAAACTTATTATATAGGTTTGAAGTTGTTATATGATGATTCATGCTAATGGACCATACTTATGGACCATACACATGAATACATCATGCTAATGAACTAGTCGCACGACTGAACCAGACGACTGGATCAGTCGAACGAGTGAGACATGAGATTGACTCAGTCGCACGACTGAACTTTCAGTCGTGCGTATGAATCAGTCGCATGGGTCAGTCGCATGACTGAACCATGCTAATGGTTCAGTTGCAAGAATGAAGACTGCAAACCTATAAATACCACTTAATTCGTGGAAAAACGTGAATTTTGACACATACTCATAACCTAGCCATCCAGAGCGTCCAGAAAGCCTATTCCAAGTTCATAGTTCGCATCTGATCTTTTTCTACTCGTTCTTAACGTTTTTTAATCGTTAGATTGATCGGGATTGCGTTCTCACTGATTGGATCGCCAATCAAATAGGATTCTGCACTATTTGATCTGGTTTCACGCATTATCAGTTAGTATCTGTATGTACACGGTCCTGACAAGTGGTATCAGAGCTTGGTTCTTGATTTTTGTGTGATTCGATTAGTCTCGGTGTAAAAATCACGTTTTTCATTCAAAGGAGTCACTTTTTTGAGTAAAACAGTGTTTTCGACGTCTCCAGGTCTCAAAGTTTACGTTTTTCAGCATACGGCAGATTAGAGTTCTTGAAAAATTGTGTTTTTGTGTCAAAGTGTCAAAAACCTTTGATTTTCCAAAAATAGCAGCCTTCAGTCGCACGATTAGCTTAATCGCACGACTGAACTCAATCACACACCCCATTCGTACGATTGAACTCAGTCGCTCACTCATTCGTACGACTGAACAACCCCATTTGCTTGTCTCCAATCGCACACTCCATATGTACGACCGAATCCAATCGCACGATTGAATTCATTCACACACTTCAATGGCATACCTCATCCGCACGACTGAACAATTCCAGTTGTTTGAGTCCATTCGTCTATTTCAAACACACGACTGAATCCGATCGCACGATTGAATTCATTCGCACCCCTCATTCGCACTAGTGATCTATACGTATAGTCCATTCGCATGAGTGAGCTTGTGTAGTTTAAAGTTCAAAGGTTAAAGAGATGGAAGATCAGTTCTCTGCTTTTACTACCGGAAGGGACTCTTGCATCCAGAACCTTCTGCTTCTGGAAAATGAAATTGGGAATCATAATAAACCACCAAAACTTATAATGTTAGATGATTACCCACAATGGAAACAAAGGTTCGAGATCTATCTAAATGGAGTTGATCCCAATCTTTGGGAATCCATTGAGACAGGTTATAGTATGCCAGTCGGTGCAGATGGTGTTAAGCTAACTTTAGGAGGTATGACTGACAGCCAGATTGCTAAGTACAATGCTGCAAAGAAGGTGTATGCCCTGTTGACCCAGTCGATACCGAAAGATATCTTTCATCAGTTTTCTGAGAACAAACAGGCGAAAAAGTTATGGGAAGCTGTGGAGAAAAGATATGATGGGAATGCAACATTAAAGGCTTTGAAGGCAAAGTCTCTCAAGAAGGAGTTTGATAACTTCTCCTCAATAGGAAAAGAAAGTTGGATGATATTATCGACAGATTCTACCATCTGATGAGTGAGCTGCACACTCATAGGGTAACAACGTCTATGGAAGATAAAGTGTCAAGTTTTGCAGATGGTTTGCCGGAGAAATGGGACTCGTTTGTGCCTAATCTGAGACAGAATGATATTCTTGCAAAATTGGATATAAATGATTTCATAATGAAGTTAAGAGAGGAAGAACTAAGAATGAAGTACAGGTCATAGAAAGGATCTTACGACTAGAATCCTTCACTTTATAATTCATCTCCCACTCCAACCAGTTCAGGAGCACCACTTCAAACTGCCTTTGTGTCTAGTTCAGCAGCTCCTTTTCAAACCACTACTTCAGGATCAGAAACGTAGGGTCATCTTGCATCAAATATATAGTACCTGAAGCGAATGCTACTAAGTTAAAGACCGAGAATCTTGGTAATATCACAGTGGAAGTTGCAAAGGAGCATATGGATCTTCTAGCAGCTGTTGTCCATTCTTATGATGGTCTAGTTGCAGGGAAGATTGGTAATTGCCATCTTGCAGATGAAGATTACGAGCAGGTGGACGAAAATGAACTAGAGAGAATGGATATCATGTTGGCCTTGGCGAGTGCTGTTAGAAGGGCAAAAAATTTTGTAAAGAAGACAAGACAAAATTTAGTAGCCACAAAAGACACAACCTTTGGTTTCGACAAAACCAAAGTTACCTGCTTTAGTTGTGGTGAAAAAGGGACATTTCAAACGTGAATGTGTAAAGCCCAAGAAAACAGGTAACGGAAATTCGTTCTCAACCTTCAACCATTAAGACAAAGACAGGAGTGGAACTACCTCTTCAAGCAAAGAGACAAAGGCCTTGACTGCTCAAGGTGACGAAAGGCAGGACTGGACCTTCCGTTTTGTGTCTCCGGGTGATCAAACATTGTTTATGTCGACGGATTGGATGATGGCTCTGCGAGTGAAGGTGAAATCACAGTTGAACAAGTAATGTCAGATAACGAAGAAGCTGTGAATATGGTAAATCACCTGGTTGAAGAAGAACTCAGAACGACATGTTTAGAATCTCCAGCATCCGAAGAGTCTAACTCTACATTGATGGCTGACTCAACTGATTCTTCACAGGTAAGTACGAAAGACCAACTTTTTGAAAAACATGCTTGTATTGAATGTAACAAATTTAGAGAAAGCATTGATTTGAAATCCGCTAGGTTATTAGACCACAACGATAACTTAGTAATTGATTTACAACTGTGCACATAAGCTAATCGCATTTTAAAACAAAATGAGTGCAGTTACAAAGAAAAAATAGAACTTTTAGGTAAACAACTAAGGGAAACCGAGGTTGTTGCTTTTAATCAAGCTAATGATATAAATTTTTATATAAACTCTTTGGAAGAAACAAAGAAAGAAAAAGCAGTTTTAGAAGTCGGGGTAAATTCTTTAAAACAAAAACTGCATAGTTGGACCAGTTCTTCTCACATAGTTCAACACTTAGTGAAAGAACGAAATAATGGGGAAGGGTTGGGTTACAAAGTAGTTCCACCACCACAGGAGATCATGTTAAATACAAAATGTAGACCTAAAAATAACAACCCAATTAAGGATCATGGGGTGTCCACTCCTCTAGTTAGTGATCAAGATTCCACTGGTAAACCGGTGAACTCTGTCACTAAACAGAAGGAGTCTACTTTCAAATCAAAAGGAAAGATGCCCATTGAAAATTTGGATAATCAATTTAAAAAGGTTAATGGAAAGTCAGTTTCACACATGTCTACTTCTGAACCCAAAATGACCAAATCAGTTAGCCAAACACGTGCTTCACGTCAAAGTCCAAATAAACTAAAGGCTAAAGATGTTAAGAATGTGCAAACAATTAATTTTGTTAAAGAAGCAGAAACATCTAAACGAGTAGTGACCAAATCCAACCACACTCATGCCACACTTGTATCACACTCAACTCCACATAAACAGTTTCCTTAACATGTAGAAGGGAGATCATGCTACAGTTGTGGAAAGAGAGGACACATTTCTTCTAACTGTCCTTATTATCAGACTCCCAGACATAAAATTAAACTTTATGATAAAAAACCAAGTTCTTCGAAAAGGAGTTCTATTACTCCACCAAAGAGAATTATTGAACCTAAAGTTCAAACTGTAAGCCAGTCGTTTGTTTATCACAAACAGGCCTTACATAAAACTAGCTTATGGAAAGAAAAGTCAAGTCCATTGTCTGATAATGAGAACAATAAGAAGAATGATATGCCCTCACCCTCAAATGGACAGTGGGTTAAGTTTATGATGTGTGATTCCACTGGGTCACCCAAGCCAGTTAAGGCTTGGGTCCCAAACCTAAACTGATCATTTCCTTTTAATGTGCAGGGTGTCCGTTACAGTGCTATCAAAATACATGGATTGTTGATAGTGGGGCTTCTAGGCGCATGACCGGGAACCTGTCTCTCCTTTTCAATGTCAAACAAATTAAAGGGGGACATGTATCATTTGCTGGAAATAAAGGAGGATACATCACCACTCAAGGCGAAGTGGGAAACCAGAAAGTCAAGTTTGATAAGGTCAACTACATCCAACAACTACAGAATAACTTGCTTTCAGTCTCCCAGATCTGTGACAAAGGATTCAAAGTTGTTTTTGACAACAAGAAGTGCTACGTATTGAAGAAGGATTACATTATCCCGGAGGACAAAATCTTAATGTCAGCTTCAAGATATAATGACTTATATGTCTTGGATCTATCAAAAGCCTCCACAACCGATCATAAAGTTCAATGCTTCTTGTCAAAGGCAATAGAGAAGGACTCAATCTCCTGGCATAGGAGAATGGGACACATCAATCCACGAAAGATGAATCATCTGATCCAGAATGATTTAGTGAACGGAGTAACTATCAAGAATTTCCAACTTTTGGATTTTTATGTAGCATGCAAGAAAGGGAAACAGACCAAGAAGTCTCACAAGTCAAAGAAAGTTCATTCAATTGTTCAGTCAACCCGAAGGATTTGAGGACCCTTATCATCGGGACAGAGTTTACAAACTGGACAAGGCTCTCTACGGGCTCCATCAAGCCCCTAAAGCCTGGTATGAGAAGCTCTCGACTCATCTTGTGAAACACGGATTTCACAGAGGAGTGATTGATTGTACGTTATTCATCAAAGAAAAAGACAGTGATTTATTGCTGGTACAGATATATGTAGATGACATAATCTTTGGTTCCAAGAATGAAGAATTATGCAAAGAATTTGAATCTGTAATGAAAGCAGAGTTCGATATGAGTGCAATGGGGGAGATGAAGTTCTTCCTAGGACTACAGGTGGATCAAACACCAAAAGGAATCTTCCTGCATCAGAATAAATATGTAGGGGACATCCTTAGTCGGTTTGACATGGCGAATGCTTCAGCTGCGGGAACTACACTTGCCATGAATCATGATGTGGCACACGACGAAAATGGTGATCTGGTTGATGCTACAATGTATAGTGGAATGATCAGATCCCTTATGTATCTCACAGCGTCTCGTCCTGATATCATGTATGCCACGTGTCTTTGTTCAAGATATCAGGCAAAACCAAAAGTAAATCATCTCATTGGTGTGAAATGGATTTTTCTCTATCTGAAGGGTACTCCAACACTCGGGTTGTGGTATCCTCATGATGAGGACTTTGAGCTTACAACGTATAGTGACTCGGATTATGGTGGTTGCAAGATGAATTACAAGTCAACATCTGCGGGATGTGAGTTCTTTGGTAGATGGTTAGTCACCTGGCAGTGTAAGAAGCAGACATCAGTTGCTCTGTCAACTTGTGAAGTTGTATATGTTGCTGCTGCAAGCTGTTGTTCTCAAATCATTTGGATTCAACAGCAGATACGCGACTACGGTTTGCAATTTTCTAACACCCCTATTTTTGTTGATAATTCTGCTGCTATTGTTGTCACCAAAAATCCGGTCCAACATCCTAAATCTAAACACATCGGTATTAAATATCACTTTATACGTGACTGTTTTGAAAAGCAATTAATCGATGTTGTTAAAGTTAATACGGACTTTCAAAGCATTTGATAAACCGAGGTTTTTATATCTTTTAGAGGTTAATGGCGTGAAAAAGAAAAGTGATGTTATTCTAGAGGAAGAAAGTGCGTAGTCCGACATTTTCTGTTTTATTTCTTTTTATTTTCTTTTATTTATTTTATTTTTCTATCTATTAAAATCCAAAAACAAAAAAGGATTTTTGGTTTTAGAATTTTAGGGGGAGAATAGGTTAGTTTAATAATTAATTCGTGCAGTATTTAATTACTTAAAAAAAAGGAGGGAGGAGGGCAGATTAGCTAAAAGAAATGAAATCAAATCTGTGATTCTGATTCAATGCTTATGGAAAATGATAGTACACAGGGAACAAATTGTTTGGGACCTTAAAAGCACCTAAATGATTAATATGCAAAATTCAAAGTATAAATCTGAGAAGTCTAAGCAAAATAAAAGGATCAATGATAGTAGACCTAGAGGTTGCTAGCCCATTGTATGATTTGTCGGTAGATTCAACACAATAGATGAGTAGACCTCATTGGTGATTTAAATTCAAACTAAGTTGTTCAACTTGCTATGGGTTCCCATCTTATCCCTGGTTAACACAATCAACATAGTTCCAATAAGGGGTGACGAGCAAAATAAACGCCACAAATGTGTGCGGATGACCATAAAAAAGAGCTAAGCACATGAAAAAAAAAGTTAAGTACAATCAAGCTAATGACTAATGTTGTTGGTACGTTACGTGCAAAAAGAAAAGAAAAATGCTCTCACAAGAAGATAGGTTGTGTGCCTCTCTGGTGTGCGATGACACTGACCTGAGGATAAGCATAACCTAAATATTCTAGAATTCATTGTTGTTTGCGCCTCTCTGCTGTGCGATGGCACTGACCTGAGGATTGGCATCTCTTTGAAAGCTCTTAGAATAGTCTCTTCTTGTCAAATACCCGTAGACCGCTCAATAATCTCCTGAGGAATGTTGATTACCATATAAGTGTGGGATCCACAAATGCTTGTTGAAATAATATAACCCAACGCATCACCAGTGTGAGTCAAAAATCTGTGTATGGATTTAAGAGGACAAATATACTGACAATCATTATGGCTGCAATTCTTAACAGTCAAAATCATTTTGTGCATCTTATAGCCCTAGTATGATTTCTAAAAGATTTGAATCCATCTCTAAACAAAAAAACCCAAAAATATGTCTTGTTCTGTCTTTGATATCAAGTTGTTCTTTTCTATTTATTTTTAGTCATTTGGTAGGTAAAAGTCGGACTATACATCTGGATTCAATCTGTGAATCACTCACTAAAAGGGGTCACGCCTGAGGTGATCACATAAGGTTTAAGAAGGATCACGTCTGAGGTGATCAACAGTTTTTCAAATTAAAAAGGTCATGTCTGAGATGATCATCGGCCATAACGTCTTATCAATAGTTAACAAGTAAAGTGTTTGAAAGTGCATAAGGTCAAACTCATAAGTCTGAGCCATTCACACGACTGGACCATAAGTATGGACCAGTTGCACGATTGGATCATGAGTAAGAGCCAATCGCACGATTGAACAATACGTATGGACCAGACGTACGATTGGAACATAAGCATGGGTCAATCCATGCGATTGGATCACCAGAATGAACCAATCGCATGAATAGATGTGACCGACTGAGCCAGTCGCACGACTGAAGGTAAATTTAGTATATATAGAGGGGAGTCGGTCGGATGTTCTCATCACCCTTCAATCGCTCACATAGTCGCACGAAAGCACCATTACTCTGCCAAAATTTCATTTTATTGATTTAGCATCGTGTCTGTGATTCTAACGTTTACTCTCTGCATCCACAGGTAATGTGTGACCAAAATCGACTTCAATGTTCGGCTTAATCAAGCCCTAATGTCTGAAATTGCTCAAAACAAGAACTTTGACATACTATTCAAAATAAACCACTAAAATGGACTTAATCGTTAATTTAAAGAGTATTAGGTGTTATTTTGAGTGTTTGCGAGTCTAATGAGCAAAAACACAACGTTTGATATCAAGTTTAGACCAAGATTTGAATTTAAAATGTCAAACAGAGCTTCATGCGAATGGACATGCTGATGAACCTCAATCGCACGTATGAGCTGGGCGTATGATTCAATCGCATGAATGAACCATACGTATGAGTTCAGTCGCATGACTGGTTCAACCGCATGGGACAACATACGACTAAGCTCAGTCGTAGGCTCCATCGTACGACTGAGCTCAATCGCACGATTAAGACTCAATCGCATTATCCATTCGCACGACTGAACATAATGATTCAAGTTCATTAAAATTCAAATGTCATCCATTTACTCAAATTCTAACGTATATATTTCTTGTGTTGCAGCAATATGGCTGAATGATGGATAATGAACACCAAGCACAACAAATGTGTGCAGGTAGATGCTTTTCTGAAGATGAAGTACACTAGGGACATCAATGCAGGTTTGCTCAACAAGAGAAACTTGTGCCCCCAGTTCAGGTGCTTAGCTCATGTCATTCGTAAGTGCATAGCATCAAGGAGAGGAGGAATTGATGAGATGTCTGACCAAATCCAGAAGGCATACGTAGCACTTATGTTAAACCACTTGTTCAAGTGCTCTCACATGATCTTTTCCTACTTGATGGAGAGGAAGAAGACGATGTTTTTGGACAGAGATGGGAATAATGCTATGCAAATGGGTGGTGGTATGGATGATGAAGATTCTCAAGAAGCTAACGAGGTTATGTCACTTAATGTACAAGATTTTGATGCTTATTGGCTCCAGTGGAATATCTCTCAGGCTTATGAACAGCAGATTGATCCATAACATAGTCAAAAGCTTGCTGAAGAAGTACTAAAGATTCTAGAAGAAGGTGATGACCGTGACGTTGAAACTAAGCTCCTGGTGCATCCGCAGTGTGATACTTTCAGCCCGATCAAGTATCCTTTAAAGAAGTGATTGAAGATGGTGTGGTGTACTCGTCTGGCTCAAGCTGAAAAGAATACAGATCAAGACAAAAGTAATGATTAGATGTTTATGTATTTGAAACTTTTGTACTTAAATTATGTGTTACATTAATGTAATTAATGATTATTTATGTTTAAATGTCTTGATTAATGATTAATGTGTGATGAGTTGAATGCTTAAATCAAACCGATGGCTAGCTAGCTGAGATGTTCCGACTCAATCCTGATGAAATTGAAAAAGATGCTCCAAAAGTTGATGTGGCTAGTGACGATGAGTTGAACGATGTTGATGAAATTAAGATCGAGGACGTCACTGCTGAACATTATCCAGAGTACACTAACCATGAAGGTAATGGTATATCCAATTTGGGTGAAACCTTTGAAAGTGGTACTTTTGAGAAGCTGGATGAAGTTGAGAAAGAAAAGGAGAAAGAAGAAAGCTCAGCCCAAGCTTCGGACGAAAACGTTGATATCAAGAAAGTTGAATGGGCAGCTTGTTTTGCTGAAATGAGAGCCCAGCGCACAGCTCCAAAGCAAAATGCCTACACCAAACTCTACAAAGTCAAGAAACATCAGAAGGTGTCTTGCAAGATCATAGCGTGGGCGTATTTTGAGGACTTAAACATTTATGCTGTAAAAAGGGAGAATGGAATAGAGTACTTCAGGTATCCTCTTGAAATGAAGACTCTCCCAGGCTTTGAGCTCAACCGACTGGCATGCTTAAATCTGCTATATGCTGATCCCAGAAAGATGTCAGGTTGGTTTGAAGCTGCATTAAAGAAGGAATACCACACCAGGTGGATAAACTTCAGACATCAACAACCGAAGAGGTTTATTCGCAAGTCTGAGGTGGATCCCATATCTGGAAAGCCTAAAGTAGTGTTGAAGTGGAGTCCCCGGCGCACGATGTCGAAGATTCCCTTAGGGAAAATGCCTCAGGACTTCACTCCACATTTCAAATGGTGGTATTATGACTGGAGGCCGGGTGAAGCCGTCATAGTTCTAAACAGAGAGGCAAAATGGAAACTATCAGGGTATTTGACGCAATGTGGCTTACCAACTTGTCAGCTGAAGATGTCTACACTTTATACAAGTGGCCACTGTTCTAAGACGCGTAGGATATTGTACAAGCTCTCCAATTCCAGAATGTGATACGGCTCTGCTTTGCGTCTGAAATACACGCAGGAGCCACAAGAGAGGAGAAGTACAATAGGTTTGAGGAGTATATGAAGGATGTCAGACATTAGAGTAAACTAGGTCCAAGGGGGATTTTGTTGATACATATGTCCCTAGTTTATGTGCTTAATGTAAAAATCTGTCATGGCTTACATATGTGTAATGAAACAATGTAATAATATATGATTTGTGCTTTGATGTTTACTTATATCTGATTCATATATATAAACTTATTATATAGGTTTGAAGTTGTTATATGATGATTCATGCTAATGGACCATACTTATAGACCATACGCATGAATACAACATGCTAATGAACTAGTCGCACGACCGAAGCAGACGACTGGATCAGTCGTACGAGTGAGACATGAGATTGACTCAGTCGCACGACTGAACTTTCAGTCGTGCGTATGAATCAGTCGCATGGGTCAGTCGCACGACTGAACCATGCTAATGGTTCAGTCGCATGAATGAAGATTGCAAACCTATAAATACCACTTAATTCGTGGACAAACATGACTTTTGACACATACTCATAACCTAGCCGTCCAGAGCGTCCATAAAGCCTATTCCAAGTTCATAGTTCGCATCTTATCTTTTCTACTCGTTCTTAACGTTTCTTTAATCGTTAGATTGATCGGGATAGCGTTCTCACTGATTGGATCGCCAATAAAATAGGATTCCGCACTATTTGATCTGGTTTCACGACATCTTCACAAGTTACATACCTAGGAGATCTTACTGACAAGATTGTGTGTGGAGGAGCTATCTCACTAGATCCCAGTCCCTGCTTATTTTGATAACAAACTTTTGAGCCCTTCAGTCCAGTTTGAACCCGTCCCAGCAACGAACACCTTCCTACTGCAAGGCTTTGCTCTGCCCTTCCACTTCATGGATTATATGTGGAAATTTGTACTGGTTTTTTTTGATGACATCTTGATTTACAGTGACAGCCTAGATAGCCACTCCCGGCAACAGAACTGAAGAGAGGGGATGCCGAGAGCTTCTTATTAGAATTTGGATTCTTACGCGCCGAGACTCCTAACTCTAAGACTTCCGCGCCGCAGCCTTATTTATGCTCGCTCGGGGCGCATCCCTGATATATTGATCGCCCCCAAGCTCTTATTAAACTCAAAAACACAATCAGACAAGACGAACATCGTGAGATGAGCCTCAAGCCCCAAAGGAAGGGCACTCACAAAAGATCTTGCTGCGCGAGAATCAGGTCTTAAAGGATAGCGTAGCGTAAGGACGGGATAGGAAAGAAAAATGCTCAATGAAGCGCTCAAGAGACCCTACATCCTTATTGAGCAGGGCTAGTCAGCGCCTTCCCTTAATGAAAGACGTGGTAACCGTCTTTACTTTAAGGATGAGGGGAACGTCTCTTTCAAAGCTTTAGTGCGGTTTCAGCGGCTGTCGTTTCAAGTATGCCGTTTTGGTGGTATGACCTCAACTGACACATTAGCGGATTCACCTCCAGCATCAGTTCCATTCCAAGTGTGCCTTCTGCCTCGACAACACCAGAATGACAAAACAAACATTTCTGGAATATAGTGTTAGCCAACGATCGGTGGGACGTCACATCTCCATGGTGAAAGAGAAGGGAACAAGCAACGGACATAGAATAGAGAGGCAAAGAAAGAAGGCAAGCTGAGGTGGAGGGAAGCTAGGATCGACTCGGTCTCTGGAGCTGTAACCATAGTTTGCGAGGGTCCGAAGGAGAAAGTCGTAGCTTGTGTGTTTCTGGAATCTGGATTGGCTTCGTCTTCCGAAGGGACCCTGTCCACGCACGGAAAGCAAGCGCCAGTGGCGGTACGGCCTGAGCTATCTAGGCAAGAGTCGTCCGAGACACAAGTGGTACTGACTACACGGGTGCCACTCGAACTGATGACCGAAGCCATGCAATTTCTTATATTATAAAAGGAGTGCTAGAATGTCTTTTCAATTGTAGGGGTGCGTTAGCGCCGATGGTGATGGGTAAATCACAGTAAAGCAGAAAGGAAAGCCTCCCGGAGAACGTTTTCGTCGCCTTGCTTTAACTACTCATGCTATGGATGTGGGAGCATCAACTCCGTTCCTGTGGGCTTTTGAGGAGCGGGAAAAATTGTTGGAATTCTATGAAAGAGTCTCGGGAGCCTACCTACCTTGTTTAACGCCCTATCCCGTAGGTCGAGTGGCTCAGCTCGTTCCCTATCAAAAAAGTGATTACATTCTTCTCCTTATTCGTTTTCAATTACTTCATTCCCTAGGAATAGCCATTCTAGAGCATCTATAGAACTCATCCACTCCCCCAATTTTGCTAGTAGAAAAGATAGAAATATCATAATTCAAATTAACATTGATCCTAACCAAGGCTTTGCCTTGTTCACATGAGGGGCTCTGGGACTCGAACCCAATTCTTTCCGCGACCCCCCCCCAGAGAGCATTTCTCTTCTCTTTTCTACGATCAGCTTCGCTACTTTTCTACTATACAGCTACGCTACGATCTTTCTTCTCTTATGAAATTTCTGGTGATGTGTCTTTCAATGACGGGTAAGGCGGTCAAGCTACCTGCGCCTGTCTGGTCCGATTGTTTAGCGGCTCTTTCTAAGAGACGGGAATGTAAATAGAAAACATCCCCTGGGAAAGCCTCACGGCCTGGTGGTCGGCGTAACAATAATGACATTTGTCGATATGCCACTTCCTGTTTACTAAGATCATCATAGATTATTAATGCGTGCATTCCATTATCGCGGAAATATTCCCCCATGGCACAGCCAGAATATGGGGCCTGAAATTGCAGACTTCTTCTCCTGCCTTCTTCATTAAAGCGAGCTTTTTCCTTCCTCACCTGTTGAGACAGATAGTTGACTTACACGCCCTATTCAATAGGGGCTTAGCGAGTGTTTGAAGCCACTTGCAGGCAAGCCCCTAGGTCAACACAAAGGAGAGGCTAGCAATCGCGTTTAGCCGATTCATTCTTACTAATAACCATCTCTCATTTACTACCGCTCGTACTCCCTATCTAGGAAGCCACTCGACTGAAAGGAGAGGTGCTAGAAGGCCATTTCTCCTAGTTTTTTGAATTCCTAGTTTCTAGTTTTTAAATAGAGAACTGTAAAACCGCCAGGATGATGATATTATGTTCTTGAAGGTCTCTTCTTCAAGAGCACATTTTTCTGCCCTGGCTTTGCTGATCACAAGCTCAGCATGGCATTCAGTCAACTTAGTTATGAGGTCTTTGATCTGAGTCCTGTAGTTGGTGTGCTCATGTTTAAGAGTTGAAATGGTTTTCTCTAAGTCCTCTATCTTTATTTTATAATCATTTTCAGCTCTCTTAAAATCAACTTACTTATTGCCACTCTATCACAAAGCAAACTCTCAACATCCAATCAATCAACTTTCACTCATTCAAGCATTCCTGTTGACCCAAGATCTGAAGAGCAAAAGGCAACATATAATGCTTATGTTGCAAGTTTTGAAGCATACTTGGGAGGAAGACTCACTTCAGCCCATCTGATCCAAGAAGACTTAGAAGAAGTAAATCAAGATGATGCGGAAGAAATGAATTTACAGTGGCAAATGGCAATGATAGCCATGAGGGCTAAAAAGTTCTTTAGGAAGGGAAAGAAGTTGAGTCTGAATGAAAATACTAAACTTGGATATGACATGTCCAAGGTTTAGTGTTTCAACTATGGTATGAATGGCCAATTTTTGAGAGAACGTAATGCACCAAGAAGAAGCAACAACAACTTTCAAATAAACACTCATGGTCAATCATCATCCCAACCTAGTTCAAGGTTCCAGACAAGCAATCAACAAGAATTTCATCATCATAGTCAGCAACAACAATCTCATTAAAGTCAGCCTCAACTGACCAATCAAGCTCATGGAAGAAGTCAAACTACTTCAAATGCACTTATCATCAGACAAGATGGTGTATGTTTTTAGAGCTTCTATGCTGAGGAAGTGAAGCCTCAATTTCAAAACCATGCTCTTATGAATCACATAAATGATGGCCCCGCACCAATGCCAGCTGAGGTAAAATCAATTCTTTGCAATGAAAAATGCATTAATGAACAGCAGGGATACCGTGAGCATAATCACAAATTGGCTGCTAAAATCAAAGAAGAAAAAGTATTCTGAAATGCTAAAACATGAAATGAAGAGCTTTGAAATTAAAATCAAATATTTGATTTCAGACATTGAAAAATTGCATGGGGAAAAGTATACTCTTGCAGCCGAAAATGAAAAGTTAACCGAATTGTTAACTCAATCCAAAGCTGAGCAATCAGCCACTGAAGTGATACATGAAAAGTTTCAACTATCTTCAACAAAACTGCAAGAGTTGCTTGATTCAAAAAAGGATCCAAAGGACATGACTGGGATAGGATACAGTTCATGTCCTCCTCCTTATAATGACAATTACATTGTTATGCAAGAGTCACTCACTCTTTCTGAGCAAACTGAACCTAAGATTATCGAAACTAAATTAGTAGTTTCACAGATAACAAATCCTTAAAATAAACCAAGTGTTTACATTGAAACAAATAAGGATAAAATCAAATTAGGTCATCCCATCAAAATAAAAGAGTGCTCAGACAAAACTGTAAATGTCAAAAAGCCAAGGATCCCAGTCAAGGCAATTGTACCATTTGTGAAGTTCATTCCCCAAGTTCTCAAAATTCATAAGAAGACTGAAGCTTCTATGAAATCCTCTGCTGAAAGCAGATCTGATAACGAGATCATATCTCCGAAGAATTCAATCAAATCAAAAAAGATTTCACAAAAAAACAAAGGGAAAGCACCATTGATTCAAAAGTCAAAAGTTGAAACCAAATCATCACTTTCATCAAATCAAAAGAAAGAACTAGGTTTTGACATTTTTGACAACGAACATGTCATTAAATTTGACAAAGAGTTGATTAAAAACAAAAGGAAAGAAAATGAACATAAAAGAGTTAAACATAGTAGTGTTGTAAAACAAACTACTAAAAAGGCTGATATTGCTTCCTCACTGAAAACAAAGACTGAGGCACAGTTAAAATCTGTTAAATCTACTAAAGCCTAACATCAATATCAGCTTCAAAAGTCAAACATATGTATTGTAACATTTGTGATATGTCAAATCACAAAACATATGAGTGTTATTTCAACCAATACTGCTCAATCTATGACATGAACAATGACTCAACCAAAAACTGTTACTTCAACAAATATTGTTTGTCTGTGATATGACCAATCACAACACATCTGATTGTTTCTTCAAACAAAAAGGCTTGAGAATTCCACAAAACAAGCCTATCTCACCAATTTCAACAATGAAGCTCAAAATTAGAAGTTCAACATACAACAACAAATTCAGAGTATCAACTTCTGATGATGAATTCCATGATCAAAGAGGAGTAAATGTGTCAAAAGATTCATTAAACAAAATATGAAACAATCACATGATTTTCATCCAAGAGATAAAGCAAAAAATATTTCTGAAAATAAAAAATGTGCCCAATTTCTTCACAGAAACAGGGACCAAAGATTTGACTACTACTCTGACCCTTGTGTGGAAACTGATCAGATGAAATCAAAAGAGTACCAACATAAATCCATTAAAGCTTCATCCTCTAAACCAAAACCTAGAGGAAAGTACCAAGAAGTTATAGTCATGGATAGGAACGGAAAACCCAAGACCGTCATGGCTTGGGTTCCATATTCTAATTAGTTCTTTTTGCTTGTAGGGTCGTCCATACAGGTCCAACAGTTTGTGGTATGTGGACAGTGGATGCTCCCGACACATGACAGGAGACAATTCCCTCCTTCATGATTTCAAGCATAGTCAAGGAACTACTGTAGCATTTGGTGGAGATTCACAAGGTGGAAGAATTACGGGTGAAGTGTCTATGACAAATGGGTTGATGAGCTTTGATAAAGTGAACTATTCCGAGAAACTGAACTTTAATCTTCTTACCATGCCCCAGAACTACGACAAGAAATATTCAAATATCTTCACTGACATTCATTGTTACATTCTGAAATCAGGATTTCAAATTCCTGAAGAATGAGTTGTATTGAAGACCCCGAGGAAGAGTAATACCTATGTCTTAAACCTTAATGCAGCAATTCCCAAGGATGAAGCATGTCTTCTATCAAAAGCATCATTTGATGAGTTACAACTTTGGCATAGACATTTAGGACATACAATTTTCTAAAATATAATAGATTGGTCAAAGGAAACTATGTCATTTGTTTACCGCAAAAAGAATTTCATTTCATTGACCACTGTTCAGCATGTCTCAAAGGAAAACAACATAAGTCTTCCCACAAACCAAAGCTTGTGAACACAAACAATTCTCCATTGATGATTCTTCATATGGATCTGTTTGGACCAACTCATGTTATGAGCATTGGAAAGAAACAATATTGTTTGGTGATCATTGATGACTTTTCTAGATTTACATGGGTTTTCTTTTTACTTCATAATCACTAAATTTGAAAATCAACTTGATCTTAAAGTCAAATCAATCAAAAGTAATAATGGGACAGAATTTAAAAATGAAGATCTAAGTTCATTTTGCACAACCAAAGGCATTGCTCATCAATTCAGTGCAGCTAGAACTCCTCAACAAAATGGGATAGCTGAAAGGCGAAATAGAACACTAATTTAAGCAGCACCAACAACGCTAGCTAATGCTAAACAACCAATTACCTTTTGGGCAGAAGAAGTTAACACATCATGCTTTGTTTAAAATCAAACTTTGATCGTCAAAGAAAGCAACAAGACTCCTTATGAACTTATATTTCACTGAAATCCGTTCATTGGATTTTCGAAGTCATTTGGTAGTCTTGTCTCAATACTGAACACCCGAGACTGTTTGGGAAAGTTTTCTCCTAAGTCTGATGAGGGATTCGTTGGTTATTCCTCTGACTCAAAGGCTTTTAAAGTGTTTAATCCTAGATTAAACATTATTGATGAATCAACCAATGTTCAATTCAATAAGCACTCTTTCCCTAAATCTACAAATGGTCCTGATTGGTTGTTTGATATTGACTCTTTTACAAGGTCGTTTGATTAGTTTCACTTGTCAACTGCAGGAAACCTACAATCTACTAGATCCTCTACAACAATAGAAAGAAGAGATGATTTTCCAATGATTTCTCCTGATTCTGCTGATCAATATGATGTAGATGTTCTATTACAAGCTTATTCTGTCAGACAAGGAACTCTAAATGTGAGTGTTTCAACTGAGGCTGGTCCAAGTACGATTCCATTACCTTCAGAAGAACCGTCACATGAAGTTAGAAATCAAGAACCAACCACAGCACCAGTTGAAACTGTGAGAAACCAAAATGATAAAAGTTAACAAAGTGTTGCTGATACTGAAGCAGAAATTGTTGAAGACTTTGATTATTTTCATCACTCTCCCACATCACAACACAAAGATGCCTCTGTAAGGATTCCTATATGTCTAATGCAGTCAAAACATCCAAAGTCTCTCTGCATGCATGCATTGAAGAACAGAAGTAGAAATGGTTCGAAAGTTTTACACATTGCACTAGAAATATTCTAAGTGTAAAATCTTCTGAAGCCAAGACCAACATCTTCCGAAGCCAAAATTGAAGTCTTCCGAAGCTTCAAAGACAAAGTCTTCCGAAGCCAAAAAGTGAAGACAAATTTCTTCCAAAGACTTTTAGAGACATGCTTTTATCAGATGTACTTTATCATAAAGCTGGACCGCCTTTCCACTGCAACTATGTTTAGTCACTAACTTACATGAGTTGGTGAAAAGGTCCATGCTTTTGGTATCTGTACATTGAGGTCTTGAGTCTGTGCTTTCTACTTTATGTACTTTTATCCTTTTTGTAATATATTAGGATGTGAGCTATGGCATGTCATAGTCACTAGTCAAAAAGTAATCTGCCTTTTGACTCTACATTTATTTTGTTGTCCAGTCTTATGTATCTAGCTGGCTTTCAAAGTATGGCCGGCTGTAGGATGTAATATATGTATCTTAAGTACTTGTAACTTCAAAAGTATGCTTTGTAACATTTGTAATAGAACTTGAGAAGCAATATATAACATTCTTGAAAACCAAACACTTTTGTTGTTTGCTATCCTGTTCTGTCTCATTTTTACTTGTGTTCTTAGCATCTTTCACTTAAGTTAACCAGTTCTCTATTTGATATGTTAAGTGTTCTAAGTAACTATCCTCATTGTGTTGCTGTGTTGTAAGTGCATACCCTTCACTGGTCCTGCATTTTGTATCAGAGCATTCCAGGCTCTTGATATAAGATCTCACCATCTTAAGATCCCTCACACACACAAAATACTTTACAACTCAAATGGTAGCTATTACCAAAGCTGATATGGAAACTGGGACTATGACAAAGTCTCCACTAATCACTCTTGAAGACTTTGATACTTGGTGTCAAAGAATAGAAGGTTTCATCAAGTCTCAAGACTCCAGGATGTAGGACTCTATTGTTGAAGGACCTTACATATCCAGCACTACTTTTGCTACTGGTGGTGGTATGATTCAAAAGGCTATGGCTGATTACTCTGGAGAAGACAGGAAGAGAATAGAGATTGATTAAAAAGCCATGACAACCCTTTAAACCGCTCTTCCAAACTCCATCTATAGAGGCTTCAAGAAGTGCGAAACTACCAAGCAACTATGGGAAGCACTGAAGCTGAAGTATGAGGGGTCCTCTGAAGCAAAGGAGAACAAGAAGGATCTCTAGAAGCAGCAGTTTGAAAACTTCACCTTCAAGGTGGATGAAATCATGACTCAACAATGCTTCAGGTATGTTGAGATTATGGATACTCTAATGGATGTTGGAGTAACTCTTCCGGGACATTGTAAGGAAGTTTATATCCTCTCTTCCTAGAAAATGGACACATTATTGTGTTGTCATCAAGAGGACTGAGAACCTTAAGACTCTTACTCTCAAAGAGTTGTATGGCATTCGTAGTGGCTACCAGATAAAGATGAATATGCAAAACTCACCTGGTAACTCCAGCAATCAACTGAGTTCAGCCCTCCATTTGGTTGAAAGGGAAAGCATTGAACCACAACATCATCTTATATGCTACCCTCACAACTCACAAAAGGGCCCTTTCATCACCTTCCCAGAGACTTCAAGAGAAAGCTACACTCAAGGAAGTCCTTTCCAAGAGATAAGTTCTTCTCATGCCTTTGTCTATGCTGATGAAACCACAGGCAACTTTCTCTTCACCCTTGAAGACCTGGACTGTATCCATCCAGATGATCTAGAGTGCATGGAGATAGTTCAGTAGATGGCTCTTCTCACTCACAGGGCCAAGAGGTTCTACAAGAGGACATGGAGGAAGTTTCCAAGCAATGCAGCCAATGGAAAGTTTAGGTTGGATAAGAGCAAAGTAAAGTGTTACAATTGTAACCAGATTGCAAGGGAGTGTAATGCACCAAGGACAAATGGTGGCCAAACACAAACCAGACCAAACTACACTGACAAAGCTTCCCAGAATGAGAAGCCAAAGCAACAAGCCGCAGTTGCTGTTGAAGAAGGAGGCTTTGACTAGAGCTTTCAGGTAGAAGATATATCTCCAAACCAAGTACTCCTGGCAGACCACGATGAAGCTAAGGTATTAGAACATCTCTATACTTCTGAATGTATTGCTAAAGTTAATAGATACAGGTCCTATAATATAGAAATGAGATCTGATCTTGAATCCTTAAATATCTTAAAAGCTTATTTTAAGAGAGCTGAAAATGATTATAAACTAAAGATAGAGGACTTAGAGAAAACCATTTCAACTTTTAAACATGAGCACACAAACTACAGGACTCGGATCAAAGACTTCATTACTAAGTTAACTGAATGCCAGGCTGAGCTTGTGATCAGCAAAGCCAAGGCAGAAAAATGTGTTCTTGAATAAGAGACCGTCAAAAACATAATATCCTCATCCTTGCTTGCAAAAGTTTGTTATCAAAATAAGTAGGGACTGGGATCTTCTAAGATAGCTCCTCCACACACAATCTTGTCTATAAGATCTCCTAGGTGTGGAACTTGTGAAGATGAACTTCCCCTCATAGACCCTTTGACTGAAGAGGAGATGGTGAAGAATGGCTCTGAGAAGAGTGAAGAAAGTCCAACAAGGCTCAAGAGATCAAGGCCACCTTCAATTCTGCATAGAAACGTGTCTTCATCTCTGCAGGATTTGAAGTAGTGAAGGCTGAAGACACCAACTTGAACTCCATTAACAAGAGTTCTGGTTCATGTCCAAATCATCCCATCATCAAGAAGAAGGCTGATCCTTACAAGAACTATCCAGCTCCAAAGGTAGTTCTATCCTTACAAGAATTGCCACAACATTTGCAAAGATGAAGATGAAGAAGGAAAGTGATCAACTTCAGCCTTGTTCACAAAGGAAAACTCCTAGAAGGAAGAAAATGGACTGTGTTATGTGTGGGAATATTTCTCATCTTGCTAAGGATTGTGTTTACAATCCAAAGAGTACTCTCCACATGACCAAGAAAGAAACTTCTAAGAGTTTGGAGAAGAAGAAGCAAGCTTCAGAAGGAAAATCGCTTTCCTTCGGAAGCTCCAAAATGAAGAAGAAGACAAGTGGAAACATGACTTCGGAAGAAAGGAATACTTCCGAAGCACTGAAGCCTGCTGCAGTGAAAGCAAGATCTTCCGAAGGTCCATTCATCAAAACTTCCAAAGTCAACAAAACTTCCGAAGTATTGAAGGTCACGTCTAAGCTTCCAAAGGTGGTGTGGAAGTTAAAGAAAGACCAAGTGGCTGAAAGTTATTCATCAACATCAGCAAATGATCCTTCTAGCATGACTATAGGTTCAATTACTGTTGCATTGTCTTCAACTTCTTTTGATAAGCCCAAGACCAATGAGGCTTGGGTTTCCAAATGTAACTAACCATCTCTTTTGTGCAGGAATATCTCAAGACAAACAGAGATGTATGGATCATTGACAGTGGCTGTTCCAGGCACATGACAGGCAATAGGTCATTACTTCAAAAGTTTGAAAGAATTGATGGAGAACCAGTTACTTTTGGAGGAGATGCAAGAGGTTACATTACAGAAAGGGGCAAGGTCACAAAAGGTAAGCTCAGCATTGAGAAGGTAAACTTTGTCAAGGAGCTTGGGTATAATCTTTTGAGTGTATCCCAATTTTGTGATCAGAGTCATAACATGCTCTTTACTGAGCATGAGTGCATTGTTCTCAGTCTCGGGGTGGTCATTCCTCATGAGCACATCCCACTCAGAGCCCCCAGGAAAAGGAACATGCAAAACTCATCTGGTAACTCCAACAATCAACTGAGTTCAGCCCTCCATCTGGTTGAAAGGGAAAGCATTAAACCACAGCATCATATTATATGCTTCCCTGACAACTCATAAAAGGGCTCTTTCATCACCTCCCAGAGACTCCAAGGGAAAGCTACACTCAAGGAAGTCCTTTCCAAGAGACAAGTTCTTCTCATGCTTTTGTCTATGCTAATGAAACCTCAGGCAACTTTCTCTTCACCTTTGAAGACTTGGACAATATCCATCCAGATGATCTGGAGTACATGGAGATAGTCCAGCAGATTGCTCTTCTCACTCACAGAGCCAAGAAGTTCAACAAGAGGACAGGGAGAAAGTTTCCAAGCAATGCAGCCAGTGGAAAGTTTGGGCTGGACAAAAAGCAAAGTAAAGTGTTACAACTATAACCATATGGGACACTTTGCAAGAAAGTGTAAGGCACAAAGGACAAATGGTGACCAAGCACAAACAAGACCAAACTACACTAAGAAAGCCTCCCAGAATGAGAAGCCAAAGCAGCAAGCTGCAGTTGCTGTTGAAGAAGGAGGCTTTGACTGGAGCTTTCAAGTGGAAGATGCATCTCCAAACCAAGCACTCATGGCAGACCATGATGAAGCCAAGGCATTGGAACTTCTTTGTACTCCTAAATGCATTGCTAAAGTTAATAGATACAGGTCCTATAATTTAGAAATGAGATCTGATCTTGAGTCTTTAAATATCTTAAAAGCTGATTTTAAAAGAGCTAAAAATGATTATAAACTAAAGATAGAGGACTTAGAGAAAACCATTTCAACTCTTAAACATGAACATACAAACTACAGGACTCAGATCAAAGATCTCATTACTAAATTAACTGAATGCCAGGCTGAGCTTGTGATCAGCAAAGCCAAAGAAGAAAAATGTGTTCTTGAAGTAGAGACCTTCAAGAACATAATATCCTCATCCTTGCATGCAAAAATTTGTTATCAAAATAAGCAAGGACTAGGATCTTGTGAGATAGCTCCTTAACACACAATCTTGTCTGTAAGATCTCCTAGGTGTGAAACTTTTGAAGATGAGCTTCCCCTCATAGATCCTGTGACTGAAGAGGATGAAGAGGAGATGGTGGAGAATGGCTATGAGAAGAGCGCAGAAGAGCATTCTAAGAAGGGCCACCATCCCTCTGAGGAGAGTAAAGCTGTTGGGATAACCAAGTCAAGAAGAAAGAACTTGATCACGAAGGCCAAAAAAAGTCCAAAAAGGCTCAAGAGATCAAGGCCACCTTCAATTCTGCACAGAAACAAGTCTTGATCTCTGCAGGATTTGAAGTGGTTAAGGCTGAAGACACGAACTTGAACTCCATCAACAAGAGTTCTGGTTCATGTCCAAATCATCCAATCATCAAGAAGAAGGCTGATCAGTTGTGTATCACTACTGTACAACCTGAACCATTCAGCTCCAAAGGTAGTTCTAAACCCACAAGAACTGCTACAGCATCCGCAAAGGTGAAGATGGAGAAGGAAAGTGATCAAGTTCAGCCTTGTTCACAAAGAAGAACTCCTAGAAGGAAGAAAAAGGACTGTGTTATGTGTGGGAGTACTTCTCATCTTGCTAAGGATTGTGTTTACAATCCAACGAGTACTCTCCACATGACCAAGAAAGAAAATTCTAAGAGTTTGGAGAAGAAGAAGCAAGCTTCAGAAGGAAAATCTATTTCCTTCGAAAGCTCCAAAATGAAGAAGAAGACAAGTGGAAACTTGCCTTCAGAAGAAAATTTGGTCTCGGGAGAAAGGAATACTTCCGAAGCACTGAAGCCTGCTGCAGTGAAAGCAAGATCTTCCGAAGGTCCAGTCATCAAAACTTCTGAAGTCATCAAAACTTCCAAAGTATTGAAGGTCAAGTCTAAGCTTCCAAGGGTGGTGTTGAAGTCAAAGAAAGACCAAGTGGCTGAAAGTTCTTTATCAACATTAGCAAATGACCCTTCTAGCATGACTATAGGATCAATTACTGTTGCATTGTCTTCAACTTCTTTTGATGAGCCCAAGACCAATGAGGCTTGGGTTTCCAAATGTAACTAATCATCTCTTTTGTGCAGGAACAGCTCAAGACAAACAGAAATGTATGGATCATTCATAGTGGCTGTTCCATGCACATGACACGCAATAGGTCACTACTCCAAAAGTTTGAAAGAATTGATGAAGGACCAGTTGCTTTTGGAGGAGATGCAGGAGGTTACATTACTGGAAGGGGCAAGGTCACAAATGGTAAGCTCAACATTGAAAAGGTAAAGTTTGTCAAGGAGCTTGGGTACAATCTTCTGAGTGTATCCTTATTTTGTGATCAGAGTCATAACATGCTCTTCACTGATCATGAGTGCATTGTTCTCAGGCCCGGAGTGGTCATTCCTCATGAGCACATCTTGCTTAGAGCCCCCAGGAAAGGAAACATGTACAAGATGGAGTTGCAAGAAACATCTCCCTCTCGAGAAGTTTCATGCTTTCTATCTAAAGCAAATAATGATGAATCATTCCTCTGGAATAAAAGAATGTGCCATGTAAACTTTAAAAACATGAATAAATTAATTAAGAATGATTTGGTAACTGGAATACCAAAGAAAGAGTTTACAAGTGATGACCACTGTGTTGCATGCCTGAAAGGGAAGCAACACAAGCTATCTCACAAGCCAAAAGAAAGAAATTCCATCATTAATCCCCTACACTTATTACATATGGATCTCTTTGGCCCCACCAGTGTAATGAGTCTAGGAAGGACCTCTTATTGTTTGGTGATCACAGATGATTTTACAAGATTCACTTGGGTCTTCTTTCTTAGAACTAAGGATGAGACCCCTGAGATTCTGAAGAATTTCATCTTAAAGATTGAGAATCAATGTGATCACAAGGTCAAAACCATAAGATGTGATCAAGGAACTGAATTCAAGAATCAAATCTTTGATACATTTTGTGATAAAAAAGGTATTACAAGACAATATAGTGCTCCCAAGACTCTTCATCAAAATGATGTTGCTGAGAGGAGAAACAGGACACTAATTGAAGCTGCAAGAACTATGTTGTCTGACTCTAAACTGCTCATCACCTTCTGGGCAGAGGCAGTGAACACTGCTTGCTATGTGCAAAATAGAGTTTTAGTGGTTAAGACACATGGTAAGACTCCTTATGAACTTTGGCACAAGAGAAAACATTTCATTGGTTTTCTCAGGTCATTTGGATGTCCTTGCACCATCTTGATTACCAAGGATCAAATTGCCAATGCTTATAGAGTATACAATCTGAGAAATCAGATGATGGACACTTTATTGGATACTCTTCTCAAGCTAAAGCTTATAGAGTATACAATCTCAGAACTAGAGTAGTTGAGGAGTCAGCCAATGTGACCTTCAATGAGCACACTCCCAGTGTGAAAGGTTCTGGTCCAGATTGGCTATTTCATCTTTATTTAGTTACCAACTGTTTTAACAAATCTTGTGAGAATGTTTCAGGATCTACAGATATATTACCAACAGGTGATCCTGACCCAAGATTTAAGCTCAGAACACCTTCAAGTTACACATCTTCAGCTCCAGTGGTAACTATTCCTTCAAATGAAGCTTCTACCAGCACATCAATGACAAATCCTACTGATGCTTCTGGGGTGCCTTCAAATTCCAGCTTAGAGGCACAAAACTCAGAAGAAAGAGCTTTAAATGTTGGAGAAAATGTGGTGGTGAAAGTGATCAAGAATTTCTTGATGCTGATAACCACTGCATTGAAGACAACATCAATGATGTCACACACTCATTGGATCAAGTCAATCTTGATAAGTGTGCTGATGTGGAGGGTGAATCTTCTTTGCTAGATCAAAATTTTTCAAATTTAGATCTGTCTAAGCAACTTGCTGTGATCCCTCAGCTAAGGATCCACAAGTCTCATCCTACCACAAACATCATTAGAGATGTTGATTCAAGGGTGAGAACAAGAGGACAAGCCCATGAAGCAAATGTTTGTCTTCACTCTTGTTTCTTGTCTCAAATAGAGCCAAAGAAAATTGATGAGGCTCTAAAGGATGGAAGTTGGGTTGAAGCTATGCAAGAGGAGCTGCTTCAATTTAAAAGGCAAAAGGTTTGGAACCTATGTCCTCTTCCTCAAGGGAAGACTACCATAGGAACCAAATGGGTTTTTGGGAACAAGAAGGATGATAGAGGACTTGTCATCAAGAACAAGGCAAGACTAGTTGTTCACGGATATACTCAAGAAGAAGGAATTGACTACACAGATGTTTTTGCTGCATCCAAGAACTTCAAGGTCTACCAACTTGATGTCAAGTGTGCTTTTCTTTATGGGGTGATTTATGAAGAGGTGTATGTCAGACAACCACCTGGGTTTGCAGATCCTGATCATCCTGATTATGTATGCAGGCTTGATAAAGCTATTTATGGGCTGCACTAAGCACCAAGGAAGTAGTATGAGACTCTATCTCAGTATCTCTGTCAACATGGCTACAAAAAAAGGTACTATAGATAGAACTCTCTTTATCAAAGGAACAGGAAATTACATAATGCTAGTTCAAGTATATGTAGATGATATTATCTTTGGGTCAACTAATCCAAAGCTCTGCAAAGACTTTGAGAAGTTGATGAAGGATAGATTTGAAATGAGTGCCATGGGGGAACTCAATTTCTTTCTAGGAATTCAAGTGAAGCAAGTTTACAATGGCATCTTCATAAGTCAAGCAAAGTATGTACAATACATACTTAAAAGATTCAACATGACTGATTGTAAGGTTGCTAGGACACCCATAGCTAGAAATCTATCCCTTGGACCTGATCTTGAGGGGGAGTGTGTTGATGAGCATATCTATAGGGCAATGATTGGGTCTCTTATGTACCTCACAGCTAGCAGGCCAGATATCATGTTTGCTACATGCATTTGTGCAAGATATCAAGCCAACCCCAAGATGTCACACCTGGTCACTGTCAAAAGAATTTTAAGATATCTCAAAGGTGCTCCATCACTTGGCCTTTGGTGTCCAAAGAATTCTTACTTTAATCTGTATGCTTATACAGATAGTGACTATGGTGGTTGTAACATGACTACAAAGTCTACATCAGGGGGATGTCAATTTCTTGGTGGAAGAGTAGTCTCTTGGCAATATCCTGTGTGTCTGCATTAACTGCTGAGGCGGAATACATTGCTGCTGCAAGCTGTTGTGCTCAACTGCTTTGGATTCAAAATCAGATGCTGGACTATGGATTTAACTTTAAAGATACTCCCATCCACATAGACAACAATAGTGCTATTTCCATCACAGAGAATCCTGTGCAGCACTCAAGGACAAAGCATATTAATATCAGGTCTCATTTGATTAGAGATAACTTTGAAAAGGGATTAATCAAACTAGTCAAAGTTAACACAAATGTCAATATGCTGATCTGTTCACCAAAGCATTTGATTAGCAAAGATTTAAATATCCTGTATCAGCTATTAGGATGATTAACTTTGAATAGCTTTTTTTAAAACTTAATCATATTTATTTCTAAAACATATGTGTCCTAAGTTGTCTATTTTATCACCTTCATAAGCCTTTGTTTTCTTTGGAAGAAAAATCTTTTCAAAACACTTTTCTTAGATTTTTGAAAATCTTGATCTCTTCGGAAGATTAAAATTACCTTCGGAAGAAGTTTATGTCTTAGTAAACAAATAATTGCTTCAGTGATTTTACCTTCGGAAGAAATTTCTGAAATATCTTCCGAAGCTTAAAATCAACTTAAGAACTTTGTATGTTTTCAAAGAACAAGTTTCTTCCGAACACAATTTACCTTCAGAAGTATCTATTATTCTTAGAATAAAAATCTCTGAGTGTAAATTCTTTTCTGAAGCAAAATTCTCAAAAACCTTTGAAATATCTTCCGAAGCCAATTTGCCTTCGAAAGCTTTTTCTTCAGAACTTCCGAAGCAAATAACCTTCGGAAGGGTTCTCGACTTCCAAGAAAACTACTTTTTGGGCAAAAGTAAACTACTATTCAGAGGTGGGACCGACATCCGGATTTCAAAGTTTATCCTCTTTCATTAATTTGTCTCAAATCCTTTTCACATAAATGCCCAACGGTTCCCCCCTCTTTCAATATCTTCCTCAATTACACTATTCCTTAAACCTAAATTCTCCCAAACCGCCTTTTGTTCTTCATCTTTCTTCATCCTTAAGCTTCTAAAATGGCCAACCTAAACCTCAGAAACAACCCAGATTTCTCCATGCAACTTCACAGGCAACATAACCAAGTTGCTCTGTTAAGCTCTGAGGAAGATGAAAGTTTCTCATAGATCTGCCGTTTCTTAGCTCTATCAAACTACTTCACCTCCCTAACCATTGATCCTACTCTCTATGAGGATCATCTGCTTGAATTCTGGAAGACCTTCCAAGAGGTCATTATGGATGGGGAGAAGGAACTGTCTGCCACAGTGCAAGGGAGGACAATCTTCATCACTCCAGCCACCATCAACACTCACTTGCAGCTGGATGATGAAGAAGGTGAGTTGTCCTTCCTAAAGGAAGCTGTAAATCATTCCTTTGAACAGATGGGCAATAAGGGAGATTTTTGTGTAAAGACCTTCAGGAAAGGGAAGGTCTCATCCCAGTGGAAATACCTGCTTCATGTGGTTATCCACAGCTTGTCAAACAAGCATGAAGGGTGGGACCAGATTCCTGAGGATCTCTCCTTCATAGTAGATGGAATGGTTCAAGGGGTCAAGTTCAGGTACTCTCAGTTTGTTTATACAAACTTGCTTGCTAACTTAGACTCCTTAGAGTATTATATGTTTCCTAGATATGTTCAACACATTCTCAACTGTGAACTGGGCTCACAGTTGAGGGAAACAGATAATATTCTTAAATTGGGACAGATGAAGCCCGACATCTTTAAAATTATGAAGAAGCCAACTGTAGGCTTCTCAGGGGTAGAAACAACCCTTGTCCCAAAAATGTTAGAGCTTATTGCTCAAGGTGACAACCTAGCAACACAAGCTAGTGTTGAACCCACACCTTCTACCTCTCAACCACCAAAAAGGCCACAAGTCACCCTCACCTACCAAAGAAAATCCAAACGAACCCCTGCTCAAGCTATTGAGTCTGTGCAGGCCCCCATATACTCACCCATAGAAGAGGAAGTGGACACTAGAGCTCCCACTTCCCCTGAGGAGCAAACCACTCCCATCATCTTCAACAATCAGGGATGAGGTTCCACATGCTCACCCTGATGAGCTTACAAGCCCAACTGCCTTAAGCCTTCACTCTGAGTCTCAACACTCAAGTGAACAACCTTCAGGGGACAGTTACCATCCCCATCCTTTAGACTTAAATCAACCCATTGCAAACCTCTCATTCTATACTGATGAAGACTTAGGTTTCAGTGGGTACCATGAGTCTCTCTACTCTTCCCCTACTCAAAGAGAGATGAGTAATCCTGAGTCTCCTTTGTCTAGCCCACATTAGTCACCCATCACTGAGGTGGATACTTCTGAACCTGTTCAAGATATCCATATGGAAGAGGCTTTCAATTCTACAAGTGATTACATCATTAAGACCTCAACCATGGCAACTCAGCCCATTGACACCTCAATTGAGGATGTCAATGTGCAGAAGAAATCCAGCAGCCAAGAACCTGAGGCTAGTGGTGAGAGAGAGGACTTTGGTCTAATCATCTCATTCCCCAATGATTCTTCTGATGAAGATGAAGGGAACCTGAGACTAAAGGTGTAAAAACTGTCAAAACCATGCTCCTATTTAGTCTCTAAGGTTAGTCACCATGAATCTCAGGTGACTACCCTGCATAATAGGGTCAATGATCAGCAACTTGAGATATATTACCTCAAGGAAAAACTAGTTGGGAGACCTTTAAGAGGAGCTCAACTAGAAACAAGAACCTGTGAATGTGATTGACCTAACCTCTAGCTCACTTATGCAAGAGGGTGATGCTACCAAAAAGGGGGAGAAAGTCATTACAGTCATAGAACCTGGGAGTTCTGTTGATGCATGTATGTCCCTAGATCATGATTTGTAATATAATGAACTTGTCTGTCTGATTATGATGTAATTGTATCGATTAATGAAATGATATGAATTGGTTGTTACTTGTGATGTTTAATATTTCATTAATGAGTTGTGAATGAATTGATTGGGTTTATGATTGTTTGAATGATAGTACATTATGCTATATTAATTAAAACATTCAAACTTAACTTAATGAAGTTCTCATGCGGATGGCCCATGCGAATGGACCACACGTATGAATAACTTCATACGATTGACTCAATCGCACGACTGAATCAGGAGACTGGATCAGTCGTATGATTGACACATAAGATTGACTCAATCGCACGACTGAACACTCAGTCGTGCGGATGAATCAACCGCATGGTTCAATCGCACGACTGAACCATACTTATGGCCCAGTCGCACGATTGAACAATACTAACCTATAAATAGACCCAATTCGTGGGAAAACGTAAGCATTCATCCCATTACGATTCCAGACGTACCCTAGCCGTCCAGAAGCCTCCCAAATCGTTCTCCAAGTTCATAGAACACATCAGATCGGTTCCTAATCGATTTCTGACGTTGATTTCAATTCTTGATTGATTCATCGTGTGTTCTCACTGATTGGATCGCCAATCAAATAGGATTCCCCACTATTTGAGTTGGATTAACACGCAATCACTCGGTATTTTGTTCAAATACCAGGTCCTAACAAGTGGTATCAGAGCTTTGGCTCTTGATTTCGTTTTGATTCAATCAAGATTGCATAAAAGTTTGTGTTTTTGCACGAAAAACGCAATCTTTTGCATCAAAAGTGATCTTGGACGTTCCCTGCTCATCGAAGTTCAGTTTCTACGGACTTAGACGATTTGGACTTGCAAAATTTCGAATTTTTACGGCTGAAACCCGTCAAACCTAGAAATTTTCGCAAAACAGCAGCTTCAGTCGCACGAGTGACCCATTCGCACGACTGGACTCATTCGCAGTGCTCATTCACACGACTGGACCTAGTCGCACCCTCATTCGGCCGACTGAACCCTTCGTTCGCATAACTCATACGCACCAGATTCATTCGCACGACTGAACCATTCGCCCTGTTCAGTCGCACGGTTGAACCAATCGCAGAGTTCATACGCACGATAAGACCATTCGCATCCTTCAGTCGCATCAGTTAAAGTTGATTTGATTAGATTCTAAGTTTATTAACCATGGAAGATCAGATGTCAGCCTTTACTGCTGGGAAGGACTCAAGAATTCAGAACCTGCTGCTGCTTGAGAGTGAGGTGGGTAATCACAATAAACCACCAAAGCTTTTGACTTTAGATGAGTTTCCCCACTGGAAACAACGTTTTGAGATCTACCTCAATGGAGTAGATCCTAATCTGTGGGAAGCTATCGAGGTTGGTTATAGTACACCGGTGGGAGCAGATGGAGTAAATTAACGTTAAGTGGGATGACTGACGCATAGAAAGTAAAGTACAATGCAGAGAAAAGGGTTTATGCATTGATCACTCAGTCAATTCCCAAAGACATATTCCACCAGTACTCAGAGAACAAGCAGTCCAAGAAACTGTGGGATGAGCTAGAGAAAAGATATGATGGGAATGCATCGTTAAAGGCAATCAAAGCAAAGGAGTTAAAGAAGGAATTCGATAACTTCTCATCGATTGGTAACGAGAGTTTAGATGAAGTCATAGACAGATTCTACCACTTGATGAGCGAGTTGCATACACATGGAGTGGAAACGACTATGGAAGAGAAAGTAAGCAACTTCGCAGATGGATTGCCTGATAAGTGGGCTTCATTCGTGTCTAATCTTAGACAGAATGGAATGCTTGTAAAGCTGGATATAAATGACTTCATTCTCAAGCTGCGTGAAGAAGCACTAAGGATGAAGTATAGAGCACAGAAGTCCTCGTATACACAAAACCCAGCTTTATACAATGCCACGCCTCAAGCTAAGACATCTGGAGCACCTCTCCAGACAGCATTTGTATCTAGTTCGTCAGGTCCTTCACATGCTTCTCCTTCTGGATCAGACACTTCAGGATCGTCATGTACCCACTATATTGGATCAGAAGCAAGTGCTACCAAATTAAAGACCGAGAACCTCGGTAATGTGTCAAGCCAAAGAAGACGGGTAATGGGAACCCGTTCTCATCCTTTACTCGCCAAGACAAGCAAGCCTCCAGTTCTACTTCATCAAACAAGGACCCAAAAGCCTGACTGCTCATGATGATGAAGGACAGGACTGGAGTTTTAGATTTGTCTCACCAGAATCTAACATTGCCAGTGTTGAAGATATTGATGATGATTCTGCGAGTGAAGGTGATTTAGCAGTTGAAATAGCGATGTCACACAGTGAAGAAACAACTGCAGCTGAGGTCAGTTACACACCAAAGGAGGAGACTTCCACGTCAGAAACAGAAAAGTCAGAATCACCAGAACCAGAGACATCTGATGCTGCGTTGATGGCTAACTCTTCTGAAACAACACAGGTAAGTACAACTGACCAAATGTTTAATAATCATGCTTGTTCTAACTGTGATATGTTTAGGAATAGCATTGATGAAAAATTTGCTAGGTTATTAGATCACAATGATAACTTAGTAAAGGATTTAACTATGCACTGAGGCCAATAGAGTTCTAAAACAAAATGAGCATAGTTATAAAGAAAAGATAGACCTATTGACTAAACAACTTAGGGAACCGAAGTAGTTGCTTTAATCAAGCAAATGACATTAGGTACTATCTAAACTCCCTAGAGGACACTAAGAAACAAAAGGCAGTTCTAGAAGTAGAAGTTAATTCCTTAAAACAGAAACTGCATAGTTGGACTAGTTCTTCACACATAGTTCAACACTTAGTGAGAGAAAGAAATAATGGGGAGGGATTAGGCTACAAAGTGGTTCCACCACCACCTGAGACCTTGATGAACACCAAGTCTAAACCAGTAAACAACAACCCAATCAAGGATCATGTGGTGACCACTCCTCTTGTTACTGATCCAGACACATCATGTTCATCTACTGAATCTGGACAGAAACAAAAGGAGGCCACTTCAAAGGCAAAGGGTAAATTGCCTTGTGTTAATCTGGAAAATGAATTTGAAAAAGTTAACTTAAAGTCAGGGTCAAACAGAGTCAAATCAGAACCTAAAAAGACTTCAAACGTTAATTTTTCACATGCTACAAGTCAAAAACCAGTTAACCAAAAAGTGGAACAAGTTAAACAGGTGAAAACAGTTAAATTTGTTAAACCAGAGAAAACATCAACATGCAAGAGTCAAAACCTAAAGTGATTGATGTTACTAAAGTGTCACGCATTTCTCCACAAAGAAAGTCTACTCATAAAGTTGATAGCAGATTGTGCTACAACTGTGGAGAATGTGGACATATTGCTTCCTATTGTCCTTTCTATCAGACACCTAGGAAGAAGATTGATCTTCAGGACTCTAGACCTAGGTCTTCTAAGAGGAGTTCTCTAACTCCACCTAGAAGATCTAGTGAACCTAAAGTCCAACCTGTAAGCCAGACGACTGTTTATCATAAACAGGCATTGCACAAATCTGGCTTATGGAAAGAGAAGTCATCCTGTGTGTCTGATACTGATGACAAGAAGGAATCTGAGTTACCCTCACCTTCTAAAGGTCAATGGGTAGAGTTTATGATGTGTGATGCCTCTGGGAAACCCAAGACAGTAAAGGCTTGGGTTCCTAACCTAAACTAATACATTTACTTGATATGTGCAGGGTGTTCGGTTTATAGCGCTGAGACTAACACGTGGATTATAGACAGCGGAGCATCCAGGCACATGACAGGAAATAGAGCCCTTTTATCAAATGTCAAACAAATAAAAGGAGGGCATGTTTCCTTTGCAGGAAACAAGGGAGGATACATCACAGCACAGGGAGAAGTGGGAAATCAGAAAGTTAAGTTTGATAAGGTGAACTACGTTCAACAACTTCAAAATAACTTGCTTTCTGTTTCCCAAATCTGCGATAAAGGATTTAAAGTCATCTTCGACAACAAGAAGTGTTACGTGCTGAAGAAAGACTATATGATTCCAGAGGACCAAGTTCTGATGACTGCTTCAAGATATAAGGACCTATATGTCTTGGATCTGTCAACAGCTGCTCCAACGGATCATGAGGTGCAGTGCTTTCTATCTAAAGCTACTGAGAAGGACTCAATCTCCTGGCATAGGAGAATGGGACACATTAGTCAAAGGAAGATGAATCACTTGATTCAGAAGGACTTAGTGAGAGGAGTAAATGTCAAGAACTTCCAACTTCCTGACTTTTGTGTAGCTTGCAAGAAAGGCAAACAGACAAAGAAGTCTCATAAGGAAAAGAAAGTTCATTCAATAGAACTTCCTCTTGAACTTCTTCACATGGATCTGTTTGGTCCAGTCAGTACAAGGAGCATTGCAGGCGATCTGTACTGTTTTGTGGTCACTGATGACTACTCAAGGTTCACTTGGGTAATGTTTCTGAAATCCAAATCAGAAACATTTGAGTCATTCAAGGAATTAGTCACCACTCTGGAATCTCTCTACAAGCTAAAGGTTAGACAAGTACGCTCAGACAACGGGACCGAATTCAAGAATCAATGGATGGAGGCATACTGCAAGGAAAAGGGAATTGTTCATCAATTCACTTCAGCATACACGCCTCAGATGAATGGTGTTGCTGAGAGGAAAAATAGAAGCTTGATAGAGACTGCACGGACTATGCTGGCTGACTCGAAACTGCCTATCCAATTCTGGAATGAGGCAGTAGCAAATGCATGTTATACACTGAATCGAGTCCTAATAGTCAAGCGCCACGGAAAGACATGTTATGAGCTACTACAAAGACGCAAACCGAATTTGGAGTATCTTGAACCCTTTGGCGCGCCGTGTACACTTCTGAAGAAGACGCAAGAAGGAAAATTCAGCGAGAAGGCAGATGAAGGAATCTTTCTAGGATACAACATACCGAATAAGCGAGTTTACAATAACTCAACGGGTCTTGTAGAAGTGTGGTGTAATGTCGACGTTCAGAGATATACCACGCCACCTACAGGCAAAGGACCTGCCTACTTCTTCGATTATGATGGATTCTTCAAATCCTTCAACATACCTCTCTCTCCCTCGGATGATGAGTTAGCTACTAGGATGATGTATGATATTCTGAATACACCATCTAGCACACAGGGAGAATCATCTACTCAGTCAGGGGGAGTAGTCGACGACAGTGACTCCTCCTCTGAAGATGAAGCTGAAGCAGATGACCAGAACAGTCAGGAGGAACAGGTTCCAGTTCCTGCAAGTCCACAAGCATCTACGAGTGATGCTCCTCGACTTCAGAACCTCAAACTCCAACTACCTCAGATGCAGAACAAATGTTCATAATCTTGGTTCTGAGGTAGCTGTTCCTACTACTCCAGGATCACGACTAAACGTCTATCATCCCCTTGACAATGTTATTGGGGATGTCAGATCAGGAGTACAAACCCGAAATCAGTTATACTCAGCTGATTACGCCTCGGTTATGGAGAAAGGTTACATTCATGATGGTGCCTATCGATGTTTTGTCTCGCAGGTTGAGCCAAAATATGTCAGTGAGGCACTCAATGATGAGGCGTGGGTGAGTGCCATGCAAGAAGAACTTCTGCAGTTTAAGAAGTTAGGTGTATGGACATGGTTGATAAACCTAAAGGTGCTAAAGTCATTGGCACTAAATGGGTACTAAAATGCAAGAAGGATGACCAAGGGGTCATTATCAGGAACAAAGCTCGACTGGTGGTTCAAGGTTTTCGCCAAGTCGAGGGAATTGACTACAATGAGGTGTTTGCACCCGTGGCAAGGATGGAAGCTATTCGTATCTTCCTTGCCTATGCATCGTACATGAAGATCAAAGTCTACCAATTAGATGTAAAGAGTGCATTCCTTCATGGGGAAATCAGAGAAACAGTCTATGTAAGTCAACCCGAGGGTTTTGAAGATCCTTACCATCGGGATAGAGTTTACAAGCTCGACAAAGCTTTGTATGGGCTTCATCAAGCTCCTCGAGCTTGGTATGAGAAACTCTCAACTCATCTTGTGAAACACGGCTTTCGCAGGGGAGTAATTGACTGTACACTGTTTATTAAGGAAAAGGATGGCGACCTACTGCTTGTACAGATATATGTTGATGACATAATCTTCGGGTCAAAGAACGAAGAGTTATGTAAAGAGTTTGAAGCAGTAATGAAGAAAGAATTTGAGATGAGTGCCATGGGGGAGATGAAGTTCTTTCTCGGGTTACAGGTGGATCAAACACCTAATGGAATCTTTCTACATCAGACCAAGTATGTAGGAGACATTCTCAGTCGCTTTGACATGGAGAATGCTTCTGCTGCTGGGACTCCACTTGCTACTAATCATGATATAGCACCGGATGATAATGGAGATCTAGTAGATGCCACTATGTACCGAGGAATGATCGGATCCCTCATGTATCTCACTGCCTCAAGACCTGATATTATGTATGCTACATGTCTATGTTCAAGATATCAGGCTAAACCAAAGGTCAACCATCTGATCGGGGTCAAGAGGATTTTTCGTTATCTGAAGGGTACACCCACACTTGGATTGTGGTACCCTCATGATGATGACTTTGAGCTTACCGCGTATAGTGACTCGGATTACGGGGGCTGCAAGATGAACTACAAGTCTACATCAGCAGGGTGTCAATTCTTTGGGAGAAGATTAGTTACCTGGCAGTGTAAGAAGCAGACATCGGTTGCATTGTCAACCTGTGAAGCCGAATATGTTGCTGCTGCAAGTTGCTGTTCTCAAATCATCTGGATTCAACAGCAAATGCGGGATTACGGTTTAAAATTCTCATCTACTCCTATTTTTGTTGATAACTCTGCTGCAATTGCAGTAACTAAAAATCCGGTCCAACATCCTAAGACCAAACACATCGGTATTAAATACCATTTCATAAGAGATTGTTTTGAAAAGAACTTAATTGATGTGGTTAAAATTAATACTGATTTTCAACGCGCTGACCTCTATACTAAAGCCTTTGATAAACCACGTTTTCAATATTTATTAGAGGTCAACGGCGTTAAAAAGAAAAGTGAGGTAATTCCTGATGATGAAAATGTGTAGTCCGATGTCGTGTAGTTAAATTTTATTTTATTTATTTTGATTTGTCTATTTGATTTTAATTTTATTTAAACTCATGTTCTCTTGCTGTTTATTAAAATCCTAAAATAATTAAACCAGAAATGATTTTAGTATTTTAGGGGGAGAATATGTCAGCAAGTTAACATTAAAAAAAAAAAAAAAATGAGGGAGAAGGAGTAGCTAGCTGAAATAAGGTAGATTGTGTCTGTGATACCGATTCAATACCTTTGGAAAATGATAGTACACAGGAACAAATCAAGAGGGACTTTAAAATTTAAGTTTTAGTAATATGCAAAAGTTCAAAGTAATAAATCTGTGTAGTCTAAGCAATACTAAAAGGAAAGATGATAGAAAACTGGCAACTCCTAAGGTGACACAAAGAAAGTAGACTTAGAGGCTGCTAGACCATATATGATATGTTGGTAGATTCAACACAATAGACAAATAGACCTGATTGGTGATCTCAAGATAAAACTAAGTTGTTCAACTGACTGTGGGCTTCCATCTTATCACTGGTTAACACAATCAACAATATTCCAATAAGGGGTAATGAGCAAGTAAACGCCACAAATGTGTGCGGATGACCATAACTAGAGCAAAGCAAGAAAAAATGAAAGACAAATGCAATAAAGCTAATGACTTATGTTGTTGGTGCATTTTGTGCAAAATAAAATAAGCTGCTCTAACAAGGAGATAGGTTATGTGCCTCTCTGCTGTGCGATGGCACTGACCTGAGGACAGGCTTCTCTTTGAAAGCTCTAAGAATAGTCTCTTCTTGTAATAATACCCGTAGACCGCTCAAAAGCTCCTGAGGAATGTTGATTACCATATAAGTGTGGGATCCACAAATGTTGTTGAAATAATTAAACCTAAATAAGTCACCAGTCTGTGTCAAAAGTCTGTGTATGGATTTAAGTGGACAAACATACTGACAATCATTGTGGCTACATTCTCAAAGGTTCAAATCAATGTGAAAACCTAAGAGTTTCAGTATGATTTCCTTATGTTGCTAACGACTCTGGATGAACACTGAGAACTTGAGCATCAAAAGGTTTAATAACTAGTCCCAAATGATTTGAATTGCCTGTATGATTCCAAAATTGAATTGGTCCAGGTGTGATCAATCTAAGTTGAAGCTATCTACTCCCGAACCAAATCCCGTAGATATCAATCTCTGGATTTATCTCTCACAAAAAGCCAAAAATATGTCTGATTATGTAATTAGTTTAAATTCTTAAATTAGTTAGTTGTTTTAAGTTTTAATTTGAGTCAAGTGTCGGGCTACATCAGGAAAATCAGAAGGAATAAACTCACTAAAAGGGTCATGTCTGAGATGACCATATGTGTTTTGAAAGGTTATATCAGTCACGTCTGAGGTGACAAAGTGTTTTTTAAAAGGGTCACGTCTGAGGTGACCAAAGTGGTTAAAAGGATCACGTCTGAGGTGATCAAAGTGTTTTCAAGATAAAAGGATCATGTCTGAGATGATCAAAAGTTCATAACGTTAATTTAATTAATATAAAAGAGTTTAAAGGTAAATTGGTAAAAATAGCAGAAAAATTAACTAAGTATGACCCATTCGCACGAATGGACCATACGTATGGACTAACCATACGAATGAAGTCCATTCGCACGAATGAACTATGAGTATGGACCATCCAACCGAATGGATCATACGATTAGTCAATCGGAGGCTTAAGTGCGAACGAGTGAGTCAGTCGCACGACTGAACTTCAGTCGGACGACTGGAGAAGGGCGACTGACCCAATCGCACGACTGAGTCCCACTCGCACGACTGAAAGGTGCGAATGAACTCAGTCGCACGATTGGATCTAGGGTTGATATAAATAGAGGTGGAGTCGGTCGCAGAGACTCATCACCCTCAAATCGCCCCTAAATCGCACATCCTATCGTTACTCTGCCAAAATTTGATTTGCCCTAGTTTTCTCTTTGATTGTGTGTTGCTGACGTTCGCTATCATACAGGTACTTTGAAGTCCACTTCCATCAAAATCAGAAAGATTGGAACCCTAAATGGGTTAAATCGACTGTGAAATGCGAACCGCGACATGCACACCCTAATAACCTATTAAAACTAAGCAATATGTTAAAATTGAGTAAAATAGGTTGTTAGTAAAGAGAATGCGACACTAAAGAACCGGTTAATTGAGTTATAGGACTTAGTTTGCGTAGATTCGAACGTTGGACGACTGAACACCTGAGACAGACGACTGGTCGTACGGATGAACTTCAGTCGCACGACTGAAGGGAGCGATTCACTCAACCGCACGACTGAACCATGCGAATGAGACTCAGTCGCACGACTGGTGTAACCGCACAAGAGTACATGCGCATGAGTCCAGTCGCACACTCAGTCGTGCGCATGAGGTCAATCGCACGTCTGAATCTCAATCGCACGATTCAGTCGCACGACTGTCTTCAGTCGTACAACCTCAATCGCATGACAGATAGTTTTCATTCAAAGTCTAAGTGTTGCTTTATACTCTTAGCCAACGAAACTAACGTTTATATTATTATGTGTTACAGATGGCGAGTCGATGGAATATGAGCACCAAGCACAACATATGTGCTCACCTGGACTTGACATCCAGGAATGCAGCCGACTTCTCAGGCATTATTACATTTCTACAGAGATCCAGGATCGCTCATGCTATATCCACTCCTTGCACACCATACAGATCAGTGCAGCAGGCCTTCTGGGAAGGCGCATCTGTAGATAGATCCACCGAGCCTCATTGCATCAGGAGCTCGATTTTTGGTGAGGCTATCACTGTATCTGAGGAGGATCTGAGGATAGTTCTACAGTTTGGGGACGATGCTGAGTGTCCCACTCGTCTACACCCCCTCACGGTCAGAGGATGTTTCATGAGAGCCAAGTACTCTGGGGACATCAATGCCGGGGTACTCAACAAGAGTAACCTCTGTCCCCAGTTTAAGTACCTTGCGCACGTGCTGCTGAAGTGTATTGCATCCAGGAAGGGAGGTTTTGACGAGCTCTCCGACCAGATCCAGAACGCATATGCTGCGTTGGTGCTGAACCACCCGTTCAGCTTCTCCAAGATGATATTCACCTACTTGGTGGAGAACCTCGAGGGGAAAGGGAAGGAAGGCTTCTGTATGTACCCCAGATTTCTACAGATGATCATTGACCAGAAGCTTCCCTCCCTGCCGAAGGAGAAGGAGGACGCTGTTGTTCTTGAGGTTATGGACGACACGACTCTTGGCCGGATGAAGGTATACAGGGGGAAGCAGGTGAAGCCCCCTGTCAGGAGGTTGTTTGGGCATCTGGCCCGTGCTGATTATGTGGCGCCAGCAAAGAGAAAGTGGCGCCACGAGGACAGTGACTCGGATGTTGAGCATATTGCTATACCAGAGACTGACTCTGATGATGATGATAGCGGCGATGCCGGGGATGACATGCCTGCCCCATCTAGAGGCACAGATTCAGACGTTATTCCCCCGGGGTCAGCCACTGCCGGAGAGGTCGCAGAGATGGCCGGTTTCCATCAAGAGTTTGTTACTGGTGATATCGAGGAGGAGGAGTCAGATGAGGAGCCCCTCACCAGGACTGTGGGAAGTAAAGTAGTTCCCACAGACCACGGGCTTAGGGTGGTTGGTGAACACCCTAGGGACTCCTCGGAGAGAGACACTGACCCGAACTATGTTCCGGGGTCAGTAAGCAGAGCTGCAGGGGGAGCATCTACTTCCTCCAGGACTAGGAGGAAGCGGATGGCTCAACCACATGGATTGAAGAAGAAGAAGCGTCGCTTGACCTTCGTGACTACTACTTCCAGCACCACAGCCACCACTACCACCACTACTGACATACCACCCATCACCACAACCACCACAGCCACTACTCCTACTACCACATCCACCACCTTACCTACCACCACTATAGCTATCCCATCCATCACCAGACCATTCACCCCTACTTCACCAGCATTAGCTCACCGACCCATATTCACCACTGCCACTGCCACCACCACCACACATCATGCTGGACCTTCAGCCCAGCCTTCACATGCTTATGGATTCACTCTACCTCACATCGGGGTAGAGGAGCAGCTCTCAGCGCTAAACCGTATGGTAATGCGTCTGCTTGCTGCGGATGAGGAGAAGGCGGCGCAGATCCGCCAGCTGACCGACCTGACTGCTGCCCAGTCTCAGCAACTGGCAGAGCAGGCTCGGGTGATAGACCAGCAGAGAGTCGAGGTGTCCCAACTCCAAGACATGCAGGCTCAGTCCGTCAAACGTATAGAGGAGTTGGAGACGACCAACAAGACTATCATGCTGAGGTTGAAGGGGTCGAAGGATGAGCCCCTGAAGCTAAAGGAAGGTGACGGGGATGATGGAGATGACGATGATGAAGATGAGGATGATGATGAGGAAGATGATGATGATGAGGAGACTGAAGAAGACAGGACAGAAGGACGTGATGATGATGACGAGGCAGAAGGAGGGGATGCGGCTGCATCGGCCTCTGCTTCAGGCCAAGAGCGGAGATCTAAGCATCGACAAGACCAGTCATCCACTACTTCTGCTCCTCCGAGCGACACGCCACAGATTCAAGACAAAAGTACTGATTAGATGTTTTATGTATTTATTTATTTTGTACTTGAATCATGTAATGGAAAACAAGTGTATTAAATGTTTATATATATTAAGTTAATATAAGTCTGTTTGATTAATTACTAATGATTTATGTGTTGAATGTTTATATCAAACAGATCCAAATTTCAAAGGGATGAGTTTGACTTTGCTCCCCTTCAAATGGTCAAGACTCAATTAACCATGATTCTTGACCTACAAGGGATAGTGAGACGGTCTGTGAGTTATACCCCTGAAGAAGGGGAGATAATTCATGACCTGTCTGATGAGCAACTGGCAGAGATGTTCAGACTCAATCCCGATGAAATAGTGAAGGACGCTCCAACAGTTGATTCAACCAGTGATGAGGAACTGAATGACATTGATGAAGTTGAGGTTGAAGACATTACTGCAGAAGAGTATCCTCAGTATGCTGACGCCGAGGGAAATGTGGTCCCCAATCTGGGTGAATCCCTAGTCAGTGATACTTTTGAGGTACTAGACAAGATGGAGCAGGAAACAGAAAAGACTGAAGGAACAGCCCAAGCCTCAAATGCAGACGTAGATATTCGCAAGGCTGAATGGGCTGCCTGTTTTGAAGAAGTAAGAGCCCAGCGTGATGCACCAAAGAGAGATGCCTACACCAAGCTCTACAGAGTCAAGAAACACCATAAGGTGTCAGGCAGGATTATCTCATGGGCTTATTTTGAAGACCTTAACGCTTATGCAGTTAAGAGGGAGCAGGGCATAGAGTACTTCAGGTTCCCACATGATCTGAAGACTCTACCTGGTTTTGAGCTCAACCAGCTGGCTAAACTAAAGCTGCTGTATGCTGACCCAAGAAAGATGTCAGGCTGGTTTGAGGCTGCCCTGAGGAAAGAGTACCACACCAGGTGGGTCAACTTCAAACCTCAACAACCTACGAGGTATATCAGACGTTCTGAAGTTGATCCCATAACTGGTAAGCCCAAGATAGTGCTGAAGTGGAGTCCCCCGAGAACAATGTCGAGAATCCCTCTCAGGGAAATGCCACAGGACTTCACTCCCAACTTCAAATGGTGGTACTATGATTGGAGAACCGCTAAAGCTGTCATAGTGTTGAATAAAGAGGGACAAATGGATACTATCAGGGTATTTGACCCAATGTGGCTAACCAACTTGTCTGCTAATGATGTATACACATTATACAAGTGGCCACTATTCTATGACACGCAAGATATTGTACAAGCCTTCCAATTCCAAAATGTCATAAGACTCTGCTTTGCGTTTGAGATACACGCAGGAGTCACTAAAGAGGAGAAGTACAAAAAGTACAAGGAGGTGATGCAGAAGACAAGAGAATAGATAGATCTAGGTCCAAGGGGGAGTTTGTTGATGCATGTATGTCCCTAGATCATGATTTGTAATATAATGAACTTGTATGTCTGATTATGATGTAATTGTATCGATTAATGAAATGATATGAATTGGTTGTTACTTGTGATGTTTAATATTTCATTAATGAGTTGTGAATGAATTGATTGGGTTTATGATTGTTTGAATGATAGTACATTATGTTATATTAATTAAAACATTCAAACTTAACTTAATGAAGTTCTCATGCGGATGGCCCATGCGAATGGACCACACGCATGAATAACTTCATACGATTGACTCAATCGCACGACTGAATCAGGAGACTGGATCAGTCGTATGATTGACACATAAGATTGACTCAATCGCACGACTGAACACTCAGTCGTGCGGATGAATCAACCGCATGGTTCAATCGCACGACTGAACCATACTTATGTAGGGGTTCCAACATGTTTATCAAAGCTTCATACAACATGGTTTATATGAAAAACGCAGCGGAATAATATTTTGAAACATGTTAATAATATATATGTTAAACCCATTTAACAAGGAACCCCAACCCATGGATCTTTATACACAATACATACAAATGAAAGAACACTAGATAGTCAAGAAACTACAACCTTTGTTAGCTTCCTTCAAACCCGAAATGAAAGCTGTGGAATGTGACTTTGTGGCTGAGTTTTCAAGCTAGAAAACCTCAAGGAGTGATACCCCAAGCTTGAACAAACAACACCCTTTTGCTAGGCTTTGAACACCAAGTGTAGTTCTCTCTTTCTTGTTCAATTTTCAGCCTTGAAACTAAGTTTTCAAGCTGAAAATTCTGCTTCAAAATCGTGAACCAAGAGGGAGAGGGAGAGATGATTCTTTGTGTGTTGTGTTTTGGTTGAGTGTGTGAATGAAGAATGAATCAAGAGCTCCATATGCATGTGCTTGGAACCAACAAAATAGGAGGTTCCCAAGACACAAGGGGGCGGCCGAAAATGGGCACCCCTTGGTCTCTCTCCCATTCAAATTTTAATTAAAATTCCATTCACACATTCACCTTTTTGTAAAATTAAACCAATTTAATTTTATAACACATACAACTAGTCTTTTGTTATTGTTTAACTAATTTAAACAATGCACAAGAAATCCCTCATGAACAAATTACATTATATATATAATGATGTTCATCTACAAAAGTAATTATTTAGAAAATCCAATTTTCTAAATTGGTGTAACTTATTATTTGTTATGATCTTATCAACAAATAATTTATCTTTCGGTGTTTGTTAGGCTTGTTATTGGGTATGACCCGACTTGGATCATATCACACTAGCCACATCAATTTTATATGTATCTTGGGCAGATCAAATCTTTCAATCTCCCACTTGCACAAGATTCATAGAAGATTGATGCAAGCAGCAAATAACGCCTAGCAACGGTTTGCTACCCCTAATGTATATGATTAAGTGCCATTCAATAACATCATCCTTTTCAAGTACCTTACTTGAATATGTTTTTAGGTGAATTAATCATCTATCCTTTTGATACAGATGTCATGTTAAATCCAAGAGACACAGAATAGTCATTCTCTGATGATTTAACTTTAACAGGCCTTAGACATCTAACTCTCAACGAATAAGAGGAACAAATTCCATCTTGATTACATACGTCTCTCACAATCACCTCATGTCATACCTGAACTCAGCCTTATGTACTGCCTTTTCAGAACAGCAAAGGACTAAGTCAAAGTACAATACTTGGTGAATATCGAGACCCAATATGTATCTCAGGTCTGAGGATACAATGATATTCGCCTTTACTCAAAATTTCTTATGACTAATCAGAAGATTCCATGCAGAAATAATTGAGTGCGGGTCAGTCCAATATCTATATCCCATAGATATCAATGAACCTTGGTAACAACCTCTTGCTCTATATTCATATCTTATGAACATCAACCAATCCAAGTTCATTATAGTCTTACATTCATAGTTGTTCCCACAAGTATGATCGACTACGGACGTTTAGAATAACTTATTTATTCACGGATTTAAACATGCTAAAAGAAGAACAAATGAAAATAATAACCATATAAATAAGTCAAATAACATAAGTTCCAATATCCAAATACAAAATACGACATCAAACCCAGTCACTTGAATATCTAAGTCCCATGGCACAAACATGACCCTCATGCTTTGCCTTTTCAAGGAGTTTTGTGAGTGGATCCGCAATGTTTTTATCAGTGTGGACTTTGCGAATACATATCTTTCCCTTTTCAACTTCATCCCTTATGTAGTTGAATCTCCGTTCAATGTGCCGAGTCTTTTGATGAGCACGAGGTTCCTTGATTTGAGCAATCGCACCTTCGTTGTCACAAAAGATCTCTAGGGGATCCTGAATGGAAGGGACTACCCCTAGATCGGCTATGAATTTCTTCAGCCATGCAGCTTCCTGTGCTGCCATTGAAGCGGCGACGTATTCTGACTCTGTAGTGGACAACGCTACGACTTCTTGCTTTGAGCTTTTCCAAGAAATAGCTCCGCCATTTAGAATAAAGATGTACCCTGATTGAGATCGTGAATCATCTCGATCGGTTTGGAAACTCGCATCCGTGTAACCTTTTACAACGAGTTCCTCTTCACCAGACCCGTAGATCAAGAACATGTCCTTAGTCCTCCTTAGGTACTTCAGAATGTTCTTGACAGCCATCCAATGACTATCACCAGGATTTTGCTGGTATCTACTTGTCATGCTTAAAGCGCATGACACGTCCGGTCTAGTGCATATCATTGCATACATGATGGATCCTATAGCAGATGCATATGGGATTGCCTTCATTCTATTTTGCTCCTCCTTGGAGCTTGGACATTGAGTTGTACTCAATATTGTCCCTCTTTGAATAGGTACAGTACCTTTCTTAGAGTTTTCCATCTTGAACCTTTTCAAGATTTTGTCAATGTATGCACTTTGATTCAAACCAATTAGCCGTCTTGATCTATCCCTATAGATCTTTATTCCCAGAATATAGGCGGCTTCACCAAGATCCTTATGGAAAAACAACTTCCAAGCCAGGTTTTTACACCTTCCATGGTTGGAATGTCATTTCCAAATAGTAGTATGTCATCAACATACAATACTAGGAAGGTTATTGTGCTCCCACTAGCCTTTTTATACACACAAGCCTCATCAGCGTTTTTGATGAAGCCAAATTTCTTTACTTCATCATCAAAACGGTGATTCCAGCTTCTCGATGCTTGTTTCAATCCATAGATTGATTTCTTTAACTTGCATACTTTGTTAGGATGTTTTGGATCAACAAAACCTTCAGGCTGAACCATATAGACATCTTCCTCAAGATATCCATTTAGGAAAGCGGTTTTGACATCCATTTGCCAAATCTCATAATCATAATGAGCTGCTATGGCAAACAATATCCTTATAGACTTAAGCATTGCAACAGGTGAGAAGGTTTCATCATAATCAACCCCTTGAGTTTGAGTGAAACCCTTTGCTACAAGTCTAGCTTTGTAAGTATCCAAGTTTCCATGCATATCGGTTTTCTTCTTGAAAACCCACTTACTTCCAACTACTTTGGAATTAAGAGGTGGCTCAACAAGTTCCCAAACTTGATTGTCATACATGGATTGCATCTCAACGTTCATGGCCTCAAGCCATTTGTCACAATCCAAATTGGACACTGCATCATGATATGTGGCTGGTTCATCTGAATCCACCACATAGCATCCATCCATGAAAAATCCATATCTTTCAGGTGGATTACTAGTTCTACCACTTCTGCGAACGTTTTGTGTGTATTGATCAACCCCTTGATCATCCTCAACGTCCTCACGTTGAGTGCTAGTTTCAACCAAACGTGCATCGGGCTGTGTTTCTTGATCCTCCTCAAGATCCACTGTTCTACTGCTAATTCCTTCCATAAGGAACTTAGTTTCTAAGAACTCACCCTTTCTGGCAACAAATACCTTTTGTTCCAGTGGATCATAGAAATAATATCCCATAGAATCTCTAGGATATCCAACAAAGATACACTTGGTGGATCGGACATCTAATTTGTTTGGGGTGGGAGTCTTAACATAAGCCTCACAACCCCAGACCCTTAAGTATGATAAGGATGGAACTCTTCCATGCCATATCTCAAAAGGTGTCTTTTCCACCTTTTTGGTTGGGGCCATATTCAGAATACGTGCCGCGGAGAGCAAAGCGAATCCCCAAAATGATAGAGGTAATGTGCTTCTAGCCATCATCGATCGAACCATATCCAATAAGGTTCGATTCCTCCTCTCAGACACACCATTATGTTGTGGTGTTCCAGGTGGAGTGAGTTGTGAGACAATCCCACAACTCCTAAGATGATCTTGAAAAACATCACTTAGGTATTCGCCACCTCTATCGGTGCGGAGAATTTTAATTGACCTGTTGAGTTGATTTTCTACTTCATTCTTGAAGATTTTGAACATTTCAAAAGCTTCATCTTTGTGCCTTAATAAGTACACATACCCATAGCGACTATAATCGTCGGTAAAGGTAATGAAGTATCTCTCACCATTCCTAGTCATTGGCTTAAAAGGACCACATACATCCGAATGTATGATACCTAATAAATCTTTTGCCCTTTCGTTAGTTCCACTAAAGGGTGCCTTAGTCATTTTACCTTGTAAACAAGATTCACATACATCAAATGAATCACATTCATTTGTTTTTAAAAGACCATTCTTTTGAAGTATTTGTATACGTTTCTTGTTTATATGACCAAGACGACAATGCCAAAGGTAGGTATCACTCAAATCCAATTTAAGTTTTTTGGTGGTTGCTTGGTATATTGAGCTATCATATGTTGCGTTTTCATGAACCAATTCATAAATACCATTACAAGGTATAGCTTTAAAATAAAATACATGATTTAAAGAAACATGAATATCATTGTCAACAAACTTGAAATCATAATCATATTGTCTTAAACGGGAAACAGAAATTATGTTCCTAGTCAAACTAGGAGCATATAATACATTACTTAAAATAACTTCCAAACCATTTGGAAGTTTCAAAATGTAGTCTCCTTGGGCTTCCACATGAACCTTTGCACCATTGCCCATGAAGAGACTTATTTCCCCTTTCTCATAATGCTCATTTCTTTTGAACCCCTGCAACAAATTGCAAATGTGAGTTCCACATCCGGTATCTAATACCCATGTGTTAGAAGAAATAACATTTAATTCTATATGTATCATGTATATTATACCTGAGGTTTGCCCCGCATCCCTCTTTTCTCTCAACTCTTTGAGATAGACTGGACAATTTCTCATCCAATGCCCTATCTCACCACATTTGAAGCATGGGTCATTTACAGCAACCTTTTGCTTCTTCTCCTTGGGCCTCGGAGGTTCCGCCCTAACAACCATCTTCCCCTTTCCTCCAACGTGCCCCTTTCCTTTGGCAACATTTGCCTTTGGAGGGGGTAGAGACCTCTTCCTTCTCCCACCTTCATTAATGGTGAGAACGGGTAAAACCCTTTTACCCATTCCCGCCTCAGCTGATTTGAGCATCGAATGAAGTTCATTTATGCTCTTGTCCCATCCGTTCATGTTGTAATTCATGACGAATGCCTCAAACCTTTTAGTTAGGCCATTTAGGATCAAATCCGTGGCCAACTCCTTTGAGACGGGACAGTTCAGCCTTTGAAGGCGGTCGATGTGGCTTTTCATCTTAAGAACATAAGATGAAACTGATTGGGATTCCTCCATCCGACATGCATGAAGCGCTCGAACCGTTTCGAAGCGCTCCACTCTAGCTTGTTGCTGGAACGTTTCCCGCAGCTGAGTGATCATGTCATAGGCTCCATGGAGCTCATACTCCTTTTGGAGTTCGGGTGTCATACTTGCTAACATTAAGCAAGAGACTTGGATGGAGTCTTCCGTATATCTAACCCAATCATTATAGGCCTCCACATCCTCCTCGTTAGGTTCATCGGGGATGGGATCATCAAGAATGTAGGCCCGCTTTTCTTGCTTGAGAACAATTCTCAAGTTGCGGTACCAATCCATGAAGTTGTTAGGTGTTAGACGATCCCTTTGAAGGATCGCCCTAAGAGATTGGTTGTTTTGGTTTGGTACATCGTTATTAGCGTTGGTGTGATCGGCCATCTACAAGATTTTACAAAGTTCCATTTTAGTAATCGTTGATATAATTATACATTTCATTTATTAATACCCTTTACGTCTCATAGACTATTAATAAAAAAAAATTTTTTAGAATCCAACGTTATATTTAAATATTGGTTAGGTGACCTTTATCCCATTATTTAAATAAACAAGGTAGTCATAAATGACAATTGCAACCCATTGCAACTTCTAATGGTATGGGATCATTTAAACATCTTATGTTTATAACGGCATGTTTACCCCATCAACACCTTTTATAAAATACATTTTAGGTGATCCATTCAATATATTTTATAAATCAAGTCGTCCTACTTACACACACGTGTGAGTTTACCACATAAGTGGTTAGGTGACCTTTATCCCACAAACATGGCACTATCACCTCAAGTTACAAGTTCCCTCAAAGTGGTTAGGTGACCTTTATCCCACTAAGAGTTTGCAAGTAACCTAAGTGTTGTGTAAAAGGATGGTGTTTAACTTGTTTTTCAAAAGGGATTTATAATTTCACAATTCATGTTTTAGAAAAATCCATGTACTATATGATTGTATGCATTCAACCATATGGTACCTATTTGGTTCTTATAAATAAAACCCATTTTATTTTGCAAACCATTAACTCCTTTTTATAGACCCATTCTATTTTGCTTTAATGATTTGAGAACCAATTTCTTGTATTAGCTTGTTCTAGGTGATGTTTGTTAATGACATCCAAATATCCAAAACAAAACAACATCATAAGCATTCAACCAAGCATAACCAAACAATCCATATATGCATAACAAAGCATACTAAGTTGAGCACACTTGTTTAGCCAAAACAAGTGTGTCAAAAGGTCTTGTCCTAAGGGTTAAGAACATGACACATGGTTGACAAAAGGAACTCCCACTTGAATCCACATCTTCAAGCATCCTCTTTGTCCATCTTTTCTTCATGTCTTGATCTTGAGCATCCTTACAAAATATGTATCCTAATACATTTTTCTAGTAAAGATAAACTCCTAATCTATTTATTACAAACCATATGAATGAATAGATTACAAAACAAGACTTGAAACAAAATTAAAATATTACATGCCCAAATGAATATAACATGACAACCAATCATTCAATCCAAATGGTCTAGGCTTTGTTATGCATAATCAACAACAACATGATCAAACATACACAAGAAGATCGATTTTGGCAGCCCCTTTTGCCCATGTTTTTGGCCAACATAAACCAAGAACAAGTGGGTTAAGAACATATAAATAAACATCTAATAATCTAGAGTTTTAAAGATCCTTATATGCATAAAGAAGCATCTTTAAAACACCAAAGGGGGTCAAAATCCAGCCCCTAACTCACGGATTTTTTGGTGTCAATCACCACAAAACCGTGAACTAGGGAGGAAATAAATGTATGCATATGTATAAGTGGCTCTGATACCATTGTAGGGGTTCCAACATGTTTATCAAAGCTTCATACAACATGGTTTATATGAAAAACGCAGCGGAATAATATTTTGAAACATGTTAATAATATATATGTTAAACCCATTTAACAAGGAACCCCAACCCATGGATCTTTATACACAATACATACAAATGAAAGAACACTAGATAGTCAAGAAACTACAACCTTTGTTAGCTTCCTTCAAACCCGAAATGAAAGCTGTGGAATGTGACTTTGTGGCTGAGTTTTCAAGCTAGAAAACCTCAAGGAGTGATACCCCAAGCTTGAACAAACAACACCCTTTTGCTAGGCTTTGAACACCAAGTGTAGTTCTCTCTTTCTTGTTCAATTTTCAGCCTTGAAACTAAGTTTTCAAGCTGAAAATTCTGCTTCAAAATCGTGAACCAAGAGGGAGAGAGAGAGAGGATTCTTTGTGTGTTGTGTTTTGGTTGAGTGTGTGAATGAAGAATGAATCAAGAGCTCCATATGCATGTGCTTGGAACCAACAAAATAGGAGGTTCCCAAGACACAAGGGGGCGGCCGAAAATGGGCACCCCTTGGTCTCTCTCCCATTCAAATTTTAATTAAATTTCCATTCACACATTCACCTTTTTGTAAAATTAAACCAATTTAATTTTATAACACATACAACTAGTCTTTTGTTATTGTTTAACTAATTTAAACAATGCACAAGAAATCCCTCATGAACAAATTACATTATATATATAATGATGTTCATCTACAAAAGTAATTATTTAGAAAATCCAATTTTCTAAATTGGTGTAACTTATTATTTGTTATGATCTTATCAACAAATAATTTATCTTTCGGTGTTTGTTAGGCTTGTTATTGGGTATGACCCGACTTGGATCATATCACACTAGCCACATCAATTTTATATGTATCTTGGGCAGATCAAATCTTTCAACTTATGGGCCAGTCGCACGATTGAACAATACTAACCTATAAATAGACCCAATTCGTGGGAAAACGTAAGCATTCATCCCATTACGATTCCAGACGTACCCTAGCCGTCCAGAAGCCTCCCAAATCATTCTCCAAGTTCATAGAACACATCAGATCGGTTCCTAATCGATTTCTGACGTTGATTTCAATTCTTGATTGATTCATCGTGTGTTCTCACTGATTGGATCGCCAATCAAATAGGATTCCGCACTATTTGAGTTGGTTTAACACGCAATCACTCGGTATTTTGTTCAAATACCAGGTCCTAACAAGTTCTTCAGGGAGTATGGATATTAAGGACTCACCATCCTCACTTGCAACTGTGCATACTCAGCAACTTCCTCAAGTTGATATTAATGTGGACATTATAGACTCTGTCATAAGGAGTCTCTTTGAGGAAGGCATTCCAGGGGTTGTGTCATCTCCACCCCAAGGAACTTCAAACTACATTATTGGGTGGAGGTATGATGCTGATAGAAGAGCCCTCATTCTTCACAGAATTCAAGGGCAGCATGAAGTGTTCAATTTTCAAACCTTGAATCACTATGAAGGTCTTGACCTGATAAACATGCCACTTGTCAACCCAAGCCAATCAAGACAAACTGACAGGTTAACACTCAGGATTCAGGACAGAATTACTGACGAGTTCAGCCTTAGAAGGAGACAAAGGCAATCAGGTAATGTCATTGGTCAACTGGATGCTGAGGCTGTAAATCCAGAATAATTACACTTGAATCAAATCATGAAGAATTAGATCAAAATATGATAATCACAATCAAAACCCCTTTGATCTCTATTGATTGCTAATAATATTGTTACAAGTAAATCCCTCAACCAATTGGTCATTCAAACCATTAGCCTAATCCTAATAACAATTAGCCTATTTATAGTGAATATAGTATTCACTAATTACATTTAACTCCCTAGACTAAGGCTAATTAATAAAATTACATATAAAACATAAAAATGACTATAAACAAGATAAAATATATTTTGTTCACACAAAATATATGTATTACAATAAAACTCCTAGTCATCTAAATCTTCAACGTCTCATCTCGGTTCTTCGTCTCGAACGTGTCCGGTTTGACTTTTTATTGTTTATTATATACATTTATTATAATATATATATATTTTTTTATTTTATGTATATATATATTTTTAATTACCGAGAACTGAATCGATCATGAGATCATATCCTCAAGATATACTTAGCACAAAGATGAATTTAAACATCGACAAGCAATGAGATCACAATGATAACTGAATCTAATCACAGTCTTTGAATGAATTTTGAAATTCTCAAACAGATCAATAACGATTGTTGCTATGTTTGTCCACTTAAACTCGTGCCCTATCTTTTTCAACAAGCAGTAGATGATTCGTTAAGGTTCGATTAAATACTTTAGAATGCTAGGACCCCATAATCATTTGGCAAAAACCCTCACCCAACCTCAGGATTTCTTGAATTTTGTTACGATCTTTATAGAGCAAGGCGTGTGCATTAGTGTGCAAGTGATTATCAACAGAATATTGCATTCTTTGATGAATTCATTCTTTAGATGATTTCACACAACTTAGACCAAAATGGTGAGAGCTCCAGGTCTATACTCACGTATAACAAAGAAGATGACCATTTAATCATGTGCCGATGAGACCTCCAGGTCAGTACTATCGTACAGCAAAGGAGATCATCACTCCAGGTTAGTACTTCTGTACAACAGAGGAGATTAGCACAAATACAAGACACATAAATACACCAATCATGGCTCAAAGATATGGCTTAAATGATTTGTATCATGGTGGGTGAAAGATCAATTCTCAATCCAATTTTTGTCGGGACTCAGTTTTCGTGCAGACCTAAATGATTGCGTAAATCCAGACATCCCTAAGCATATATTTTAATTTAAATCATTATGCTGTTTTCTACTTTATTCTTCAGGCTGAGTCCACCAAACATATCATTAAAGAATCTATCTGTTTTTCTTTTATTTGCAATTAAAAATAAGATGTAAATCAGATCACAACATCAGTTACTATCATTTCTCATTTTAAAACGCAAGTCATGCAAGAACAAGCATATGAAGAAGATATACAATCATTTCTCGTCATCTCGAATCAAGTTCCCAGTTCTCTTTTGTTTTTATTTACTATGCTCTCCCCCTAAATTTTATTTTTGTAAACCTATATTAATTTTTTTTTTTTTTTTTTTTTTTTTTTTTAAATTTTTTTATTTTGTTTTTATAAAACTGTACAAAATAGAAATTTATCAAAGAAGATCTTCCAAACTACACTGATATCAAGATAAGAAATGAATGATCCAGAAATATGTAGTGATTATGAATTGAAAACTATGATTTTGCAGATAAAAATCCAGATTGTGGATAAAATACCATGACCTTAACCTGTTTGTTCCACCTCAAATTTGAATTAAAAACAATCTCTGTCAGTAAACCGGATTACTAACAGTCCTCCTAAATTGTTTCTGCACTCATTAACAAATTAGTTAGAAAGGGGAACCCAGGCCATCGTAGTCCTGGATGTTCCTTTTTCATCATTATAAGTAACCTACATCTGCACACAATCGTTTAAACAATCGGGGATTGCTGTATCCTTCTTTTTAATTTGCCAAATTTGTTTCGGTTCAATTATTTTGGATTTTAATGAATTAAATTTGGAAATCATTTTCTGTTTAAGACTAGAAGGAAAGGAATTTGGTTTTGAAACTTTGGTCAATTTTATCTTTGAACCATATGAAACAGGCTTCACATGAAAAGGTTTGGATGGAGGGTTTTTCATCCAACCATTCAAATATGTGTGCTTTTTACCTCTTGATCCAGAGAAGCAACCCGTGTTGCCTTTACCATCTGGAACAATCTTTGTAGACTTACACCTGGAGAAGCAATACGTTTTGCCTTTACCATTCGAAGCACGTCTTTGAGGGCACTTCTTTACCACATGACCTTCTTTTCCACACTCAAAACAAGCCTTGAAAGGCTTTTGATTCTTTGTTTTCCCAAGTTAAGAAGGTGGTGATAAGGATTGCTTGGAGCTTGTGGTAGATTCTTGCTTGTTCTGAAGTTTCCCGTGCTATGCAGTGAATGAGATCTTTACTGATTGACTCGGATGCTTTGCAATTGGAGAAAAGATCCGTATTGGTCTTGATTCAGCTTTTGGAAGTTTTTGTGAGTTGACAATGTTAGGAGACATCTTGATCTGTGAGGAACCAACACGCACCTTTGTGATTGATTCATCATTTGAGCTTGTCCAGTCTCATATACACAGATCTTTCTCCAACGGATCTTGATTGACATCTCCTATTGTGTCGGCTTCGCTTATAGGATTCTCATTGCCTGATAATTCAACAACTGTTCCTTCTTTGAAAAACCTGACGGGAACAAACGAAGGAATGTTACCTGATTTGAATTTGTTGAAGAAAGTTGGAGAAGCAACTGATATTGGTGTTGGAGCATCAGAAGTGGAATCGTCATTAATCTTCTTATCAGACCCTTTTTTGAGGAATCCCAAACCTACAGAAGAATCCTGCACATCTCTAACCTCTTTAAGATTAACACTGCTTAAACTTGCATTTAAATGATTAGTTTCTACAGCTTCAATCAAATCATTTGTTGAATGACGTCTGGGGATTGGTGAATAACATAAAGTAAAAGGAGGTGGAACTCAATTAAATATAGTTTCACCATCAGATTTATATCCGATCCCATGTTTTACCCGCACCCCTTGTTGTATAGCAATAAGCTCATTCCTTTTCATGTGTGAAAGGGTCCATTTATCAAGCTTTGTTTGAAGCTGAGTTGTTTCAAATTAAGCTAAAACAACCCTTTCTCTCAAAATATTAATTTCAACATTACGCTCCAAAATGGTTCTTCTTAAAAGATCATTTTCAGCCGATGCTTCACTAAGTTTCCTTGAAAAAGCAATTTCATTTTTCTTTAATTCCTGATTGATTATTTTTAATTCCTTTTCATTTTCCAGTAACAATCTATAGGCCTTATAAATCCTAAATAATCAGATTTTGCATGACGAAGAACACATATCCTAAACAGTCTCATAAGGAAGACCCATGATAGTTCGTTCTACAGCTGTTGGAGCATATATTGTCATATATAGTGTGTCCGTCGCTTGTCGAATAGTCTAGACTTAATGTAATAAACCTGATATGTTGTAAACACATGAAACTGGGTCATTCGCAGGAGCATATGCGAATGAGACTCAGTCGTGCGACTGAGCCTTACTAATGGGCCAGTCTTACGACTGAGAGATGCGGTTGGGTCAGTCGTACGATTGAACCATACGCATGGTCCAATCGCACGAATGGGCCCAGTCGCATCTAATATGGGCCGAAGCCTATATATACCAGTTTCAATGTGTAGAGTGATAAGGGTTTTTGGGGAGGGAGTCTGCCCGGGGCCTAGGGCTGCCGGATGAGAGGGGAGGTCATGCTCGATCTCCCCTTGCCAAGAGTCTTGATTCTTATGTTGTAACGAGCTTGTAATTGTTAGGTTTTATCAATGAAACCATTATATTATAGTTCGTGTTATTGATTGTCTCTTGGTTTTTACTGTTGTTTATCCTTCCGTCAAGAACATGCTCGGATGTTTACCGATCCAGTGACTTCACAATTGGTATCAGAGCCGGTTACTGCTGGAATGATCTAACAATCATTCTAGCAACCCGAGCTCTTGATTTCTGGATCAAACTTCAGATCTTGACGTTAAACCCACTTCGTGTTCTTCGTGTTTTGCTCAGATTTGGTAACGTGTGTTGGTTTTATGTCAAAATCGAACTCGAAACCACGTTCCTATCACCCTTGCGAATCTGATGATGCCTATCTTGTTTCCGTTCATGTAAAATTCGTCAGATTAGGGTTTTGGGCAGCTTTGGCGGCTGCAGATCTGAAAATCTGCGTACAGACCCATTCGTGCGACTGGACCATGCTAATGGACCATTCGTGCGACTGGACCATGCTAATGGACCATTCGTGCGACTGGACCATGCTAATGGACCATTCGTGTGACTGGACCATGCTAATGGACCATTCGTGCGACTGGACCATGCTAATGGACCATTCGTGCGACTGGACCATGCTAATGGACCATTCTTGCGACTGGACCATGCTAATGGACCATTCGTACGACTGGAGTACGACTGGAATGCGACTGAATGCGACAGGACCAGTCTTATGACCAGTCATGCTACTGGACCAGTCTTATGACAAGTCATGCTACTGGACCAGTCTTATGACCAGTCATGCTACTGGACCAGTCTTATGACAAGTCATGCTACTGGACCAGTCTTATGACCAATCATGCTACTGGACCAGTCTCACGAATATATCATTTGTATCATCCATTCACATGAATGTGATATTTTTCCTCCACGTCATACGGATGAACGGTGTTCCAAACAAAAAAAAAAAAAAAAAAAAAAAAAAAAAAAAAAAAAAAAAAAAAACAATTCTGGAACTACCTTTTGCACAGATTTGAGGATGAGCAAAGCACATTCACCCTGAGTTTCTTTTGTTAAACAAGTTCGATGTACACCCCATTATTCGTTGGACTTCCAGAATAGGTGAATGTAGTTGGAACACGAAAGAGAGGAGAGAAGATGTCAGCAATTGGTGCTGATTTTGTGGGGTAGTCAGGAGCATCTGACTATTTATGGGCCAATCAAGTTATATTTATCCGCACAGAGAGGATTCTCATTCTTAGGGGGAATCCATGTATAGAGAGATTGAAGACGCAATCAGAAAGTGATGATGTGAGCATGTTTCTGATGATGAATCTACATGCATGCTGATTTGGTTGATATTGTCAGCTGTGGATTGGAACCTTCAACCTTTTGCCCAATACACCGTATGAAGACGCCAAGAGAGCACAACGTTTATATATTGGGATATGCTGAATGTGAGGGGGAATTTCTGCAGGTGTTAATGTTAATCAGGTTAACCTGTGTGAAGGTTGAAGCAATGGAAAACTGTTCATGTCATTATCTGGAAAAATCAGTCATATAGGGAATCTTGATGCTGTGATGGTGTTCTACAAAGTAAACGAAAGCTGTTGTGCCTAAATTCATTTTCAGGGATATTGTAGCAACCTGACGGATCGGCAACGTTGGCTAATATGGTTTTCGTTTGATTCTATTGACAACCAGAGCAAAGATTGACTGAAGATTGTAAGAGGTGTTATCTACTATTCGCAAGCAACGTCCAAGGGGGAATTTGTTGGAGCATATATTGTCATATATAGTGTGTCCGTCGCTTGTCGAATAGTCTAGACTTAATGTAATAAACCTGATATGTTGTAAACACATGAAACTGGGTCATTCGCAGGAGCATATGCGAATAAGACTCAGTCGTGCGACTGAGCCTTACTAATGGGCCAGTCTTACGACTGAGAGATGCGGTTGGGTCAGTCGTACGATTGAACCATACGCATGGTCCAATCGCACGAATGGGCCCAGTCGCATCTAATATGGGCCGAAGCCTATATATACCAGTTTCAATGTGTAGAGTGATAAGGGTTTTTGGGGAGGGAGTCTGCCCGGGGCCTAGGGCTGCCGGATGAGAGGGGAGGTCATGCTCGATCTCCCCTTGCCAAGAGTCTTGATTCTTATGTTGTAACGAGCTTGTAATTGTTAGGTTTTATCAATGAAACCATTATATTATAGTTCGTGTTATTGATTGTCTCTTGGTTTTTACTGTTGTTTATCCTTCCGTCAAGAACATGCTCGGATGTTTACCGATCCAGTGACTTCACAACAGCTAAGCTCTTTTCACAGTTGCAAACCCTTGTGACTTCTTGTTGTTCCTCTTCTTTGACTTTCAGCATCTCGTCAGCCTCAGATTCTTTCTCTCTTTTATCAGCTTTTCCATCCTTATCATCATCGGTTCTCATAGACTCCGGTTTATTTTGATTGTCGACTCTCAAAGCTTCACATTTCTCTTCAACAGTTTCTCTAAATTCAAAATTTAAATCCGAATAAGTTTTCAATAATTTCATCTTTTCAATAAGCTCGGCTTTGTAATCAAGTATGCTTGTTACAGAAGAAACAAGTTCAGTATTAAGCGCGTGGGTTTGATGTGGGAACACGGCTTGCTGAAATTCGTTTCTTTGGATATCCAGCTCAAGAGATTTTAGTCTGTTGATCATTTCCATAAGTTTTGTGTCGACATAACTTCTTTATTGTTTCAGCATTTTAACATGATAATTCCATGTAGACGGAAGCGAGTCAAGAAGCTTTTGAATCTGTTCATAATTCCTGAGATCAGGAACATGCTTCTTTATATTATTTGTCACCTTTAAGAATCGATCAATCAAATCTGTCAATTTTTCATTCTTCATTTCTGCAAAAGAGTCAAACCGGCTTTGTGCCGTTATGAGATTATCTGATTTAAAGTCTTCTGAAGATGACATTATAGTGTTAAAAATTTTGAACAATTAAACGCCCTAAAAATATTTTTCACAAAAATTGTGAAATAATTCTCCCCCGGGAATAATATTATTTTTTAAATGTCACGCTAGACAATCTTAGCAACTGGGGGAAAAAGTCATCTTTGACATTCTAGTTTCGCTGAAACAAAATGATAATTTCGCCGAAATTGTAGTTTCCAGAGCTAATTTCGCAGAAAAATCTAGTTTCGCTGAGCCGACAGTAGTTTCGCTGGAAATTTCGGCAGCAGTTTCGCAAGCCAAATGCTTTAGACTGCTTTGTTGCGCCGACAATTTCGCACAAAACAAGCTTGAACTTTCGTTCAAAGATACTTTCTACAGCAATTTCGCTTGTAATATGCACACAAGCACTATTGAACTTTCGTTCAAGATCACTACTTTCGCTGAGATGCTGAAATTAACTACAAAGCGTTAAACACTCGTAGTTTCGCTGAAAGAACAGGCAGTTTTGCTGGATGAATTGGTAATTTCACAGGATGAAGGTGAAAAGCTTTTTCAACACGAAATCAATCTGAAAACGCCCAAATCTTAATGGATTTGAAACCTTATGATTAACAGAGCTTTCCCAACCAATAACAAGCAAACTTCAATCGATTTCCATATCAATAACACTCAAATTTGATCCGGAATTGATGAAAACATGATATTGAACAAAAATAACCAAAACCTCAACTTCTCTCTCTAAAAATCTTTAAATCTTCAGTGAATTTGATCCAAAAGGGCTCTGATACCAAATTGTAACTCCAGGATAATCACACTTGAATCAAATCATGAAGAATTAGATCAAAATATGATAATCACAATCAAAACCCCTTTGATCTCTATTGATTGCTAATAATATTGTTTACAAGTAAATCCCTCAATCAATTTGTCATTCAACCATTAGCCTAATCCTAATAACAATTAGCCTATTTATAGTGAATATAGTATTCACTAATTACATTTAACCCCCTAGACTTAGGCTAATTAATGAAATTACATTTAAAACATAAAAATGACTAAAAACAAGATAAAATATATTTTGTTCACACAAAATATATTTATTACAATAAAACTCCTAGTCATCTAAATCTTCAACGTCTCATCTTGGTTCTTCGTCTCGAACGTGTCCGGTTTGACTTTTGCGTTGACTTTGACAGTGACGTTGACTTTTGTTGACTTTGACTGTGTTGATAATATAGACTATCTTCTACAGCTCTAACAGAGGCAGACCCTGAGATTAGCTTCAACAGGAAAACCTTGGCTGAAGGCCCAGTGATAGAGCTTGAGAGCCCTGTCACACCAACAACTGCTTTAGAAATTCATTCCCTTAGTAAAACACCTGCTGGTGAAGGTGCCTCACAACCTCTCTCTAGCCAGAACTTGGATTCTACACAAAACAATGAAGGCCAAAGCTCTCTCCACCCTGAGTTACAAAGGTCTATGGTAGAAACATGAAGAAAGCCAACTATAGGTTTCTCGGGGGTAGAAACAACCCTTGTCCCAAAAATATTAGAGCTCATTGCTCTAGGTGACAACCTAGCAATACAAGCTAGTGTTGAACCCACACCTTCTACCTCCCAATCACCCAAAAGACCACAAATCACCCTCACCTACCAAAGAAAATTCAAACGAACCCCTGCTCAAGTTATTGAGCTTGTTCAGGCCCCCATACACTTACCTATACAAGAGGAAGTGGATACTAGAGCTCCCACTTTCCCTGAGGAGCAAACCACTCCCATCTCTTCAAGGATCAGTGTTGAGGTTCCTCAAGCTCAGCGTGATGAGCTCACAAGCCCAACTGCCTTAAGCCTTCACTTTGAGTCTCAACACTTAAATGAACAACCTTCAGGGGACAGTTACCAACCCCAGCCTTTAGACCTAAATCAACCCATTCCCAACCTTGAATTCTATACTGATGAAGTCTTAGGTTTTAGTGAGTACCATGAGTCTCTCTACTCTTCCCCTACTCAAAGAGAGATGAGTGCTTCTGAGTCCCCTATGTCTAGCCCACATCAGTCACCCATTACTGAGGTGGATCAACCTGAATCTGTTCAGGAGATCCATATGGAAGAGGCTCTCACTTCTGCAAGTGATTACATCATTAAGACCTCAACCATGGCAACTCAGCCCATTGACACTTCAACTCAGACTGTCAATATGCAGAGGAAATCCAGCAGCCAAGAACCTAAAGCTGGTGGTGAGAGAGAGGATGTTGCAACCCTAGAAAGATTAGTATTTTAGTCTTTAGATTAGTTTTGTCATAGTGTAGGGAATTATTATGTAAATATATGTTCCTTATTGTTTTCTTGTTATTAGTATAAATAGGATTGATTGTTTAGTGTAGAAAAAGACTTTTGAAGATATTTTCATATTCTCTCAATTGCAGTTTGTAATCCATCTAATATCAATGAAAACTCTATGAAATTTTCTGATATTTGTTTATTTTGATTACATTGTTCATATAATTTTCAATTGCTTGATAACAATCACATATCTATCCATTTGAACCTATCAAGGGACGTTGGTCCAATTATCTCATCCCCCAATGATTCTTCTGATGAAGATGAAGGGAACTTGAGACTAAAAGTGCAAAATCTATCAAAAACATGCACCTATTTAGTCTCTAAGGTTACTCACCTTGAATCTCAGGTGACTACCATACACAATAGGGTCAATGATCAGCAACTTGAGATATCTTATGTTGGATCATAAGAGGCTGTTGCAACCAAAACCATATCACTTAGAAGATTTTGAGTACTACATACAAAGGACTTCCGAAGCCAAGTGTGGGACTTCCGAAGGAAGAAAGAGCTCTTCCGAAGTCTAAGTGTAAAATACACTTCCGAAGGAGAACTCCAACTTCCGAAGGTAAAGAAGCTACTTCCGAAGGTTCAAGACTTGAAGACAAAGTTCTGAAGTCAACTTCCGAAGTATAAAGAAGTCCTTAAAGCCTCGGAAGCATAGAAGCATCTTCCGAAGTATAAGTGGCTTCGGAAGAACTTGTTCTTCCGAAGCCAGTTAACCTTCGGAAGACACTTCTATTATCCAGTAGACATAAGTATGGTCTGTCTGACAGTCCGCTGCAAATCTCTGATATACTGCATGGCGTTTTCTCAAAAGCCATGTAGTTGACCATACTTTAATCTACTGTTTACCTTTTTATGTTAAGTACAGTTGCCATCTTTAGTTGGTGACAAAAGGTAAGTCATGGACATGTCATGACTACCATATCTTAGATAATACTTTATCTAAGATACCTTAACTATAGCATTGTAGTATATGCTTTAGTCTTAGGTTTCCAGCTGGTATCAAGTATAACCGGCTGTAGGATCTAGTATATATAGTTTCTCATTGTAACTCATGTTCCATGCTTGTAAGTGTCTTGTAATCTTGAGTTGAGAAGTAATATATACAAGTACCTTGAAAATATTTCTGCTTGTTGCTTTGATTACTTATTATATTATTATCAACTCTTGTCAAAGACATTGCTTCATCTTGTTTGAGTGACTATATAAGTGAGTTTGAGAGAAATACAAGTGTTAAGTGACAAAACCCGATCCTGCAATTGGTATCAGAGCTTTTTAGGCTCTTGATTGTGAGATCTTACCATCCTAATCAACCAGTTTTTCACTCCTCCTTATACCTCACTCAAAAATGGCCCTCATCAAATCTGAAGTTGAAATGGGAACGATGACCAAAGCTCCCATCATCGATCCTGAAAACTTCAGGTCTTGGAGCAGAAGAATGGAAGGCTTCATCAGATACCAGGATAGCAAGATGTGGCAGTCCATCGTGAATGGCCCGTACAAGCCAAAAGTTGCTGGTGGAAACGGTGCCATGATCGAGAAGGCTGTTGAAGACTACTCCGATGAAGACAGGAAGAAGCTCGACATTGACAGCAATGCTATGACTGTTCTCATGACTGCAATCCCAAACTCCATCATGGTGGGGTTTGAGCATTGCAAGTCAGCAAAGAACTCTTTGATGCACTTGCTCAAATGTACTCGAGCTCTAATGATTCAAAGAAGGACTCACTGAAGCAGCAGTTCGAGAACTTCACCTATGTTGCTGGAGAAACTTTTAGCCAGCAATACTTCAGGTATATGGATCTTATCTCCTCCCTCCAATCTGTGGGAATCACTCAAGAACTTAGAGACCTTACCAGAAAGTTCATGAGTGCTCTACCCAATGAGTGGACTTTCTACTGTGTCTCCATTAAGAGAACAGAGAATTTAAACACTCTCACCATGACCGAACTCTATGGGATCCTTGATGGATACCGTTTGGAAATGGAAAGCAAGAAGGGTCACCAAGCAAGCAGACCCTTGAGCCTTCCTGCTAGCAACGCTTTAATGGTTGCTGAAGGCTCAGGTATTCTCAGTCTCAGCAGTACCTGTCATACACCCAACAGCCATCTTGTTCATCTGGGCCTTACATCACATTCCCTGAGACTCCAAGGTCTCATCAAGCTCAGCAAAGCTCCTTTCAGGAGGGCTGTGTGTTTGTCTCAGGGAGTGGACACTCCAATGATCATCAGTTTTGCTTTGATGATCTTGAGTGCTTCAGTCCAGATGACATAGAGTATGTGGACATTGTCCAGCAAATGGCTCTCCTTACCTACAGAGCGAAGAAGTTCTTTAAGAGAACTGGAAGGCAATTCCCTCAAAACCCAATCACTAGCAAGTTTGGGTTTGACAAGAGCAAGGCTAAGTGTTACAACTGTAACCAGCTTGGCCACTTTGCAAGGGAATGCAAGGCTCCCAAGTCCAACCCGGGAACCTCACAGGCCTCCACACATCCTTCTACACCAAAGCCCAATGGGAAGTCAACTGAAACTGCAGCTATGGCTCAAGAAGTTGACTGGAGCTTTATGGTTCAAGATGTGACTCCTGCTCAAGCACTCATGGCAGGAACAGATGAAAATAAGGTATATGAACATCTCTGTACCCCTGCTTGTATTGCTAAGGTTAAGTTGTACCAGGACTACAATATGGAAATTAAATCCGATATTGAGTCTTTAAATGTGCTAAAATCTGACTTTAAAAGAGCTGAATCTGACTACCAAAAGAAAATTGAGGAGTTAGAGAAAACTGTATCTCTTTTAAAACATGAACACACCAACTACAAGACTCAAATCAAGGATTTAATATCCAAATTGACTGAGGCTCAAGCCCAGCTTGTCACAGCTGAGGCTCAAGCCAGGAAGTATGCTATTGCTGAGCAAAACTTCCAAGCCATACTTGCATCATCCTCTCACTCCAAACTTTGTTATCAAAACAAAAGTGGGTTGGGAACCAATGAAATTGCTCCACCACACTCTTATGAGTCTGTAAGACAACCAAGATGTGGTACTGAAGAGCAAGAGGTTCCATCTGTTGACCCACCTTGTAAAGAGTCAAAGAGTGATGCAACTGTGGAGACCATGACCATCACAGGGAAGGAACAGGTAATTGAGCCCTCCCAGACCAATGATGATCAATCCCTGACCACCAAAGCCAGAAGAAGCAGGGCTAAAGCAGCCAGAAAAACTGCCAAGAAGGTGGCTGAATCCAAGCTGAAGATAGACCCAAAGCAAAGGGGTGTATTCATATCAGCAGGATTCCAGGTGGTTGGACCTTCTGATTCAGGAAAGGAGTATAATACCAGTACTCCTGTCCTACCAAAGGATCAGAAGTTAAAGGGAAAGGTTGCTGATGAGGAGAAAAAGAACAAGAAACAGCAACCCTCCAATTCCCAGAAAATTAACATTGCATGCATAATGTGTGGTCTGCAAAACCACATGGCTAAAGATTGTTACTACAATCCTGCTAGCACACATTATGCAAATAATGTTAAAAGAGAAGGAGTCAGGGAAGGTTTCACATTTGGACCATATCAGATGGTTCAAGTGTTGAAAAAGGGAAAGCTTGTTTCCGAAGCAAGGCTTGTCTCGGAAGAAAACTCTTCTTCCGAGAGGAAAAAGGCTTCGGAAGTGAAAGCTGCAAAGACTCACAAAAGAGTCCCCTTGAAACCATCCCAGAAGAAGACTGCTTCGGAAGAAAAGGTGGTGAAGGTCTCTTCCGAAAAGAAAGAAGCTTCGGAAGAATGCCAAGCTACAAAAGCTTCATCAAGCTCATCTTCTATGATCAACCAAGGGATGGAATGGAAGATCAAGGAAGATGCTGTAGCCCAAACCTCTTCTTCAAAGACATCCATTGAACCCCCATGCATAAATTTTGGTTCAATCATGTCACTTTCATTGGAAGAACCCAAGACCAAAAAGGCTTGGGTTTCCAATCAAAACTAATTATCTCACCTTATGTGCAGGGACATCCATATGACAAGAATAACAACATTTGGATAGTAGATAGTGGATGCTCCAGGCACATGACAGGGAACAGATCTCTCCTTCAACAATTTCAACATTATGATGGAGGTCCTGTCCAGTTTGGAGGTGAGGCCGGAGGATATATTTCTGGCAGAGGAAGTATATCCAACGGAAAATTAAAAGTTGACAAAGTTAACTTTGTCAAACAGCTTGAACACAACCTGTTAAGTGTTTCTCAGTTTTGTGATCAAAAGCATCAAATGCTTTTCACAGAACATGAGTGCATCATCCTCAAACCTGGGATGACAATTCCTCAGGAATTGGTGCTTCTTAGATCTCCCAGGAGAGGGGATATGTACAAGCTTGATATGAACAATGCTTCCCCAATGGGAGAAGTATCATGCTTTCTTTCCAAAGCTGATAGTGATGAGTCAACACTGTGGCATAAACGAATGTGTCATGTCAATTTTAAGACAATGAATAAATTGGCTAAAAATAACTTGGTACATGGTTTGCCTAAAAAGGAATTTTTCTGCAAAGATAACTGTGTTGCTTGCCTGAAAGGGAAACAACACAGGTCTTCTCATAAATCCAAAGTTGTTAACTCTATCACTACTCCATTACACTTATTGCACATGGATCTATTTGGTCCCACAAGTATAATGAGCATTGGAAGGAAATCATATTGCCTTGTGATAGTTGATGATTTTACTAGATTTACATGGGTATTCTTTTTAAGAACTAAAGATGAAACTGCTGAAACTTTAAAATCTTTTATTCTTAAAATAGAAAATCAAGTTGATCACAAGGTTAAAATAATTAGAAGTGATCAAGGGACTGAGTTTAAGAACTTTGTTCTTGACTCATTCTGTAACTCAAAAGGGATTGCCAGACAATACAGTGCTCCTAGAACTCCTCAACAAAATGGTGTTGCTGAGAGGAGAAATAGGACACTTATTGAGGCTGCTCGGACTATGTTAGCTGATTCAAAGCTGCCTCTAACATTCTGGGCAGAGGCAGTCAGCACTGCATGCTATGTGCAGAACAGAGTTCTTGTAGTAAAGCCACATGGAAAGACCCCTTATGAGCTATGGAACAAGAGGCCACCGTTCATTGGCTTTCTAAGGTCCTTTGGCAGCAGGTGTACCATACTTAACACAAAAGACAATTTAGCAAAATTTGCTGAAAAGTCAGATGATGCCATCTTTGTTGGATATTCCTCCCATTCTAAAGCTTACAGGGTTTATAACATTAAAAACCAACAATTTGAGGAATCCTCCAACATTGTAGTTAATGAGCACACTCCTTGTGTTAGGGGGAATGGCCCTGATCATATTTTTGATTTAGAATTGTTTCCAAACTATTCTAAACCATCTTGTGAGAATGTTTCAGCTGGAACAGGTGCTCAAGGCAATTCTGATGAAGATCAACTATTTGAGCTTCCCAGACCTGCTCCAAGTTCTCCAAGAACAACAAATCAAGTTCCTACTATTGAAAGATCTGACAGTATAACCATTTCAAGAAATAGTGGAACTTCAACAAGGGACTCACCTGATGATCTTCAAGTCTCCTCAGGTGATCCTACACAACACCAAGCTGATGGAAGCAGCATTTTGAAGGAACAGGCAACTGTTAATGATGCTTCACAGCAAAGAAATGATGATGTTTCTCTTTCATTCAATCAGTCCTCATTGAATGAGATTGAAACAACAGCTGGACCAAGTATTCAAGCTCCAGAGCAAAATATGTCCAACTTGGACCTATCTTTGCAGCTGGAGGTAATTCCAAGACTTAGAATTCACAATACTCATCCAGCTGAAAACATCATAGGGGAAGTCTCTGAGGGTGTGAGAACAAGGGGACAAACTCACAATGGGAATGTCTGCCTGTACTCATGCTTCTTATCCCAAATGGAACCCAAGAAGGTGGAAGATGCCTTAAAGGATAGTAGCTGGGTTGAATCAATGCAAGAGGAGCTGCTTCAATTCAAAAGACAGAAGGTTTGGAACCTATGTCCGCTACCATCTGGTCAAGTACCTATAGGCACCAAGTGGGTTTTCAGAAACAAAAGAGATGACAGAGGCTTGATTATCAAGAACAAGGCAAGACTGGTGGTTCAAGGATACACTCAAGAGGAAGGAATTGATTATACTGATGTCTTTGCACCTGTTGCAAGACTTGAGGCAGTTAGGATCTTCCTTGCTTATGCTGCATCCAAGAATTTCACTGTCTACCAGCTTGATGTCAAGTGTGCCTTTCTATATGGGGATATAGATAGGGAAGTCTATGTATGCCAGCCTCCAGGATTTGAAGACCCACAGCATCCAAACTATGTGTGCAAATTGGATAAAGCTCTATATGGGCTGCACCAAGCACCTAGGCTGTGGTATGAGACATTGTCTCAATTTCTTCTGAAGAATGGCTATACTAGAGGAACCATTGACAAGACTCTCTTTATCAGAAAGTCTGGGAAAGACATTTTGCTAGTTCAAGTCTATGTCGATGACATCATATTTGGTTCTTCAAATGACCAAATGTGCAAAGACTTTGAGAGCATTATGAAGAAGAAGTTCGAAATGAGTTCTATGGGAAAAATGGACTTTTTCCTTGGAATTCAGGTAAAGCAACTGAAGGAAGGGTTTTTCATCAATCAATCTAAGTATGTCAATGATATCTTAGAGAGATTTGATATGAAGGATTGTAAAGCAGCAAAGACACCCATACCCAGAAACCATGATTTATGCCCTGACTCTGAGGGGGAGGATACTGATCAACATCAGTATAGAGCAATCATTGGTTCTCTGATGTATCTTACAGCAAGTAGACCTGATATCATGTTTGCAACCTGCATTTGTGCAAGATATCAGGCTGCTCCAAAGGTGTCTCACCTAATTGCTGTCAAGAGAATCCTCAGATACCTCAAAGGAGCACCTAAGTTAGGTCTCTGGTATCCAAGAAATAGTGATTTTAATCTCTATGGCTACTCTGACAGTGATTATGGTGGCTGCAACATCAACAAGAAATCAACATCAGGTGGATGTCAATTTCTTGGTGGAAGGATCATCTCATGGCAATGCAAAAAGCAATCCTGTGTCTCTACATCAACTGCTGAAGCTGAATACATTGCTGCTGCAAGTTGCTGTGCTCAGCTGCTGTGGATTCAAAACCAGATGATTGACTATGGATTCAACTTCATGAGCACTCCTATCCACATTGACAACAACAGTGCTATATCCATCACTGAAAATCCAGTAAAGCACTCAAAGACAAAGCACATTGACATCAGGTATCATTTCATTAGAGATATTCATGAGAAAAATCTTATCAAACTAATCAAAGTTGATTCAAATGAACAATATGCTGATTTGTTCACCAAAGCATTTGATGAACAAAGATTTAAGTATCTTATTACAGCTATTGGGATGATAAACATTGACTAGTCAATCTCAATTGAAAACCTTTTCAATATGTAAAGTCTTATGTCAATACAATCTAAGCCCTGTTACAAAAGATCCTTTCTTATTTAACTAAGTATAAGTTCTTCCGAAGAGAAACTTGCCTTCGGAAGATATCTAGTATAACTTCCGAAGCAAATTTCTCATAGGATAATTTTCTTCTCGGAAGTGTACTAAGTCTCGGAAGAAGCGATTGAGGTAATCTCAGATCTACTTCCGAAGCACTTAATACTCTCCACTTGAAAGCAACATGTATCTTCGGAAGCAATTTATTTACCTTCGGAAGTACATTTGCCTTCGGAAGAACTTTACCTTCGGAAATACCTTATACTCGGAAGAAGGATTTTACTGTGTAACGGAAATCTTTTGGGCCCCACTCTGTAAAAAGTAAAGATTTTGTTAATGATGTCGGATTATTTAAATGGCTTAACCTTACCGCCCCTGTCACATCATCCTCTGAACCCTCACATCATCTTATCCAAACCACCCTTTAAACCGCCATTTCACCCATTTAAATACTTCCGGTTAATCACTTACACTCTTTTTACCAAATTCACTGCCCTAAAAGCTTTCTTCTTCTCCAATTTACCTCTCTCTCAAGAACTTTTCCTCTGCTATCTTTCTAAATGGCTCTAAACCCTCAGCACAACCAAGTCGCACTCCTTGACTCTTCAAGGGATGCTGACTTCTCTGATATTATCTCTTTCTTAGCCCAATCTTCATACTACACAGCACTGACTGTAAACCCTACCATTTACACCAACCAAATGTCCGAATTCTGGGCAAATAGTCGGGTTGAAACCCTAAATGGGGTTCGTGCTATCAGGTCAAGTGTATGTGGCCAAGAGTTGGTCGTTACTGAACAAATCATCAGGGAGCATCTTGAGCTCCATGATGAAGGCGCACCGACGGAATTCCCCAAGTCTGAGTTAGATAACTCTTATCTCCAAATGGGATACGGTGGAGATGTAAGCAGGTCTACAGTCTACAAATTCAACTTCTCCTACAAGTGGAAGTTCCTGCTACATGTGGTTCTTCACTGCTTATCTAACAAATCCGGGGGATGGGATCAAATTCCCTATGAACTCGGGTGCCTAGTTCATGGGTTGGTACAAGGCCTGCGCTTCAACTACTCCAGGTTTGTGCTGACTAACCTCATGGGAAATCTGCAAAGGGACACATTCTTTATGTATCCCAGATTTCTACAGCACATAATCAACTGCGAGCTAGATCAGAGTAAGCTTGTCTGTGCAGCTGCTCTGTCTGCTCCTCAAATGAGGCCGACCATCTTCAAAGTTTTGAAGAGAGTGTCTACCAACTACACTGGAAGGGATACCGCACTACTTCCAGGTATGATTGAGCCAATGGCTCCTGGTGACATCCCTGTTATCCCCACAGGTGATGAACCCACACCAGCAACTACCCTCACCATTCCAAATCTACCTTCTCCTCCAATAAAAGTCACCTATCAGAGACGTACCAAACGAACCCTTGTTCAATCTACTCTGATTGAACAAGCCCCTCCTCTTCAAACCAAAAAGGCTAGAGTGGAACAAGGGGCTCCCACTCAGCCAGAGGTCCCCCAATCCTTCACTATTGACCTCAATATGGGTCTTGAGTCTCCTCAGTCTCAGACCCATGAGCCCATAACCCCAGCTGATAGCCCTCAGGGTGAGTCTCTATACTCCCCTGAGCAGCCACCAAGGGACAGGTCAATGCCTTTTGACATTGATCAAAGTCCCGGGTCTTTAGGTCTTCATTCCTTCTCTTTTACTGACCTATTGACCGGAGCTGGTGAAGAGACTATGTCTCTCCAAGGCAATGAAGTTGATCCACAACACCCCATTAAGGATCAACAGAGCCTAGAGAAACCTCTTGTCTCTAGCCCACACCAGCAAAGCCCTACTGAGGTGAGTCCCACTGATGTGGAGGGGACTCATGTAGATTCAGCTGCCACTACTGAAGGAGCCTCATTGGATCCTCAGGACAGTGGTAACAATAGTCAGACTGAATCTACGGCAACCATGCCCTATGATGCCTCTGAAAGAGACATCATTGTGCAAGGGAAACCAGGGTGCCAAGAAACCACATCTGGTGGTGAGGATGAACATACTAGGTATGTTACCTCATCTCCCCGTGATTCTTCCAAAGAAGATGAGGGAAGAATGCAACTCACAATAAGAGACCTACTTTCTAAAGTCTCAAACCTTGAATCAAAGGTTAAGACTTTAGAGGATAGGTCTGCCACTCAGCAACTTGAGATTGAAAGTCTCAAGGTCAAACTAGCTGAGAAACAGATTGAGAGATCTGTTAGGCATGTACCAGTTCAAGTCTCCTTGACCTCTTCCTCTAGCTCATCTACCTCTCAAGATGATGCTACCAAAAAGGGGGAGAAAGTTGAGGAACAAAGTCAAAGACAGGATTCCATCAGTCAAGCTCTCACTTCTTTGAGCTCAAGACAACAAGCTGCCATCTTCCCTGAGCCTCCTCCAGTTGTGTTTCAAGTGGATCAAAGGATGCTTCAGGATCTAAATAGGATCTTCAACAAGTTCCTTTTAGAGTCCCTCATTGATCAACCTAGTCCGGATATGTCTGTGATATACTTTGGAGCTCAAGAGCTTCAGAGGTTGAATGCACCTCCTACCACTGTTGAGGAAGTTGGTCAACCTAAGGCCCAAGTGGAACCTAAGATTAATTTCGAAGGGGAAACTAGGACTGATGGCCCAGCAACTGAAACAGTTGGGACAGAAGGTGTGTTTTAACAGGCTTCCGAAGCACAATTCGAAGCCTCGGAAGAACCAACTCAAACTTCCGAAGCTGAAATTGCTGCTGCGGAAGGACTGTTCTCTCTTTCCGATGATCTAATAGTCACAGATGCAATTCTGGAACTTGCATCTGAGGTTAATAGGGAGGACTTTCTCAGCCAACCACTAGCCATTACATCTGCATTGACCTCAGCTCCTACCTCCACCATCCAACCTGAATCTTCTACCCTAGAACCACCAAAGTCTAGCACTTCCGAAGATATTAAAGGCAAAAGGAAGATGACTTCGGAAGAGCTTCAGGAAGAAGAAAGGCTGGAGAAACTTAAAAGGAAAGGAAGACTGCCAACTGGGAAACTGTTAGCTGCAAGTACCAAAGCAGCTACAGCCAACCAGGAGGCAGTCAACAATCAAAGAAGGGTGAAGGCCCAGTGATAGAGCTTGAGAGCCCTGTCACACCAACAACTGCTTTAGAAATTCATTCCCTTAGTAAAACACCTGCTGGTGAATGTGCCTCACAACCTCTCTCTAGCCAGAACTTGGATTCTACACAAAACAATGAAGGCCAAAGCTCTCTCCACCCTGAGTTACAAAGGTCTATGGTAGAAACATGAAGAAAGCCAACTATAGGTTTCTCGGGGGTAGAAACAACCCTTGTCCCAAAAATATTAGAGCTCATTGCTCTAGGTGACAACCTAGCAATACAAGCTAGTGTTGAACCCACACCTTCTACCTCCCAATCACCCAAAAGACCACAAATCACCCTCACCTACCAAAGAAAATTCAAACGAACCCCTGCTCAAGTTATTGAGCTTGTTCAGGCCCCCATACACTTACCTATACAGGAGGAAGTGGATACTAGAGCTCCCACTTTCCCTGAGGAGCAAACCACTCCCATCTCTTCAAGGATCAGTGCTGAGGTTCCTCATGCTCAGCGTGATGAGCTCACAAGCCCAACTGCCTTAAGCCTTCACTTTGAGTCTCAACACTTAAATGAACAACCTTCAGGGGACAGTTACCAACCCCAGCCTTTAGACCTAAATCAACCCATTCGCAACCTTGAATTCTATACTGATGAAGTCTTAGGTTTTAGTGAGTACCATGAGTCTCTCTACTCTTCCCCTACTCAAAGAGAGATGAGTGCTTCTGAGTCCCCTATGTCTAGCCCACATCAGTCACCCATTACTGAGGTGGATCAACCTGAATCTGTTCAGGAGATCCATATGGAAGAGGCTCTCACTTCTGCAAGTGATTACATCATTAAGACCTCAACCATGGCAACTCAGCCCATTGACACTTCAACTCAGACTGTCAATATGCAGAGGAAATCCAGCAGCCAAGAACCTAAAGCTGGTGGTGAGAGAGAGGATGTTGCAACCCTAGAAAGATTAGTATTTTAGTCTTTAGATTAGTTTTGTCATAGTGTAGGGAATTATTATGTAAATATATGTTCCTTATTGTTTTCTTGTTATTAGTATAAATAGGATTGATTGTTTAGTGTAGAAAAAGACTTTTGAAGATATTTTCATATTCTCTCAATTGCAGTTTGTAATCCATCTAATATCAATGAAAACTCTATGAAATTTTCTGATATTTGTTTATTTTGATTACATTGTTCATATAATTTTCAATTGCTTGATAACAATCACATATCTATCCATTTGAACCTATCAAAGGACGTTGGTCCAATTATCTCATCCCCCAATGATTCTTCTGATGAAGATGAAGGGAACTTGAGACTAAAAGTGCAAAATCTATCAAAAACATGCACCTATTTAGTCTCTAAGGTTACTCACCTTGAATCTCAGGTGACTACTATACACAATAGGGTCAATGATCAGCAACTTGAGATATCTTATGTTGGATCATAAGAGGCTGTTGCAACCAAAACCATATCACTTAGAAGATTTTGAGTACTACATACAAAGGACTTCCGAAGCCAAGTGTGGGACTTCCGAAGGAAGAAAGAGCTCTTCCGAAGTCTAAGTGTAAAATACACTTCCGAAGGAGAACTCCAACTTCCGAAGGTAAAGAAGCTACTTCCGAAGGTTCAAGACTTGAAGACAAAGTTCTGAAGTCAACTTCCGAAGTATAAAGAAGTCCTTAAAGCCTCGGAAGCATAGAAGCATCTTCCGAAGTATAAGTGGCTTCGGAAGAACTTGTTCTTCCGAAGCCAGTTAACCTTCGGAAGACACTTCTATTATCCAGTAGACATAAGTATGGTCTGTCTGACAGTCCGCTGCAAATCTCTGATATACTGCATGGCGTTTTCTCAAAAGCCATGTAGTTGACCATACTTTAATCTACTGTTTACCTTTTTATGTTAAGTACCGTTGCCATCTTTAGTTGGTGACAAAAGGTAAGTCATGGACATGTCATGACTACCATATCTTAGATAATACTTTATCTAAGATACCTTAACTATAGCATTGTAGTATATGCTTTAGTCTTAGGTTTCCAGCTGGTATCAAGTATAACCGGTTGTAGGATCTAGTATATATAGTTTCTCATTGTAACTCATGTTCCATGCTTGTAAGTGTCTTGTAATCTTGAGTTGAGAAGTAATATATACAAGTATCTTGAAAATATTTCTGCTTGTTGCTTTGATTACTTATTATATTATTATCAACTCTTGTCAAAGACATTGCTTCATCTTGTTTGAGTGACTACTATAAGTGAGTTTGAGAGAAATACAAGTGTTAAGTGACAAAACCCGATCCTGCATCTTATCTCAGGGAAAAACTAGCTGGGAGACCTTTAAGAAGAGCTCAACCAGGAACACAAGAACCTATGAATGTGATTGACCTAACTCCTAGCTCACCTTTGCAAGAGGGTGATGCTACCAAAAAGGGGGAGAAAGGCATAACAGTCACAGAACTTAAGAGTTCTTTAGGGACTATGGACATTGAGGACTCACCATCCTCACTCGCAATTGTGCATGCTCAGCAACTTCCTCAAGTTCACATTGATGTGGACTCCTTAGACTCTTTCATTCAGAGTCTCTTTGAAGAAGGCATTCCAAGGGCTATATCATCCCTATCCCAATGAACTTCAAACTACATTATTGGGTGGAGGTATGATGCTGATAAAAGAGCCATTATTCTTTAAAGAGTTCAAGGGCAGCAAGAGGTGTTCAATTTTCAAACCATGAACTATTATGAAGGTGTTGACCTGATCAACATGCCACTTGTCAACCCAAGTCAATCTAGACAAGCTGATAGGCTGTCAAAGGATTCAAGATAGAATTACTAAAGAGTTCAGTCTAAGAAGAAGGCAAAGGAAATCAGGTAATGTCATTTGTCAACTGGATGTTGAGGCAGACCCTAAGATTAGCTTCAAAGGGAAAACCTTGGCTGAAGTCCCAGTGATAGAGCCTGAGAGCCTTGTCACACCAACAACTACTTCAGAAATTCATCCCCTTAGTGAAACACCTGCTGGTGAAGGTGTATCACAACCTCTCTCAGGCCAGAGCTTGGATGTTACACCAAGCAATGAACGCCAAAGCTCTCTCCACCTTGTGTCACAAAGGTCTGTGGGTGACAAAGGGGAAAGGATTCTAACTCTTGAGGAGATTGAGGAGGAGGAGAGAGAGAGGAAGAGGAAGCTAAGGGGAGAAAGTTCCTCTGGAACTTCAGGCTTTATGCAAGCTGCAATCAGGGCTTCCCCCAGACGAAACACTCAAGATGATAAGTTGGGGGCAGTCAGGATTACTTACCTGCAGACCAGGAGATTGATGAGATTTTATCTCTCCCCTTAGAGGAACTTAATGAACTGCTGACATGGAAGTGTCAAGAGAGATGAAGGAAGCAGAGGATGCAAGGCTACTTCTCCAAATCAAAGAGGAGAAGAGACAAAAAAGATTATACAAGCATGTTGCTACTCTCTCCCCAGTTCAAGAAAGCCTTGTGCAGGAGGCTGTGGCAACTACACAAGAACCTCAGGTAGACAAGGAAACAGATAGGCAAAACATGATCAACTACTTGAGTGCCACAGATCTCTACCATGCATTTGCACTTTTTCCCTTGTCCTTTGAGTACATTGAGTTTGAGTATCTCAAACAGCTTGAACTTCAAGTACTCAAAGAGCAAAAAGCAATAAAGAGAAAGATGAGGGAAGAGGCTGCAAAGTCAAGAGCCATTATCCAAAAAAGCATGAAGAAGTCTACTGAAAGACAAAAGATGATGAGCTTCTTAAAGCTGTATGGATTCTCCGGAACGAGACTTGGCCCTATGTCTCTATCCCCAATGGATGAGCACATCAGGGTAATCAAGCAGAAGATCAAAAGTAGAGAGCTAATTGACTTACACTCCCCTCTAAGTCAAGTTCCTCCTGAAGTGGAGGTTAAGGTTGAACAACCTAAGACAACACAATCTAGACCTCCTGCTGAGCCTCAGCAAGCTTCATCTTTTGATCCACAGTAGCGTCAAACTCCCTCTCCTTCTAAACCTGTGAGGGAGGAACACCCAACTAAGCAAGACAAGACTGATTAAGAAGGTGCTGCAAACCAGTCTTCTCAGTTAAAGTCCTTAAAGAAGAGGAAGAGGATGGCTTCTAAACCAAAGTCAAAGAAGAAGAAGAAGTCTAAATCATCCACTTTTACACCTCAAGCTGATTCAGATCAACCTGAGGAAGTGCATGAAGAGGCACCCCAATCAACTCCAATCCAAATGGCTCCACTTACATGTGAGAGACCCATCTTATCCTGGACCTTCTCAACTAATCTAGATAGATGGCATGTAATCAGAGATCAAGGTGGTGAAGATGTCTACACATGGAAAGACTTATTCAACCTACCTCCGCATGATCTCTTTGAAATGAAAAGATACTATGAGAGTCTGATTGATCCTGACCATCTAATGAAGAAGGGCATGGTCATCATCATCATGACGACTGTCAAAAGCTGAAGATCTTCAAATGTTTTGGTAGCATCAGCCTAGGGGGAGTTTGTAAGGATTCTTATAAGTCTGATGCAGCCAAAACATCCAAAGTCTCTCTGCATGCATGCACTGAAGAACATAAGTAGAAATGCTTTGAAAGTTTTACACCTTGCACTAGAAATATTCTACGTGTAAAATCTTCCGAAGCCAAGACTAACATCTTCCGAAGCCAAAAGTGAAGTCTTTCGAAGCTTCAAAGACAAAGTCTTCCGAAGCCAAAGAGTGAAGAAAGATTTCTTTCAAAGACTTTTAGAAACATGCTTTTATCTGATGTACTTTACCATAAAGACGGACCACCTTTCCGCTGTAACAATGTTTAGTCACCAACTTACATGAGTTGGTGAAAAGGTCCATGCTTTTGGTAACTGTACATTTAGGTCTTGAGTCTGTGCTTTCTACTTTATGTACTTTTATCCTTTTTGTAATATATTAGGATGTGAGCTATGGCATGTCATAGTCACTAGTCAAAAGGCAATCTGCCTTTTGACTATACATTTGATTTTGTTGTCTAGTCTTATGTATCCAGCTAGCTTTCAAAGTATGGCCGGCTGTAGGATGTAGTATATGTATCTCAAGTACTTATAACTTCCAGAGTATGCTTTGTAACATTTGTAATAGAACTTGAGAAGCAATATACAACATTCTTGAAAACCAAATACTTGTGTTGTTTGCTATCTTGTTCTATCTCATTTTTACTTGTGTTCTTAGTATCTTTCACTTAAGTTAACCAGTTCCTTATTTGATCTGTTAAGTGGTCTAAGTAACTCTCCTCATTATTTTGTTGTGTTTTAAGTGCATACCCTTCACTGGTCTTGCAGCCTCTCACCAAGATGATCTGAATGTCTCCAATCTTGATATATCCATTGTTGGTGACTCCATTCCAACCACCAGAATACACAAGAATCATTCGGTGTAAAGTATCATCGGTGAATTAGATGAGCAGGTGACAAGAAGCAAGTCAAGTATTATAAACATCTATTTGTTTTCTTGCTTTCTATGTCAAACAGTTCCTTAGAATATAAAAGAGGTTATTCAAGAGCTGGATCGAGGCAATGTAGGAAGAATTGCTTCAGTTCTAGAACCAAATGGTATGGCAATTGGTAGACCTTCCCGAAGGACAATACCCTATCGGTACCAGATGGCTATACTGGAACAAACCTGATGACTGGGGCAATATCATCAGCAATAAAGAAAGATTAGTTGCACAGGGCTACACTAAGGAAGAAGGAATAGATTATGATGAAATGTTTGCTCCTGTTGCAAGATTAGAAGACATAAGATAATTCCTAGCATATTCTGCATCCATGAAATTCATTATATGTCAAATAGATGTGTGGTCTTCATCCCGATTTTCCTCACAAGGTATACAAGCTTGACAAAGCCTTGTATGGTCTTCATCAAGCACCCAAAAAGTGGTATGAGACTCTATCATCTTTCATGCTTGAAAATGAATATGAGAGAGGAAAGATTGTTAGGTCTAGAATCAGTAGATCTAGTCATTATGTATAGGCTTAGTACTTGAATTAATATCTGTAATGAACTTTTGTATTTCATTATTGTGTATGCATTAAATATATAGGTTAACCCATTTATATATGTGTTGATTTATGTATGGCTGCAGGTACAAACATAATACTTGGTCAATTACTGAAATTGACCAAGTGTAAGAAACATCTACGGATGAACATTTCGTTCTTCCGTAGATATATATTTTACAAGTAACAAAACATCCGAAGATCATCTACGGATGAACAAATCAACTGGAGTTCCAAGTGTTTCAAGAACTGCTGCGGAAGAACAAGAATACTGCGGAAGAACAAAACATCTGCGGAAGAACAAAACATCTACGGAAGACAATATTTCTGCGGAGTCCAAACACTTGTATAATACAAGTGTTACAAGTCAATAAGTCAACAAGTCAACAAGGCGGTTATACGAATCCCGAGAAATCCGATGATTCCTTATCAGAAACAAATCAAATCCTAAGAGATCCGGTGTTTCCTATAACTGAAACATCTTTGTCTATAAATATGGATCCTAGGTTTCGATTCAAGGACGATTGATTCAGACGATTGATTGATTGATCACAGCAATAGCAATACAACAATAATCAAAAGTCTTTCGATCATCAAAAACATATACAACATCATAGCATTCATTGATATCGTACATTCATTCTTTTGTAATCAACAACACATTATAATAAAATATTGATTAATCATTAATTGTGTTTTGTTTCGTGTGTTCTTGATATTTCATTGATATTTAAAATTGCTTAAATACAATTAAACCAAATCAACGTTAATTCCGCTAACGTTGACTTGACATCGATTCACACTGATAATTCCTGTTGACGATCCCTGGATTCACAGGTGGTATCAGAGCCAAGTGCTCATTGATTTAGATCAATTGATCTATCAGTGTTAGTTGTGTTTTAATTGTGTTTGATTTCGCTTAACAGCAATCGTTTTTAATTAACTTGTTTCTATATTCAAATCAATTGAATAGTAGATCTTGTTAACATCATGAGCAACTTCAGTGGTTCATCTTACCAACCCCCGAAGTTGGAAACAAAAGTAGATTTCAAGTCGTGGAAAATCAAGTTCAGGAATCATGTAAACTATACTGATTTGACTTGTGGATTTCCATCACTGAAGGTCCTTATATTCCACCCACTCTTGGGCCGGATTATAATGACAAAAATCAGCCAATCAGTACAAAAGATCTATCACCTGATGATGTCAAAAAGGTTAAAGTCGATATAAAAGCATACAGTCTGCTTAGTATGGCTTTACCTGAAGAGATATTAATCAGGTGTGAGAACTATAAAACAGCTCACTCCTTATGGAAGATTCTTCACACTCTCTGCGAAGGGAGTGATGAGATAAGAAGTATAAGGAGAGACACCCTCAGATCACAATATGAAACTTTTCATCATATTGAGGGTGAATCAATTCCTCAGCAACTTCATAGATTCATGCAGTTAGTCACTGAGATGAATATTCTAGAGTTGAAGTATACTAGTGAGGAATTAAACAAGAAAATGCTCCACACTTTGCCAGAAAGTTGGAAGCATACTGTGTCCATGTTCAAGAACACTATAGATCTGAAAGCTACTGGATTAGATACTCTGGTTGCAAAAGTGGAAGCTCTTGAAATGGACGAAAAATCAAGAAACAAGAGTGTGAGAACTCATGTCTCACCCTATCACTTCAAAGAAACAAATAATGTAGGAAGTGCTTTTATTTCAAACAATGAAAGTGATAACTCTTGTGCTAGGAGTGATGATGAGGAGGAAGTTAGCTTCTATGTTTCAAAACCTTCTAAGAAATCATCTCAAGACAAGCAGCAGAAGAATAAAGGAAGAACTACTGATAGACAAGATACAACTGGAGCAACAACTAAGTCTTCCTTTTCAGCAAATCAGTCAGAACCAATAACTGTGATATTGGACTCTGAAGAACAAAGAGCAGCCTTTGCAGCCTTTAGCTCAAGTTTTCAAGCATATCTGGGAAGCTCTCTAACATCAGCCAATATCTGCCAACAAGACTTAGAAGAACTACCTCCAGATGTAGTGGAAGAGATGGATCTACAAAGGCAGATGGCCATGATTGCTTATAGAGCTAAGCAATATCTCAGGAGAAATAAGAACTTGGCTTCAGCAAGCAAAACATCAAAGATTGGTGTTGACAAATCAAAAGTGAGATGCTACAAATGCAATCTCTATGGTCATTTCTCAAGAGAATGCAATCAACAGTCTTATCCAGAGATGAGACAACATCAGCAGCATCAACAACATCAGATTCAAGCAAATCAACAATCTTCTCAAAGACCTCTGCACAAGCAATCTCAACTGATCAATGCTTCCCCACCAGCCACTAAAGAATCAGCAGGACCAAGTAACTCAAAGGAGTCAGGGCTGATCATACTTCAAGATGGAAAGTGTGACTGGAGTTTGTATGAGAAGGAAGTTTTGGAAGAAAATCAAGCATTGATGGCCCATATGGATCAAACAGTTCCACCAATGGCAAAAGAGGTAAAAGAAAGATTGTGTTCATCAACTTGTGTTGAGGAAGTTGAACGATATAGAGTCCATGCTCAACAGTTGGCTGATAAAGTAAAAGAAACAATGATTTTGAATGAATCTCATGTTAGAGAACATAAATTATATCAAATAAAAATTAATTCTCTGCAAAAGGATTTAGAAAAATTTGTTTCTGAAAATTATAGCCTAAAAGCCCAAGTTGAGCATTTGACCACTTCCTTAACAAAATCCATGGCTGATCATGCATCAACTGAAGTGAAACTTCAGAAGTTTCAATTATCATCTCAGCAATATGAGAAATTACTAAATTCTCATATTGAATCAAAGAAAAGGTCTGGGTTGGGTTATAATGCAGTTGCACCACCTATAAATGATAATTACACATCCTTACCTACAACAATGACAAACACTCTGTCAAATCATTTTGTGCCTAGCACTAAGTTTGAAAAAGATTCAACTAAAACTAAAATTAATGATAAAGATGAGGTGAGTGAAACTGAATCATCTGAATCAGAATCATTAGATCAAAATGATTCAGAATTTGATTATGATAAGTGTGATGACTTGGATGATTCTGATGAACATGATGTTGATCAAACAAGCACTGGTAAAAATTTTCAATTGAAAACCCATATCCCAAAAGTGCTTGAAGAAACAAAGTTGCCATACCCTCCTAAACAAAGAAACATGTTGAAGACCATCTGCAAGAGGATAGCTCAATTGAATGAAGGTCTTCAAGAACTAAGTATGCAAGAATCCTCCAAGAAATTGACTGATGAATCTGTCATCACTGAGGAAAGAGGAAAATTCAAAGGAAAGAAAAAGGCATCAGCAGATCATCAACTGAACAAGAAAACTTCAGCTGCTGATCTACGGAAGAGAAATTCAGCCCCAAACGATCAAAATGTGCACAAAATTGAAAAAGGTGAAGCACATTCAAAGCTAAAGAAGAAAGAGCCACAACAAAGATCAGCAAACAAAAGGAATGATTCTGAGAAAGAATCAGAAGAAAAGTATTGCAAATGGTGTGACATGAAAAATCACAACACTGAAGATTGTTACTTCAGCAGCTACTGTTCTATTTGCAATATGAACAATCATATGACTGCTGATTGTTACTTCAACAAACATTGTTCTATCTGCAACAAAAATAATCATTCCACACAGGAATGTTATTTCAACAAAAAGAACAAGACAAAAGGCTCAAAGAAGAAAGAATCAGACAAATCTGAATCAGATTCCCAATCCACGGATTCTGCAAAGGGTTCAAAACTGAAGAAGCATGAACAAAAATCAAAGGCAAAACCAAAGGACAAATCATCATCAAGTGTTCATATACTGAGAAAAGACCATCTTTCCAGCAGTCAAAAACACCACAAAAAGAGTGGATTTGTCAGACAAGGAATCAAAGGATGATGATTCATTCTTTGATAAATTTGAAAAAGGCATTCATATACCTCTTTCAAAAACAAAAGATAGTGAGACATTTAAAGGTTCATTATCAAAACAAAAGACTCAAGCAAATGAAGTTGATCTAAGTAAAGCAGAAAATATGAATCATGAATCTACTTCATCAACATCCCATTCAGCAGAATCATCCTCATCTAAATCAAATCAGAATGAATCAATGAAATCTGAAACTGAAACTTCAAAAAATATTCATGAAAGAGTAACTGTTTTAGATCCTGTTGACAAACCCAAGATCACTAAGACTTGGGTTGTCACTTCTAACTGATTTTTTTTCTGATTGCAGGAACAATATTGGAGAGCTGACAACATGTGGTATGTTGACAGTGGTTGTTCCAGGCATATGACAGGAAACTGTTCTCTTCTCCATGATTTCAAACATAAAAATGCTTCTTATGTGGCATTTGGTGGGGATAAAAAGGGAGGTAAAATTGTTGGTGAAGGAATGATAACCAATGGTGTACTTAAATTTGATAAAGTAAATTACTGTAAAAACTTACAGTATAATTTACTTAGTGTATCTCAAATCTGTGATCAAAACTACACTACATTGTTTGATGACACTAACTGTTACATTCTTAAGCCAGGATTTATTGTCCCAGAAGATTGGATTCTCCTCAAAGCAGCAAGAAAAGGAAACACTTATGTCTTGGATATGAACAACACTTCTCTCACAAAACATGAAACTTGTCTTATAACTAAACTTTCAGAAGATTTGTCACAATTATGGCATAGAAGGCTTGTTCATTCTAACATGAAAAACATGAATAAATTGGTGAAACATGACCTGGTCATTGGATTACCAAATAAAGAGTTCCATTGCTCAACTCATTGCTCTTCTTGTTACAAAGGAAAACAACACAGAGTGTCACATAAACCAAAAACAATCAATACTAATACTACACCACTCAAATTGCTTCACATGGATCTTTTTGGTCCAACCAATGTCATGAGCATTGGAAAAAGGCAATATTGTTTGGTGATAGTTGATGATTTCACTAGATTTACATGGGTCTTTTTCTTAAAACAAAAGAGTGAAACATCAGAAACATTAATGGACTTTGTCATCAAGATTGAGAATCAACTTGATACAAAAGTCAAAATTTTCAGGAGTGATAATGGTACTGAATTTGTTAACTTTGAACTAGATTCTTTTTGCAGGAGCAAAGGTATTGCAAGACAATTCAGTGCACCAAGGACTCCACAACAAAATGGAGTTGCTGAACGAAGAAACAGAACTCTCATTGAAGCAGCAAGAACAATGCTAGCTGATTCACAACTACCTATTACCTTTTGGGCTGAGGCTGTGAATACTGCATGCAATGTTCAAAATAGAACATTAATTGTCAAAGAACATAACAAAACTCCTTATGAGCTCCTATTTAAAAGAAAACCTTACATAGGATATCTAAGAGTATTTGGATGTCAAGTAACTGTTTTGAACATAAAAGAGTCATTAGGAAAATTTTCAGAAAAAGCATATGATGGTTTCTTTGTTGGATATTCTTCAACATCAAAATCATATAGAGTGTATATTCCACAGCATAACATTGTGGAAGAGACCCCTAATGTATCTTTTGATGAAAATGTGTTCACTAAGTCAGTTAAAGGTTCATCATGGTTATTTGACATAGATGCTTTGTCTAAATCTTTTAACTATGATCATTTGACAAATGCAGGATCTGATGAAGTATGCTATCCATTTGTTCCACCTGTTATGACTGAAGTAACTTTATCTGCTGATCCCCCAAGGATACATCCATCTTCAAGTGACAATACTTCAGCAGAAGCAGATATTACATGTGGAACTGAACAAAATATATCCGGAGAAATTCCTTCGGAAGAACAAAATGCATCAGAAATTCCTTCGGAAGAACAAAATGCATCAGGAGTTCCTTCGGAAGAACAACATGCATCAGGAGAAATTCCTTCGGAAGAACAAAATGCATCAGGAGTTCCTTCGGAAGAACAACATGCATCAGGAGAAATTCATTCGGAAAACAAAATGCATCCGGAGTTCCTTCGGAAGATCAGAATGTATCCGGAGAACTTCCTTCGGAAGACCAAAATGTATCCGGAGCAGCTCCTACGGAAGAACAAACTACTTCCGCAGAAGTTACTGCGGAAGAGCAAAATCCAACTGCAAATTCTACTGTAGCTCAATTTGATTATTTCTTGAATTCTCAAATTGAGATGAATCAGTCAGAGGCAATGGAAATGACTAATCTGGAATCATCCATTCCAGTTGAGTCAACTCCATCTATGAGAATTCATAAGACTCATCCACTTAACAATATCATTGGAAATCCTGACAAGAGAACTACAAGGAGCCAAAGTGGTACAGCCAACCTTTGTCTTTTCAACTGTTTTCTTTCTCAAGTGGTGCCTCCAAACATTACAGCTGCTTTAAAAGACAATAGCTGGATTGAAGCTATGCAAGAAGAGCTTCAACAGTTCAGAAAGCAAAAAGTATGGTGTCTTGTTGATTTACCTGAAGGTCAACATCCTATTGGAACTAGATGGCTATACAAAAACAAACTGGATGATAGAGGGATTATTGTCCGAAACAAAGCAAGGTTGATAGCACAAGGATACACTCAAGAAGAAGGCATAGATTATGATGAAGTTTTTGCACCAGTTGCAAGAATTGAGGCAATAAGAGTGTTCTTGGCATATGCATCATACAAGAAATTCACTGTGTATCAAATGGATGTCAAGTGTGCATTCTTATATGGGAAAATTGATGAGGAAGTTTATGTGTCTCAACCCCCCGGATTTGAAGATCCTCATTATCCTCACAGGGTATACAAACTAGATAAAGCCTTATATGGTCTTCATCAAGCACCAAGAAAATGGTATGAAACACTATCATCTTTCTTACTCAAGCATGGCTACAAAAGAGGAACTATTGATCAGACACTCTTTCTCAAACAAGAACATCAAGATCTCTTAGTAGTTCAAGTATATGTTGATGACATTATATTTGGATCAACAAATAAGAGATTGTGTGTGAATTTTGAAGAACTGATGAAATCTGAATTTCAGATGAGCTCAATGGGTGAATTAACATTCTTCCTTGGCCTTCAAGTTCATCAAAGAGCAGATGGAATATTCATCAATCAAGAAAAATACATACATCAAATACTGAAGAAATACAATCTTGCTGAAGTATCCTCATGCAAAACACCAGCATCAACAATTGATAAGATTGCTCCTGATCCCACTGGAAAATCTATTGATCAAAAATTATTTAGATCCATGATAGGTTCACTTATGTACTTAACTGCCAGTAGACCTGATATTATGTTTGCTGTGTGTGTATGTGCTAGGTACCAATCTGATCCAAAGGAGTCACATCTCAATGCTGTCAAAAGAATTTTCAGATACCTCAAGGGAAAACCAGGACTTGGTCTATGGTATCCCAAGGATGGAGACTTTACACTCTACTCATACTCAGATAGTGACTATGGTGGATGTAACAGCAATAGAAAATCAACAACCGGTGGATGTCAATTCATTGGACCCAGGCTAGTGTCATGGCAGTGCAAGAAACAAACAAATGTTTCTGTATCCACAGCTGAGGCTGAGTACATTGCTGCTTCAGCTGGGTGTTCTCAAGTACTTTGGTTACAAAACCAATTGCTTGACTATGGTTACAACTTTCTTCAAACTTCAATCTATATAGACAATTCTGCTGCTATGTTTATCACTGCTAATCCTGTGCAACATAGTAAAACAAAACATATAGAGATTAGGTATCATTTTCTGAGAGATTGCTCAGAAAAGGGATTGATTAAGTTAGTCAAAGTGGATACATCAAATCAGCTTGCTGATTTATTCACTAAAGCCTTTGATTCAGTCAGATTTAATTTTCTGATTGAGTCTCTAGGTATGATTAACTTAGATTAAATCAAGTCCAAACAAAAACATGCTGTGTGCAATAATGCATCAGTATGCCTTATGCATGGGAAATGATAGTAAACTATAGCTTTGCCTATTTCTGCATAAACAAATAACAATATATCTCAACAAGTTTCTTGATATGTGAGTAGGTTCATCTTGAGTGGAAACAAAACTTAGTGCATGCAAAACATAATACTATAATTTGAGAAAACAAAGTGAGTCTTATCCTAATGTGATCAAATCATTCATCTAAACACACTATGTAAAACACTTTATACTATCTATCTTTGCAAATCATACTCCCTCTGTTTTGTGTGAACAAAGACCTGGGTGTATGATCACCATACTGAATATCAGTATCAAAGGTGAAAAGATCATGCTCATCATCATCCCTCTGTTTTGTGTGAACAAAGACCTGGGTTAAAGGCACCTCTGTTTTACGTGAGTAAAGACCTGGTGACCTGATGATGATCATATCTAAAGCTCTCAAAAGAATCCTAAGTGATCAACTGTATATTATCTTGAGCTTTATCAACATCGCATCAATGAGATGCCAAATACATCTCAAGATAGCTATTATAATTTAAAGTACATAGTCTTAAGTGTGAAAAGTGATGATTTGACTTGCAAAGGGAGGACAACACCTTTGTGAATCAAATGTGAAGCCCATGACAGTTATTTCTAAAACAATAAAACATGATAAACAGCATGCCTAGTTGATACATGAGCTCTTGTATGGATTTATAAGGACAATATACTTGCAATCAGAACTTGTTCTAGTATCAACTATACAACATAACTAATCAGGAAGAGGCTTAGCATTATAGTATGATCCCATCTTATGTGTATCTGATCATTATCATATATTTAAAGTTTATGTTATTCCTCTTAAAGAAATTTATGATAAATGCTTAAGTTCATCATTAATCACAAATTTAGGGGGAGTAGAATTCATGAAAAAGCATCTAATTCAGCAGCAGCAATGTCTATATCTTTATCAATTTGAAGAAATTGAAACCTGAGCATCACCTTAGCCGTTGGTTACATGAAATTTTTTTTTAAATCTCTATTTTAAATTTTCTTGTACTAAATTGTCATGTATACAAAGCCAACGAGGTCCTATAGCAATAATTGGTTCAACCAATGGAGTTGGGCCATACATAAACTGTGTGTAAATCAATATTAGTATATTAATGTTTATCCGTAGATTGGTAAACTACGGATGAATAAAGATCAATAATTTAATGATTAAAATTTCACCAGTAGAAGTTGTTGATCCGTAGATGTACTACGGAAGAGTAAATTGTGGATCACAATTAATGAGAAATTACTTCTACGGAAGATTACAATGTGGGACCCACTGAATAAATCCGAGAAAATTAATATGTCTGAGGGTATAAATAAAGAGATTTGACTTGTCAAATGCATTATTCACTTTTTCAGCTCACTTTTTCAGACCTAGAAAATCTCACTCAACAAATTTTTCCCACTTTCTCAACATTCAAAATTTACCAAATCAAACCTTAAGCAAACATATATCTGTGTTCTTAATCAGCGTTTATTAAGGTAAAACATGTCGTAATCATCAAGAATGAACAAGTTGATTCTTGTTTTATCTCACAACTGTTCGTATTCTTATATCAATAATGTGATTCTAACGAAGTCTTTTCTTATGAACAGATGGATCAACGATTTGCAAAAGAGCATAATGTGTGTGCTTTCTTGAACCCTGACGATCCTGTGTCAGAAGGATGTCAAGAAATTATGAGATATTTGAGAAGATCAAGGATATTCTATGCCCTATCTGCAGAGCCAACGATTTATCGCTCGCATATCAGTGATTTCTGGAATTCTGCACATATAGAAGAAGATGATGAAGGAATTATTGCAGAAGTAAAGAATCGAAGGCTGAGAATAGACGAACAAACAATAAGAAGGGTACTAGAACTGGGAGATGTTGAAGTTGGACACCCTGATGTATTTGATAATGAATACATAGAAAAGGTTTTTCTCCTAATGGGGTATGATGGAGACTTTGAAAAGGGAGAAATCAAGAAGGGAAGACTCTGTAAGCCATACAGATTTTTGTGTCACACTTATCTGAAGTGTATGTCAAACAGAAAATCTGGGCTTGACAGATTTTCAAGACATATATCATCTGGTATCATTGGCATCTTTGAGGGAAGGACCTACAACTATTCAAAGTACATCTTTAATTGTTTGTGTGATCACATTCGAGTACAGAAGGCTGATAAGATGTATATGTTTCCAAGGTTCATTCAGCTCATCATTAATGCAGACCTGCCTGGAACATCTGTGGAGGGTGGTGTGTTTATCCAAGCACACCTTGGCAGATCTGTGCTGAACAAAATCTCAGGGAAATATGAAGGAGGTGACATAGACATGTTTGCTCATGTGATTGATGCTAATGCAGACATACCTCAAGAGCTTGTTTGGGAAATTGATGAAGAGAGCTCTGCTACCAGCTCTGCTCAAGACACTCCATCACCAGAAGCATCACCTCAACAACAACAACCACATCAACCACCATCCCCTCACAGCCAAAATACAGAACCTATCTCTCCAATCCTCCATCTATCACCACAACAACAACAAACACCCCAAACACAATCACCAGCCAGCCAAAATACAGAACCTATCTCTCCAATCCTCCACCTATCACCACAACAACAACAAACACCCCAAACACAATCACCTGCCAGTCAAAATACTGAACCAATATCTCCCATTCAACCCCAATCACCAATTCAGCTTCAGATGCAACTTTACCAACAACTTCCAAATTCAGATACTGAGAGCATCTACACTGGAGAGACAGAATTAGTCTCAGAAGCAAGTACAGTCAAACTGTCATTATCCAAGACTGAATCCCCTGTGCATTCAAATGAAACTGAACAAGTTTCTCCAGTGACTGATCAGCAACAACAACAAACTCTTCAAGAGCATGAAGATCAAGCCACTGAACCAAAGTCAAGCTCAGCAAGTGTTGATCATGAGGAAGTAAAAGAAGATGAGATTGAGTCTCAGCATCAGGAAATAGACACAGAAGCAGATCAGGTTGATGTGATTGCTTATAATGAAGATGATCTGAGTGATGATGACATTCCTGTGAGCAAAAGTTATCTGGTGGCTGAGTACAACAAGCTGGTGCTCAAATCAAATAAAAGAAAGGCAAGAATACAAGAGCTGAAGGGCATAATAAAAGAAAAGGATGAAGAATTGATAAGACAGCAAGCAAGAATAAAGAGACTGAGAGAAGATGCTCAAAGTGATAAAGAAGTCATTGATGCTCTGCTAGACAAGGAAGCTGAGCTTAAAGAGTCAGCAGAGTCTGAGAAGAAAGATAAAGAAAAGATCATGAAGAGACTTGAACAAGCATCTGGCACTATGACTGCTCAGTCAAACATTATAAAGAGAAAAGAAGAAGAAATTGAGCAACTTAAACTGAAGATCAGTTCATTGGAATCTCATGCTAAGGCTTCAACTGCTCAAACAAAACAAAGTCCTGAGGCATCAAAAGAAATGATCTTGTACTCAAGGAAAAGAAAGTACCTTGGTACTGCTGAGAAGAAGCCAACTACTTATGAAAGTATTTCAAAGAAACAAAAGCTGACTTCTCCTGAACACACCCCCTCAATAGACTTATCTACTGAGAAGCCCATCTCTGAAAAGAAAGATGAAAGTGATAAAGAGTGGGAAGAATTAATCAAAGAAGACTCTCCTCCAAAACAAGAAGTCTCAAAGGCTGATGATCTTCTGACTACAAGTGACATACTTGAAGAGAGGCCTGAATCAACCATGTTCATGACACTTATAAACCATGGTTTCCCTTATGACATGGTTGAAAGACTAAACATGACAGAGATGAAGAACCTGTTAAAAGAATTTGAGCTTGCATGCTTTATGATTCCAAATTGTGATTATGAAGCCTTCAGCACCTTTCAATCAATTCAAAACACAAAGAAGGAGTTGGGACATTGTGACACAGCCAAGCTGAGCAAATACAACATGACTTGCTGGTTACAAGGACATAACTACAAACCTCATGAGCTTAAAGGAAGATCAGTAGGGGAACTCAGAAGGATGATGGAGCATGTGATGAAAGTTGAGCTAGATACTGGAGTAAAATTCAGAACTGAAGCTCCACATCCATCTTATGAACAACAAAGCAAACTTCCTGCTGAACCTATAACAGTTGAACCTAAAGATCAGCACAAAAGAAAAGAGAAATTGATTAGAGAGCCAAGAGAAGTTATCCCCGGAAAAGTATGGCCACTTGGGACTGCAGTTAGAGAGATAACTGAGCAAAAGTCCACTCTAATACAACTGATAGATCATCTCACAACTCCCAGCTCTGCGGAAGAAAACAAGATCATGGCCTGGAAATATGATCCAGACTGGGATTGTGCTGTTATTAAAAGAACATCTGGAAGAGTTGAATACTTCCATGATGTACTCTCAGTGTTGAGTCTGCCAGAAAATGACATCAAAGATCTTCAAAGTTTAATCATCAGCAATTATCCAATTCACCCTAGAGGAAGAGATTTCTCAACCCTAGTGGGAAAGTTGAAAACAAAATTTAAAGATGATGTGCTTATAGAAGCCAAAAGAGAAGATGTAGAACATCAAAAGAGAATCAAAGGGCTAAAAGATTCAAGACCAATGCCTCAGAACATGTAGATGATGAATTCTTGAAGAGGATTGGCTACAACAACAGAAACAAAGCAGCACTTAAATGCATTGAAGGGACTCAATTCACATACCCAATCACTGAATGGGGATATGTTGAGAAGACAAAAGAGTTGGTCCTACTGAGAAATGCTGAGAACAAGAAAGCTGAAAAGATCAGAATCTTTGATCCTGTGGAAATCAAACTGCTCCATCCCAGCTACACCTCATATCTTAATGACAAATTCTTTCCCAAGCTGTCTGATGAAAAAGCACAAAATGATCTGTTCCTACATGTCCATGTGATTCAAGTAGTAGACAAACTACATGCCAAAGCATATAAAAGAAGAAGATTTAATGCTGGACTACTGAAGGGAACAACCTTTGATGAAGTAACAGAACTAAGAATAACAGAACAAGATGAGCTAGAAGTGGTGAATAACAACAAGGTGTTAGACACACTCACTACAGAGGAAGATGTTCTGGGAATTAGTTATGAGACTCTGAAGAAGATCAGCAAGATGAAGATCAACTATAAGTATGATGATCAGAAGACTGCTGTCTCCTACTTCTACAACAAGATGATCGCAAGAATCAAAGATCTTGCAGTTTTGAAGGACTGATTGCAAGTAGCTAAGCCTAAGGGGGAGTATTGTTAGGTCTAGAATCAGTAGATCTAGTCATTATGTATAGGCTTAGTACTTGAATTAATATCTGTAATGAACTTTTGTATTTCATTATTGTGTATGCATTAAATATATAGGTTAACCCATTTATATATGTGTTGATTTATGTATGGCTGCAGGTACAAACATAATACTTGGTCAATTACTGAAATTGACCAAGTGTAAGAAACATCTACGGATGAACATTTCGTTCTTCCGTAGATATATATTTTACAAGTAACAAAACATCCGAAGATCATCTACGGATGAACAAATCAACTGGAGTTCCAAGTGTTTCAAGAAATGCTGCGGAAGAACAAGAATACTGCGGAAGAACAAAACATCTGCGGAAGAACAAAACATCTACGGAAGACAATATTTCTGCGGAGTCCAAACACTTGTATAATACAAGTGTTACAAGTCAACAAGTCAACAAGGCGGTTATACGAATCCCGAGAAATCCGATGATTCCTTATCAGAAACAAATCAAATCCCAAGAGATCCGGTGTTTCCTATAACTGAAACATCTTTGTCTATAAATATGGATCCTAGGTTTCGATTCAAGGACGATTGATTCAGACGATTGATTGATTGAGAACAGCAATAGCAATACAACAATCATCAAAAGTCTTTCGATCATCAAAAACATATACAACATCATAGCATTCATTGATATCGTACATTCATTCTTTTGTAATCAACAACACATTACAATAAAATATTGATTAATCATTAATTGTGTTTTGTTTCGTGTGTTCTTGATATTTCATTGATATTTAAAGTTGCTTAAATACAATTAAACCAAATCAACGTTAATTCCGCTAACGTTGACTTGACATCGATTCACACTGATAATTCCTGTTGACGATCCTTGGATTCACAAAGATTGATCAGACTCTCTTAAGAAAGAGAAAAGGAAAAGACATGTTGCTAGTTCAGATTTATCTGGATGATATAATCTTTAGCTCAACAAACACGCTACTCTGCAAAAACTTTGAAGACCTTATCCATTCAAAATTCCAAATGAGTGTATGGGGGGAACTCATATTCTTCTTAGGAGTGCAAGTTCAACAAACAGCTAATGGAATCTTGATCAATCAATCAAAATATGTAGAATCAATGCTGAAGAAATTCCATTTTGTGGATTGTCAGTCCATTAGAACTTCTATAGATACAAAGTTAAAGATTGGTCCTGATCTTGAAGGAAAATTAGTGGATTAGACTCACTATCAATCTATGATATGTTCACTTATGTATCTAACAGCTAGTAGACCTGACATTATGTTTGGTGTTTGTGTATGTGCCAGATATCAAGCAGATCCCAAGGAATCACATGTGAATGTTGTCAAGAGGATATTCAGATATTTCAAGGGCAAGCCTGCACTTGGACTATGGTATCCCAAGGAAGGGGACTTCAATCTCTATGCCTACATAGACAGTGATTATGGGAGATGAAATTTCAATAGGAAATCCACATCTAGTGGTTGTCAATTTCTTGGTCCCAGACTGGTCTCCTGGCAGTGCAAGAAGCAGAAATGTGTCTGACTCTACAGCAGACGCTGAGTATATAGTAGCATCAGCTTGTTGCTCTCAAGTTCTCTGGATTTAAAACTAGATGCTTCATTATGGTTTTAATTTCTTGCACACTCCAATTCATATTGACAACACAGCAGCAATGTTTATAACAAACAATCCGGTAAGCACTCAAAAACAAAACTTGTTGAAATTATCACTTTTTGAGAGACTATGCTGAAAAGGGGTTAATCAAATTGATTCAGGTTCACGCTGATAATCAAATAGTTGATTCATTCACTAAGGCATTTGACCCTAGTCGGTTTGAATTCTTAATCCAATCAATTGGCATGATTAATCTTGAGTAAAAACCAAAAAATTTCAAAAACATTCAAATATAACCAAAAATACAAAAAGAAGTCATTTTGCTGAAGTATTTGATTATACTTAAAAGAAAAAGTCGTTATATCATTCACTGTGCAAAAATCTCAAAGACTGACTTGACTTATCTGATATGTGGGTAGGCTCATTTTGGAAAAGAAGATAAATATTGTGATGAACTAAAAACTCATATTTAACTATGAAGCATTCATCTCAGAGTATCAGTAAGTATTGGCTTATCTAAATGTGTCCGTGTAGTAACATAAGCACACCAGGTAATGATAACTTATGAAACTCATTCAACCACACCAGTTTCTACTCTATTTTGCTGAGCAAAGATTTGAAGAAACAAGCATATAATGCTGATGTAATGAACCCAAAAAATTCTCAATGAGGAACACATCCAACTTGGATGAATAAATAAAAGAAACACATTCCTTGGGAATGAACAAAAAGAATCCAAACAAGGATCACCTTCCAAAGTGAAGTGAAAAAGAATCTCAATGTGGATCAAATAAATAAAAGGATCAAGGTAAAAGAATCCCAATGAGGATAAATCAAAATGAGTCTTCATAATTTAAATGACCTGGTTATGTAAGTTGTTAAAAAGTTCTACAATGCATGTCATGAAGATGGTTGATCTTGCCATGCTTTTGAGTGTGAGGTACATGTTGAATACTTAATCAATTCAAAACATGATAAAGATCACTAACATCAAAATATTAACCAAGTAAGAATTTAAGAGTACAAACATACCTACAATTAATATGTTCATGATTATGTCTGTTTTACTAAAAATTGCTTGCACTAGTGAAAGGTAAGATTGATATGATCCCAAGAAAGGTATATCACCTCTTCATGTATAGATAACAAAACCAAAATCACGAATATATTTTCCATTCAAGATTTACAATCTTTAAAGTTTCTATCCCATATGGATATAAACTTTAGGGGGAGTAATTAAAATTAAAATTTTGATCATTATGTATAATTGTTTTTCTTCTTAAAAATATATAATAAAAAAATGACTGTGCTGGTGAAGAAGTTATACTATAGTATTTCAGTGTATGCAGATTTATGGAAGCACAAAAGTCCAAGGTCAGTCAAACCTGGGAAAATTGTATCACATCTAGTGTTCAATTCAATCCAAGCAAGAATTGACAAGCCAAGCAACAGTCAACAGTCAAAATTTTATAAATATCAAATCAACAGACTCACCTTCATAACAGTCAAAATCAGAAGACACATCTTCATAAAAGTTGGAAAATCAGCTCAAAACAGCCAAAACTATCAACTGCAAAAACATTAATTCTTGACAATTCAAAACTTAATGCGGGTAAGAGCATTGGTTAATGCGGGTAAAAGTAACCCAAGCATATAACAAATGCAGGTAATTGTTTTGATTCAAGAAAAACACAAGTGAAATTAATGCGAACAACTTTGGTCTACCACATTTCTTTCAATACAAATGCATACAACAAGTTGTTAAGTACTGAAAACCTATGCGGACAAATTTATTATTCCGCATTTGTTTATGCGGTTAACTTTTTGTTCTTCTGCATTTGTTTATGCTGACAAGTTTGCTCAACCACATTTCCTAAATGTGTTTGATCAATGCTGGCAAACTTGGTTGTGTATTTGTATCAAAAATAAATAATAAGTGTGCTTACACTCTTCTGTCATGATGGTTGAAGATCAAGAAATGCGAACAACTTAAGTGTTCATTTGCATTTGTTGAAGTAAATGATAAAAGTAATAATTGTTCAATCGCACTTGCTACAGTGAACAAATACAGGAAGATTCAGTTCTTACGCATTTGTTATAGTACAAATGTTTTGCCAAGTTAAAACTTACGCATTTGCTACAGTGTAAAAATGTTGACAAACTTTGTTTTGCCGCATTTGTCACAGTACATAAATGTTGTCAAGTCTTTTAACTCGCATTTGCTACAACGCACAAATGCTGACAAGTTTCACACATCCACATTTGCTATAGTACACAAATGCTGATCAATTTTTAACTCTTTCGCATTTGCTACACTGCTCCTCCGCATTTGTTTTAAAACTTGTAAAGTTTGTAAAAGAAATTAATTTGACTATTTAAACAGATTTCAAAGGGTCATTTAATACTTTTCAAATTTGAGAGACTTAAAGTGTGACGAGCGTTTTCACTGTTCTTCATCCACCATTATCATCATCAATCACCTTGTGATTCTAGTGTTCTACCATCATCATTCTCCTTGATTTCGATTCTCAAACATCAGTAGTATCGAAATAAGGTGATTATCAGTGAACGTCATGACCTAAACCTTCGAACACATGATGAACTTAGAACCCTAGGTCAAGAAAGAATCATAAAATTGATTTCAAACTAAGAATTGATAGACATTTTCGAGTGCAATGGACTTAATGGTGATGAAAATAACAATGAACTATTGATTTTCAAACCCTAGGTTCATCGCATGAACAGGGGATCAAAAAAATGAAAATGTTGATATCAAAACATAAGTTTTAGTGTTAAAGGATACTGAAATCTATAAAAGATCACCAAAAAATAAACCTAAAAACACTATAAATTTGGTTATCTATTACAAAATCAAGTTAGGTCAAATTCTTATGGAATAGTACCTATGAACTCTCAATTTTGAGCAGACAAACTCAAACTGAGAAAATTCAACTTGATTCAACATTGTAATTTGATAATTATATTTCAATTACTAATTCATATGTCTCTAATGCAAGGTTCAATGGCTAATCTCATGTGAAGCAATCTCCACAATGTTAGTGGTTATCTTGATCCTGATGTACCCGAGGCTGAGGGTCTAAGAGATATGATCAGATTCATCTCTACAACTAGAGTTGCTCATGCCATCATAGTCAGACCAGTTATTTATGGGAACTTCATAAGGTCTTTCTGGAGCAGTGCTGAAGTTACTAAGTTTGATGGGGTCAAGTCTCTTTCTGGAAGAATCTTAGATGATAATACCTTAGCCATCAATGAAAAATCTGTGAGAGAGTGTCTATAGTTTGGTGATGATGCTGATACTCCTTTGGAGTTAGAAGATGATAAGATAATGACTTTCTTTGTTATATGAAGGGGGGATTTGAAGGAAAACTGATTGTGAAAGTATTAGTGGACCTACAATGGAGATTTCTTATTCACCTCTTCCAAAATTGTTATATGTGCTTTATGCACAAACCAACCATTTAGCATGTCTGCTTATGTTTTTAATGGTTTGGTGTCTAACATTCAAGTGGGTAGAAGACACATGTTTCTCATATATCCAGGTTTCTACAGTGTTTCATCAATGAGGCATTTCCAGAGATTATGCCTCGACCAGTGATGGATATTTCTCACTACAATGCAAAATCCTACAAGTACATCAAGAAGAGAGACCCAAGGAATTTTTATAGTGGAACATTCTTTCCACTATTGCCATGGATGTAACACCAGATCAATCAAGAAGAAGTTATTAAGGAACAAGAAGCTTCTATTGATAAGCATAATCATAAAGAAGAACGACAAGCTACTCCTGATCAACATCATGTTGATGAGCATGCTGATGAAGCTGAAGAAGGACAAAGGCAAGTGTCACCACAAGTGGATGTAGGTGGTGATCTTCACACTGGGCATTCTATTCAAGAAGCTGACATTGCATCACCATTTATCCCATCTCCTATTCACTCACCTCATGTATCTCCAATTCATCATCATCAAATTTCTCCTATCCATTCACCTCTTGTTGCTGCTTAGCCTATTGAGTCTGGTGAAACTACCAGCTTTTCAAAGGAATCCAAATCATCTTCTGATAAGGAGGATCACATAATGAGGATGCCAGTAAGACAAGCTGCATCTAAGGAAGGTCCTTCTGGAAGTTTTGCAGAATCAGAACTGAATAGACCTTATGAGAAAGATGAAATGATCTTAGAGCTATTGCTGAAAGTAGCTCGGATGGAGAAACTTCTTGACAGAAGGTCTAGTATCATCGGGGACAGACATCTGGAGTTGGATGAGAAAAAATTGAACTGAAAGATCTTAAAGAGAAATATGAAGCTGAAAAGAAAGAAAAAGATAATGAGATAGAAAGACTCAAAGTTGCCCTTCAACAAGCAAAAGATGAGATTAGTGGGCATGTTAACACTGTCACCATTCAGACCAGTGCTATGGAAGATCAAGAGGACCTGCTTGAAGTGCAACTGATATCATAGCTGATCTTAACAAACAAATTAAGACTTTAACTAAAAGATTTCTCTGAGTTAGAAATGTTAATCAAGATCAAGCAAGAAATGGCTAAAGACAAGGAAGAGAAGGGTGATGATTCTGAGATGGAAAACACTTTTGGCAATGATAAAGAAGATTTTATTATTGATGATGAGTTCTGGGAGTTTGTTAGAGATCCAAGACCACATGTAGAGCATATAGTGGTGATTCCTCATTCTCTAGTTCCTTTGGAGAAAGAACTAAGTCTTCAGATTGTGTCAGCTATCTCCCTGACTGATGAGCAGAAAGATCTCATTAGAAGACTATATGAAGAGATCAAAGAGAAGGAAGAGGTTGCTGAAACAAAAAAACAAAAAGAAGAAGCTGTTGTTGAAAAAGAAAAGGAACAAAAAGAATTCGACTCATCTATTTTCTCTTCATCTGGATCTCATGTTCATACTTATTCCAGAAAGAGAAAATATGTATTTGATAAGGCCAAAGGGAAAAGGCCTGTTGAGGAGGATGAACCAATAAAGAAGAAACAAAAAGATGATCCAAGAAATTTAGCTGCAATAGCTATATTCCTTATTAAACATAAAAGGCAGAAGAACAACTGAAGAAAAGTGTGGAAGTCGTTGAATTAGAAGAAGGAGAGATTGTAGGAGGTTACTAGGTTAATGATCTGTTGGTAAATAACAGTCCTGTAAAGGTTTAATTTTTAGTAGAAGAGATGGTGGAGAAGGCTCAAACTGATGATCTGATGGTCAAAGAAATGTTCCTAATAAATCACAGTTATGATGCTGATGAAGTGTTTAGGATGACGTATAAAGCCATGGTTGAAGAAGAAAACAAGCTGAACAAACTTCTGGACCCTTCATTTGTAACTGAGTATGAGAAGGCCCAAACGCTCAAGTCTACTGTGTCATTTACGTCAACCAAATCCCAAAAGCCTAAGGCTCCTCAATCAATGTATCATGATCCCTATGGTATCACTGACAGGGAAATGAAGGATTACCTATCTGAGCAAAGCTACACCAAAATAAAACTTAGGAATAAGAAGACAAATTCCCTAAGAACTGCAATCCTATGATTGATCAATGAGAAGAAATAAAGATTAAAGAAGCTTGAAGACGAGATTGTAAGCCGCAAACCAAGAACAAGGGTATCAGCCTAAGACATCCAGCTCACACCAAAGGATCATGATGCTTTGGCACCCATCCCCCACAAGAATCCTGAGTGGTTTGTTTAGCCTTCTCAACTAAAGTTACAAGAAGGGCTCACCACCTCAGAGATGATTCAGGGTGTGTCTACTCCACATGGCAAAGTAGATGTCAAAATCATTGTCTAGAAGTATGACAGTGACTGGAACATGTTTATGGTCAAAAGGATCTCAGGGATTGTTAAATTCTTCACAGAGTACTCTGCTCTGGTGAACTCCCTGCAGATTCATGACTTAAAAGAACTAAGTTATTCGGAACTGATCAACCATCAAACTATGTATAGAGGGTATGAATTTGAAGACATACTGAGGATGTCCAAAAGAACCAACAACTTCAAATTTCTGAAAGCCATATGTATAAGAAAAGACAAGCCCTTTCAGAACCCTTTAGAGAAGAAGAAGAAAGTTCAAGAGGCTGAGGAGGTGGTATTCTCTGAATTGAAAGTAAAGCCAACAGAATCACTAAAAAGAAAGATGGTAGCTGGAACTCACTTGACTAAACCAATCTCCATTGTGTTTTATGATGAGAAAACATATGAGTTGGTTATGAAAAGAAGGTGGGGAGGAAAAGAAGGAGCATAAATCCGATTGTTTAATGGATATGAGGTCAGGTTGCTAGATGAATCCTAAATCCATCACATCTACACAAGGTATTTTAAGGAGATAAACAACAAGCTTGGAGAGGCAGACATATATTTCTTCCTTAAAGGTATCAAGATTTTGAAGATGGCTTATGATCGGATAAACACAAAGAGTGAACAAAGAAAGAAGAAAAAGACTCCTCTATAGTTGGGTAACATAGTGGAACTTGAGGTTGATGCTGAAGGATCCTTGCTGATCCATAGAGATGGGTTATCAATGGTGTGTATTTGGGAACCCATTTCATTAAAGCAACTGCCTATTGAAGATGTGTACACTATGAGCCAAATGAAGATCCATGTTCCAAGCAGAGACAAGATTTTTTAAGCAATGGATTTCTCCAATATGATTAAAGCTATCATGGATCTAACTTTGGTAGAACCAATTGCAGCTCCATCATCAGTCCAAGACCATGCAGAATCATTACAACCTCATCCACCATAAAACCCTTGAAGTACTTAGGTTGTATAATCCTTAGGGGGAGTATTGTTGGACACTGAAAGGATCATACATGCCAATTCAAGAGGTGGTTGATGGTTGTTCTCCTGGTATTCTCCCACAAGTCCAAGAAGATATGTAGGTGAAGACTATTGAGAAGATGACAAGTGTTGGCTATCCACATTTGTACATGCGGATGACCAATGAACAAATGATGATAAGAACTTGTACATCCGCATTTACTTTGGATGTTCAGCAGCAAATGCGCATAAGTGTTTCTTCATCCACATTTGTCAATGTTGATGACCAAACACTAATGTTGAAGTCCATAAAGAAATGTTGATGTATAACAAGACATCCGTATTAGTTAATGCGGATGAACATAAGAAATGTTGATTGGTTTTTTGTACTAAGACTAGTTTCCTGATGTATAGTACAGGGGTAGTTTAGTCATTTTGTACATGTCTTATGTCAGCCTATAAATATAATAGAAAACCCTACTTTTAGGACATCCTACAATATCAGAATATTCAATAGTCCTATGTATCAGAGATGTCTTGTTACTGTTCATTCCAAAAACCCTAGTATTTATTGTAACTTGTTCACCTTTGTTAATACAAAGAATTTATTTGTATATTCAGCATTGAATGAACTGTGTGTGTATTTTCGCTACATATTCACTGACTCAATCATCATATTCGATCCTTGTTGATTCATATCAACAGAGAATTCAATTCTCACACCCAGTCAATTGGTATCAGAGCTTCGGCTCTCCGATTCGACTCAGCGAGATACATGGAATGTCGGATGAATTCCACTTAACTCATCGGGTAGTTCCAACCTATAGACCACATCTCCTACACGAGCAACGATTCGGAAACACCCTATGTACCTAGGGCTCAACTTTTCTAAACCGAATAGTTCCCTTCCAAGGTGAGACCTTTAGCATAACATTATCTCCCACCTTGAATTCAATCGGTCTTCATCTCTTATCAGCGTACGACTTTTGTCTATCTTTGGTTGCCTTCATAAAGGCCTTGATCTTTTCTAATATATCGATCGTAGCCTCAATCGCCTCGACGCTTCTTAACTCCTTCTGGCCAATATCACCCCAACATACAGGCGTCCTACACCTCCTATCGGATTGCATCTCAAAGGGTGGCATACCAATACTGGCATGATAGTTGTTGTTGTATAAGAATTCAGCTAACGGTAAGTGTTCGTCCCAACTTCCTCTGAAGTCAATGATGCATGTCCGATGCATATCTTCAAGCGTCTGGATAGTCCTCTCGGATTGACCATCCGTTTGAGGATGATAAGCCGTACTAATGTGTAACCTCGTCCCCATCGCATCGTGGAATCTCTTCTAAAACTTGGATGTAAACGGGTGTCACGATCAGACATAATAGACACTTGTACACCATGACGAGTTATAATCTCCTTGATGAACAGATCAGCTAGTCTCTCGGAGGAATACGTTTCACGTATCGGTAGGAAGTAAGCACTCTTCGTCTGACGATCGACGATCACCCATATAGCATCATACCCCCTTGCGGTACGTGGCAGCTTTGTAATAAAGTCCATGGTGATATGTTCCCACTTCCACTTGGGTATATCCAAAGGTTGGATTTTACCGTATGGCTTCTAATGCTCCGCCTACACTTGCAAACAATAAAGCACTTACTCACATACTCCGCTACATCGAACTTCATACCTGGCCACCAATAATCTTTCTTCATGTCCTGATACATCTTTATAGCATCAGGATGAATGGAGTATCGAGTCTTATGAGCTTCATCCATGATTCACCCTCATAGATCACCATACCGGGAAATCCACATCCGTCCGAAGTGGGTTCTTACTCTATTAGTGTTTTCCCCTAACTCCGTAACTAGATCTCTCATTTTTTCGAAGTTAAGGTGTTCTTCCTTCAGCGCCTCGTCTTGAAATTCCTTGACCTGCTTCATCACACCAGAGGTCATCACCAATTGATAAGCTTTCACCCGAATCAGCTCGGGTCTCTCCTTTCGGCTAAGGGCATCCGCCACCACATTGGCTTTGCCCGGATGGTAATGGATCTCATAATCATAGTCCTTTATGAGCTCCAACCATCTCCTTTGCCTCATGTTCAGGTCCTTCTGCTCGAAGAAGTACTTCAAGCTCTTGTGGCCGGTGAAGATAGTGCACTTCGTCCCATATAAGTAGTGCCTCCAAATCCTTAACGCAAAGACCAAAGCCGCTAGCTCCAAATAATGTGTAGGGTAATTAGCCTCATGAACCTTCAATTGTTGGGATGCGTAAGCTATAACCTTTCCTCGTTGCATCAACACGCAACCCAACCTCGAATAGGAAGCATCCGAATAGACTACCATGTCCTCGCTCCCTTCAGGTAATGATAAGACTAGGGCTTGTGTCAACCTCGCCTTCAGCTCATCAAAAGCCTTCTCTTGTTCTTGACCCCATACAAACTTGACATCCTTACGGGTCAACTTAGTCAATGGATAGGCTATCTTGGAGAAGTCTTGGATGAATCTCCTATAATAACCCGCCAATCCCAAGAAACTATGACTATTAGATGGCGTCTTTGGAGACTTCCATTGCATCACCACCACCACTTTAGCCGGGTCTATCATAATCCCCTCGAGATTCACTACGTCACCCATAAACCAAACTCCGCGCAACCAAAATGTGCACTTGGAGAAATTGGCATACAATTTCTCCCTTCTAAGCGTCTCCAACACTTCCCGAATGTGGCAGACATGCTCCTCCTCGCTCTTCGATGAAATCAAGATGTCATCAATGAACACAATCACTAATTTTTCCAACATCGTCCGACACACCCGATTCATCAAGTCCATAAAAGCAGCTGGCGCGTTGGTTAGACCAAAAGACATAACGAGGAACTCGTAAAGTCCATAACGCGTGTGAAAAGCTGTTTTAGGAATATCTTGCTCTTTCACCTTCAGCTGATGGTAACCCGATCGAAGATCTATCCTCGAAAACCAACTAGCACCTTGGAGCTGAACAAACAAGTCATCAATCCTTGGTAATGGTTACCGATTATTCACCATCAACTTATTCAACTCACGGTAGTCGATGCACATCTTCATACTACCGACCTCTTCTTCACAAACAAGACCGGAGCACCCCACGGAGAGATACTCGGTCGGATAAACCCTTATCAAGAAATTCTTGCAATTGCTCCATCAGTTCCTTCATCTCGGATGGAGCTAATCGATATGGTGCCTTAGAAACAGGTTGGGCACCAGGTATAAGTTCAATTTGGAACTCGATCTCACGGTCCTTTGGCACATCTGTTAAATCTTCTGAGAACACATCGGGAAACTCACACACAACTCTCACGTTGGACAATGGTGGTACTGAAGTGTCCACGTCCTTTACATAAGCCAGGTAGGCGCTACATCCACGTCTCATGCACTTTCCCGCCACCGCCATAGAAATCACCTTCGGAACCATAGTAACTCGATCACCGTAGATCGTCACCGAACTCCCATCAGGCGCTGTCAGTCGGATCATATTTTTGCGACATACAATATTAGCCTCGTAGTCCGCTAACCAATCCATTCCTAGGACTACATCGAACCTGCCTAAGATCATCACAAATAGTCTAGCAAGACACTTATGACCTTCTAGTTCTATGTCATAACCTTCTATCAGATCAGAAATCCTGGTAGACTTACCTATGGCAGTTTCTACATTGAAGGGCTCATCAATGCATCTACTACTAATAGGCAAATTAGCACAGAAAGCAGCAGAAATAAAACTCTTACTAGCACCAAAATCAAATAACACAGAAGCAAGAGTTTGGTTTACTAGAAACTTACCTGACACAACATCGGGGTCTGTCCTAGCCTCTCCCCGGGTCGTCGTGAATGCTCTAGCGCTCGCTTTCTGCCCTTCTGTTCTGGTCGTCTTCTTCGCTCCGGAATACTCAGCCATTGGCTTCTTGCATTCCCTACTCAAGTGACCCTTTTCGCCACAGTAAAAACACCTTACCACCCCACAATTCTTTGCTATATATCCTGTCCTCCCACACTTGACCCTATCTACATTCCCCCGAATGCTCTTTCCCGCACATACCACACTTCTTCGACCCCACACCATAGGTGGCTACACGCCGCTCATCCACCCTTGCAACCTTGTTGTTTGGAGCTACCCCTCCACGTCCAAACCGCTTCGCGTTCCAGTTCCTACACCGCCACATTTTCGGTTCACCACCACCACAGCCACCTCCCGCTCGTTATATAACCTTCCCGCCAAATCAACCACCGACCTGAACGTACCTGGCTGGGTGGCGATCATATGCCTGCGGATGTCCACCGGCAAACCCTGAATGTACCTCTTTATTTTTCATGACACCGGGGTCACCTAGTCTGGCACCAGCCTTGCCATCTCATTGAACTTACTAGTGTACTGCTGGTGTGTCATGTTTCCCACCTCTAGCTGCAGGAACTTCTTCTCAACCTTTTCAATTTCCCTATAAGGACAGAACTCCTCAATCACAAACTTTTTCAGCTCATTCCACCTCATCCTTCCAATCGCCCTACTACCCTCGGCCTTGACAATGTTGTCCCACCAGCATAAAGCCGAGTCTATAAACGAGTGAGTGGCGAACTTCACCTTTTGGTCCTCCTTGCACTTGCTGATATCAAGCACGACTTCCATTTCCCTCACCCACCGGTGAGCAGCAGCAGTGGTACCGTTACCATCAAAAGTTGGGGGCGTGCACCTCTGAAATGCTCCGTAATTACAGCCACGTGCGGTTCTTGCACAGGCTCTTCCTCTTCTTCTTCATCGCTGAAGACAACCATCTCAGTCTCTAGTTGCTCCCTTTCCCTCGTGGGCTTCTTCCTTTCCTTCCTCTCACCTTCCCTCACAGCTTTAATCACTTCAATCACCACAGACGACAAGATCGTCTGCATGACCTGGTGAACCTCCTTAATAATAGCCTCCTTCACTCAGGCCCTCAGATTGGAACTCTCATCACCACCTTCCTGGTGATGGATCTCAGGCTTTTCATAAGCTGTCTCACCAGTCTTGGCTCTGCTTCTAGTGACCCGTAGTCCAGCGCCACGTCCACCACGACCTCCACCTCGCGAAGCCTTTGACGATCTACCTCCAGCCATCCTTTAAACACACTATAAGATTCAAACACCAATACGGTCATTCAAGGTAATAGCTCAATTATGTCAAGTATAGTAAGTCCCTAATTACAACAGCCAATTGTGATTAGCCACTTACTTTACTCTTCATATCCTAAGCATTTCTTATCCAGACTACATCAATATCCAGATCTACTAACAACACATACATCAAATAACATGCGCACGTAATACCGGTTAACATTAAAAGAAATACCCTGATGACACGTAGCTACTTGTGTTGGCATTCCTTCCTTTTGTGCCCTTTTCAGTTTAAGTTTAGGTTTTTGAAAATATTTACCCATTTCTCTTAAACTTTGTCTCTGATACCAACTTGTAAGGCCCTGTTTTCGGGATGCTTATAGTTGGACAATCATCGCACATAAAATATAAAACATACATTAACATTTATTAAAATATTGTAGCGGAATAACTTAGCAAACCATTTCATATATTAATATTCGCTTTTGCCAAATAATACAACATTGTTAATCGTTACAAAATATTGTTTGGTTTCATTACAACACAAAAACATCATTGTTATATAAAATGGATGCCATTTAAAACATGCCAAGTAGCTGCACCCGTGCCATCCTCAGCAACCATTACCTGCCAACTGGAAAATACATAAAAGTCAGTGTTGCTGAGTGAGTTCTAGTTTTATAAATAAAACACTTTACATCCGATTAAAATCTTTTGTTACATTCGTACATGATCATACATCATACGTACACATAGATAATACTTATTATTATCTTTCATCATCGTTCGTCATCATTCATTATCATCATTCATCATCGTACATCATTCGTTATCGTTCATCATTATCTTTCACTTTCATCTGGACCAATGTCATGTGCTTCACCCCACCATCATGCATAAAGTGGGTACTGGGCCGAAGTCTACAAACAGACTCCCATACATTGTGCCCAGTGGCCTGACACCAGTACTGGGGCAAGATACAAGGGTCCCATTCGTTTGGTCAATCACAAAGACTAGACCCCTGTGTGTATCCTCATGGGTTAACTAAACCACACTCAGTTGAGCTAACAACATTTTAGAGTTGTGCACCTCCTTTCATTTGCTTGCAAGACTTTTCATTTGCTCATCCTTTCATTCACGCATGCATTCATTCATTCTTTACGTTCCACTTTTCCTTATCATTAACTTTTGCTTTCATTACATATACTTTACGTTCATTATCATAATCATACAACGTAAAGCCACAGAATAATACGTAATAATGAACATAAAGAAAACAGATCATAACATACATAACATCATCATAACCATCACATACAACATCGTACATCATCCCCGGGAACATCCCAAGTCATAGCCTAAAAATCATTCTTTCCAAAATTTCAGAAATTTTCTAAGTCTTTAGGCGTATGGGTACAATGCAGGCGCATGGCCTCTCAGGCGTATCGGAACACTTAGGCGCATGGGCACCTTTTGGGCGCATGAGCACTATACGGGCGCATTGCCAACATGTAGTCGCCTGGGAAAAATCCTAGGCGCATGAGCCTGACTTGGGGGTTTGGGCAGATTTGGGCGCATGGGAACACTTAGGCATTTTAGCACATTTCTAGGCGCATGGGTACTATTTGGGCGCATGAACTTCAGGCGTATGAGCACTTAGGCGCATGGCCAACCTGTTTTCTAACTAACATCATTTTCAGTCCCCAAATCCATTTCTAACATGTTTTAAGCCTAGTTTCTAACATACTAAGCATCATAAACAACATAAATTCATAAACATGCATAAAGCCATTCTTGAACATACACCCACCCAACATATCTCATACACATATATACGGGTACACACCCATCTTTAATAAAAACATGACAACATGCATTTCCAGCCCCAAAACAAGTTAAAACATTTAAAAATAGGGATCTAGAACTCACCTCTTGCAAATTTCGTGTATGACTTCTTCAATCCCGAATACAAATGAGTTCAAACACCTAAAACCCATCAAAACACATAACCGAACGTACACAAAACATATAACCACATACCCGAGGCTAAAATCAGCGAAGAACAACTTAAAAAACATGAAACTAACCATAAATCTGCACTTCTCTTCTTCGTCTCTCTAAAAATCCGAGAATTCAGATCTTTCTCTCAAGAACCGAAAGAAATGTTGATAGAACATGGTTATGGGCGGCCATGTTGCTTTTTGTACAAAATATTATATTATTTTGTCCTTTTTACACATTTAACCCCTCAACTTGGGTTAAATTGCATTTCTTCCTCTTTCTTCACTTATGTTCTTTATTTCTCATTTTTTTTAAATTTCAAGTGTTACAGTAATAAAGTGCCATTTCATTACCGTAAGGTTGTCATGGGAATTTACACAATAAGGATATTGTGTAGTGGCTAAGTCCGGTCACAGTGTCGGGAGTGTGCATAAATCGTAACACTTGGACGCATGTTCGTCGAGAGTGGTGATAAAAAAAATCAACCCGAGTCTAAGAACTCTAGCTCAAGGTCACAATCATGACAAGAACAAGTAGGGTGATTATGTTGGATGGGGTGACCCGAGGGATTTCAAGGTTAGTAAGACTAGGTCTTAACATGAATGTTTGTGTGATCAGCATTCTGAGACACTGGCAATGCTCATCAAATAGTGTACGAAAATTGAAGATCATGTTAGGTTGGACTCACTTTAGTATAGATGTTTACTTTACATTGTAATAGGACTTTTGTTAGTTTCATTTTGTATTTTCTTAGTAATTAGCTGTTTTGGCAGTCCAGCGAAACTGTGAGCGAATCTATACATTCGCTCACAGTTTGTGTTTGGTTTACCCAGCGAACTTGTGTTCTGCCGGGCGAAACTATAGTTTCGGCATGACAGTTTCGCTGGTAGCGAAACTGTCAGCGAAACTATGACTGCTATATATACAATTGTCATTTCACTTTGTATGGTAAGCTTGCAAAACCCTAATCGTGGATTTCTGTTGCAAGCTACCAATTCTAAGCAGTCTCTTATTGAAATACTATTGTGCTTGTTGTTATTGAGTGATATTGTTTATTTGAGTACCAATTAGGTCTTGATTCATCTTATTCATTCTCAATTGTTGTTGTTTGGCTTGTGTGTTGATATTGATCAAATTATCATATCAATTGTACTGTTCATCGATCACATGGACCAACAATATGGTATCAGAGCCTTAGTGCTCTTGATTTTATTGAGTTTTTGTGGTTTTAGTCAATATCTAGTTTCAATCAATTTTCATTGGATTATCAGCTGTTTTTGGCATGGAAATTGATTGAATTATGCTTGTTCTTGATTGAGGAAGATTCTACAATCATTAGATCTCAAATTCATTGAGTTTTGGATGATTTCAGATTGATTTTGAGGTGAAAAAGGGTTTTGAGATCGACCAGCGAAACTACTGTTCTTACAGCAAAACTGTCATCTTCATTCAGCGAAATTATGAGTTATTTTGGATCTGAAGTTGTTTTCTAGAGTTTCAGCGAAAGTAATCCCTTGAACGAAAGTTCAATAGTGTTTTTGACCAATCATCAAGCGAAATTGCTGCTGAATTTATTTCTGAACGAAAGTTCAAGCTTGTTTCCTGCGAAGTTAGCAGCGAAACTAAGCAATTGTTGTCTCTGTTCAAGCGAAAGTGCTGCTGAAATTTCAAGCGAAAGTGTCTGCGATAGTAGTGTTTCAGCGAAACTGTTAATCAAGTCACCTCTTTCAGCGAATTTGTCAGCGAAATTATCAACTTTTCTGCCGAAACTATCATGTCGAAATTAACTACTCTTACACTTGCGGATCTTGAAAGTGTTGCTCCCAATAGACCTCCAAGACTCATTAATGGAGATAATTTTGAAGATTGGAAGAGATGTCTCAAAGCTTTCTTTTTCTACACAGATCATAATCAATGGGAATCGATTATTTCAGGTCCTCATATACCTACGGTTACGGTTGGTGATGTCGTTTCTCAGAACAAAGACCCATCTTCTTATACTGAAAGAGATCTGAAACTGATTGATCGTGATCAAAAAGCTTTTGGTGCTTTAACTCTCTGCTTGGCTCCAGACATCTACAATCGTTTTGCAAAGCATAAAAATGCTAAATCCCTTTATGATGCTCTCTGTGAATTCTATGAGGAATGTAGATCTGGTGAAAGACAAGAGTATTCAAGCTGAAAAGGAGTTCAATTCGTTTGTAGGATACAAGAATAAAAGTTTGACAGATCTTACAAATCGTTTCTTACCCGTCTCAAGCACTCTGAAGAAGTATGATGAAAGACTCTCCAACAGTGAACAAGTTAATAGGCTTCTCGATTCTCTTCCACCACAGTGGAGTCTTCAAGTGAGAATGCTCAAACAAGAAAGAGGTTTTACAGATTATAAGCTGATGGATATCATTAACAAGTTGGAATCTTTTGAGTTGGATATGAAAAGAAGAGAATTTAACCAGACTATGATGCCCACATCTGGTTTTTCTCAAAATGCTGCTTTGTTGTCATCCGCTGCAAACTCTCACATTCAAAATCCAATTCAAGGAGGGAGCAATACAAGTAATTTCTCGAGTGGTAATAGTCATGTTGGAAAAGAATTGGGAAATTCTAAGATGAATGCTGAAACTTCAATTCCATCTGAAACAATGGCTCTTTTTGAAATGTTTGTTCAGAGCTATGAAGCTCTTGTTGCTGGAGAATTGAAAGGTAAAGGAATGACTATGGAGGATATGTATCAGGTTGATCCTGATGATCTAGAAGAAACTGACATTCAATGGCAAATGGCGATGTTAACTTTAAGAGCCCGGAGATTCATGGAAAGAACAGGAAGAAAGAACTTTGGTGGTCAATCATCTACCTCAAAACTAGGATTTGATAAGTCAAAATTGAGGTGCTTTAATTGTAAACAATTGGGACATTTTAAACGTGAATGTCCATTACCAATTGTCACAGATCCTAGTAACACTGGAGTACCAAGATTGACAGTAGATAAAGAAAAGGAAGAAGGAAATTCAAAAAAGGAGTCAGCCTTGATCTCAAACTTTGACTGGAGTGCAGAGGTGGAAGAAACAAGATCTGAAATAAATCACGCGTTAGTTGCTGAGGTTGTGGAAAGTGATGAGATGGAAGTTGATAAAGATGGATTTGTGCTGTTCAAGGAATTCAAAGGAGAAAACGAATCTTCAGTAAAGGAGAAAGAAGAGAAGGCAGATGGAGAGGAGAAAGAGGAAATTACAGGTTCAGATGAAGAAAGAAATTTAAAAGCTGAGAAAGGAAAAGAGAAGGATGATGCGGCCGCTACTGTTGAGGAAAGGAAATCAAGTACTCCAGTATGCATGTGCGATAAAGCTTTAGCTGCCGAAAGGATGGTAATGGGACTTCCTTATGAGGTAATACAAGATATGTGCTCATCTGCTTGAAAAATTAGACTTTTTGGGATTTATAAGGCTAATCGTTTGTTAATTGATAATGAAAAGGATTTAAAACGAATTAATGATGAACTTAAAATGAATGAATCAAAATATTTTGTGAAATTAAATGAGGCTTAAAAGAAACTGATCATTTAAAAAGAATTGTTTGGAAAGAAATGTAGAGATTAATACTTTGACTGAACGGGTTGCTCTTGCTGAATTTGAAGCAAGCAAACTTCAGTCAAAGTTAGATAAATGGACTATTTCTGGAATGAAACATGATGATCTTTGTAAATCTCAACGGGGAGCAAGAATTAAAACAGGTTTGGGTTATGAAAATGTACAGGTTTATCCTCCTCCTAGTACATATTGTTATTCTCCTATTCCTGTTCCTCATCCTTCTAATGATTTAATCAAATCAGATACTGACAGTATGTCTGCAGGTTTAGTCGGGAATAACTCTAAGTACATTCGTGAAGACTACGACTATGGACCAACTAGTGGGCTTGGATGCACTAGTTCTAGTACACCTGAAAATCAGCAGTCTGTTTTAGATAATAAGTCTAGTTTAAATTCAGTTTTTGTTTCTAGTTCAAATGTAACAGACTTGAATGTCTCATGTTCTCTTGATAGTTTTATTTCATCTTGTACTTCAAATCATGATAGTGATGATTTCTGTTCTTGTAATGAATGTAATGAATCTGATGTTTCTCCAAAAACAACTGAGCAACTTAAAATTAACTCTTTCGAAAGTTCTTCTCTCAACCTATTCCATCTTTCATACCATTAAATATGACATCATCAGAAAAATGCAGTTCGTCTTCATATGACACTAGTACCAATGGTACAAGTTTTACTGATTTGTCAGAAGAATCATGTTCTGATTTTGTAAAGAAGAATTCTGATTCAAATAAACAAAAACATCATGAGTTGTATGAGACATTCAGTGATGTTGATTGTAGTTTGTCTGAATGTGATGAGGAGATTATTATTGATCCTATTTTTACTTCATCACATCATAGACCTAGATTCAAACATCATTGTTTCAGGTGTGGTCAAGAGGATCATCTTGTCAAAAATTGTCCTTTGATTCAAAGATCCTCTAATAGGAATTGTTTTGGGAATAAATTGACAAAATTGGTTAATAATTTCTTTTGTAAAAAATCAGCTTCTTTAAAAAACAAAGTTGTTCAATCTTGGGTCCCTATTGCTCCTGGCTAAATGATTTGTTAATTCATTTCAGGGATCCTCTTCAAAGATTGTACACAGTCTGTGGCATGTTGATAGCGGATGTTCCAAGCATATGACGGGATTAAAGGATTTGTTGACAAATTATCGGATTATAGATGGAGGATATGTGGCGTTTGCTGGAAATAAGAAGGGTGGAAAAATGATTGGACAAGGAGAAGTTACCAATGGTTCTCTTACTCTAGAAAAAGTCAACCATGTTCCTGAATTGGCTTTTAATCTTCTGAGTGTTTCTCAAATTTGCGATAAAGACATTCCTGTTCTATTTAAATCTGACGAATGTTTATTTTAAAATCAGAGATAGCCATTCCGGAGGATTTAATTCTCATGCGTGCTCCAAGGAAACATGATACATATCTTCTTGATATGAATTCAAATGAGTCAAAGGCTACTGCAACCTGTCTTCTCTCAAAAGCATCAACCTCTGAGTCACTCTTGTGGCATCGTCGCTTAGGCCATGTCAATTTTAAGATAATTAATAAATTAGTAAAGAACAATCTTGTTAGAGGACTTCCTTTAAAAGATTTTTCTGTTACTGAAAAATGCATGGCATGTGCAAAGGGAAACAACATAAGAAACCTCATAAGCCCAAACTTTTAAATAGCATATCAAGTCCTCTTGAGTTGTTACATACTGATTTATTTGGGCCAATTAGTGTTAAATCAATTGCTAAAAAATCTTTTTGTCTTGTTGTTACAGATGATTTCTCACGTTATTCATGGGTGAGGTTTCTTGCACACAAAAGTGAAGTTGCAGAGGAATTGCAAAATTAATCCTTTCTATCGAATCAGTCAGTAAGAGAAGAGTTATGGGATTAAGAAGTGACAACGGCACTGAATTTAAAAATCAGATTCTTGATTCATTTTGTGCTCAAAAAGGGATTGTGAGACAATTTAGTGCTGCAAGAACACCCCAGCAGAACGGTATTGCAGAAAGAAAGAATCGCACTCTTGTGGAAGCTGCTCGTACAATGTTGATAGAATCCTCATTACCAATTATTTTCTGGGCTGAAGCTGTTAATTGTGCATCTTATGTTCTAAACAGGGTGCTAATTGTGAAAGATAAAGTGAAGACTCCTTATGAACTTTTTCATAAGAGGAAGCCACTAATTGATTTCTTTCGACCATTTGGCTGTTCTTGTACTCTTCTGAATACTCAATCTCAAAAGACAAAATTTGGTGCTGTTTCTGACGAGTGTTATTTTGTTGGATACTCTTCTTCACAAAAGGCGTACCGAGTTTATAACAAGAGAACACGTATTGTTCAAGAGTCATTCTATGTTGATTGGCAAGAATCCAATCCTTCTGAAGTGAAATCTGAACCTGCATGGTTCTTTGACTCCAATACTGTGTTCAATTCATTTAATTTGCCAGTTTTCGATGATGATACATCAATTCCAAGTACTCAAACGAATATTATTCCATCATCTCCATCGTCTGTTCCATCCACTCTGCTAGTAAATGATGCTGTTTCAACTGATGTCAGCTCTTCGTCTCCAATGCCTGATCAAGCTCCATTATCTGATTCTTTATCTCCTACATCTCCTAATTTACCTGATTCAACACCTGTCATTGATTCACCTTCATCTAATCTTTCTCCGGCTATGGCTGATACTTCTTCAACTATCTTTCCTTCTTCAAGTGATTATAAAACTTTGAAAGATCATCCGCTTGATAATGTGATTGGATCTGTTTCTGATGGTGTTCGCACGCGAAGTCAATCTGGTCTGATTAATGTTTGTCTTTTCTCATGCTTCATTTCTCAAATTGTTCCAAAAAATGTTCATGCTGCTCTACAAGATCCTTGTTGGGTAGAGTCTATGCAATTGGAACTTCAACAGTTCAGAAAGCTTAAGGTTTGGACCTTAGTTGATTTACCTCCCAACAAATATCCAATTGGTACAAAATGGGTATTTAAGAACAAACCAGATGATCGGGGTGTGGTGGTGCGAAACAAATCTAGACTTGTAGTGCAAGGCTTTGCTCAAGAAGAAGGAATTGATTATACAGAAGTCTTTGCTCCAGTTGCTCGTCTTGAAGCAATCAGAATATTTCTTGCTCATGCTGCTCATAAACAATTCAAAGTTTACCAGATGGATGTGAAATGTGCTTTTCTCTACGGAGACATTGATGAGGAGATATATGTGTGTCAACCACCAGGCTTTGAAGATCCTGATTTTCCTGATAAAGTGTATAAGCTTGATAAATCTTTGTATGGTCTTCATCAAGCACCCAGAATCTGGTATGAGACTCTTACGCAATATCTTCTAAGCAATGGTTACTCTCGTGGTACCATTGATATGACCTTATTTAAAAGAGAGGTGAATGGTGAAATGATCTTTGTTCAAGTGTATGTCGATGATATTATTTTTGGATCTACAAACTCTCAATTGTGTAGAGAGTTCGAAGAAGTGATGAGCCAAAGGTTTGAAATGAGTATGATGGGTGAAATGTGTTTCTTTCTTGGATTGCAAGTTGAACAACAGAAAGAAGGAATTCTTATTCATCAAGAGAAGTACATTAAAGATATTCTGAAGAAATTTAAGATGGATGATGCGTCTACTGAGATGACTCCTTTTACGGCTCAGACCTGTCTAACTCCGGATGAAAATGGAAAACCAGTTGATCCTCATTTTTTCGGTCTATGATTGGCTCTCTCATGTATCTTACTGCAAGTCGTCCTGATATCACTTTCGCTGTTGGTTACTGTGCTAGATATCAGTCGGCTCCAAAGGAATCTCATGAGAAAGCTGTCAAACGAATATTTCGTTATCTCAAAGGATCGTCTCGTCTCGGATTGTGGTATCCATATGGTGGAAATTTTGATTTACATGCTTACTCTGATAGTGATTCCAATGGTTGCAGGTTAAACAGAAAATCTGTGTCTGGAGGTTGTCAATATTTGGGAAATTGTCTGGTATCCTGGCAGAGCAAGAAACAAACTACTGTTTCTCTTTCTACAGGGGAAGCTGAATATATTGCTGCATCCAGCTGCTGCTCTCAAGTTCTCTGGATCCAACACCAAATGATTGATTATGGAATTAATTTCCTTCATACACCTTTATTCTGTGACAATGAGGCTGCCATTGGAATTGCTAAAAATCCCATTCATCATTCCCGCACAAAGCATATTGAAACACGAATTCATGCGATTCGTGATGCTCAAGAGAAGGGTTTCATTAATATTATACCCATCGATACAAAAAATCAAAAAGCTGATCTTTTCACAAAAACATTTGATAAACCTCGTTTTTATGAATTGATTTCTATGCTTGGGTTAATATCTTTTTAAATTTTCATTTTCTATTTCTTTGATATTAAAAATAATAAAAAAAATAAAAAAAATAAAAAAATATAATAAAAATTAAAATTAAAATTCATTTATAATAATAGAAATATGAAAATAAAAATTTGGGGGAGTAATATCATTATTCTGAGATCGGAATTTAACATGATGAGAAATGATTGTATATTCTCTAAGTATTTTTATTTACATGACCGGTACTTCCATGAGAAATGATAGTAACTGTTACTGGATTCTGTTTCACATTATTAAAAAAATGGATCAGATTCTTTAACGATATGCTTGATAGACTCAGCCTGATGAATGAAGTAGACAGCAGCTTTATGATTAAATTAAACTTCATGCTTAAGAATGTCTGGATTTACTCAATCGTTTTGGATTGCACAAAAACTGAGTCCTGACAAAAATTGGATTGAGAATGAATCTTTCGTTCATTTTGCTTTGTTATGTCATCACCCTCTGCTGGTATATTTAGTGTCAAGATGTCTTGTGTCTGTGCTTATCTCCTCTGCTGTACGTGAGTACTGACCTGGAGTGATGATCTCCTCTGCTGTACGATAGTACTGACCTGGAGCTCTCATCAGCACATGTTCAAATGGTTATCTCCTCTGTTATACGTGAGTATAGATCTGGAGCTCTCACCATTTTGATATAATTATGTCAAATCATCTTATCGATGAATTTCTCTCAGAATGAAATATTCTGTTTATAATCATTTGCACACTAATTCACAAACCTTGTTCTATGAAGATTGATTCATAATTCAAGAAATCCTGAGGTTGGGTGAGGGTTTTTACCAAATGATTGTGGGGTCTTAGCATTCTAAAGCATCTAATCGAACCTTAAATGAATCATAAGCTGTTGGTCGAAAAAGGATAAGGCATGAGTTTAAGTGGACAATTATATCAGCAATCGTTATTGATTTGTTCTAATTTCAGTTGTTTCTGTGCAGATTGTGATCAGATCTTGTATTCAGTATGATCTCATGACTGGTAGATGATTTTTGATCATCTTTATGTTCTAAAATATTTAGAGAATGTGATCTCTGATTATTTTAGGTCTCATTATGTGATGTGCTTCCTTTGAGTATTATAATTTAAAAAAAATAATAAAAATAAAAAAATAATAAATAATAAAAAAGGGGTGCGAAATTATTCTTTCGCTAACAATTTCGCAAAGCGAAACTGCAATTTCGCTAGGTTTGCTAATAAGTTGTTAACCAGTTATCTCCTAGCGAAATTACAGTTTCACTGGGCGAAACTGTAAATTCGCCAGACGAATTTATAGTTTCGCTGTCTGCGAAACTGTTTGCTATATAAGTCATTGTTGCGAAATTTCTTTCATAATTTCGCGACATCGTTCAGTTTCATTTTTAGGGTTTTTCCGTAACTTTAACGGCGATTTTGATTTGTGTTAGTGATTTGGACTGATTTTTAGTGATATTCACTTCGTATGTGAGTTTCGAACCTTGATTCACTCTTTAATCTGGTTAAAATCATCTATTATTAAGTAATCTGGATTGTGTCTCTTCGGTGGTTTCGCTGTTCGTTCAGCGAAACTACTGATTCCTCTGCGAAATTGAACGAAAGTTCACATCTTTTCAGCGAAACTGTAAAGTTATGCTGTCCGAGCGAACTTAACAGTTTCGCCATATTTTCTCTAATTTCGCAATGACTGATCTTTAACTTGCACAGTTTCGCTTGTGTTTTCTTATGTCAGCGAAACTAATTTTCATCCAGCGAAACTATATTGTAATAGCGAAACTAAATTAATATTTGGTGAAACTAATTGCGAAACTTCTTTAATTTATTCTAATCTTGTCGAAACTGCTTTTTGTTCTGCGAAAATAACAAGTTTCAATGAGCGAAATTATAGTTTCGCTTGTCGAAACTGTTTGTTTTCCTTGTCGAAATTGTCTTTGATTCAGCGAAACTATCATGTCTTAGTGAGCGAAACTATTGTTTCGCTTGCCGAAACTGATTGTTTCTTATGTTTTTGTCTTATTTTCTTATTTTCAGTATTTCTCATTCAAATTTAATTGTTGTTCTTTTCAGGTTATCATGGCGAATCTCAAGTTTGATGAGAGGAATAACATCACTGCCATATTAGACGATACTCTTCCGAAGGCGGCCGGATTTCGTGACTGTATTAGATGGCTTCAGAGATCACCCATTGCATATGCTATCTCTCACTCACCCACTATCTATGATCTTCATATTAGAGATTTTTGGAGATCAGCAGAATACAACACTGGAGGAGATGTACAGAGAATCACAGCTAGAGTGATTGATCATGATATAACTATTACTGCTGAGAGCGTGTCGAGGATTCTTAGACTAGAAGATGATTCTGGTGATGAAGTGGATATGACGGAGTCTGAAGTGTTCCAAGCTTTCAGACGAATGGGGTATGAGGGACCAGCTTTTGGTTCAAGGAAGGAGATTAAAAAGTCTTTTTTATCTAAGGAATGGAGATATATAGCTCATGTTTTTATTATGTGCTTAGATCACCGTAAGGGTGGATCCGATGGACTTAATCTCGACTGGGCCAAAGCTATGGTGATATGTTGTAAAGGGGAGAAAGCAAACATTGCTAGACTGATCTTTGCGTGTATGGCAGAGAATGTGATGGCTGTGAAGAAAGATAAATGGTTGTTATACCCTCGCTTTATTCAGATGATTATTGATGATCTTATTCCTGATGTTCCTAAACATGGTGAAGTCAAGAGACTAGTGCAGATGAACCCTCGGATATTTGCTGATTGCTGTGCTATCCGTCATGATTTCAGTGGTAAAATCACCCATCTTTGGGAAAATATGTACCCTCCAGAACGCTGGAATTATATCAGACGGGTCGATGAATCTGAAAACAAAAGGGCTGAGGAAACAAGGGTGCAGCAAGCTGATGCAGCTAAGAAGAGAAAGAGATATGCAAAAGAAAAAGATTATGATTTTGAAGAAGATATAGATGCACAAGCAGAGGAGATAAGGGTGGAGAAAGAACGGAGATCTAAAAAGAAAACTGACTTTGTTGAGCCTGAACGGAGAACAAAACATCGACACGAGGGATTCACAGCCAGGAGAGAGGCTAGTGCGGGTCTTGATGAGGATGTGATTCGTAATCTAAATACTTCATTGGCAAATGAGTTGAGTATGATAAAGACTAAACTGACGAATCAGGAGATTAGGGAAAAACAGAAGGATGAGGTAATTGAAGGAATGCAAAAGATGTTGGTTGACCAGAATAAATTGATTAAGAGATTGTTTGAGGAAATTTCTCAGATGAAAGCTGCAGCTGGCCTACCTAGTCAACTAACTCAATCTGAGTTAGATGATATGACTGATATATCTAAGTACTCATTCTTGAATGTGGGTACTTCATCCAAGGTAGGAGAGGGCACTTCTGGAGCAGCTAATACTGAAGCAGGGGAACAGGAGATCCCAAGAGAGGATGCTGGAAGAAATGAGGATGATGATATTATTGAGGCTGGGTTTGTTAACTTACAGTTTGATTTTGATAAGGATATTGTGGGTGAAGAAGTGGTTGTTACAGCTACCACTGAAGGAGTGTCTGATAAAGGAAAAGGTTTGGTTGATGAAGATGAGGAGGATGAGCAATTGGTAGATTATGATTCTGAACCAGAGTTTTATGAAGTAGATGAGCGACCACTGGTGTATGTTGCTAAGAAGGGAGAAGATGAAGCTGATGTGTTTGAGATGGATAAGAATGACTGGTTGGTGAAGGAAAAGGAGGCTGAAGAACTTACTCCTTTATTTCAAAATATAGAAGGTTTAAGCAGGAAAGAAGCAGATAAGAAGATAATAAGTTGGTGCTACAATCCTAGCTTAAAGATGTTTATGATTAAAAGAAGGGAGGAAATATCAGCTACATGCTTAAGAGGAAGGCTTTTAAGACCTTGCCCAAATGGGATCTGAGACGGTTGGCCACTTTGCCTTTGATTAATGCTCATTTAAGTGAAAGGGCAGTATTTCTTGAGAAGGAAATCAAAAATGGACTTAATGATAATTTTGAGTCATTTGGATACATGAAGGCTGAAAGAAAAAGATCAAAGAAAGATAAAGATTGGGAGACAGGCAAAGGAAGGATTGTATTGAGAGTCAAACCACCAAAGACTGTAAACAGGGTAAGATTGGCTGATCCTCTTCCCCAACGTTTACAGGACTTTGAAAAGTGGTTTTATGATAATAATACTGGCGAGGCGGTGATTAGAGCCAAACACGGAAAAGAGTTTAGGGTGTTTGACCCGATGGAGTTATTCAGCTTCAGTGATGAAGATCTCTTGACTCTTTGTGAAAATCATATTAAGGCTGGGGCTGGAGAGGAAACACGAAAAGAGGCCAGTCTGTTTATGAATGTGGCAAACAAAATAAGAGGAGTACGGGCGGAGGTAAAGAGTTTAGCTGAAAAGGTGAGAGCACAAGATGATTTTGCCATGGATGTTCAAGATATGACCAGGCAGTTTGCTAGAGCTAGTGGTCATTCTGAGGAAGCTAGTGATGCAGGAACGAACCTTGGAGGATCAGTGGCTGAAGCTTCTGAAGATGTTGCTGCGGGAGGTGATGAAGATAGACCAACAGCAGCAGAGGAAACCGGAGGCGACGAGTCAAATCAAGAGAAGTGAAGATAGTGAGGTCCAACCTAGGGGGAGTATTGAAGATCATGTTAGGTTGGACTCACTTTAGTATAGATGTTTACTTTACATTGTAATAGGACTTTTGTTAGTTTCATTTTGTATTTTCTTAGTAATTAGCAGTTTTGGCAGTCCAGCGAAACTGTGAGCGAATCTATACATTCGCTCACAGTTTGCTGTTTTGGTTTACCCGGCGAACTTGTGTTCTGCCGGGCGAAACTATAGTTTCGGCATGACAGTTTCGCTGGTAGCGAAACTGTCAGCGAAACTATGACTGCTATATATACAATTGTCATTTCACTTTGTATGGTAAGCTTGCAAAACCCTAATCGTGGATTTCTGTTGCAAGCTACCAATTCTAAGCAGTCTCTTATTGAAATACTATTGTGCTTGTTGTTATTGAGTGATATTGTTCATTTGAGTACCAATTATGTCTTGATTCATCTTATTCATTCTCAATTGTTGTTGTTTGGCTTGTGTGTTTGATATTGATCAAATTATCATATCAATTGTACTGTTCATCGATCACATGGACCAACAATAATGCTTGGAAGCTCATCGCTTTGAGTATAACTGCCCCCTTTTCTTAATTGTTTTTGGGGTTGATTCAGAGCTGGTTAAACATTTTGATAAAAATTTTTATGTGTTTGATGATAAGTTAAATTTTCCCGATAGACTGGCATACCTATTTGTCACGGTAGTCGTGACAAACCAATAAGGTGAATGGACGAGCTCTGGATTAACTTGATGATAACCTTTGGGATATGTGTGTTTAGTTAGATCCATCTAGGTGGGAGGGGCCTCACTTGTAGGTTTTGGTGTGAGGATGAGCTCTTGAATGAGCCACCGATCATCAGGGTCACAATCCTTTGAGATTGGCCAGGAGCGCAAGATAGCTAGTGATGCCTATCATTGGAGAATACAAGATCGCTAAGGCCTAGAGTGTCGGATCCTTCGGGTTTTTACTACTCGTATATTGACGAAAACTTCTCTAAATGTGAGGGCTTTGGTGAGATTTGATTTGATAAACAATTTGCTTACACACATGGTTATATTCCCTAACTATTTTAGAGACTTGGTTATGACTCACCAACAACTTTGTTATAGATGTGTTTTAGCTCGTGATGCATGAACTGGAGGTGCTAGGATGCACTAGCTTGGTCAAGGCGACTTAGAGGCTATGAATATATAAGATCTTTATGTAAAAGTTAGTGGTTGGATTAGAACTATCTTGCGAGTGTATTACTGTAATTTGTTCTTTGAATGCACTTGACACATGACATATGTAGAGACTAATGCTGGGTCAAATAAGGCTGGTGCAACTAAAAAACACTTAGAAAACTTCTGGTGCAACTGAAGAAAGTCTTTTTGTTGGGTCAAATAAGACTAGTGCAACCAAAAGAACACTTAGAAGAATTTTGGTGCAACTAAAGAAAGTATTTAAAAGTTTATCTACTCTTTCGAAGTCAAGTTGAAGAACTTCCGAAGCTCAAACAAGAAGAACTTCCAAAGCGAAACTATGTCTTCCGAGACTAAGTAAATTATCTTCCGAAGATAAACACTTAGAAGGTTCAGGAAAAAGACTTCCAAAGAACAAAGTCTTGAAGACCAACAGAAGTATCGGAAGAAGTTGATTCTTCTGAAGTATAACTGGCTTCGGAAGAACCTATTTTTTCGAAGCCAGTTAACCTTCAGAAGAACCAACTATGAACCAATGGACATAAGTATGGTCTATCTGACAGCCGCTGCCACCTCTGAGATACTACATGGCACTTTCCTACGCCTATGTAGTTGACCATACTTTATTCCACCGTTCACCTTTTGTCAGTTAGTAAAGTTACCATGTTTAGTTGGTGACAGAAGGTAAGTCATGGACCTGTCACGACTACCTAGTATAGGATAATATTTTAGTCTAGATACCTTAATTCTAACAATGTAGTATTTATTTAGTAGTAAGTTCCAGCTGGTAATCTAAATATAACAGGCTGTAGATAATAGTATGTATAGTTTCTCATTGTAACTCAGTTAGTATGCTTGTAAGAGTCTTGTAAACTTTAAGTTAAGAAGTAATATATACAAGTATCTTGAAAACCCATTTCTTGTGTTCTTTAACTTAATTATATTATTATCAACTCATTTAAGATTCAGCATCATCATCAAGTGTGTCCAAGTGAGTTTGAAAGATAATTCTGTATTGATTAACCATAACCGATCTTGCAGTTGGTATAAGAGCTTTCTAGGCTCTTGATTGTGAGGTTAACCATCCCAAATCACTTTATTTTTTCACTCACTACAATCAAAGATGGCCCTCAACCAGAAATCTTCTAAATTTGAAATTGGAACGATGACTAAAGCTCCTATCATCACCCCTTATAACTTCAGATCTTGGTGTAAACGTATTGAAGGTTTCTTAAGTACCAAGATGGAAAAATGTGAAGATCTATCACTCATGGACTGCAGGACCGTTGAAGGGTATGCACTTACAACACAACAACACAATAAGGGGAGTTACTTAGAACACTTAACAGATCAAATAGGGAACTGGTTAACTTTAGTGAAAGATGCTAAGAACACAAGTAAGAATGAGAGAGAACAAGATAGCAAACAACACAAGTATTTGTTTTCAAGAATGTTGTATATTGCTTCTCAAGTTCTATTACAAATGGTACAAAGCACACGATAGAAAGTTACAAGTACTTAAGATACTTTATACTACATCCTACAGCCAGCCATACTTTGAAAGCAAGCTGGATACATAAGACTAGACAACAAAATCAAATGTAGAGTCAAAAGGCAAATTTGCCTTTTGACTAGTAACTATGACATGCCATAGCTCATATCCTAATATATTACAAAAAGGATAAAACTACATAAAGTAGAAAGCACAGACTCAAGACCTCAATGTATAGTTACCAAAAGCATGGACCTTTTCATCAACTCATGTAAGTTGGTGACTATACACAATTGCGGCTGAAAGGTGGTCCAGCTTTATGGTAACGTACATCAGATAAAAGCATGTCTCTAAAAGCCTTCGGAAGAAATCTGTCTTCACTGTTTGGCTTCGGAAGACTTTGTCGTTGAAGCTTCGGAAGACTTCACTTTTGGCGTCGGAAGATATTGGTCTTGGCTTTGGAAGATTTTACACTTAGAATATTTCTAGTTAAAGGTGTAAAACATTCGATGCATTTCTACTTATGTTCTTCAGTGCATGCATGCACAGAGACTTTGGATGTTTTGGCTGCATCAGACTTATATGAATCCTTACAAACTCCCCCTAGGCTGATGCTACCAAAACATTTGAAGATCTTCAGCTGTTGACAGTCCTCATAATGATGATGACCATGCCCTTCTTCATTAGATGGTCAGGAACACTCAAACTCTCATAGTATTTTCTCATCTCAAAGAGGTCATGCAGAGGTAGGTTGAATAAGTCTTGTCATGTGTAGACATCTTCACCACCTTGATCTCTGATCACATGCCATCTCTCTGGATTAGTTGTGAAGGTCCAGGATAAGATGGGTCTGTCAGCTGCAAGAGGAGCCACTTGGATTGGAGTTGATTGGGCGGCCTCTTCATGCACTTCCTCTGGTTGATCTGACTCAGCCTGAGGTGTAGAGGTGGATGATTCGGGCTTCTTCTTCTTTGACTTTGGTTTAGAAGCCTCTTCCTCCTCTTTGAGGACTTTAATTGAGAAGACTGGTCAGTAGCACCTTGTTGATTAGTCTTGTCTTGCTCAGTTAGGTGTTCCTCCCTCACAGGTTTAGAAGGAGAGAGTTTGACCTTGCTTTGGATCAGAAGATGAAGCTTGCTGAGGCTCAGTAGGAGGTCCAGGCTATGTTGTCTCAAATTGTTCAACCTTAACCTCCACTTCAGGAGGAGCTTGACTTAGAGGGGAGTGTAAGTCAATTAGCTCTCCACTCATGACTCTTTAGCTTGATTACCTGATGTGCTCATCCATTGTAGATAGAGACATAGGGCCAAGTCTCCTTCCGGAGAATCCATACAGCTTCAAGAAGCTCATCATCTTTTTTCTGTTAGCAAACTTCTTCATGCTCTTTTGGATGATAGCTCTTGACTTTGCAGCCTCTTCCCTCATTTTTCTCTTTGTTGCCTTTTGTTCTTTGAGTACTTGAAGTTCAAGCTGTTTGAGATACTCAAACTCAATGTACTCAAAGGACAAGGGAAGAAGTGCAGATGCCTGGTAGAGACATGTGGCACTCAGGTAGTTGATCATGTTTTGCCTATTTGTTTCCTTGTCTACCTGAGGTTCTTGTGTAGCTGCCATAGTCTCTTGCATAGGGCTTTCTTAAACTGGGCAGAGAGTAGGAACATGCTTGTATAATCTTTCTATCTCTTCTTCCAGGACCGTTTAAGGGTTTAACACAATTACAACACAACTACACAATGAGGAGATTAACTAATCTTTAATCAAACAGTGAACTAGGTTAACCAAAGTGATACAAAGAACACAAGTAAAGCAAGAGATAGAACAAGAGAGTATGGGTTTCTAGGAGGCAGTATATTGCTTTCTCAAGTTCTTTTACAAGTGTTACAAAGCATAAAGAAAGATACAAGAACTTGGAATACTTATACTACAACCTACAGCCTGCTATACTTTGAAAGCCAACTGGATACAATTGACTAGACACTAACAAAATCAATTGTAGGATCAATAGGCATATCTGCCTTTTGACCTTGTGACTATGACATGCCATAGCTCACATCCTTATACATTAAAAAAAGGATAAAGTACATAAAGTGGAAAGTTACAGACTCAAGACCTCAATGTACAGTTACCAAAAGCATGGACCTTTTCACCAACTCATGTAAGTTGGTGACTTTACAAAGATGCAGCGGAAAAGGTGCTTTATGGAACAATACATAAGATAAAGCATGTGTACTAAAAGTCTTCGGAAGAAATCTGTCTTCATAGGTTGAAGCTTCGGAAGACTTTGTCTCTGAAGCTTCGGAAGACTTCATGTTTGGCTTCGGAAGATATTGGTCTTGGCTTCGGAAGATTTTACACTTAGAGTATTTTCTAATGCATTGTGTAAAACTTCCGAAGCATTCTTCACTTCAGTACTTAGTGCATGTTGCTGAGACACTTTGGATGTTTTGGGTTGCATCAGACTTAAGGAATCCTTACAAACTCCCCCTAGGCTGATGCTACCAAAACACTTAGAAGATCTTTAAATGTTGGTAGTCTTCAGTACAATCAAGACCATTCCTTTCTTCATTAGATGGTCAGGATCATCAAGACTCTCATAGTATCTTCTCATCTCAAAGAGATCATGCAGAGGTAAGTTGATTATGTCTTGCCATGAGTAGACATTCTCAACACCTTGATCTCTGATAACATTCCATCTTTCTGGATTGGTAGAATAAGTCCAGGACAAGATGGGTGTCTCAGTTGTTAGAGGAGCCACTTGCATAGGAGTTGATTGGGCTGCCTCATCATGCACTTCCTCAGGTTGATCTGATTCAGCCTGAGGTGTAGAGGTAGATGATTTTGACTTCTTCTTAGTCTTTGGTTTAGAAGCCATTCTCTTCTTCCTCTTAGATGACTTTAACTGAGAAGACTGGTCTGCAGCACCATGTTGATCATCAGTGTCTTTCTCAGTTGGGTGTTCCTCCCTCACAGGTTCAGAAGGATAGGGATTTTGACCTTGCCTTGGATCAGAAGATGAAGCTTGCTGAGGCTCAGCTGGAGGTTCTGGTTGAGGTGTCTCTGGTTGTTCAAACTTGACCTCCACTTCAGGTGGGACTTGACTTGGAAGAGAGTGCAAGTCAATGAGTTCTCCACTTTTGATCTTCTGCTTGATCACCCTTATATGCTCATCCATTGTAGATAGAGACATGGGGCCAAGTCTCCTTCCGGAGAATCCATATAGCTTCAAGAAGCTCATCATTCTTTGTCTGTCAGCAGACTTCTTTGCATTCTTTTGAATGATGGCTCTTGACTTTGCAGCTTCTTCCCTTAGCTTCCTTTTGGTTGTTTTTCTTTCTTTGACTAGCTCAAGCTCAAGTTGCTTTAGGTACTCGAACTCAATGAAGTCATAGGACAGGGAAAGAAGTGCATCTGCCTGATAGAAGCCTGTGGCACTCAGGTAGTTGATCATCTTGATCCTATCTTCTTCTTTATCTACCTGAGGTTCTTGTGGAGCCACATCTTCCTGTGCAGGACTTTCTTGAACTGGGGAGAGAGTGGGAGCATGCTTGTAAAGTCTTTTCTGTCTCTTCTCCTCTTTGAATTGGAGAAGTAACCTTGCATCCTCTTTCTCCTTCATCTCTCTTGACACTTCCATGTCAGCCAGTTCATTTAACTCTTCTAAAGGGAGGGAGATGATTTCATCAATATCATAGTTCCTGGTCTGTAAGTAGGTAATCCTGACTGCCCTTAACTTATCATCTTGAGTATTTGGTCTGGGGGCAGCCCTGATTGCAGCTTGCATGAAGCTAGATGACCCAAAAGAACTTTCTCCCCTTAGTCTCCTTTTCCTCTCTCTCTCTTCCTCCTCAATTTCTTCAGGAGTCATTATCCTTTTCCCTTTGTCACCAACAGACCTTTGTGACTCAGGGTGGATTGAGGATTGGCCTTCATTGTTTGGTGTATTTTCCATGCTCTGGCCAGATAGAGGCTGAGAAACACCTTCACCAGCAGGTGTCTCAGATGGAGTTTGGACCTCTGCAGCAGTTGTTGATGATGAGACAGGGGTCTCAGGTTCTGCCACTGGGCCTTCAGTCAAGGTTTCCCCTATGAAAATAATCTTAGGGTCCACCTCAACATCAAGTTGACCGATGACATTGCCTGATTGCCTAAGTCTCCTTCTTAGAGAGAACTCTGCAAGGATCCTGTCCTGGATTCTTTGAGCCAGCCTGTCAGCTTGTCTTGAATTGCTTGGATTGACAAGTGTCATGTTGACTAAATCCAGTCTTTCATAGAAGCTCAGGCTTTGGAACTGAAAAACTTTTTGTTGGCCTTGAACTCTGTGAAGTATAAGGGCTCTTCTGTCATCATCATACCTCCACCTTATGATGTAGTTGCCAGTTCCTTGTGGTGGAGATGAGACAGCCCTTGGTATACCTTCCTCAAAGAGACTCCTAATGAGTGAGTCTATAGAGTCCACATTAATGTGAACTTGAGGAAGTTGCTGAGAATGCACAACAAAGTGAGGATGGTGAGTCCTCTATGTCCATTCTCTCTGAAGAACTCCCAGGTTCTGTGGTTGTAATAACTTTCTTTCTCCCCCTTTTTGGTAGCATCACCCACTTGCATAGGTGAGCTGGAGGATAAGTCAATCACTTCCACAGGTTCTTGTGTTCCTGGTTGAGCTCTCCTTAAAGGTCTCCCAGCTAGTTTTTCCTGCATATATGAAATCTGAAGTTGCTGATCATTGACCCTGTTTTGTAAGGTAGTCACCTGAGATTCCAAGTGACTAACCTTAGAGACTAAATAGGTGCATGTTTTTGACAATTTCTGCACCTTTAGTCTCAAATTCCCCTCATCTTCATCAGAAGAATCATTGGGGGATGAGATGATTGGACCAAAGTCCTCTCTCTCACCACCAGCTTGAGTTTCTTGGCTGTCGGTTTTCCTCTCTCACTGGCAGCCTCAGTTGAGATGCCAGTGGGCTGAGTTGCCATGGTTGAGGTCTTAATGATGTAATCACTTTCAAAAGTGAGAGCCTCTCCATATGGACATCCTGAACAGGTTCAGAAGTGTCCACCTCAGTAGTAGGTGACTGATGTGGGATAGACTGAGGAGAGTCAGAGGTACTCATCTCTCTTTGAGTAGGGGAGGAGAAGAGAGACTCATGGTACTCACTGAATCCTAAGTCTTCATCAGTATAGAAGGATAGGTTGGGAATGGTTGGTTGAGATCCAAAGGCTGGGATCGTAACTGTCCCCTAAGGTTGTTCACTTGAGTGTTGAGACTCAGAGTGAAGGCTTAAGGCTGTTGGGCTAGTGAGCTCATCAGGGTGAGCATGAGGAACCTCAGCCCTGATAGGTGAAGTAATGGGAGTGGTTTGCTCCTCAGGAGAAGTGGGAGCTCTAGTATCCACTTCTTCCTGTAAGGTTGAGTATATGGGGGCCTGCACAGACTCAATAGCCTGAGCAGGGGTTCGTTTGGATTTTCTTTGGTAGGTGAGGGTGATTTCTGGTCTTTTTACGGGTAAGGATAAAAGAGGTGTGGGTTCAACACTAGCTTGTGGTGCTAGGTTGTCACCTTGAGCAATGAGCTCTAACATTTTTGGGACTAGGGCTGTTTCTACCCCAGAAAGCCTACAGTTGGCTTCTTTATTATTTTAAAGATGCCGGGCTTCATCTGTCCCAATTTAAGAATATTACTTGTTTCCCTCAACTGTGAGCCCAGTTCACATTAAGAATGTGCTGAACATATCTAGGAAACATGTAATACTCTAAGGAGTCTAAGTTTGCAAGTAAATTAGTATAAACAAATTGTGAATACCTGAACTTGACTCCCTGAACCATTCCATGAACTATAAAGAGAGATCCTCAGGAATCTGGTCCCATCCACCATGCTTGTTTGATAAGCTGTGGATAACCACATGGAGCAGGAATTTCCTTGGGATGAGACCTTCCCTTATTGAAGGTCTTTACAGAGAAATCTCCCTCATAGCCCATCTGCTCAAAGGAATGATTAACAGCTTCCTTTGGGAAGGACACCTCACCTTCTTCATCATCCAGCTGCAAATGTTGGTTAATGATGGCCGGAGTGATGAAGATTGTCCTCCCTTGCACTGTGGCAGACAGTGCCTTCTCCCCATCCATGATGACCTCTTGGCAGGTCTTCCAGAATTCAAGCAAGTGATCCTCATATAGAGTAGGATCAATGGTCAGGGAGGTGAAATAGTTTGACAGAGTCAAGAATTGGCAAATCTTGAGAAACTTGCATCTTTCTCAGAGCTTAACAGAGCAACTTGATTATGTTGCCTGTGAAGTTGCATGGAGAAATCAGGGTTGTTTTTGCGGTTAAGGTTGGCCATTTCAGAAGCTTAAGGTGAAGAAAGGTAGAAAGCAAAGGCGGTTTAGAGAATTAGGTTAGAGGAATAGTAGAATTGAGGAAGATAGTGGGAAAGAGGGGGAACCGTTGGGTATTTATGTGAAAAGGGATTTGAACCAAAGTTAATGAAAGAGGATAAACTTTGAAATCCGGAAGTCGGTCCCACCTCTGAAAAGGTAGTTTACTTTTGCTCAAAAAGTAGTTTTCTTGGAATTCGAAAAGCTTCCGAGGGTAATTTGTCTTCGGAAGTTTTGATTGAAAAAGCTTCCGAAGCTAAAATGGCTTCGGAAGATTTTCCTGAGAGTCTCGAAGATTTATGCTTCGGAAGAGAAATAAACCCTTGGATGCTTTGTATAAGAATGAACAAGGCTTCCGAAGGTTAATTTTGCTTCGGAAGGAAAAGGTCCTTAAAATTAATAAGTGTCTGAGATAAGAAATTAAGCTTCGGAAGATGAATTTGACTTCTTCCGAAGGTAAAATCTCTTAGACAGTTATTTATTTTGAAGACACGTTTTTTCTTCCGAAGAGAAAACTTTATCTTCCGAAGTATCAGAAAATTTTCAAGAATCTAAGGAAAGTCTTCAAAAAGAGTTTTACATCCAAAGAAAAATGAGCTTATGAAAGTGATGAACTAGACAACTTAGGACACACATATTTTAAGAAGAAATAATTAGAATTAGTTTTAAGAAAAAGTCTACTCAAAGTTAATCATCCCATAGCTGATATCGGATACTTAAATCTCTGTTCATCAAAAGCTTTTGTGAATAGATCAGCATATTGTTCATCTGTATGAACTTTGACTAGTTTAATTAATCCCTTTTCATAGTTATCTCTTATTAAATGATACCTGATGTTGATGTGTTTTGGTCCTTGAGTGCTGCACAGGATTCTCAGTGATAGAGATAGCACTATTGTTGTCTATGTGGATAGGAGTCTCTTTGAAGTTAAATCCATAGTCCAGCATCTGATTTTGAATCCAAAGCACTTGAGCACAGCAGCTTGCAGCAGCAATGTATTCAGCCTCAGCAGTTGATGCAGACACACAGGATTGTTTCTTGCATTGCCATGAGACAACCCTTCCACCAAGGAATTGACATCCCCCAGATGTTGACTTTGCAGTCATGTTGCAACCACCATAATCACTATCTGTATAGGCATACAGATTGAAATTAGGATTCTTTGGATACCATAGACAAGTGTTGAAGCACCTTTGAGGTATCTTAAAATCCTTTTCACAGTGATTAAGTGAGACATCTTAGGGTTGGCTTGATATCTTGCACAAATACATGTAGCAAACATGATATCAGGCCTGCTAGCTGTAAGATACATAAGAGACCCATCATAGCCCTGTATAGGTGTTCATCTACACACTCCCCCTCAAGATCTGGACCAGGGAGTGGTTTTCTGGCTATGGGTCTTAGCAATCTTACAATCAGTCATGTTGAACCTCTTGAGTATGTCTTGAACATACTTTGACTGACTTATGAAGATGCCATCTTCAACCTGCTTCACTTGAATTCCCAGAAAGAAGTTGAGTTCTCCCATTGAACTCATTTCAAATCTGTCTTTCATCAGCTTCTCAAAGTCTTTGCAGAGCTTTGGATTAGTTGAACCAAAGATGATGTCATCTACATATACTTGAACCAGCAATAAGTCATTTCCCTGTCCTTTGATGAAGAGAGTTCCATCTATAGTACCTCTCCTGTATCCATGTTTACAAAGATACTCAGATAGTGTCTCATACCACTTCCTGGGTGCCTGATGCAGCCCATAAAGAGCTTTGTCAAGCTTGCAGACATATCAGGATGATCAGGGTCTACAAAACCAGGTGGTTGTTTGACATAAACCTCCTCATCAATCACTCCAATAAGAAAGCACACTTTACAATCAAGTTGGTAGACCTTGAAGTTCTTGGATGCAGCAAATGCCAGGAATATCCTAACAGCTTCTAGTCTTGCTACAGGAGCAAAGACATCAGTGTAGTCAATCCCTTCTTCTTGTGTGTATCCTTGAACAACTAGTCTTGCCTTGTTCTTGATGATGATTCCTCTATCATCCTTCTTATTCCTAAAAACCCATTTGGTTCCAATGGTAGTCTTCCCATGAGGAAGAGGACAAAGGTTCCAAACTTTCTGCCTTTTGAATTGAAGCAGCTCTTGTTGCATAGCTTCAACCCAACTTCCATCCTTTAGAGCTTCATCAACTTTCTTTGGCTCTATCTGAGATAAGAAACAAGAGTGAAGACAAACATTTGCTTCATGGGTTTGTCCTCTTGTTCTTACCCCTTGACAACATCTCCAATGATGTTTGTTGGTAGGGTGAGACTTGTGGATATCCTAGCTGAGGGATCACAGCAAGTTGCTTGAGAAAGATCCAAATTTGAGAAATTTAGATCTGGCCTGGAAGATTCACCCTCCACATTATCACACTTATCAAGATTAACTTGATCCAATGAGTGTGTGACATCATTGATGTGTCATCTATGGTGTGGTTATTAGCATCAAGAAATTCCTGATCACTATCACCATCACCATTGTTGTCTTCTACAATGAGGTGTCTTTTCTGGTTGAGAAGCCTCTGAGCTGGAATTTGAAGGCATACCAGATGTATCAGCTGAATTTGTCATTGTTGTGCTGATAGAAACTCATTTGCTGAAGTTTTCCAACTGGAGCTGAAGATGTATGTTGAGGGTCTTCCTAGCTCAATCTTGGATCAGGATCACCTGTATTTGAATTTTCTGCAGATCCTGAAACATGCTCACAAGATTTGTTAAAACATTGGTAACTAAATCAAGATCAAACAGCCAATCCCCATCATCTGATTTCTCAGCAAACTTGGCAATTTGATTTTGGTATTCAAGATGGTGCAGGGACATCCAAATGACCTGAGAAAACCAATGAAAGGTTTCCTCTTGTGCCAAAGTTCATAAGGAGTCTTACCATGTGTCTTAACTACTAAAACTCTGTTTTGCACATAGCAAGCAGTATTAACTGCCTCTGCCCAGAAGGTGATAGGCAGTTTAGAGTCAGACAACATAGTTCTTGCAGCTTCAATAAGTGTCCTGTTTCTCCTCTCAGCAACTCCGTTTTGCTGAGGAGTCCTGGGAGCACTATATTGTCTTGTAATACCTTTTTCATCACAAAATGTATCAAGGATTTGGTTCTTGAATTCAGTTCCTTGATCACATCTTATGGTTTTGACCTTGTGATCACATTGATTCTCAACTTTTAAGATGAAATTCTTCAGAATCTCAGGGGTTTCATCCTTAGTTCTAAGGAAGAAGACCCAAGTGAATCTTGTAAAATCATCTGTGATCACCAAACAGTAAGAGGTCCTTCCTAAACTCATTACACTGGTGGGGCCAAAGAGATCCATATGTAACAAGTGTAGGGGAGTAGTGATGGAGTTCTTTTCCTTAGGCTTGTGAGATACCTTGTGTTGCTTCCCTTTCAGGCATGCAACACAATGATCATCACTTGTAAACTCTTTCTTTGGCATTCCAGTTACCAGATCATGTTTAATTAATTTATTCATGTTCTTAAAGTTTACATGGCACATTCTTTTATGCCATAGGAAAGACTCATCACTATTTGCTTTAGATAGAAAGCATGAAACTTCTCCAGAGGGAGATGTTTCTTGCAAATCCATCTTGTACATGTTCCCTTTCCTGGGGGCTCTGAGCAGGATATGCTCATGAGGAATGACCACTCCAGGCTTGAGAACAATGCACTCATGCTCAGTAAAGAGCATGTTATGACTCTGATCACAAAATTGGGATACACTCAGAAGATTGTACCCAAGCTCCTTAACAAAGTTTACCTTCTCAATGCTGAGCTTACCATTTGTGACCTTGCCCCTTCCAGAAATGTAACCACCTTCATCTCCTCCAAAAGCAACTGGTCCTCCATCAATTTCTCAAAATTATGGAGTAGAGACCTATTGCCTGTCATGTGCCTGGAACAGCCACTGTCAATTATCCAGACATTCTGTTGTCTTGAGCTGTTCCTGCACAAAGAAAATGATTAGTTACATTTGGAAACCCAGCCTTACTTGTCTTGGGCTCATTAAGTGTAATAGAAGGTAATGCAACAGTAATAGATCCTATGGTTGTACTATGGGGATCTTCAGCTGTTGTTGATGGAGAAACCTTCAGTCATTTGGTCTTTCTTAGACTTCCACACCACCTTTGGAGTCTTGGACTTGACCTTCAAAACCTTAGAAGCTTTTGGAACTTCACAAGTTTTGATGACTGAACCTTCGGAAGATTCTACAGTCACTGCAGCAGACTTCAGTGCTTCGGAAGAACTCCTTTCTTCCGAGACCAACTTTGCTTCCGAAGGTAATTTTCCATTTACCTTCTTCTTTGATTTGGAGCTTCCGAAGGAAACAGACTTTCCTTCGAAGCTTGAGACTTCTTGAGACTCTTTGAAGTCTTTGTATTGGTCATGTGGATGGTACTTTTAGGATTGTATGGGCAATCCTTAGCAATGTGAGAAGTACTTTCACACATGACACATAACATTTTCTTCTTCAAAGAAGTCTCCTTTGAGAGCAAGACTGGCTTTGGTCACATCCCTTCTCCACCTTCATCTTGGTAGATGCTGAGACAGTTCTTTTGGGCTTTGAACTGTTCTTGGAGTTTGATGGTCCAGGCTGTGCAGCAGTGGTACACAGCAGCTCAGTCTTCTTCTTTGCTGAGATGATTTGAACAAGAACCAGGACTCTTAGCTGAGGAGTCTTGGTTGATGTCTTCAGTCCTTACTACTTTGAAACCTGCAGAGATAAAAACTTGTTTCTGCTTAGCATCAAAAGTAGCCTTGATTTCTTGAGCCTTCTTTGCTTTCCTTTGCTTTCCTGATCAAGTTCTTTCTCTTGGACTTGGTCATCACAGTTGATTTCTTCTCCTCAGAAGGATAGTGGCCCTTGGAAGAATCCTCTTCTTCACTCTTCTCAGAGGAATTCTTCACTATCACCTTCATCATCCTCACTTATAGGATCTATGAGAGGAAGCTCATCTTCACAAGTTCCACACCTAGGAGATCTTACAGACAAGATTGTGTGTGGAGGAGCTATCTCATTTGATCCCAGTCCCTGTCTATTTTGATAACAGACTTTGTTGTGCAGGGATGAGGATATCATGTTCTTGAAGGTCTCTTCTTCAAGAACACTTTCTCTGCCTTGGCTTTGCTGATCACAAGCTCAGCCTGGCACTCAGTCAACTTAGTTATGAGATCTTGGATCTGAGTTCTAAAATTTGTATGTTCATGTTTTAGTACTGAAATGGTTTTCTCCAAGTCCTCTATCTTTAACTTGTAATCATTTTCAGACTTTCTAAAATCAGATTTTATATGTTTAATGACTCAAGATCAGATCTCATCTCTAAGTTGTAGGACCTGTATCTATTTACTTTAGCAATGCATTCAGGAGTACAGAGATGTTCCAATACCTTGGCTTCATCATGGTCAGCCATCAGTGCTTGGTTTGGAGAAGCATCTTCCACCTGAAAGCTCCAGTCAAAGCCTCCCTCTTCAACAGCAACAGCAGCATGTTGCTTTGTCTTCTCAGCCTGAGGGGCTTTGTCAGTGTAGTTTGGTCTGGGTTGTGTTTGGCCCCCATTTGCTTTAGGTGCCTTACACTCCCTAGCAAAGTGACCATAAGGTTACAGTTGTAACACTTAACTTTGCTTTTATCCAGCCCAAACTTTCCACTGGTAGCATTGCTTGGAAATCTTCTTCCTGCAAAGTGACCCATAAGGTTACAGTTGTAACACTTAACTTTGCTTTTATCCAGCCCAAACTTTCCACTGGTAGCATTGCTTGGAAATCTTCTTCCTGTCCTCTTGTAGAACTTCTTGGCTCTGTGAGTGAGGAGGAGAGCCATCTGCTGAACTATCTCCATGTATTCCAGGTCATCTGGATGGATACAGTCCAGGTCTTCAAGAGTGAAGAGATAATTCCCACAGCTTTCATCAGTAGACACAAAGGCTTGAGAAGAACTTGTCTCTTGGAATGGGCTTCCTTGAGTAAAGTTCTCCCTTGGTGTCTCCGGGAAGGTGATGAAAGGACCCTTTGTGAGTTGTCAGGGTAGCATATGAGATGATGTTGGGGTTCTATGTGTCCCTTTCAACCACATGAAGGGCTGAACCCATTTGATTGTTGGAGTTGCCAGATGAACCTTGCATGTTCATCTCCATCTGGTCCACTGAGAATCCCATACAACTCTGTAAGAGAGTAAGAGTTTTAAGGTTCTCAGTCCTCTTGATCACCACACAATAGTGTGTCCATTGCCTAGGAAGTGAGGACATGAACTTCCTTACAATGTCCCTGTTCTCAAGAGGAACTCCTCCATCCACTAGGGTATCCACAATCTCAACATACCTGAAGTATTGTTGGGTCATGGTTTCACCTGCTTTGAAGGTGAAGTTTTCAAACTGCTGCTTCAGAAGATCTTTCTTGTTCTCCTTGGCTTCAGAGGAGCCTTCATACATCAGCTTCAGTGCATCCCACAGCTGTTTAGCTGTTTTGCACTTCTTAAAACCTCTGTATACAGAGTTTGGGAGAGCAGTCTGAAGAGCAGTCATGGCCTTCCTATCAATCTCTACTCTTTTTCTATCTTCATCTGAGTAGTTGGCCACATCTTTAGGAATCATACCAGCACCAGTAGCAGAGGGGGTGCTGGGTATGAAAGGTCCATTCTCAACAGATTCCCACATTCTTGAATCAAGAGACCTGATGAAGCCTTCCATCCTCATGCACCAGGTGTGTCAAAATCATCAAGAGTGATCAGTGGGGATTTGTTCATGGTTCCAGTCTCCATATCAGTCTTTGAGATGGAAGCCATTTGAAGAGTTTAGTTTTTGTGTGTGTGAGGGATCTTAAGATGGTTAGATCTTATATCAAGAGCCTGGAAAGCTCTGATACCAATTGCAGGACCGTTTAAGGGCTTTAAACACAATTACAACACAACAACACAATGAGGAGATTAACTAAACTTTAATCAAACAGTGAACTGGGTTACCAAAGTGATACAAAGAACACAAGTAAGCAAGAGACAGAACAAGAGAGTATGGGTTTCAAGGAGGCAGTATATTGCTTTCTCAAGTTCTTTTACAAGTGTTACAAAGCATAAAAAAAGATACAAGAACTTGGAAATACTTATACTACAACCTACAGCCGGCTATACTTTGAAAGCCAGCTGGATACAATTGACTAGACACTAACAAAATCAATTGTAGGATCAAAAGGCATATCTGCCTTTTGACCTTGTGACTATGACATGCCATAGCTCACATCCTTATACATTACAAAAAGGATAAAGTACATAAAGTGGAAAGTTACAGACTCAAGACCTCAATGTACAGTTACCAAAAGCATGGACCTTTTCACCAACTCATGTAAGTTGGTGACTTTACAGAGATGCAGCGGAAAAGGTGCTTTATGGAACAGTACATCAGATAAAGCATGTGTACTAAAAGTCTTCGGAAGAAATCTGTCTTCATAGGTTGAAGCTTCGGAAGACTTTGTCTCTGAAGCTTCGGAAGACTTCATGTTTGGCTTCGGAAGATATTGGTCTTGGCTTCGGAAGATTTTACACTTAGAGTATTTCTAATGCATTGTGTAAAACTTCCGAAGCATTCTTCACTTCAGTACTTAGTGCATGTTGCTGAGACACTTTGGATGTTTTGGGTTGCATCAGACTTAAGGAATCCTTACACTTTCCTCTTGAATTGCAAGAAGAGCCTTGCATCCTCTCTCCTTCATCTCTCTTGACACTTTCCATGGCAGCAAGTTCATGTGAGTTCCTCTAAGGGGAGAGATATAATATCATCTATGTCATAGTTCGTGGTCTGCAGGGAAGGTAATCCTAAATGCCCTTAACTCATCATTTTGAGTTTTTGGTCTGGGGCAGGTGATTGCAGCTTGCATTAAAAGCCTGAAGACCCAGAGGAACTTCTCCCCTTAGCTTCCTCTTCCTCTCTCTCTCTCCTCCTCAAATTTCCTTAGAGTTAGAATCAGTTCCCTTAGCACCCACAGACCTTTGTGAGAGCTTTGGCCTTCATGCTTGGTGTAGCATCCAAGCTCTGACGGAGAGAGGTTGTGAGGACACTTCACCAGAGATGTTTCACTGAGGGGAGAATTTCTGAAGGAGTTTGTTATATGACAGGGCTTAAGGCTCTATCACTGGGTCTCAGCCAAGGTTTCCTTTGAAGCTAATCTCAGGGTTTTGACTCAATATCCAAATTGACCAATGACATTACCTGATTCCCTTTGTCTCCTATTAGACTGAAACTCTTCAGTAATTTTGTCTTGAAATCCTTTGTGCAAGCTGTCAGCTTGTCTAGATTGACTAGTTTGACTAGTGGCATGTTGATCAGGTCAAGACCTTCATAATAGTTACAAGGTTGAATTAAACACCTCCTGCGTGCCCTGAAACTCATTGAAGAATAAGGGCTCTTTCTATCAGCCTCAATACCTCCACCACATAAGTAGTTTTGAAGTTCCTTGCGGTGGGGATGGATATAGCCATTGGAATGCCTTCATCAGAGAGACGAAATGATAGATGTTATAGTGTCCACTCAATGTGAAGTTGAGGAAGTTGTTGAGTATGCATAATGCAAGGTGAGGATGGTGAGTCCTCAAGGTCCATACTCCCTGAAGAAAACTCCATGTTCTGTGACTGTAATGACTGTCATACTCTCCCCTTTGTTGTTAGTAGCATCACCCTCTGCATAGAGCTAGGAGTTAGGTCAACACATTCCACAGGTTTTATGATCCTGGTTGAGCTCTTTTAAGGTCTCCCAGCAGTTTTTCCCTGAGATAAGATGTCTTAATTTTCTTCAAGTTGCTAATATTGACCTTTGTTTGTGCATGGTAGTCACTTGATATTCAAGGGACAACCTAGAGACTAAAAAAGAGTAGTTTTTGATAGTTTTTAACCTTTAGTCTCAAATTCCCCTCTCTTCATGCACAAGAATCATGGGGGATGAGATGATTGGGACCAAAGTCCTCTCTTCACCACCAGCTTCAGGTTCTGGACTGCCTGGGATTTCCTCTGCACATTGAACAACCTCAGTTGAAGTGTCAATGGTAACTAAGTTGACATGGTTGAGATCTTAATGATTTTGTAATCACTTACAGAAGTGAGAGCCTCTTCCTATGGATCTCCTGAACAGGTTCAGGGAGATCCACCTCAGTGATAGGTTGACTGATGTGGGCTACAAAACGGAGAATCAGGTACTCGTCTCTTTGAGTAAGGGAAGAGTAGAGAGACTAATGGTACTCACTTTGCACCTAAGTCTTCTCAGGGTAGAATTCAAGTTTGGGAATGGGTTGATGAAGATCAGTAGGTGGACTCACTTAGTATAGATGTTTACTTTACATTGTAATAGGACTTGTGTTAGTTTCATTTTGTTACTTTGTTAGTTATTAGCAGTTTTGGCAGTCCAGCGAAACTGTGAGCGAATCTATAGTTCGCTCACAGTTTGCTGGTTTTGGTTCACCCGGCGAACTTGTGTTCTGCCGGGCGAAACTATAGTTTCGGCATGACAGTTTCGCTGGTAGCGAAACTGTCAGCGAAACTATGACTGCTATATATACTATTGTCATTTCATTTGCATGATAAGTTGCAAAACCCTAATCGTGGAATTCTGTTGCAAATATCATTTTCAAGCAGTTACTTCATTGAAATACATTGTGCTTATTGTTATTGAGTGATTTGTTCATTGGAATATCAATTATGTCTTGATTCATCATATTTCCTCTCAATTGTTTGTTTATTTGGTTTGTGTATGTGATATTGATCAAATTATCCTATCAATTGTACTGTTCATCGATCACATGGACCAACAATATGGTATCAGAGCTTAGTGCTCTTGATTTGTTGAGTTTTGGTGGTTTGGTCAATATCTAGTTTCAATCAATTTTCATTGGATTATCAGCTGTTTTTGGGATGGAAATTGATTGAATTATGCTGTTCTCATTGAGAGGAAGATTCTACAATCATCAGATCTCAAATTCATTGAGTTTTGGATGATTTCAGATTGATTTTGTGAGGTGAAAAAGGGTTTTGAGATCGACCAGCGAAATTACTGTTCTTACAGCGAAACTGTCATTTTCATTCAGCAAAATTATGAGTTATTTTGGATCTGAAGTTGTTTTCTAGAGTTTCAGCGAAAGTATTTCTTTGAACGAAAGTTCATAGTGTTTTGACCAATTATCAAGCGAAAGTGCTGCCGAAATTTCTGAACGAAAGTTCAAGCTTGATCCTGCGAAAATAGCTGCGAAACTAAACGAAAGTTCAAGTGTTTCCTGAAAAAGCAGGAAACTATGCCCTGCTGTGAAATTGCATGTTTGCGAAAGTGTCTGCGATAGTATTGTTGCAGCGAAAACTGTTCAAGCAAGTCAGCTTTCTCAGCGATTGTTTTAGCGAATTTGTAGCGAAGTTACTAGCGAAATAATTATCAATTTTTCTGCGAAACTATCATGTCGAAATTAACTACTCTCAAACTTGCGGATCTTGAAAGTGTTGCTCCTAATAGACCTCCAAGACTCATTAATGGAGATTTTGAAGATTGGAAGAGATGTCTCAAGCTTTCTTTTTCTACACAGATCATAATCAATGGGAATCGATTATTTCAGGTCCTCATATACCTACGTTACAGTGGTGATGTCGTTTCTCAGAACAAAGATCCATCTCTTATAACTGCAAGAGATCTGAAACTAATTGATCGTGATCAAAAAGCATTGGTGCTCTAACTCTCTGCTTGGCTCCTGACATCTACAATCGTTTTGCAGAGCATAAAAATGCTAAATCTCTTATGATGCTCTCTGTGAATTCTTGATGGGAATGCAGATCTGGTGAAAGACAAAAGTATTCAAGCTGAAAAGGAGTTCAATTCGTTTGTAGGATACAAGAATGAAAGTTGACAGATCTTACAAATCGTTTCTTAACTGTCTCAAGCACTCTGAAGAAGTATGATGAAAGACTCTCCAACAGTGAACAAGTTAACAGGCTTCTCGATTCTCTTCCACCACAGTGGAGTCTTCAAGTGAGGATGCTCAAACAAGAAAGAGGTTTTACAGATTATAAGCTGATGGATATCATTACAAGTTGAAATCTTTTGAGTTGGATATGAAAAGAAGAGAATTTAACCGACTATGATGCCCACACCTGGTTTCTCAAAATGCTGCTTTGTTGTCATCGCCTTGCAAACTCTCACATTCAAATCCAATTCAAGGAGGGAGCAATACAAGTAATTCTGGTAGTGGTAGAATCATGTTGGAAAAGAATTGGGAAATTCTAAGGTGAATGCTGAAACTACAATTCCATCTGAAACAATGGCTCTTTTGGAATGTTTGTTCAGAGCTATGAAGCTCTTGTGCTGGTGAATTGAAAGGTAAAGGAATGACTATGGAGGATATGTATCAAGTTGATCCTGATGATTTAGAAGAAACTGACATTCAATGGCAAATGGCAATGTTAACTTTAAGAGCCCGGAGGTCATGGAAAGAACAGGAAGAAAGAATTTTGGTGGTCAATCATCAACCTCAAAACTAGGATTTGATATAAGTCAAAATTGAGATGCTTCAATTGTAAACAATTGGGACATTTTAAACGTGAATGTCCATTACCAATTGTCACAGATCCTAGTAACACTGGAGTACCAAGATTGACAGCAGAAAGTAAAAGGAAGAGGGAAATTCAAAAAGGAGTCAGCCTTGATCTCAATTTTGACTGGAGTGCAGAGGTGGAGAAACAAGATCTGAAATAAATCACGCGTAGTTGCTGAGTTGTGAAAAGTGATGAGATGGAAGTTGAGAAAGATGAGTTTGTGTTGTTTAAGGAATTCAAAGGAGAGAATGAATCTTCAGTAAAAGAGAAAGAAGAGAAGGTGATGGAGAGAAGAAGAGGAAATTACAGATTCAAAAGCTGTGAAAGGAAAGAGAAGGATGATGCGGCCGCTACTGTTGAGGAAGGAAATCGAGTACTCCAGTATGCATGTGCGATAAAGCTTTAGCTGCCGAAAAGATGGTAATGGGACTTCCTTATGAGGTAATACAGGATATGTGCTCATCTGCTTGCAAAATTAGACTTTGGGGTTTATAAGGCTAATCGTTTGTTAATTGATAATGAAAAGGATTTAAAACGAATTAATGATGAACTTAAAATGAATGAATCAAAATTTTTTGTGAATTAAATGAGGCTTTAAAAGAAACTGATCATTTAAAAAGAATTGTTTTGGAAAGGAATGTAGAGATTAATACTTTGACTGAACGGGTTGCTCTTGCTGAATTTGAAGCAAGCAAACTTCAGTCAAAGTTAGATAAATGGACTATTTCTGGAATGAAACATGATGATCTTTGTAAATCTCAACGGGGAGCAAGAATTAAACTGGTTTGGGTTATGAAAATGTACAGGTTTATCCTCCTCCTAGTACATATGTTATTCTCCTATGCCTGTTCCTCATCCTTCTAATGATTTAATCAAATCAGATACTGACAGTATGTCTGCAGGTTAGTTGGGAATAACTCTAAGTACATTCGTGAAGACTACGACTATGGACCAACTAGTGGGCTTGGATGCACTAGTTCTAGTACACCTGAAAAACAGCAGTCTGTTTAGATAATAAGTCTAGTTTAAATTCAGTGTGTTGTTTCTAGTTCAAATGTAACAGACTTGAATGTCTCATGTTCTCTTGATTGTTCTATTTCATCTTGTAATTCAAATCTTGATAGTGATGATTTTTGTTCTGGTAATGAATGCAATGAATCTGATGTTTCACCTAAAACAACTGAGCAACTTAAAACTAATTCTTTCGAAAAGTTCTTTCTCAACCTATTCCATCTTTCATACCATTAAATATGACATCTTCAGAAAAATGCAGTTCGTCTTCATCTGAAACTGGTACAATGGTACGAGTTTTACTGATTTGTCAGAAGAATCAAGTTCTGATTTTGTAAAGAATAACTCTGAGTCAAATAAACAAAAACATCATGAGATGTATGAGACATTCAGTGATGTTGATTCTAGTTTGTCTGAATGTGATGAGGAGATTATTATTGATCCTATTTTACCTCATCACATCATCGACCTAGATTCAAACATCATTGTTTCAGGTGTGGTGAAGAGGATCATCTTATCAAAAATTGCCCTTTGATTGAAAGATCCTCTAATAGAAATTGTTTTGGGAATAAATTGACAAAATTGGTTAATAATTTCTTTCATAAAAAATCAGCTTCTTTAAAAACAAAGTTGTTCAATCTTGGGTCCCTATTACTCCTGGCTAAATGATTTGTTCATTCATTTCAGGGATCTTCTTCAAAGATTGTAAACAGTCTGTGGCATGTTGATAGCGGCTGTTCCAAACACATGACGGGATTAAAGGATTTGTTGACTAATTATCGGATTATAGATGGAGGATATGTGGCATTTGCTGGAGACAAGAAGGGTGGAAAAATGATTGGACAAGGAGAAGTTACCAATGGTTCTCTTACTCTGGAAAAAGTCAACCATGTTCCTGAATTGGCATTAATCTTCTGAGCGTCTCTCAAATTTGTGATAAAGATATTCCTGTTCTATTTAAATCTGACGAATGTTATTTTTGAAATCAGAGATAGCTATTCCAGAAGATTTAATTCTCATGCGTGCTCCAAGGAAACACGATATATCTCTTGATATGAATTCTAATGAGTCCAAAGCTACTGCAACTTGTCTTCTCTCAAAAGCATCACTCTGAGTCACTCTTGTGGCATCGTCGCTTAGGCCATGTCAATTTTAAGATAATTAATAAATTAGTAAAGAACAATCTTGTTAGAGGACTTCCTTTAAAAGATTTCTCTGTTACTGAAAAATGCATGGCATGTGCCAAAGGGAAACAACATAAGAAACCTCATAAGCCTAAACTTTTAAATAGCATATCAAGTCCTCTTGAGTGTTACATACTGATTTATTTGGGCCAATTAGTGTTAAATCAATGCTAAAAAGTCCTTTGTCTTGTTGTTACAGATGATTTTCACGTTATTCATGGGTGAGGTTTCTTGCTCACAAAGTGAAGTTGCAGAGGAATTGCAGAAATTAATCATTTCTATTGAATCAGTCAGTAAGAAAAGAGTTATGGGATTAAGAAGTGACAATGGCACTGAATTTAAAAATCAGATTCTTGATCATTTTGTGCTCAAAAAGGGATCGTGAGACAATTTAGTGCTGCAAGAACACCCCAGCAGAACGGCATTGCAGAAAGAAAGAATCGTACTCTTGTGGAAGCTGCTCGTACAATGTTGATAGAATCATCATTACCAGTATTTTCTGGGCTGAAGCTGTTAATTGTGATCTTATGTTCTAAACAGGGTGCTAATTGTGAAAGATAAAGTGAAGACTCCTTATGAACTTTTTCATAAGAGGAAGCCACTAATGATTTCTTTCGCCCATTTGGTTGTTCTTGTACTCTTCTGAATACTCAAGCTCAAAAGACAAAATTTGGTGCTGTTTCTGACGAGTGTTATTTTGTTGGATACTCTTCTTCACAAAAGGCATACCGAGTTTATAACAAGAGAACACGTATTGTTCAAGAGTCATTTATGTTGACTGGCAAGAATCAAATCCTTCTGAAGTAAATCTGAACCTGCATGGTTCTTTGATTCGAGATACTGTGTTCAATTCATTAATTTGCCAGTTTTCGATGATGATACATCAATTCCATGTACTCAAACGAATATTATTCCATCATCTTCATCGTCTGTTCCATCCATTCCACAAGTAAATGATGCTGTTTCAATTGATGTTAGCTCATCGTCTCCAATGCCTGATCAAGCTCCATTATCTGATTCTTTATCTCCTACATCTCCTAACTTACCTGATTCAACACCTGTCATTGATACACCTTCATCTACTCTTTCTCCGGCGGCTGATACTTCTTCAACTATCTTTCCTTCTTCAAGTGATATAAAACTTTGAAAGATCATCCGCTTGATAATGTGATTGGATCTGTTTCTGATGGTGTTCGCACACGAAGTCAATCCGGTCTGATTAATGTTTGTCTTTTCTCATGCTTATTTCTCAAATTGTTCCTAAAAATGTTCATGCTGCTCTACAAGATCCTTGGGTAGAGTCTATGCAGTTGGAACTTCAACAGTTCGGAAGCTTAAGGTTTGGACTTTAGTTGATTTACCTCCCAACAAGTATCCAATTGGTACAAAATGGGTATTTAAGAACAAACCAGATGATCGGGGTGTGGTGGTGCGAAACAAATCTAGACTTGTAGTGCAAGGCTTTGCTCAAGAAGAAGGAATTGATTATACAGAAGTCTTTGCTCCAGTTGCTCGTCTTGAAGCAATCCGTATATTTCTTGCTCATGCTGCTCATAAACAGTTCAAAGTGTACCAGATGGATGTGAAATGTGCTTTCTCTATGGCGACATTGATGAAGAGATATATGTGTGTCAACCACCAGGCTTTGAAGATCCTGATTTTCCTGATAAAGTGTATAAGCTTGATAAATCTTTGTATGGCCTTCATCAAGCACCCAGAATCTGGTATGAGACTCTACACAATATCTTTTAAGCAATGGTTATTCTCGTGGTACCATTGATATGACCTTATTTAAAGGAGGTGAATGGTGTGAAATGATCTTTGTTCAAGTGTATGTCGATGATATTATTTTTGGATCCACAAACTCTCAATTGTGTAGAGAGTTTGAAGAAGTGATGAGCCAAAGGTTTGAAATGAGCATGATGGGTGAAATGTGCTTCTTTCTGGCTTGCAAGTTGAACAACAGAAAGAAGGAATTCTTATTCACCAAGAGAAGTACATTAAAGATATTCTGAAGAAATTTAAGATGGATGATGCGTCTACTGAAATGACTCCTTTTACTGCTCAGACGTGTCTCACTCCAGATGAAAATGGAAAACCAGTTGATCCTCATCTTTTTCGGTCTATGATTGGCTCTCTCATTATCTTACTGCAAGTCGTCCTGATATCACTTTCGCTGTTGGTTACTGTGCTAGATATCAGTCGGCTCCAAAGGAATCTCATGAGAAAGCTGTCAAACGAATATTTCGTTATCTCAAAGGATCATCTCGTCTCGGACTGTGGTATCCATATGGTGGAAATTTTGATTTACATGCTTATTCTGATAGTGATTCCAATGGTTGCAGGTTAAACAGAAAATCTGTGTCTGGAGGTTGTCAATATTTGGGAAATTGTCTGGTATCTTGGCAGAGCAAGAAACAAACTACTGTTTCTCTTTCTACAGGGGAAGCTGAATATATTGCTGCATCTAGCTGCTGCTCTCAAGTTCTCTGGATCAAACACCAAATGATTGATTATGGAATTAATTTCCTTCATACACCTTTATTCTGTGATAATGAGGCTGCCATTGGAATTGCTAAAAATCCCATTCATCATTCTCGCACAAAGCATATTGAAACCCGAATTCATGCGATTCGTGATGCTCAGGAGAAGGGTTTCATTAATATTATTCCCATCGATACAAAAAATCAAAAAGCTGATCTTTTCACAAAAACGTTTGATAAACCTCGTTTTATGAATTGATTTCTATGCTGGGTTAATATCTTTTAAATTTTCATTTTCTATTCTTTGATAATAATTAAAAAAACAAATAAAAAAAAATAATAAAAATCAAGTTACAATTTTTTATATTATAGACAAATGAAAATAAAAATTTGGGGGAGTAATATCATTATTCTGAGATCGGATTTAACATGATGAGAAATGATTGTATATTCTCTAAATATCTTATTTACATGACCAGTAATTCTATGAGAAATGATAGTAACTGTTACTAGATTCTGTTTCACATTAAAATAAAAAGAAATGGATCAGATTCTTTGACGATATGCTTGATAGACTCAGCCTGATGAATGAAGTAGACAGCAGCTTTATGATTAAATTAAACTTTATGCTTAAGAATGCCTGGATTTACTCATTCATTTTGGATTGCACAAAAACTGAGTCCTGACAAAAATGGATTGAGAATGAATCTTTCGTTCATTTTGCTTTGTTATGTCATCATTCTCTGTGGTTTATTTTGTGTCAAGATGTCTTGTGTCTGTGCTTATCTCCTCTGCTGTACGGAGTACTGACCTGGAGTGATGATCTCCTCTGCTGTACGATAGGTACTGACCTGGAGCTCTCATCAGCACATGTTCAAATGGTTATCTCCTCTGTTATACGTGAGTATAGATCTGGAGCTCTTACCATTTGATATAATTATGTCAAATCATCTTATCGATGAATTTCTCTCAGAATGAAATATTCTGTGTATAATCATTTGCACACTTATCCACAAATCTTGTTCATGAAGATTGATTCATAATTCAATAAATCCTGAGGTTGGGTGAGGGTTTTTACCAAATGATTGTGGGGTCTTAGCATTCTAAAGCATCTAATCGAACCTTAAATGAATCATAAGCTGTTGTTTGAAAAAGGATAAGGCATGAGTTTAAGTGGACAATTATATCAGCAATCGTTATTGATTTGTTCTAATTTCAGTTGTTTTTGTGCAGATTGTGATCAGATCTTGTATTCAGTATGATCTCATGACTGGTAGATGATTTTAATCATCATTATGTTCTAAAATATTTAGAGAATGTGATCTCTGATTATTTTAGATCTCATTATGTGATGTGCTTCCTTTGAGTATTATAATTTTAAAAAAATAAAAAAAAAAAATAAAAATAATAATAAAAAATAATAAAAATTAATTAAAAAAATAAAAAAAATAATATAAAAAAATGGTGCGAAATTATTCTTTCGCTAATAGCTTCGCTAGCGAAACTGCAATTTCGCTAGGTTAGCTTATAAGTTGTTAACCAGTTATCTTCTAGCGAAATACAGTTTCACTGGCGAAACTGTAAATTCGCTAGACGAATTTATAGTTTCGCTGCCAGCGAAACTGTTGGCTATATAAGTCAATTTTGCGAAATTTCTTTCATAACTTCGCGAAATGTTTAGTCTCTTTTTTAGGGTTTTACAGTTACCATAGACGGCGATTTTGTTTTGTGATTGTTATTTGGACTGATTTTGAGTGTTGTTCTCTTCGTATGTGAGTTTCGAACTTAGATTGACTATTTAATCTGGATTACATCATGTTTTGATAAGCGAATTGGATTATGTCGCTTCGGTGGTTTCGCTGTTCGTTCAGCGAAACTACTGAAGTTTCAGCGAAATTGAACGAAAGTTCACATCTTTCAGCGAAACTGTAAAGTTATGCTGTCCGAGCGAACTTAACAGTTTCGCCATATCTTATCTAATTTCGCAATGACTAATCCTTATTTCACACAGTTTCGTCTATTTTTCATGAGTCAGCGAAACTAATTTGTAATAGCGAAACTAAATTAATTTTTGGTGAAACTAATTGCGAAACTACTTTGAATCATTCTAATCTTGTCGAAAGTACTTTTGTTCTGCGAAATTAACAAGTTTCTATGAGCGAAACTATAGTTTCGCTCGTCGAAACTGTTTGTTTTCTTGTCGAAACTGTCTTTGATTCAGCGAACCTTCATGTCTTAGTGAGCGAAACTATTGTTTCGCTTGCCGAAATTGATTGTTTCTTTTGTTTTGTCTTATTTTCTTATTTTCAGTATTTCTTATTCAAATTTATTTGTTGATCTTTTCAGGTTATTATGGCGAATCTCAAGTTTGACGAGAGGAATAACATCACTGCCATATTAGATGATACTTTGCCAAAGGCGGCCGGATTTCGTGATTGTATTAGATGGCTCCAAAGATCACCCATTGCATATGCTATCTCTCACTCACCCACTATCTATGATCTTCACATTAGAGACTTTTGGAGATCAGCTGAATACAACACCGGAGGAGATGTTCAGAGGATCACAGCTAGAGTGCTTGATCATGATATATCTATTACTGCTGAGAACGTGTCGAGGATTCTTAGACTGGAAGATGATACTGGTGATGAAGTTGATATGACGGAATCTGAAGTATTCCAAGCTTTCAGGCAAATGGGATATGAGGGACCAGTCTTTGGTTCGAGGAAAGAGATTAAAAGTCCTTTTTATCTAAAGAATGGAGATATATAGCTCACGTGTTTATTATGTGCTTAGATCACCGTAAGGGTGGATCTGATGGACTTAACCTTGACTGGGCCAAAGCTATGGTGATATGTTGTAAAGGGGAGAAAGCAAACATTGCTAGATTGATCTTTGCGTGTATGGCAGAAAATGTAATGGCGGTGTGAAAATGAAAAAGATAAATGGTTGTTATATCCTCGTTTTATTCAGATGATTATTGATGATTGATTCCTGATGTTCCTAAACATGGTGAAGTTAAGAGATTAGTTCAGATGAACCCTCGGATATTTGCAGATTGTTGTGCTATACGCCATGATTTCAGTGGTAAAATAACCCATCTCTGGGAAAACATGTACCCACCAGAGCGATGGAATTATATCAGACGGGGTCGATGAGTCTGAAAACAAAAGAGCTGAGGAAACAAGGGTGTGAAACAAGCTGATGCAGCTAAGAAAAGAAAGAGATATGCAAAAGAGAAAGATTATGATTTTGAAGAAGACATAGATACACAAGTAGAAGAGATAAGGGTGGAGAAGGAACGAAGTCTAAAAAGAGAATGACTTTGTTGAGCCTGAACGAAGAACAAAACATAGACACGAGGGTTTCACAGCAGGGAAAGAAGCTAGTGCTGGTCTTGATGAGGATGTGATTCGTGGTCTAAATACTTCATTGGCAAATGAGTTAAGTATGATAAAGACTAAACTGATGAATCAGGAGATTAGGGAGCAACAGAAAGATGAGGTCATTGAAGGAATGAAAAAGATGTTGGTTGATCAGAATAGTTTGATTAAGAGGTTATTGAAGAAATTTCACAGATGAAAGCGCTGCTGCTGGCCTACCCAGTCAACTAACTCAATCTGAGTTAGATGATATGACTGATATATCTAAGTACCCATTCTTGATGTGGGTACCTCATCCAAGGTAGGAGAGGGCACTTTGGAGCAGCTGATACTAAAGCAAGAGAACAAGAGATTCCAAGAGAAGAGGCTGGAAGAAATAAGGAAGATGAGATTGTTGAGGCTGGGTTGTTAATCTACAGTTTGATTTTGATAAGGATATTTGGGAGAAGAAGAAGTGTGATCGTTACAGCTACTCATGAGGAAGTATCAGATAAAGGAAAAGGGTTGATTGATGAAGAAGAGGAGGATGAGCAGTTGGTTGATTATGATTCTGAACCGGAATTCTATGAAGTAGATGAGAGACCTTTGGTGTATGTGGCTAAGAAGGGAGATGATGAATGAGAATGATGTTTGAGATGGATAAGAGTGATGGTTGGTAAAGGAGAAGGAGGCTGAAGAACTTACTCCTCTGTTTCAAAATATGGAGGGTTTGAGCAGAAAAGAGGCAGACAAGAAGATAATCAGTTGGTGTTATAATCCTTTCTAAAGATGTTTTTGATTAAAAGAAGAGGAGGTAATATCAGTTACATGCTCAAGAGGAAGGCGTTTAAGACCTTGCCTAAATGGGATCTGAGACGGTTGGCTACCTTGCCTTTGATTAATGCTCATTTAAGTGAAAGGCAGTATTTCTGGAGAAGGAGATTAAAAATGGCCTTAATGATAATTTTGAGTCATTTGGATTTATGAAGGCTGAACGAAAGAGATCGAAGAGAAAGATAAAGACTGGGAGACTGGGAAAGGGAGAATTGTTTTGAGAGTCAAACCACCTAAGACTGTAAACAGAGTAAGACTGGCTGATCCTCTTCCTCCTCGTTTACAGGACTTTGAGAAGTGGTTCTATGATAATAACACTGGTGAGGCTGTGATTAGAGCCAAACAAGGAAAAGAGTTTAGGGTGTTTGACCCAATGGAGTTATTCAGCTTCTGTGATGAAGATCTCTTGATTCTCTATGAAAATCATAAAAGCCGGGGCAGGTGAGGAAACAAGAAAGGAGGCAAGCTTTTTATGAATGTGGCGAACAAAATAGAGGAGTACGGGCAGAAGTAAAGAGTTGGCTGAAAAGGTGAGAGCACAAGATGACTTTGCTATGGATGTCAAGACATGACCAGGCAGTTTGCTAGAGCTAGTGGTCATTCGGATGAAGTGATGATGATTCAGGAACTAATCTTGGAGAATCAGTGGCTGAAGCTTCTAAAGACATTGCTTCAGGAGGGATGAAGATAGACCAACAGCAGCTGAGGAAACGGGAGCTGAAGAGTCAAACCAAGAGCAGTGAAGATAGTGAGGTCCAACCTAGGGGGAGTATTGAAGATCATGTTAGGTTGGACTCACTTTAGTATAGATGTTTACTTTACATTGTAATAGGACTTGTGTTAGTTTCATTTTGTATTTTGTTAGTTATTAGCAGTTTTGGCAGTCCAGCGAAACTGTGAGCGAATCTATAGTTTCGCTCACAGTTTGTGTTTTGGTTCACCCGGCGAACTTGTGTTCTGCCGGGCGAAACTATAGTTTCGGCATGATAGTTTCGCTGGTAGCGAAAGTGTCAGCTAGCGAAACTGAGCGAAAACTATGACTGCTATATATATATTGTCATTCATTTGCATGATAAGTTTGCAAAACCCTAATCGGGAATTCTGTTGCAAACTATCATTTTCAAGCAGTTACTTCATTGAAATACAATTGTGCTTATTGTTATTGAGTGAGTTGTTCATTGAATATCAATTATGTCTTGATTCATCATATTCATCTCTCAATGTTTGTTATTTGGTTTGTGTATTTGATATTGATCAAATTATCCTATCAATTGTACTGTTCATCGATCACATGGACCAACAGTTGATTTAAGTCTAAAGGCTGGGATGGATGGTAACTGTCCCTGAAGGTTGTTCACTTGAGTGTTGAGACTCAGAGTGAAGGCTTAAGGCAGTGGGCTAGGGAGCTCATCAGTGTGAGCATGAGGAACCTCACTACTGATTCTTGAAGAGATCGGAGGGTGGTTTGCTCCTTAGGGGAAGTGGGAGCTCTAGTATCCACTTCCTCCTGTATGGATGATGTATGGGGCCTGCACAAGCTCAATAACTTGAGCAGGGGTTCGTTTGGATTTTCTTGGTAGGTGAGGGTGATTTGTGGTCTTTTGGTGTTTGGGAGGTAGAAGGTGTGGGTTCAACACTAGCTTGTGTTGCTAGGTTGTGACCTTGAGCAATGAGCTCTAACATTTTTGGGACAAAGGCTGTTTCTACCCCTAAGAAGCCTATAGTTGGCTTCTTCATGATTTTAAAGATGTCGGGCTTCATATGTCCCAATTTTAGAATATTATTTGTTTCCCTCAACTATGAGCCTAGTTCACAGTTGAGAATGTGATGAACATATCTAAAGAAACATATAATACTCTAACGAGTCCAAGTTAGCAAGCAAATCTGTATAAACAAATAAGAGTACCTAAACTTGACCCCTTGAACCATTCCATGCACTATGAAGGAGAGATCCTTAGGAATCTAGTCCCACTCTCCATGCTTGTTTGACAAGCTGTGGATAACCATATGAAGCAGGTATTTCCACTGGGTAGAGACCTTCCTTTCCTGAAGGTTTTTACAGAGAAATCTCCCTCATAGCCCATATGCTCAAAGGAATGATTTACAGCTTCCTTTGGATAGGACAACTCACCTTATTCATCATCCAGCTGCAAGTGAGTGTTGATGATGGCTGGAGTGATGAAGATTGTCCTCCCCTGCACTGTGGCAGACAATGCCTTCTCCCCATCCATAATGACCTCTTGACAGGTCTTCCAGAATTCAAGCTGATGATCCTCATAGAGAGTAGGATCAATGGTTAGGGAGGTGAAGTAGTTGGATAGAGACAGAAAACGGCAAACCTCTGAGAAACTATCATCTTACTCAGAGTTCAACAGAGCAACCTGTTTATGTTGCCTGTGAAGTTGCATGGAGAACTCAGCGTTGTTTCTGCGGTTTAGATTGGCCATTTTGAGAAGCTTAAGGGTGAAGGAAGATGAAGAACAAAGGCGTTTTGGGAGAATTTAGGTTTAAGGAATAGTGTAATTGAAGAAGATAGTGAAAGCGGGGGGAACCGTTGGGTATTTATGTGAAAAGAAATTAAGACAAAGTTAATAAAAGAGGATAAACTTTGAAATCCGAAAGTCGGTCCCACCTCTGAAAAGTAGTTTACTTTTTCCCAAAAAGTAGTTTTCTTGGAAGTCGAGAAATCTTTCGAAGGTTATTTACTTCGGAAGTACTGAAGAAAAAGCTTCCGAAGGCAAAGTGGCTTCGGAAGATATTTCAAAGGTTTTTGAGAATTTTGCTTCGGAAGAGAATTAACACTCAGAGTTTTTTTATTCTTAAAAGAATCAAACTTCGGAAGGTAAATTGCTTTCGGAAGAAAAATTGTTCTTTTAAAACATAAAAGTACTTAAGTTGATTTTAAGCTTCGGAAGATATTTAAGAAATTTATTCCGAAGGTAAAATTACTGAAGTAATTATCTGTTTACCAAGACATAAACTTCTTCCCCCGAAGGTAATTTTAAATCTTCCGAAAAGGAAAGAGATCAAAATTTTCAAAAATCTAAAAAATGTCTTTTGAAAAGATTTTCTTCCAAAGAAAACAAGGGCTTATGAAGGTGATGAAATAGACAACTTAGGACACACAGGTTTTAGAAATAATATGATTATGTTTTAAGAAAAGCTATTCAAAGATAATCTTTGTAATAGCTGATACAAGATATTTAGATCTCTGTTCATCAAAAGGTTTGGTGAACAGATCAGTATATTGTTCATTTGTGTTAACTTTGACTAGTTTGATTAATCCTTTTTCAAAGTTATCTCTAATCAAATAATACCTGATATTGATATGCTTTGTCCTTGAGTGCTGCATAGGGTTTCTGTGATTGAGATAGCACTGTTGTTGTCTATGTGAATGGGAATCTCCTTGAAATTGAATCCATAGTCCAACATCTGATTTTGAATCCAAAGCACTTGAGCACAGCAGCTTGAAGAAGCAATATATTCAGCCTCGGTAGTTGATGCAGACACACAGGATTGTTTCTTACATTGCCAAGAGACTACTCTTCCACCAAGAAATTGACATCCCCCTGATGTAGACTTTGCAGTCATGTTGCAACCACCATAGTCTATTGTATAAGTATACAGATTAAAATCAGAATTCTTTGGATAACAAAGGCCAAGTGATGGAGCACCTTTGAGATATCTTAAAATTCTTTTGACGGTGACCGGGTGCAACATCTTGGGGTTGGCTTGATATCTTGCACAAATGCATGTAGCAAACATGATATCAGGCCTTCTAGCTGTGAGGTACATAAGAGACCGAATCATTTCCGTGTAGAGATGCTTATCAACATACTCCCCTCAAGATCAGGTCCAAGGGAGTGGTTTCTGGCTATGGGCGTCTTAGCAACCTTATACAATCAGTCATGTTGAACCTTTTAAGTATGTCTTGTACATACTTTGACTGACTTATGAAGATGCCATTTTCAACTTGCTTCACTTGAATTCCTAGAAAGAAATTGAGTTCCCCTATGGCACTCATTCAAAACCTGTCCTTCATTAGCTTCTCAAAGTCTTTGCAGAGCTTTGGATTAGTTGACCCAAAGATAGTGTCATCTACATATACTTGAACTAGCATTATGTCATTTCCTGTTCCTTTGATGAAGAGAGTTCCATCAATAGTACCCCTTTTGTAGCCATGCGAACAGAGATATTGAGATAGAGTCTCATACCACTTCCTTGGTGCTTGGTGCAGCCCATAAAGAGCTTTATCAAGCCACAGACATAATTAGGATGATCAGGATCTGCAAACCCAGGTGGTTGTATGACATACACCTCTTCATCAATCACCCCATAAAGAAAAGCACACTTGACATCATGTGGTAGACCTGAAGTTCTTGGATGCAACAAAACCTAGGAATATCCTAACAGCTTCAAGTCTTGCTACAAGAACAAAGACATCTGTGTAGTCAATTCCTTCTTCTTGAGTATACCCTTGAACAACTAGTCTTGCCTTGTTCTTGATGACAAGTCCTTTATCATCCTTCTTATTCCTGAACACCCATTTGGTTCCTATGGTAGTCTTCCCTTGAGGAAGAGGACATAGGTTCAAAACCTTTTGCTTTTTGAATTGAAGCAGCTATTCTTGCATAGCTTCAACCCAACTTCCATCCTTTAGAGCCTCATCCATTTTATTTGGCTCTATCTGGGAATAAACAAGAGCGAAGACAAACATTTGCATCATTGGTTTGTCCTCTTATTCTCACCCCAGAATCAACATCTCCAATGATGTTTGTGGTAGGATGAGACTTGTGGATCCTTAGTTGAGGAATCACAACAAGTTGCTTAGACAGATCTAAATTTGAGAAATTCTAACCTGGCAAGGAAGATTCACCCTCCACATCAGCACACTTATCAAGATTGACTTGATCCAATCAGTGTGTGACATCATTGATGTTGTCTTCAATGGAGTGGTTATCAGCATTAAGGAATTCCTGATCACTTTCACCACCACCATTTTCTCCAACATTTGAAGCTCCTTCATCTGAGTTTTATGCCTCTAAGCTAGGATTTGAAGGCACCCCAGAAGTATCAACAGGATTTGTCATTGATGTGCTTGTAGAAGCTTCATTTGCAGGATTGGTTACCACTGGAGCTGAAGATGTGTAGCTTGAGGTCTTCTTAGCTAATTTGTGTCAGGATCACATGTAGGTAATATATCTGTGGACCCTGAAACATGCTCACATGATTTTTTAAAACAGTTAGTAACTAAATCAAGATCAAATAGCCAATTCAAACCAGAACCTTTCACACTGGGAGTGTGCTCATTAAAAGTCACATTTGCTGACTCCTCAACTACTCTAGTTCTGAGATTGTATACTCTATAAGCTTTAGCTTGAGAAAAGTATCCAATGAAGTGTCCATCATTTGATTTCTCAGCATACTTGGCAATTTGATCTTTGGTATTCAAGATGGTGCAAGGACATCCAAATGACCTGTGAAAACCAATGAAAGGTTTTCTCTGTGCCAAAGTTCATAAGGAGTCTGACCATGTGTCTTAACTACTAAAACTCTGTTTTGCACATAGCAAGAAGTGTTCACTGCCTCTGCCCAAGAGGTGATGGGCAGTTTAGAGTCAAACAATGTAGTTCTTGCAGCTTTAATTAGTGTCCTGTTTCTCCTTTCAGCAACACCATTTTGCTGAGGAGTCCTGGGAGCACTATATTGTCTTGCAATACCTTTTTCATCATAAAATGTATCAAAGATTTGATTCTTGAATTCAGTTCCTTGATCACATCTTATGGTTTTGAACTTGTGATCATATTGATTCTCAATCTTTAAGATGAAATTCTTTAGAATCTGAGGGGTCTCATCCTTGGTTCTAAGAAAGAATACCCAAGTGAATCTAGTAAAGTCATCTGTGATCACCAAACAATAAGAGGATCTTCCTAGACTCATTACACTGGTGGGGCCAAAGATATCCATATGTAATAAGTGTAGGGGATTAATGATGGAATTTATTTCCTTTGGCTTGTGAGATACTTTGTGTTGCTTCCGCTTCAGGCATGCAACACAGTGGTCATCACTTGTAAACTCTTTCTTTGGTATTCCAGTTACCAAATCATTCTTAACTAATTTATTCATGTTTTTAAAGTTTACATGGCACATTCTTTTATGCAAGAGGAAAGACTCATCATTATTTGCTTTAGATAGAAAGCATGAAACTTCTCCTGAGGGAGATGTTTCTTGCAAATCCATCTTGTACATGTTCCCTTTCCTAGGGCTCTGAGCAAGATGTGCTCATGAGGAATGACCAACCCGGGCCTGAGAACAATGCACTCATGCTCAGTGAAGAGCATGTTATGACTCTGATCATAAAATTAGGATACACTCAAAAGATTGTACCCAAGCTCCTTGACAAAGTTTATCTTCTCAATGCTGAGCTTACCATGTGTGACCTTGCCCCTTCCTGTAATTAACCTCCTGGATCTCCTCCAAAAGCAACTGGTCCCCCATCATTTTTTTCAAACTTTTGAAGTAGTGACCTTTTGCTTGTCATGTGCTTGGAACAGCCACTGTCAATGATCCATACATTTTTGTTTGTCTTGAGCTGTTCCTGCATAAAAGAGATGGTTAGTTACATTTGGAAACCCAAGCCTCATGTTCTTGGGCTCATCAAAAGAAGTTGAAGACAATGCAACAGTAATTAATCATATAGTCATGCTAGAAGGATCATTTGCTGATGTTGATGAAGAACTCTCAGCCACTTGGTCTTTCTTTGACTTCCACACCACCTTTGGAAGCTTAGACTTGACCTTCAATACTTCGGAAGTTTTATTGACATTGGAAGTTTTGATGACTGACCTTCGAAAGATTTTGCTTTCACTGCAGCAGGCTTTAGTGCTTCGGAAGTATTCCTTTCTTCCGAGACCAAATTTTCTTCCGAAGGCAAGTTTCCACTTGTCTCTCTTCTTCATTTGGAGCTTTCGAAGGAAAAAGATTTTCTTCCGAAGCTTTTTCTTCTTCTCCAAACTCTAGAAGTTTCTTTTTGGTCATGTGAGAGAGTACTCTTTAGATTGTAAACACAATCCTTAGCAAGATGAGAGTACTCCCACACATAACACAGTCCATTTTCTTCCTTCTAGGAGTTTTCTTTGTGAACAAGGATGAACTTGATCACTTTCCTTCTCCATCTTCATATTTGCAGATGATGTGCAATTCTGTGGGGATAGAACTACCTTTGGAGGTGGATGGTTCAGGTTGTACAGCACGGTGGCGCACAACTGATCAGCCTTCTTCTTGATGATGGGATGATTTGGACATGAACCAGAACTCTTGTTGAGGAGTTCAAGTTTTGTCTTCAGCCTTCACCACTTCAAATCTGCAGAGATGAAGACTTGTTTCTGTGCAAAATTAAAGGTGGCCTTGATCTCTTGAGCCTATTGGACTTTCTTTTGGCCTTTTTGATCAAGTTCTTTCTCCTGGACTGGTCACCCAACAGCTTTGTTCTCCTTAGAGGGATGGTGACCTTCTTAGAATGCTCTTCTTCACTCTTCTCAGAGCCATTCTCCACCATCTCCTCTTATCCTCTTCACTATAAGGTCTATGAGGGGAAGCTCATCTCACAAGTCCACACCTAGGAGATCTTACAGACAAGATTGTGTGTGGAGAAGCTATCTCAAGATCCCAGTCCCTGCTTATTTTGATAACAAACTTTTTCATGCAAGGATGAGGATATTATGTTCTGAAGGTCTCTTCTTCAAGAACACATTTTTCTGCCTTGGCTTTCTGATCACAAGCTCAGCCTGGCATTGAGTTAATTAGTAATAGGTCTTTGATCTGAGTCCTGTAGTTTGTGTGATGTTTAAGAGTTGAAATGGTTTTCTCTAAGTCCTCTATCTTTAGTTTATAATCATTTTCAGATCTCTTAAAATGAGCTTTAAGATATTCAAGGACTCAAGATCAGATCTCATTTCTAAGTTATAGGACAAGTATCTATTAACTTTAGCAATGCATTCAGGAGTACAAAGATGTTCCAATACCTTGGCTTCATCGTGGTCTGCCATGAGTGCTTGGTTTGGAGATGCATCTTCTACCTAAAGCTCCAGTCAAAGCCTCCTTTTCAACAGCAACTGCAGCTTGCTGCTTTGGCTTCTCATTCTGGGGGGCTTTCTCAGTGTAGTTTGTTTCGCTTGTGTTGGCCACCATTTGTCCTTGGTGCCTTACACTCCCTGCAAAGTGTCCCATCTGGTTACAGTTGTAACACTTTACTTTGCTTTTATCCAGCCCAAACTTTCAACTGGCTGCTGAATTGTTGGAACTTCTCCCTGTCCTCTTGTAGAACTTCTTGGCTCTATGAGTGAGAAGAGCCATCTACTGGACTATCTCCATGTACTCCAGATCATCTGGATGGATACAGTCCAGGTCTTTAAGAGTTAAAAGAAAGTTGCTTGTGGTTTCATCAGACGAGACAAAAGCATGAGAAGAACTTGTCTCTTGGAAAGGACTTCCTTGAGTGCAGCTTTCTCTTGGAGTCTCTAGGAAGGTGATGAAAGGGCTCTTTTGTGAGTTGTCAGTGTAGCATATAAGATGATGTTGTGGTTCAATGTTTTCCCTTTCAACCACATGGAGGGCTGAACTCAGTTGATTGCTGGAGTTACCAGATGAGTTTTGCATTTTTATCTCCATCTGGTAGCCACTAAGAATACCATACAACTCTGTAAGAGTAAGAGTCTGAAGGTTCTCAGTCCTCTTGATAACAACACAATAATGTGTCCATTGTCTAGGAAGAGAGGACATAACTTCCTTACAATGTCCTGTTCTCAAGAGTTACTGCAAACATCCATTAGAGTATCCACAATCTCAACATACCTGAAGTATTATTGAGTCATGGTTTCACCTACCTTGAAGGTGAATGAAGTTTTCAAACTACTGCTTCAGGAGATCCTTCTTGTTCTCCTTTGCTTCAGTGGACCCCTCATACATCAGCTTCAGTGCTTCCCATATTTGCTTGCAGTTTTGCACTTCTTGAAGCCTCTGTAGATGGAGTTTGGAAGAGCAGTTTGAAGGGCTGTCATGACTTTCTGCTCAATCTCTATTCTCTTCTGTTCTTCTTTAGAGTAATCAGCCAACAACCTTTAGAATCATACCACCACCAGTAGCAAAGTGGTGCTTGGTATGTAAGTCCTTCAACAACAGAGTCCCACATCCTGGAGTCTTGAGACTCATGAAGCCTTCCATTCTTTGACACCAAGTATCAAAGTCTTCAAGAGTGATCAGTGGAGACTTGTCATAGTTCCAGTTCCATATCAGCTTTGGTAATAGCTTGCCATTTGACTTGTTAAGTATTTTTGTGTGTATGAGGGATTTTAAGATGATGAGATCTTATATCAAGAGTCTGGAATGCTCTAATACCAAATGCAGGGAACGTTGAAGGGTATAAACTTAACGGAGAGTTACTTAGAAACACTTAACAATCAAATAAGGAACTGGTTAACTTTAGAAAGATGTTAAGAACACAAGGCCATTTGACTTGTTAAGTATTTTGTGTGTGAGGGATTTTAAGATGATGAGATCTTATATCAAGAGTCTGGAATGCTCTAATACCAAATGCAGGACCGTTGAAGGGTATAAACTTAAGGAGAGTTACTTAGAACACTTAACAAATCAAATAAGGAATGTACAAAGCATACGATAGAAAGTTACAAGTACTTGAGATGCTTTATACTACATCCTACTGCCGGCCATACTTTGAAAGTCAGTTGGATACATAAGACTAGACAACAAAATCAAATGTAGAGTCAAAAGGCAGATTTTCCTTTTGACTAGTGACTATGGCATGCCATAGCTCACATCCTAATATATTACAAAAAGGATAAAAGTACATAAAGTAAAAAGCATAGACTCAAGACCTCAATGTATAGTTACCAAAAGCATGGACCTTCTCACCAACTCATGTAAGTTAGTGACTAAACAGAGTTGCAGCGGAAAGGTGGTCCATCTTTATGGTAAAGTACATCAGATAAAAGCATGTCTCTAAAAGTCTTCGGAAGAAATCTGTCTTCACTCTTTGGCTTCGGAAGACTTTGTCTTTGAAGCTTTGGAAGACTTCACTTTTGGCTTCGGAATATATTTGTCTTGGCTTCGGAAGATTTTACACTTAGAATATTTCTAGTGCAAGGTGTAAAACTTCCGAAGCATTTCTACTTATGTTCTTTAGTGCATGCATGCATAGAGACTTTGGATGTTTTGGCTGCATCAAACTTATAGGAATCCTTACATGGATCATACAAGCCAAAGGTGGAGTCCCCGGCTGGTAACGATGCCATGATAGAGAAAGCTGTCGAAGACTACTCCGATGAAGACTTCAAGAAAATGGACATCGATAGCAAAGCCATGACAGTACTGGTTACAACCATACCAAATTCCATAATGGTAGGATTTGAGCAGTGTCAGTCTTCCAAAGAACTTTTGATGCTTTGACATTAATGTACTCTGGTTCAACCGAGTCCAAAGAGTCCAAGAGAGATACCCTGAAGCAGCACTTCGAGAACTTCACTCATATTGTTAGAGAGACCCTAAGCCAGCAATACTTCAGATATATGGACTTAATATCATCACTTCAGTTAGTGGATGTGACTCTTAAGAAGAAAGATCTAGTAAGGAAGTTTATGAGTACACTTCCTCATGAATGGACTTTCTATTGTGTCTCTATCAAGAGGACTAAGAATCTGACACTCTCACCATGACGGAACTATATGGCATCCTTGATAGATACCATGTAGAGATGGAGTCTCAGAGAGGCCACCAGATGAGCAGAACCTCTAGCCTTCCTGCCAGCAACGCTTTACTTGTTATTGAAGGCTCAAGAACTCCTCCGCCCCATAAGTACCTGACTTATTCTCAGCAGCCATCATGTTCCTCTGGACCATACATCGCTTTTCCTGAGACACCTCGGTCTCAATAGGCTCAACCAAATCCTATCCAGGATAGTTGTGCCTTTGTTTCAGGAAATGGGTGCTCTAGTGATTTTCAGTTTTGCAATGATGATCTAGAGTACTTCAGGCCAGATGATGTTGAATACATGGATATTGTTCAATAAATGGCTCTTCTAATCTACAGAGCAAAGAAGTTCTTTAAAAAAACTGGAAGGCAATTCCCTCAAAACCCATCTAACAGCAAATTTGGGTTTGATAAATCAAAAGCCAAGTGCTACAATTGCAACCAACTTGGTCGTTTTGCTAGGGAATTTAAAGCTCTTAAATCCAACCCAGGAGCCACTCAAGCCTTCCAACATCCTGCCACACCAAAAGCTGCCGCCAAGCCAACTGAACAACAGACAGCTGCTATTGTTCAAGAAGTTGATTGGAGCTTTATGGTGCATGATGTCACTCCTGCTCAAGCACTCATGGCTGGAACTGAAGACAGCAAGGTATATGATCACCTCTGTACTCCAGCTTGTATTGATAAGGTTAAACTATATAAGGACAATAACATGGAAATTAAATCTGATATTGAGTCCCTAAACATACTAAAATCTGGTTTTAAAATAGCATAATCTGACTACAAACTCAAAATTGAAGACTTAGAAAAAACTGTTTCTTCTTTAAAATAAGAGCACTCAAACTACAGGGCTCAAATATAGGATTTAATCTCCAAGTTAATTGAGGCTCAAGCCTAGCTAGTAATAACTGAGGCTAAAGCAAAGAAGTATGCCATTGAAGAGCATAACTTCAAAACCATCATTGCATCATCCTCCCACTCAAAGGTGTGTTATCAAAACAAAGGACGGGTGGGAACCAATGAAATAGCTCCACCACACTCTTTTGTGTCTATGAGACAGCCAAGATTTGGTACTGAAGAGCAAGAGGTTCCAACTGCTGACCCACTACCCGGAAAAAAGAAGAAACATGATGCAACAATGATGACCATCACAGGGAAGGATAAGGTAGAAAACCCCATCCCACCAGTGATGATCAACCTCTGACCACAAAAGCCAAAAGAAACAAAGCCAATACAGCCAGATAACTGCTAAGAAAGTGGCGGAGTCAAAGCTGAAGGTAGACCCAAAGAAAAAAGATGTATTCATTTCAGCCGGATTCCAAGTGGTTGGAAATTCTGATCTAGGAAAAGATTGTAATGCCAGCACTCCTATCCAGCTGAAGGATCAGAAGTTGAAGGGGAAGGCTGTTGAAAATGAAAGAGGTGCAAGAAACAACAGTCTTCAAGCCCTATGAAGAGTAACATTGAGTGCATAATGTGTGGTCTGCACAACCATATGGGTAAAGATTGTTATTACAATCTTGCAAGCACACATTATGCAAACAATGTTAAGAAAGAAGGAGTCAATGAGGGTTTCACATTTTTGACCTTATCATATAGTTCAAGTGTTAAGAAAAGGAAAGCTCGTTTCCAAAGCCAAATTGCTTTCGGAAGAAACTCATTCTTCCGAAGGGAATATAGCTTCGGAAGGCAAACCAAAGAGAAATCAGGGAAACAAAGGGATACCTTTGAAACCTTCCTAGAAAAAGACTTCTTCAGAAGAAAAGGTAGTGAAAGCTTCTTTCGAGAAGAAAGAAGCCTCAGAAGCAAGCCATGCAGTTCAAGCTTCAACAAGCTCATCTACACTAATCAACCAAAGGACATAATGGAAGATCAAAGAAGATAATGCAGCCCAAACGTCTTCTTCACAAACCTCAATTGAACCCCCATGCATACTGTTTGGTTCAATTACCTCATCTACATTGGAAGAGTCCAAGACCAATAAGGCTTGGGTTTCTAATAGTAACTAACTATTTCACCTTATGTGCAAGGATATCCATATGAAAAAAATGGTAATGTGTCGACAGTAGATAGTGGATGCTCTAGGCACATGACAGGGAACAGATCTCGTCTTCAACAATTTCATCATTTTGATGAAGGTCCTGTTCAATTTGGAGGTGAAGCCGGAGGATACATTTCCAGTAGAGGTAGTGTATCCAATGGTAAGTTAAAGGTTGACAAAGTAAACTTTGTCAAATAGCTTGAACACAATCTCTTAAGTGTTTATTAATTTTATGACCAAAAGAATTTTACTGTAAAGATAACTGTGTTGCATGTTTGAAAGAAAAGCAACACAGGGTATCTTATAAATCTAAAGAAGTTAACTCTACCACCACTTCATTAAACTAATTGTACATGGATCTATTTGGTCCCGCAAGTATAATGAGCATTTGAAGGAAATCAAATTGCCTTGTAATTGTTGATGATTTTACAAGATTTACATGGGTATTCTTATTAAGTTCTAAAGATAAAACTGCTGAAACTTTAAAATATTTTATTCTTAAAATAGAAAATCAAATTGATCACAAGGTAAAAATCATTAGAAGTGATCAATGGACTGAGTTTAAGAATCAAGTTCTTGACTTATACTGTAACTGAAAAGGGATTACCAGACAATATAGTGCTCCTAGAACTCCTCAACAAAATGGTGTTACTAAAAGAAGAAATAGGATATTTATTGAGGCTGCTAGAACTATGTTAGCTGATTCAAAGCTGCCTCTAACATTCTGGGCAGAGGCAGTTAGCACTGCATTCTATGTGCAGAACACGGTTCTTATTGTTAAGCCCCATGGAGAAACCCCTTATGAGCTATGGAACAAAATGTCACCGTTCATTGGCTTTCTTAGTGTAAGGCCCCGTTCCCGGGACGCTTACAGCTGGTCATTCATCGCACATAAAACATATATTTACATTTGTACTTTATAAACATCGCAACGGAACATTAAAATAAGCTTTCATTTCTATATAAATGCTTTTGCAAGTTAATACAACATTCATTACAAAATAGTTTGTTCGCATTACAATGCAAAAACATTAATCAAAAGAATGCCATCCCAAAAAGAGCCGAGTAGCCTCGCGGTGCCATCCTCAGCAAACATCACCTGCCAACTGAAAACATATAAAAAGTCAGCGTTGCTGAGTGAGTTCTAGTTTTATTATAAAACATACTTTACTTTTATATAAAACCATTCGTTACTTTTGCATGATCACACATCATACGTACGCATAGATAATATCATTATTATCTTCTTCATTCATTCATTCATTCGTTCCATATAACTTTACTTACGCATCGGACATCATCCGTACCAATACCATATGCTACACCCCGATCAGTCTTAGCTACCGGGCCGAAGTCAATAAATGAACAGCTAAACGTATGCCACGGTACTAGGGGTAAGCGGTAGAGGTTCTACATTAATGGTCAATCACAAAGAAGGAACCGTTATCCGATGCATGCAAGACGTTTCATTTCTTTCCACTTTACGTTACATAATACTTCATTTCATTCATCATAATACGTAAAGCCATAGGAAAGATAATATACATCATACAAGGGAACATCATACATACATAACATGCATCATGCATAAACATGCAACATCATCATCACTATGCCCTACGTGCTTTCTAAGTCCATAACAGTTATCTTACATGCTCTTACGGGAACCTTTACGTCAAACTTACATCTGCACTTTCCCCCGAAAGTCAGAAGTCTAACTACACTATCCTTCGGGTGCAACAGCTCTATTCGTGCGTATGGACACCCTTCAGTCGCATGGCCTTCATGCGACTGAACGTCATGCGATTGGACTCAGGCGAATGAACATCTATGCGAATGGACATTCAGTCGTGCGTATGGACCTCATGCGGATGGAACTAATGCGAATGAGCACCTATGCGACTGATCAAATGCGAATGAACTCATGCGACTAAGCACTTATGCGACTGAACCCTCAGTCGTATGACTCCCCATGCGACTGGACTCCCAGTCGTGCGAATGGAACCTTAGTCGTGCGGATGAATCCTAGTTGTGCGAATGACCCTCAATCGCCTCTCATTCGGCCGTATGGCCTTCATTCGGTCGCATAGCCCTAGCTGATGCAGAATGGAGTTCATCCCGAACCCAATCTGCCATTTTCGGCCTCCAAGCTCATCCAAACCCATTCTAAGCCTAAATCAACCATCCTAGACCTTAGGAATGCATACCACAACACCATACAAGCACATACAAGCCCGGAAACATACACGAAACACATCACACACATCACACCCAAATGGGTCAAACACACACACATACAAAAACGGGTTTTTTGATGCTTTCCAGCCCCAAAATCGGTTGAAAACAAGTAAAAGTGGGGTCCTAGAACTCACACAAACGAGCACAACGACAAGGGCTTCGATTTGGCTTGCTACCCAACGAGTTTGGCCACCCGAACCACCCGAACCGCCCCTTTTTCCTCTTTTTCTTCTCCTTTCTCTCTTCTCCTCTCTATGTGGCTGAAATATGAGTGTGGGGGAGAGGGTAAGGGCGGCCCTCTCCCTTATATACCCCCACTCGCCCGACTTTCTTTCGTTGGCGAGTTTGGTCCCTCGACTTTGGACTTTATTTCTTTTCTTCCTTCGTCGGCTTCAAAATAATAAATAAGTGGGTGTTACAAGTCCACCCCCTTTAAATAGGTTTCGTCCCTGAAACCTGTTATTCTTCGAACAAACGTGGATAATGCTGTCTCATTTCTTCCTCAGTCTCCCACGTTGACTCGGATCCCTTCTTGTGCTTCCACTGTACACGCACAAGAGGAACCACTTTATTCCTCAGCCTTTTCTCTTTCCGATCGATGATTGCCACTGGTTGTTCCACATAGTTGAGCCGTTAATCTACTTCAATATCCTCCAGTGGAACAATCATATCTTCATCAGCTAAACACTTCCTTAGATGAGATACATGGAATGTCGGGTGAATTCCACTTAACTCATCTGGTAATTCTAATCTATAGGCCACCTCTCCTACTCGAGCAATGATTCGGAAAGGGCCTATATACCTTGGGCTCAATTTGCCCCGCTTTCGGAAGCGAATGATACCCTTCCAAGGTGAGACCTTCAACATAACCCGGTCACCCACCTGGAACTCAATCGGCCTGCGTCGTTTATCAGCATACGACTTCTGTCTATCTTTGGATGCCTTCATGAAGGCTTTAATCTTCTCAAGCTTCTCAGTCGTAGCCTCGATTACCTCGACGTTTCCCAATTCCTTTTGACCAATATCACCCCAACAAACGGGTGTTCTGCATCTCCTACCGTATAGCATCTCATATGGAGGCATACCAATGCTGGCATGATAGCTGTGTTGTATGAGAATTCGGCTAACGGTAGGTGGTCATCCCAACTTCCACCAAAATCAATCACACATGCCCGAAGCATGTCTTCCAGTGTCCGAATGGTCCTTTCTGACTGACCATCAGTCTGGGGATGATAAGCCGTGCTGATATGTAACCTCGTCCCCATAGCGTCGTGGAATTTCTTACAAAATTTAGATGTAAACCGGGTGTCGCGATCCGACACAATAGACACCGGCACACCATGACGAGTTACAATTTCCCTGATGAACAGGTTAGCCAACCTCTCAGATGAATATGTCTCGCGGATCGGTAGGAAGTGAGCACTCTTCGTCAAACGGTCAACTATCACCCATATGGCATCATACCCTTTCGGGGTACGCGGCAGCTTTGTGATGAAATCCATGGTGATGTGCTCCCACTTCCATTCTGGTATATCCAAGGGTTGTATCTTCCCATACGGCTTTTGGTGCTCGGCGTTCACCTGTAAGCAAGTAAGACACTTACTCACATACTCCACCACATCGCGCTTCATACCCGGCCACCAATAATCTTTCTTCATATCCTGGTACATTTTCGTGGCACCAGGATGAATGGAGTACCGAGTCTTGTGAGCTTCATCCATTATCTTCACCCGTAGGTCCCCAAAACGAGGAATCCACACACGACCGAATCGGGTTCTAACACCGAGTGTGTTTTCACCCAATTCCCCAACCAGACCTCTCATTCTTTCAGAGTTAAGATGATCTTCTTTCAATGCCTCATCTTGAAACTCTTTAACCTGCTTCATTACATCGGAGGTCATGATCAGTTGATATGCCTTCACCCGAATCGGCTCGGGCCTCCCTTTCCGGCTAAGGGCATCAACCACCACATTGGCCTTGCCCGGATGGTAGTGGATCTCACAATCATAATCCTTTATAAGTTCCAACCACCGTCTCTGCCTCATGTTCAGATCCTTCTGCTCGAAAAAGTACTTCAGGCTCTTGTGGTCAGTGAATATGGTGCACTTCGTCCCGTAAAGATAGTGCCTCCAAATCTTTAACGCAAAGACCACCGCTGCTAGCTCCAAGTCATGAGTAGGATAATTGACCTCATGAACCTTCAACTGTCGGGATGCATAGGCTATAACCTTTCCTCTCTGCATTAATACACATCCCAATCCCGAGTAGGAAGCATCAGAATAAACCACCAGATCTTCACTTCCATCGGGTAAGGACAGAACTGGAGCTTGAGTCAACCTCGCCTTCAGTTCCTCGAACGCCTTCTCTTGAGCTTGACCCCATACGAACTTCACATCTTTTCGGGTCAACTTAGTTAGTGGAGAAGCAATCTTAGAGAAGTCTTGGATAAATCTTCTATAGTAGCCCGCCAAACCCAAGAAACTACGAATCTCGGATGGCGTCTTTGGTGACTTCCATTGCATAACCGCCTCCACCTTCGCCGGGTCCACCATTATCCCGTCGGGATTCACCACGTGACCTAAAAACTGAACCTCGCGCAACCAAAACGCGCACTTGGAGAATTTAGCATACAACTTCTCCCTTCTCAACGTCTCTAGAACCTCCCGGATGTGACCGGCGTGCTCTGCTTCGCTCCTCGAGTAAATCAGGATATAATCAATAAACACGATAACTGATTTATCCAACATAGGCCGACACACATGGTTCATCAAATCCATAAAAGCAGCTGGCGCGTTGGTCAAGCCAAAGGACATGACAAGAAACTCGTAGTGACCATAACGCGTACGGAAAGTTGTTTTAGGAATATCTTGTTCCTTCACCTTCAACTGATGGTAACCAGATCGAAGATCTATCCTCGCAAACCAACTGGCACCCTGAAGCTGATCGAACAAATCATCTATCCTCGGTAAGGGGTATCGGTTCTTCACCGTCAACTTGTTCAACTCGCGGTAGTCAATGCACATCCTCATACTATCGTCCTTCTTCTTTACCAACAGGACCAGAGCAACCCAAGGAGAGATACTCGGTCTAATGAACCCCTTATCAAGCAGCTCTTGCAACTGCTCCATCAACTCTTTCATCTCGGTCGGAGCCAACCGATACGGTGCCTTGGCGACAGGTTGGGCACCCGGTATCAGATCAATCTTAAACTCGATCTCTCTGTCAGGTGGCACTCCTGATAAATCTTCTGGGAACACATCTGGAAAGTCACACACAACCGGTACATCAGCTAGTTATGGTGTTGGCGTATCCACATCCTTTACATAGGCCAAGTAGGCCCTACATCCACGCCTCATACACTTTCCCGCCACCGCCATCGAGATCACCTTCGGAATCGTAGTAACCCGATCACCATAAACCGTCACTGAACTACCGTCAGGCGCCGACAACCGAATCATCTTCTTGCGACACACAATGTTTGCCTCGAAGTCCGCTAGCCAATCCATCCCAAGAACTAAATCAAAACCACCTAAGGCCATCACGAATGGTCTAACAGGAAACTTACGACCCTCAAGCTCCACATCACAGTTCTCTATCATCTCAAAAATCCTGGTAGACTTACCTATGGCAGTCTCTACATCAAAGGGCGCATCAACACGTCTACTACTAACAGGCAGCTTAGCACAGAAAGCAGCAGAAATAAAACTCTTACTAGCACCAGAATCAAATAACACAGAAGCTAAAGTTTGGTTCACTAGAAACGTACCGGACACAACGTCAGGGTCCGTCCTAGCTTCCTCCTGTGTCATGGTGAATGCCCTGGCGCTCGCCCTCGGTCCATCACCGCCCGTCCTCCTCGCCCCGGAACTCTCAGCCCTCGGCTTCTTACAATCCCTGCTCATATGACCAGTTTCCCCTCAGTTAAAGCATTTGCCCGACAGGCAATCCTTTGCCATATGCCCTGTCTTCCCACACTTGAAGCACACATTCAAACCCAGCCTACATTCTCCCGCATGCTCCTTTCCACACCTACCACACCTCCTCGATCCCGCTCCCGGTGTGGCCACGCGGCGGTCATCCACCCGTGCCTTTTTGTTACCCGTCGAGGCATCACCCCGACCAAACCTTTTCCCGTTCCAGTTCCGATCACCACCACCCTTCTTACTCGTTTCGACCACCACCACTTCCCTCTCATCATATAGTCTTCCGGCCAAATCGACCGCCGACCTAAACGTACTTGGCCGGGCGGCGATCATATGCCGGCGAACATCCACCGGTAAGCCCTGAATGTACCTCTTGATCTTCCGAGACAGAGGCGTCACCTGATCCGGCACCAGACGTGCCATCTCGTTAAATTTCTTGATGTATTGCTGGTGTGTCATGGATCCCGCCTCCAGCTGCAGGAACTCCCTCTCTATCTTATCCATCTCCCTGTGAGGACAGAACTCCTCAATCACCATCTTTTTCTGTTCGGGCCATCTCATTCTCCCGATTGCCCGGTTACCCTCCACTTGGACAATGTTGTCCCACCAGCATAGTGCCGAGTCCACAAATGAATGAGTGGCAAACTTCACCTTCTGATCTTCCCGGCACTCGCTGATGTCGAGAACAGCCTCCATTTCTCTCACCCATCGGTGAGCAGCGGCAGCATTGCCATTACCGTCGAAAGTAGGGGGCTTGCATCTCATAAACACCCCATAGTTACAGCCTCGTGCCACCTCTCGCACAGGCTCGTCTTCCTCTTCCTCGTCTTCGTTATCAGAGAAAATCGTTTCGGGCTCCGGTTGCTCTCGTTCCCCCGAAGGCCTGTTTCTCTCCTTTCTTCACCGCCTTAATGACTTCGGTCACCACAGACGGTAAGATTGTCTGCATGACCTGGTGTACTTCTTCAACAACAGCCTCCTTTACCGAGGCCCTCAGGTTTGCACTCTCATCCCCAGCTTCTGGATGAGGAGTCTCTGGTTCTTCAGGAACCACCTTTTCGACCCTTGGTCTTCTTCTCTTGGGTCGCGGCTCAACATCAGGCCCGCCACGGCCTCCACCCCTAGATGCTTTAGAAGATCTACCTCCAGCCATTCTCTAACTCACACTGAAAGATTCAAACACCAACACGGTCATTCGAGAAAACAACTCAGTTTATGTCAAGTATAGTAAGTCCCTAATTACAGTGGCCAGTTGTGATTAGCCACTTACTTTACTCTTTATACCCCAAGTATTACCTGTCCTGACAACATCAGTATTTAAATCTACATACAACACATAACCATATACCATGCGCACATAAAACCGGTTAACTTTAAGAAAATACCTGATGGCACGCAACTACTCAGTTTGGCATCCCATTCCCCTTTCGTCCCATTTTCAGTTTAAGTTAAGCTTTATTTTGAAATTTTACCCATTTCACTTAAACTTTGGCTCTGATACCAACTTGTAAGGCCCCGTTCCCGGGACGCTTACAGCTGGTCATTCATCGCACATAAAACATATATTTACATTTGTACTTAATAAACATCGCAGCGGAACATTTAAATAAGCTTTCATTTCTATATAAATGCTTTTGCAAGTTAATACAACATTCATTACAAAATAGTTTGTTCGCATTACAATGCAAAAACATTAATCAAAAGAATGCCATCCCAAAAAGAGCCGAATAGCCTCGCGGTGCCATCCTCAGCAAACATTACCTGCCAACTGGAAAACATATAAAAAGTCAGCGTTGCTGAGTGAGTTCTAGTTTTATTATAAAACATACTTTACTTTTATATAAAACCATTCGTTACTTTTGCATGATCACACATCATACTTACGCATAGATAATATCATTATTATCTTCTTCATTCATTCATTCATTCGTTCCATATAACTTTACTTGCGCATCGGACATCATCCGTACCAATACCATATGCTACACCCCGATCAGTCTTAGCCACCGGGCCGAAGTCAATAAATGAACAGCTAAACGTATGGCACGGTACTAGGGGTAAGCGGTAGAGGTTCTACATTAATGGTCAATCACAAAGAAGGACCCGTTATCCGATGCATGCAAGACGTTTCATTTCTTTCCACTTTACGTTACATAATACTTCATTTCATCCATCATAATACGTAAAGCCATAGGAAAGATAATATACATCATACAAGGGAACATCATACATACATAACATGCATCATGCATAAACATGCAACATCATCATCACTATGCCCTACATGCTTTCTAAGGCCATAACAGTTATCTTACATGCTCTTACGGGAACTTTTACGTCAAACTTACATCTGCACTTTCCCCCGAAAGTCAGAAGTCTAACTACACTATCCTTCGGGTGCAACAGCTCTATTCGTGCGTATGGACACCCTTCAATCGCATGGCCTTCATGCGACTGAACGTCATGCGATTGGACTCAGGCGAATGAACATCTATGCGAATGGACATTCAGTCGTGCGTATGGACCTCATGCGGATGGAACTAATGCGAATGAGCACCTATGCGACTGATCTAATGTGAATGAACTCATGCGACTAAGCACTTATGGGACTGAACCCTCAGTCGTATGACTCCCACGCGACTGGACTCCCAGTCGTGCGAATGGAACCTTAGTCGTGCGGATGAATCCTAGTCGTGCGAATGACCCTCAATCGCCTCTCATTCGGTCGTATGGCCTTCATTCGGTCGCATAGCCCTAGCTGATGCAGAATGGAGTTCATCCCGAACCCAATCTGCCATTTTCGGCCTCCAAGCTCATCCAAACCCATTTTAAGCCTAAATCAACCATCCTAGACCTTAGGAATGCATACCACAACACCATACAAGCACACACAAGCCCGGAAACATACACGAAACACATCACACACATCACACCCAAATGGGTCAAACACACACACATACAAAAACGGGTTTTTTGATGCTTTCCAGCCCCAAAATCTGTTGAAAACAAGTAAAAGTGGGGACCTAGAACTCACACAAACGAGCACAACGACAAGGGCTTCGATTTGGCTTGCTACCCAACGAGTTTGGCCACCCGAACCACCTGAACCGCCCCTTTTTCCTCTTTTTCTTCTCCTTTCTCTCTTCTCCTCTCTATGTGGCTGAAATATGAGTGTGGGGAGAGGGTAAGGGCTGCCCTCTCCTTTATATACCCCCACTCGCCCGACTTTCTTTCGTTGGCGAGTTTGGTCCCTCGACTTTGGACTTTATTTCTTTTCTTCCTTCGTCGGCTTTAAAATAATAAATAAGTGGGTGTTACACTTAGGTCCTTTGGCAGTAGGTGTGCCATACTTAACACAAAGGAAATTTTGGCAAAATTTGCTGAAAAGTCGGATGATGCTATCTTTGTTGGATATTCCTCTAACTCTATTGCTTATAGAGTTTATAACATCAAAAACCAACAATTTGAGGAATCTTCTAACATTATTATTAATGTGCACACTCCTTGTGTTAGGGGAATGGTCCTGACCATATTTTTTATTTACAATTGTTTCCAAACTATTTTAAACCTTCTTGTGAGAATGTTACAGCTGGAACATGAACTCAAAGTGACTCTGATGATGATTAATTGTTTGAGTTACCCAGACCTATTCCAAGTTCTCCAAGAATTAATGAAGATCAAGTTCCCACAAATAGAAATCCTGAAAGCATGAACATCTCAGGAACTTGTGGAGCTTCAATAAGTTGTCAACAAAGTGAGCCTCAAAACTTATTTCTGACAACTCATACAATGCTCGACACCAAACTTATGAATGTAGAAATCTAGAGGAACAGGCAACTGTTGATGCTGCTTCATAGCAAAATACTATTGATGATGTCTTTCCTTCATTTAATCAGTCCTCATTGAATGAGTGTGAGACATCAGCTGGACCTGGTGCTAAACATTCTAAGCAGAACTTTTCTAACCGGATCTCTCTATGCAACTAGAAGTGATTCCTAGGCTCAGAATTCATAACACCCATCCAACTAAGAACATCATAGGAGACGTCACTGAAGATTTGAGAACAAGAGGATGTAAGGTTTCATATAAGGTTGATACATCCAAAAAATTCAAAGTCTTTCTTGCATGCATGCACTGAAGTACAAAGCAGAAATGCTTCGAAAGTTTTACACCATACACTAGAAATATTCTAAGTGTAAAATCTTTCGAAGCCAAGACCAACATCTTCTGAGGCCAAAAGTGAAGTCTTCCGAAGCATCAAAGACAAAGTCTTCCGAAGCCAAGAAGTGAAGATAGATTTCTTCTGAAGACTTTTGAAAACATGCTTTATCTGATGTATTTTACCATAAAGCTGGACCACCTTTTTGCTGCAACTCTATTAAGTCACCAACTTAAATAAGTTGGTGAAAAGGTCCATGCTTTTGGTAACTGTACATTGAGGTCTTGAGTCTGTGCTTTCTACTTTATGTACTTTTATCCATTTTGTAATGTATCAAGATGTGAGCTATAGCATATCATAGTCACTAGTCTAAAGGCAATCTGCCTTTTGACTCTACATTTGATTTTGTTGTTGTCTAGATCTTATATTTCCAGCTGGCCTTCTAAGTATGGCCAGCTGTAGGATGTAGTATAAAGTATCTCAGGTCCTTGAGAGCAATATACAACATTCTTGAAAACCAATACTTGTGTTGTTTGCTTCTTGTTATGTCTCATATTTACTTGTATACTAAGTATCAAACCTTATAAGTTACCAAGTCCCTATTTGATCTGTTAAGTGTTCTAAACTCTCCTCATTGTGTGTTGTGTTGTAAGTGACCATCCCTTAATCGGTCTTGCAATTGGTATCAGAGCATTCCAGGCTCTTGATTATAAAATTTCACCATCTTAAGATCCCTCACACACATAAAATACTTAACAACTCAAATGGAAGCTACCACTAAGGCTGATATGGAAACTGGAAACTCTTGAAGACTTTGATAGTTGGTGTCAAAGAATGGAAGGCTTTATCAAGTCTCAAGACTCCAGGTTGTGGGAGTCTTTTGTCCAAGGAGCTCACATACCAAGCACCGCTTCAGCTGTTGTTGGGGTGGTATGATACCAAAGGTGCCACCTGACTTTTCGGAAGAAGATAGGAAGAAGATTGACATAGATCAGAATGCCATGACTGCACTCCAAACTGCTCTTCCAAACTCCATATACAGGGGCCTCAAGAAGTGCAAGACTGCCAAGCAACTATGGCAGGCACTGAAGCTCATGTATGAGGGGTCCAGTGAAGCCAAGGAGAACAAGAAGGACCTCTTGAAGAAGCAGTTTAAGAACTTCACCTACAAAACAGGTGAAATGACTTAACAATACTTCAAATATGTTGAGATTGTGGATACTCTAATGGATGTTGGAGTAACTCTTGAAAACATGGACATTGTAAGGAAGTTTATGTCCTCTCTTCCTAGACAATGGACACATTATTGTGTTGTTATTAAGAGAACTGAGAACCTTAAGACTCTCACTTTGACAGAGTTGTATGGTATTCTTAGTGGATATCAGATGGAGATGAATATGAAAAATTCATCTGGTAACTCCAGCAATCAGCAGAGTTCAGCCCTCCATGTGGTTGAAAGGGATGGCATTGAACCACAACATCATCTTATATGCTACCCTGACAACTCACAAAAGGGTCCTTTCATCACCTTCCCGGAGACACCAAGAGAAAGATACACTCAAGGAAGGCCATTCCAAGACACAAGCTCTTTACATGCCTTTGTGTCTATTGATGAAAGCTTAGGCAACTTTCTCTTGAACCTTGAAGACCTGGACTGTATCCATCCAGATGACCTGGAACACATGGAGATGGTTCTGCAAATGGCTCTCCTCACTCACAGAGCCAAGAAATTCTACAAAAGGACTGGAAGGAAGTTTCCAAGCAATGCAGCCAGTGGAAAGTTTGGGCTGGACAAAAGCAAAGTAAAGTGTTATAATTGTAACCTGATGGGACACATTGCCAGACCAAACTACACTGAAAGAGCTCCCCAGAATGAGAAGCCAAAACCGCAAGTTGCAGTTGCTGTTGAAGAAGGAGGCTTTGACTGGAGCTTTCAGGTGGAAGATGCATCTCCAAACTAAACACTTATGGCAGACCATGATGAAGCTAAGGAATAGCTCAAGACAAACAAGAATGTATGGATCATTGATAGTGGCTGTTCCAGGCACATGACAGGCAATAGGTCACTACTCCAACATTTTTAAAGCATTGATTGAGGACCAGTTGCTTTTGGAGGAGATGCTGGAGGTTACATAACTGGAAGGGGCAGGGTCACAAATGGTAAGCTCAGCATTGAGAAGGTAAACTTTGTCAAGGAGCTTGGATACAATCTTTTGAGTGTATTTCAATTTTGTGATCAGAGACATAACATGCTCTTTATTGAGCATGAGTGCATTGTTTTCAGGCCCAGGGTGGTCATTCCTCATGAGCATATCCTGCTCAGAGCCCCCAGGAAAGGGAACATGTACAAGATGGATTTGCAAAAAACATCTCCCTTAGGAGAAGTTTCATGCTTTCTATCTAAAGCCAATAGTTGATGAGTCTTTACTCAAGCATAAAAGAATATGCAATGTAAACTTTAAAAACATGAATAAATTAATTAAGAATGATTTGGTAACTGGAATGCCAAAGAAAGAGTTTACAAGTGATGACCACTATGTTGCATGCCTCAAAGGGAAGCCACACAAGGTATCTCACAAGCCCAAGGAAAGAAACTCCATCACTACTCCCCTACACTTATTACATATGGATCTCTTTGGCTCCACCGGTGTAATGAGTCTAAGATGGACCTCTTATTGCTTGGTGATCACAGATGAATTTACAAGATTCAATTGGGTCTTATTTCTTAGAACTAAGGATGAGACCCCTGATATTCTGAAGAATTTCATTTTAAATATTGAGAATCAATGTGATCACAAGGTCAAAACCATAAGATGTGATCAGGGAACTTAATTTAAGAACCAAATCCTTGACACATTGTGTGATGAAAAGGGTATTACAAGATAATATAGTGCTCCCAGCACTCCTTAGCAAAATGGTGTTGCTGAGAGGAGAAACACGACACTAATTGAAGCTGCAAGAACTATGGTGTCCGACTCTAAACTGCCCATAACCTTCTGGGCAGAGGCAGTGAACATTGCTTGCTATGTGCAAAACAGATTTTTAGTAGTTAAGACACATGGTTTTCTCAGGTCATTTGGATGTCCTTGGCATAAGAGGAAACCTTTTATTGGTTTTCTCAGGTCATTTGGATGTCCTTGCACCATCTTGAATACCAAAGATCAAATTGCCATGTTTGATGAGAAATTAGATGATGGACATTTTATTCGATACTCTTCCCAAGCTAAGGCTTATAGAGTATACAATCTCAGAACCAGAGTAGTTGAGGAGTCAGCCAATGTGACTTTAAATGTGCACATTCCTAGTGTGAAAGGTTCTGGTCCTGATTGGCTATTTGATCTTGATTTAGTTACCAACTGTTTTAACAAATCTTGTGAGCATGTTTCAGGGTCTACAGATATATTATCAACAGGTGATCCTGATCCAAGATTTGAGCTGAGAAGACCATCAAGCTACACTACTTCAGCTCTTGTTGTAAGTAACCCTGCAAATGGAATTTCTATTAGCACAACAATGACAAATCCAGCTGATACTTCTGGGGTGCCTTCAAATTCCAGTTTAGAGGCACAAAACTCAGATGAAAGAGCTTCAAATATAGGAGGAAATGGTGGTGGTGAAAGTAATCAAGAATTTCTTGATGCTAACAACCACTCCATTGAAGACAACATTGATGATGTCATACAATCATTGGATCAAGTCTCTCTTGATAAGTGTGCTGATGTGGAGGGTGAATCATCAATGCCAGATCTAAACTTTTCTAATTTAGATCTCTCTAAACAACTTGCTGTGATCCCTTTTCTAAGGATCCACAAGTCTCACCCCACCACATACATCATTGGAAATATTAAGACAACTGTAAGAACAAGAGGACAAACCCATGATGCAAATGTTTGTCTTCACTCTTGTTTTTTATCCTAGATAGAGCCTAAGAAGATTGATGAGCCTATGCAAGAGGAGCTGCTTCAATTCAAAAGACAAAAGATTTGGAACTTATGTCCTCTTCCTCTAGGGAAGACTACCATAGGAACCAAATGGGTGTTCAGGAATAAGAAGGATGATAGAGGACTAGTCATCAAGAATAAGGCATGACTAGTTGTTCAAGGATACAAACAAGAAGAAGGAATTGACTACACAGATGTCTTTGCTCTTGTAGCAAGACTTGAAGCTGTCAGGATATTCCTAGCTTTTGCTGCATCTAGGGATTTCAAGGTCTACCAACTTGATGTCAAGTGTCCTTTTCTCTATGGGGTGATTGATGAAGAGGTGTATGTCAGACAACCACCTGGGTTTGCAGATCATCCTGATTATGTCTGCAGGCTTGATAAGACTCTTTATGGGTTGCACCAAGCACCAAGGAAGTAATATGAGACTCTATCTCAGTACCTCTGTCAGCATGGATACAAAAGGGGTACTATAATGGAACTCTCTTCATCAAAGGAACAGGAAATGACTTAATGCTAGTTCAAGTGTATGTAGATGACATTATCTTCGGGTCAACTAATCCAAAGCTCTGCAAAGCTTTGAGAAGCTGATTAAGGATAGATTTGAAATGAGTGCCATGGGGGAACTCAATTTCTTTCTAGGAATTCAAGTGAAGCAAGTTGACAATGTCATCTTCATAAGTTAGTTAAAGTATGTACAAGACATACTTAAAAGATTCAACATGACTGATTGCAACGTTGCTAGGACACCCATAGCCAGAAATCACTCCCTTGGACCTGATCTTGAGAGGGAGTGTGTAGATGAACATCTCTACAAGGCTATGATTGCGTCTCTTATGTACCTCACAACTAGTAGGCCTGATATCATGTTTGCCACATGTATTTGTGCAAGATATCAAGCCAACCTCAAGATGTCACATCTGGTCACTGTCAAGAGGATTTTAAGATATCTCAAAGGTGCCTCAACACTTGGCCTTTGGTATCCAAAGAATTCTGACTTCAATTTGTATACCTATACAGATAGTGACTATGGTGGCTGCAACATGACTGCAAATTCTACATTAGGGGGCTGTCAGTTCCTTGGTGGAAGGATAGTCTCTTGGTGTTGGGGAAGGAATTTTCAAACGATATCGTATCCTCAAGGATATAGTATCTTTAAGGATGTTGTGTCCTGACAATCAAGGATACAGGATCCTCGAAAAGCAGCGACGTATAACCAGTGATTGATTGAATTGACTTGGTCTACTCTAATTTGAACGTGGGGGAAGCGAGATAACTAAATATTCCGAGGTTTGTGGAAGAGAAACGTTAGAAGCCGCATGAACCAAGTCCACCAACGGTCACATTGACCACAACGTCCACGACCAAGTTCATAGGAAGTTAGTTGTAACTACCTAACTATAAATATTGAGTGCCATCGGTGTACATAGGACACATCACTCAGCTCGCACACTTGACATCCGATTACTACTTTACACTCACACAACACACATTCGATTTACTACTGTAACACTTAGCTCTCACTGATTCGACACTCCAAAAATTGTTGTATTTACTTGTTCAAAAGATCAATAAACTAGTTGGTGATAATTTTCACCAACCGGGCTTTTTATGCCGGCGGTGCTAACGCTCCAAGGGCTTTTTCCCTTGTAACCAAATCCGTTGTTCAAACATTTTCTAGCTGTTCATTACTTGTTTTGTTCATTTGTTCAACTACTCATGATCAAGGATACACCGCCTCACGTACTAATTCAGGATACAAGACTCTTAGCAGATTTTATCCCGAAACAATTTGGCGCCCACCGTAGGGCAACTCGTGCCTTGATCATCAAAAAACCACATCAAAACCCCTATTTCTCATTTACCTTTACTCCCTAACATGTCGACTCAACCTCCTACCTCAACCATTCCCGTTACCTCAGCCGGTTCATCTCAAAGAACTAGCACCTTTGTGGGGAATCAAGGAAAAAGGGACGACCACTAAGAAGACAAGAACAACCTGTCTCCACCGGAAATAAGGTTCAATCCATAGACTCTGTTGTTTCTAACAAAGATATTTTTGCTCTGATTAAGCAGGTAAAGGAGCAAATGGAGCAACAGACTAGAACCAACATCAATCTCTTCAAAGAAATTGAGCAGTTGAAGAAATCCAAACAACCTATGGAAGAGGATACTCCGCTGATCCCAAGGACGCTCCGTTTCAACCCCCGGATTCTCAATTCCTCCAGCAATCCTTCGGGATCAAGTATTCTTCAGCAGTCTGGATCCTCGACGACATATCCCTTAGGATCTGGCATCTTTCATCAGTCCGGATCTTCGATGGCGTATCTTTTAGGATCCAGCATATTTCAGCAGCCCGGACCCTCGATGACGAATCCTTCAGGAGCCAATGGTTTTCAACGACCTGAATCCTTGATCGAGTACCCCACGGGAACCGGTTTCCTTCAACAAGCTACGGCACCAATGATGTATCCTTCAGGATCCAATGTTCTACAACAAACAGGATCCTTGATGACTAATACCTTAGGATCAAGGATCCCTCAGACACCTCATATGTCAGGATACATGGGGGAGCAATCTCAAGGAACTTTCATGCAGCAATGATCCTTGACGACGTCCGCACCCCACTACAATGCAGGAGTCTCCGAAGCTCAACAAAGCGAGATGCATCGGGGAGATTACATCCCGATGAGGACAGAGGCTACAACTGGCAAACCCATAACGCCATACCCCATGGCGGAGAACCAGCAACCTATGGGGATAATATATCCTCAAACCGGTAACAACTTCAATAATGCGTCCTTTATGACTAATCCAAATATGGTAGACATGAATGTAGGATTAGTTAAGGAATTACAAGATCTAAGGAACATGATAACAAGTGTTCCTAGAGTTATCAAACCTATACCTGAAGTCTTAGTCGAAAGTCACAGGCTGTCTAGGTTCACATGGCCTATATCTAGAATCGAGATCCCCAAGCGATTCCAGACCCCCAAGATGAAGCTGTATGATGGGACCACGGATCCAGAAAAACATGTAGGCTAATATAGGGAAAGGATGGAGATCAATCCCATTCCACCCAACATCAAAGAAGCATGCTTATGCAAAGCATTTGGATCAACATTAACAGGGCTAGCCTTAAAATGGCTACTCAATATTTCCTTTGCTCATTTAATTAACATGTTTAATAACCAGTTTTCTTGCAGCCGAACCTTTGAAAAGCTAACTGGTGACCTATACCGGGTGATTCAAAAGGATACAGAATCCTTGAGAGACTTCATTATTAGGTTTAGCCGAGAAGCATTGGAGATTCCAAACTTGGATATGGCTGCTGCCGTAGAAGCTCTCAAAATGGGATTACGCAAGAGCTCACAATTCTACGATGACCTTGTAATGAATCCTTGCAGGAATCTAGATGAAGTGAGGACCAGAGCACTTCGATTCATTCGCCTGGAAGATGACAAAATAATACACAGGAAACTGGATATTCCCAAGTATGAACCCAGCAACAGGAAGGTGGAATCTCCAAACAAGTCAAACCGAGCAAGGCACTACTCCAAGCAGGATAGCCCAAGGATAAATGCAATGGAAGAAGACGAGGACGACGAAGAATATCCTCGAGTTGCGAAATACTGTTTCCTTGCTTACACAAGTGAACTAATATGTGCTATGCAGGGTTTAGGTGAAAAAGCAATATGGCCAAGGAAGAATGAAAAGATTCCAGGAAACAAGGATAAGTCAAAATGATGCGTTTACCATGAAGACTTTGGTCATCTTACTGATGAATGCATTGCCTTGAGGAAGGAAATAAGCTATCTCCTGAGCAAAGGTCACCTAAAGGAATTACTTCCAAGAAAGAAGACTAAAGCTCAAGATGCTGAGAAGACCCTAAGCAGAGCGGCATCTCCACCTCCAAATGCAAAGACTATCAATTTCATCTCTGGAGGATCAGACATCTGTGGGACGTCGTACTCTTCAGCCAGACGACATGCCATGGAAGCTAAAGCTGAGTATGGGGACAGGCCCATCCGTAGTACCAACCTCACCGAGGATAAGATCATATCCTTCAACGAGGATGATTTATACACCATCCAGGATCCTCACCACGACGGGTTGGTAATTACATTATACATCGCTAACTGTTTTGTGCGCAGGATACTTGTAGATGGAGGAAGCTCTGTAAACATCATCCAGCTAGATGTTTTGAAGAAGATGAACATCGATGAGAAAGAAATCGTCCCAATGTCTTTTGTGCTAGTAGGTTTCAGTGGGGAAACAAAGAATACAGTGGGGGACAACAAACTCCCTGTGTATATTAAAGGAATGAACACCATGCAGAAATTCTACGTGATAGATTCCTTATCCTGCTGTAACATCATCCTTGGCAAGCCATGGATCCATGACATGAAGGTTGTACCCTCAACCTACCATCAATGTGTGAAGCTTCCTACTCCATGGGGGGTGGTTAAGATAAGCAGTGACCAACAGGAGGCTAAGAACTGTTATACCTCCTCAATGAAGGCTTCGACGAAGACTCAATCAGCATAGCAATTAAAGAACAAGCCTCGTGGAGTCTTTGAGGTTGATCAGAAGGAAGTAAAGGAAGTATCCTTAGATCCAGAGGATACGGAGAAAAAGGCTCTAATAGGATCCAATATCCTTAAGGATATCGAATCAAAACTCATAACATTCCTTAAGGATAGGGCATCCTCTTTTGCATGGAAGCGTAATGATATGACAGGTAAATCCAAAGATATCATTACTCATAAATTAAATGTAAACTCTAATTGCAGACCTGTACATCAAAAAAGAAGAAAGTTTGCTCCTGAAAGGAACACAATCATCCAAGAAGAAGTAGATAAACTAATGAAAGCAGGAATGATCAGAAAAGTTAAATTCCCAAGATGGCTTGCAAATTTGGTGGTGGTACGAAAGAAGAATAGGAAATGGAGAGTTTGTGTTGATTACACAGACCTAAAAAAAGCGTGCCCCAAAGATCCTTTTCCATTGCCACACATTGACTCCATGGTGGATGCAACAGCAGGGCATGAAATCCTTACCTTCATGGATGCATCAGCTGGTTTCCAACAAATACAAATGGAACCATCTGACCAGGAGGATACTGCATTCATCACCCCTTCAGGTATATATTGCTATATTGCTTTGCCTTTTGGACTAAAAAATACAGGTGCCACATATCAAAGGCTGGTGAATATGATGTTTAAAGAGAAACTAGGGGACAACATAGAGGTATACATCGATGATATGGTGGTCAAATCAAAGAAAGAACAAGATCACCTCCAACACTTGAAGGAAGCATTCGACATCCTTGATGAATTCAATATGAAGTTAAATCCATCCAAATGCCACTTTGGGGTCAAAGCAAGAAAATTCCTAGGATACATGGTGACGAAGAGAGGAATCGAAGCAAGTCTGGAGCAACTAAAGGCTATCATGGACCTAAGGTCACCCGCAAACACTTAGGATGTCCAGAGACTGACAAGAAGGATAGCAGCCTAAACAGGTTTATCTCTAGGTCCTCAGATAAATGCAAAATTTTCTATGATACTCTCAGGAAAAACCAGAAATTCGAATGGACGGAGAAGCATGAGAAAGCCTTGAAGGATCTAAAGGAATACTTATCCTCAGCACCATTGCTGATGAAGCCTGAGGATGGAGAGCCCCTATCCTTATACTTAGCCGTTTCAGAAAACGCAGTAACTGCAGTCTTGGTAAAGGACCATGAAGGCCAACAACATCCTATTTATTATGTAAGTAAAAGCCTACTAGATGCAGAAACTAGGTATTCTCATTTAGAAAAACTCATACTTGCATTGGTTATGGCATCGATCAAATTAAGGCATTATTTTGAAACTCATACTATCCATGTCTTTACTAACTATCCAATTAAGTCTGTTTTGAGAAAATCAGAAATGTCAGGTAGGATGGCCAAGTGGGCTGTAAAGATAAGTGCCTATGACATAGTATACGAAGCTACCAAGTCCCAAGCACTCGCAGACTTTGTGGCTGATTTCACTGAGGATATAGTCAAGGATGCCAACTTCGAAGTCCAACAATTAAACGCAGAAGAAGGGTATTGGATCCTTTACACTGATGGAGCTGCAAATGTCTGGGGGACAGGGTTAGGCATCCTACTGAAATCGCCACAGGGGGACATTATACCCCAACAATGAAGCAGAATACGAAGCACTTATAGCAGTAATGCATCTTGCTAAGGATATAAGGGTCAGGTATCTTCAAGTATATGTTGATTCTTTATTAATAACTAATCACTTTAACGGACTTTATGCCGTGAAAGGTGAAAGATTGCTACAATATCTTGAGATAGTCAAAAAACTATCAAAAGAGTTTGTAGACTTTAAGATAATGCAGATACCTATGAAAGAAAACGCAGAAGCCGATGCTTTAGCAAATATAGCCTCATCCTTAAGGATACTAGAAGGAACAAAGATTCCAATTATCCATATCCTTAAACCAGCAACCTCTGAAGAAGGATACAAGATCACCGCATTATCTGAGAATGAAGAATCAAGGATACTGGATCCTCAGCATAATAAAGAATCCTAGATCCTTCCAATCAAGAACTACATCTTAAAGGAAGAGATCCCACTAGACCAAAATCCTAAAGTGTTTAAGATGAAGGTATCCAGATACACCCTGATAAACAATGTATTATATAAAAAGTCTCTTGCAGGTCCTTATCTAAGATGCTTGGAAGAGCCTGAAATCCAAGAAGTATTAAAAGACATATATGAAGGAGATTGTGGAAATCACACTAAGGGCAGGGCACTCTTCTCCAAAGTCTTAAGAACAGGATACTTTTGGCTTACTATGAAGAAGGATGAGATATCCTACTCTCAAAAATGTGATGCATGTCAGAGACACGCCAACATCCTTCACCAACCAGCAGAACCACTACATCCTATCACCTCTTCATGGCCTTTTATGAAGTGGGGGATGGATATAGTTGGAAAACTACAAGTTGCTCCAGGAGGGAAAGTATTCATGCTTGCCATGACTGATTACTTTTCCAAATGGATTAAAGCTGAGGCATTCGTTCAAGTTCATGAAAAGGAAGTAATATCCTTTATAAAAAGGAATATCCTTACGAGATTTGGCGTTCCAGCGGAGATAATTTGTGATAATGGATCCCAGTTCATAGGAAAGAGGAACACAAACTTTTGTGCCAGTTGGGAAATCAAAATGATCACTTCCACCCCAGTACGTCCTCAGCCAATGGGCAAGCGGAGTCTAGCAACAAGATTATTATAAATAATCTTAAGAAAAAACTTGGGGACAAGAAAGGAAATTGGGCAGAAGAACTACCTTTCGTCCTATGGGCAGATAGAACTACCACAAAGAATGCAACAAGGCAAACTCCATTTTCATTAGTCTTTGGATCTGAAGTAGTAATTCCTACAGAAGTAGTTATTCCTATAGCAAGAGTTAGCATGAAGGATCCTGATCTAAATAAAGAGTCCTTGATACAACACCTCGAGACAGTGGACGAAATCCGAGACATAACCAAGATAAGGATGGCAGCTTATCAATAAAAGATAGCAGCTTCTTATAACAAAAATATTAGGATACGAAGATTCCAAATAGGAGATATGGTTCTAAGAAAAGTATTCCAGAATACAACCAAGTCATCCGATGGAAAGCTAGCACCAAAATAGGAAGGCCTCTACTTAATTGATGCGGAGGCAGGAAAGGGAGCCTACAAACTAAGTACCATGGAGGGTGAACTTCTACCTAGAGCATGGAATGCGATACACCTCAAGAAATACTTTACGTAAGGATGCTATATCCTTGAAACATGTTATATCCTGATTTTTTTCACAAGGATGATTGTGAATCCAAGGATCTTAATCAGGAATTATCAGTGTCAATTCAAGTCAAGACAACGTTTGCGGAATCAAAGTTAACTTTGTTTAATTGTTTGTATTAATTTCAAAATCAATAATTATTAATGAATAGGATGAACGCAATGAATGAAAAACAATTAATGATCAGACAATTATTCAATTTAAACGTATTTCATTAAAAACATATTAATGATTACAGATGAATAAAGAATGAATGAATGAATGATATTGATTTTAGTGTTTGATGATGTGACGGCTGCTAGGATTTTGATTTGTGTGATTTGATGTGATGTTTGGTGATTGTAATGTTGCTTGGATGTTTGTCGTCGAAGCCGTCCTTTGATGTGAAACCTAGTATCCATATATATAGGCACGTGTGTTTCTGTTAAGGAAACACCGGATTTCTTGGGATTCGCACAACTGTCTTGTTGACTTGTTGACTTATAACACTTTTTATTATTAAATACAAGTGTTTGGACTCTGCGGGACTATGGTCTTCCGTAGATGTTTTTTCTTCCGCAGGAGGCTTGTTCTTCAAAAGCTATCTTGTTCTTCCGAAACAATCTTCACTTTCATCCTCAGAGCAGGTTGTTTACTCATCTGCAGGAGTCTTCACTTGACCTCTTTGATCACTTGAACTCCAGAGCTGATTGTTCATCCGCAGATGATCTTCGGATGCTTGTTACTGGTAAGAAACATATCTACGGAGGAACAAAATGTTCATCCGTAGATGTTTCTTACACTTAGTCGATTTAAGTAATTGACCAAGTATTATGTTTGTACCTGCACTCATACATAAATCAACACACATATATGGGTTAACCTATATATTTAATGCATACATAATAATGAATTACAAGTATTCATTACAAATATTGATTAAAGTTCTAAACCTATACAAAATGGACTAGATCTATTGACCCTAGATCTAACAATACTCCCCCTTAGGCTTAGATACTTCTAATCAGTTCTATAAAACAGAAAGTTCCTTTACTCTTGACACCATCTTTTTGTTGAAATAAGATACTGCATCCTTTTGATCATCATACTTGTATTTGATCTCCATTCTACATATCCTTTTAAGAGTATCAAAGCTCAATCCCCATTAAATGTCTTCTTCTGTAGTCATAGTTTCCACAACACATTGGTTATTGACAAATTCCAACTCATCTTCTTCTGAGACTCTTAGTTCTTTGACTTCTTCAATGTTGACTCCTTTCAAAAGGCCGGCTTCATGTATTCTTCTTTTGTATGCCTCTGCGTGCAGTTTATCAATCACTTGAATCATATGCACATATAGACATAAGTCATTCTGATCCCTTTCATCAGTTAGCTTTGGAAAGAATTTGTCATGAAGATATGATGTGTAGCTTGGGTGTAGCAGCTTGATCTCCATCGGATTAAAGATTCTCATCTTATCATCTTTCTTCCCTTCAGTATTCCTCAGCAGCACTAGCTCTTTTGTTTTCTCAACATAACCCTGTTTTCTTATGGGAGATGTATATTGATTTCCCTTAAAGCTTTTGATAGATGCTGCATTCTTGTTGTTGTATCTAACCCTCTTCAAAAGCTCATCATCTATCAATGTAGAGGAGTTGGTTCTTGTTCTTTTCACCCTTTCCATTCTTCTCTTATGATCAACATCTTCTCTTCTTGCTTCCTTCAGTACATCATCTTTGAATTTGGTCTTGAGTCTTCCTACGAACACAAAGAAGTCTCTTCCTCTAGAGTGAATTGGGTAATTAGTGATAATTAAGCTCTGTAAATCCTTGATGTCACTTTCAGGCAGGCACAATACATGTTCTACTTCATGGAAGTATTGGATTCTTCCAGATGTTCTTTTAAAGATTGCACAATCCCAGTCTGGATCATATTTCTAGGCCATAATCTTGTTTTCTTCAACAGAACTGGGAGTTGTGATGTGATCATATAGCTCTATTAGGGTAGATTTTTGCTCAGTAATCTCTCTCAATGTTGTGCCCAGAGGCCACACTTTTCCAGGGATAACTGCCCTAGGCTCTCTTATTAGCTTTTCTTTCCCTTTGTGCTGATCTTCAGATTCAACAGTTATAGGATCAGTAGGGAGTTTACTTTGTTGCTCATGAATGGGATTAGCGACTTCAGTCCTGAAACTTACTCCTGTGTCAAGCTCAACAGCCATGACATGCTCCATCATTCTCCTTAGCTTACCAACTAATCTTTCCTTGAGTTCATAGCTTTTGTAGTTGTGACCCTGTAACTAGCATATCATATTGTATTTTGAGAGCTTAGCTGTATCACAATGACCTAACTCCTTCTTGATTTTCTAAATTGATTGATAAGTTGTGAATGTTTCATAATTACAGTTTGGAATCATGAAACTAGCCACTTCAAACTCTTTCAGCACATCTTTCATTTCACTCATGCTCATCCTTTCCACCATATCATATGGAAAGCCATAATTTATTAGAGTCATAAACATTGAGGATTCTGGCCTTTCTTCAAGTATGTCTCTAGTGGTCAGCATGACATCATACATTTCTTTTTTCTGTTCTTTGGTAGATTCAATCTTTGTCAGCTCATTCCATTCAGCATCACTCTAAGCTTCAGCTTCATCATGAGTTACTTGCTTTAATGTTGACACATCCACGGAAGGAGTATGCTTTGGAGATGTAGGCCTTGATCTTTTTGGTGAATCTTCAACATTGATCACCTTTTTCATTGAAAATCCTAAGTACTTCCTCTTCCTGGAATACAAAATAAGCTGATTGGAAGTCTCAGCAGGTTCTTTTGATTTTTTGTTTCAGCAGCATTTGATTCAAGGGCACTGATCTTCATCTTCAGCCCATCAATCTCTTCTTCTTTTCTTTTCAGTAAAGCTGATTGAGCAGAGAGAGAGTCAGTTACTTGATCAACTTTCAGCATCAACTTCTCATTCTCATTTTTCTCAAACTTTATTGATTCTTTAAGTTCTTTTACAAGCTCATGCAAGGCATCGATCACTTCATTATTTTCTTGTAAGTTTTCTCTTAGTCTTTTCAGACTAGATTCCTGCTTCATAAGCTGATCATCTTTTTCTATTATTATCCCTTTCATCTCTTGAATTCTTTGCTTTCTGCAGTTAGAATTCACAACAAGCTTATTGTATTCAGCCACTAAATAACTTTAGCTTACTGGGATGTCCTCATCACTGATGTCATCTTCATCATACGCAATCACCTCCACATAGTTGCCTTCTTCTTCTTCTTTCTCATGCTGAGCAGCTATCTCACCATCATTCACATCTTCAGGAGCTACACTAGCTGAGCTTGAGCATGACTCAACTGATTGCTCTACTTGCTCTTGATAAGGTTGTTGTTGCTGCTGATGGACAATAACAGGTGAGATTGGTTCAGTATCATCTGAATAGACAAGAGATTCAGTCTTGGTTAATGATAATTGAACAATACTGGCTTGAGATACTAAGACTGTTTCCCCTGTGTGGAAGCTCTCAGTGGATTGCTTTTCTATAATTGGAGAGATTGGTTGAGTGTTTTGGCTTGTAGATGATTGTGATTGGGGTGTTTGTAGTTGATTTGCAGATAGAGGGTGGATGGGAAAGATAGGTTCTGTGTTTTGGCTGGCAGGTGAATGTGGTAGGGATGGTTGAGGTTATTGATGAGTGGATGTTTGATGAGGTGAAGATGAGGCTTCCTCAGTGTAGCATGGAGTAGTTGCATCCTATGCCTTCCATAATTGGGAACATGTACATCTTATCAACCTTTATCACTTTGATGTTATCACATAAGTAGTTGAAGATGTACTTTGAGTAATTGTAAGTTCTTCCCTCAAAGATGCCAATGATCCCAGATGATATGTGCCTTGAGAATCTGTCGAGCCCAGACTTCCTGTTGGAGATGCACTTAAGATAAGTGTGACATAGGAATCTGTAAGGCTTGCACAATCTTCCTTTCTTGATCTCCCCCTTTTCAAAGTCACCATCATATCCCATCAGTAGAAATACTTTTTCTATGTATTCATTCTCGAATACATCAGGGTGACCAACTTCTTGTTCTCCCAATTCTAGATTCCTCCTTATGGTCTGCTCAGTCATCCTCAGTCTTTGGTTTTTCACTTCAGCTACGATTACTTCTGATTCTCCATCTTCTTCTATACATGCTGAGTTCCAGAAATTGATTATATGTGATTGATGAATCACAGGCTCCGCTAATAGAGCATAAAATAGTCTGGATCGTCGCGGATACCTATTGATGTCTTGACATTCACATTGTGCTCCCTTGCAAATCGATTAGACATTTGTTCATGGAAGTTAAGAAGACTGGATTAGAATCAACATTACAGACATGAGAATGCGAACAGTTTTAACGATAATCAAGAATCAAACAGTTCATTTATGATTATGGCATGTTTTAAATTACCTTCTAAACAATTATTTGAGATCACGATTATGTGTTCGTTTGAAGTTTAAATTTGGTAATTTTGAATTTTTTTTTTGTGAAAGGGGGAAAGGTTTGTTGAGTGGGTTTTTCAAGGTCTGAAAAAGTGTTCCGAAAAAGTGAATAATGAATATCAAAGTCAAAAACATTATTTATACACACTTGACCCTGTTAATATCGTTTATTTAATGAAGTGGGTCCCACTTTTGTTATTATTCTTCCGAGGAATTTATTTGTTCGGTAGATTTCAGTTCATCCGTAGGACATATGCGGATGCCTAAACTTAAAACTAAAATTTAAAATTGAATTGATGTATAACTTGATTTTCCATAGGTTACCAATCTATGGAAATGAATTATACTTGTAAAATATTAACATATTCGTAGGTTACCAATCTACGGATAGTCATATTCTACTCCTCCTCAAGTTTCGCACTGTAGCTTCTGCTGATGTTTACAATACACTGTAGCTTCTGTTGATGCTTAAAATGTACTGTAACTTCTGCTGATGCTTAAAATGCCACGTTTGAAACTTATTTTATTGTATAGTCCTAATCAACTGATAGAACCATTTATTTCTATTGGACCTTCTTGACTTAGTATTCATGACAATTATGTACAAGAAGGTTTATATTTTAAAAACTTCATGTATTGACAAGCCAAGTTATTGCTCAGGTTCCAATTCCTTCATATTGACAATTCATTTGACAATTTTGTTGTTAACTTATTTTCATGATACTACTTGATGCGGGCCCAAGTGTGGATGAGCAAGCTTTAGCCTTTTTGGAGGCTCAAGATCGCTTATCCAAGGGGGCTTCACTAAAATGGCCATAAGTTGGGCTGGAAGTCTCCGTTTTGGGCCTGCGACCAGTCAAAACGACCGTCGGACCGAGGAGCCCATTTTCAGAAACAGCCGTAGGCGGTTTGGGTCATCATTTTGGCCCAAAAACGGCTTATTTTAGGAGTTATTTCAATTTTTGTCTTATTTTTACATTTTGTTGGACTTTGCTTTTGGCCTAGTTTTCGGACCGTTTATGTTTTGTGGCCCATTCGAATTTGGTTTTGTTTCTTTATATGATTGTAAGAGATGGGAGAAATTTTTATTGAAGTTTATGAAAATTTGTTTTTCTCTCTATCACTCTGTGTGTAATAGTGTAAACCCTGATTATCGGTATTCTTTGTGAATCAACGATAGTTAGAAGAATTGTTCCTGGTAATCAACAGGTCAATTATCTATCTCTCTGTTTCCGACTGCATCACTACTCCCCCTAAATTTTTGATTAATGATGAATGAATGCATTTATCATAGATTTCTAAGAAGAATAACATGAAGAACACATGTTTGTTCAAACAAAAAGAAATTAACCTAAATAAAATTGAAATAACTACTATGGACAAGCATATATACACGTAGAATGGGATCATACTATAACACTAAGCATCTCCCTGATGAATTAATTTGTTGAATTGATACTTGATCTTAGTTCTGATTGTAAGTGTGTTTATCCACTTAAATCCATACAAGAGTATTGTATCAACTAGGCATGCTGTTTATCATGTTTTCATGTTTATTAGTGAGTAACTGTTATGGGCTTCACATTCAAATCACTTAGAGTTTGTCCTCCCTTTGTGAGTCAAACATCACTTTTTCACACTTAGAAACTATGTACTTTAAGTTATAAGTTCTATCTTGAGATGCATTTGACATCTCATTAATGCATTGATGTAAAAAGCTCTAGAATTAATATACAGTTGATCACACATGATTCTTTTGAGAGCTTAGATATGATCATCATCGGGACACCAGGTCTTTACTCATGTAAAACAGAGGTGCCTTATACCAGGTCTGTGTTTACACAAAACAGAGGGTTGATGAGGATCATGATCTTTTCACCAGATGGTTACAAATGTATACCATGGTGATCATACACCCAGGTCTTCGTTCACCCAAAACAGAAGGAGTATGATATGCAAAGATAGACATTATAAAGTGTTGGTACATAGTGTGCTTAGATGAGTGATTTGGTCACATCAGAATAAGACTCACTTTCTGTATCCTCAAAATAAAGTTTCCCACAAACAATCACTTAGCATTATGTTTGGCATGCACTTAGTGTAGTTTCCACTCAAGATGAACCTACTCACATATCAAGAAACTTTGATCAAATGATAATGAGATTTAAGAGTTCAGGAAGTAAGCAAAGGCATAATGTACTATCATTTCCCATACATATGTCATGCTAAATACAAGAAGAAACACAATATTTTTTTTAATATTTTAATTTTTTTTTTTTTTTTTATTATTTTATTATTACTATTTACAAAGACAGACACATGTGTTTCTATGTTTGTTAATAATGATTAATCTAAGTTAATCATTCCTAGAGACTCAATTAGAAAGTTAAATCTAACTGAATCAAAGGCTTTAGTGAATAAATCAGCAAGCTGATTTGTTGTATCCACTTTGACTAACTTGATCAAACCTTTTTCTTAGCAATCTCTCATAAAATGGTATCTTATTTCAATATGCTTTGTTTTACTATGTTGCACAGGATTAGCAGTTATAAACATAGCAGCTGAATTGTCAATATAAATTAGAGTTTGAAGGAAATTGTAACCATAATCAAGCAATTGGTTTTGCAACCAAAGGATTTGAGAGCAACCGGCTGAAGCAGCTATGTATCAGCCTCAGTTGTGGATACAGATACATTGGTTTGCTTCTTGAACTGCCATGAAACTAGTCGTGGTCCTATGAATTGACATCCACCAGTTGTGGATTTTCTGTTGTTATTGCATCCACCATAGTCATTGTCTGAATATGAGTAGAGTGTTAAGTCACCATCTTTTGGATACCAAAGACCAACTCATGGTTTTCCTTTGAGATATCTGAATATCCTTTTCACAGCATTTAGATGAGATTCTTTTGGATCTTATTGGTACCTAGCACAAACACACACAACAAACATAATGTCAGGTCTACTGGCAGTTAAATACATAAGGGATCCTATCATTGATCTATATAATCTTTGATCAATAGATTTTCCGGAAGGATCAGGTACAATCTTTTCAATTTTTGAGGCTGGGGTTTTGCATGAAGAAGCGTCAGCAAGATTGTACTTCTTCAATATTTGATGTATGTATTTTTCTTGATTGATGAAAATCCGATTTGTCTTTTGATGAACTTAAAGACCAAGAAAGAAAGTTAATTCTCCCATTGAGCTCATTAGAAACTCTGATTTCATCAATTCTTCAAAATTTACACACAATCTCTTATTTGTTGATCCAAATATAATGTCATCAACATATATTTGAACAACCAGAGATCTTGATGTTTTTGTTTGAGGAAGAGAGTCTGATCAATGGTTCCCTTTTATATCCATGCTTGAGCAGGAAAGATAGTGTTTCATACCACTTTCTTGGTGCTTGGTGAAGACCATACAAGGCTTTATCAAGTTTGTATACTATATGAGGATAGTGAGGATCTTCAAATCCAGGGGGTTGTGACACATAAACTTCCTCATCAATTTTCCCATATAGGAAGGCACACTTGACATCCATTTGATAGACAGTGAACTTCTTATATGATGCATAAGCTAGGAACACTCTTATAGCTTCAATTCTTGCAACAGGTGCAAAAATTTCATCATAGTCTATTCCTTCTTCTTGTGTGTATCCTTGAGCAATCAACCTTGCTTTATTTCTTACAATAATCCCTCTATCATCTTGTTTATTTTTGAAGAGCCATCTAGTTCCAGTAGGATGTTGGCCTTCAAGTAAATCAACTAGAGTCCACACTTTTTGCTTTCTAAATTGTTGAAGCTCTTCTTGCATAGCTTCAATCCAGTTATTGTTCTTTAGAGTAGCAGTGATGTTTGGAGGAACCACTTGTGAAAGAAAACAAATGAAAAGACAAATGTTGGCAGTATCACTTTGGCTTCTTGTAGTTCTTTTTGCAGGATCTCCAATGATGTTGTTGACTGGATGAGACTTATGAATTCTTATTGTTGGAATTGATTCAACTGGAATAGATGATTCCAAGTTAGTCATGTTCATTGATGCAGACGGATCCAATCCAGTTGATGAATTTAGGAAATAATCAAAGTGTTCCTCCTGTTCATCATTGGGTAGAGAGCAGTCTTCCTGAGTTTGAACATCAGTAGCATCATCAATGTCTTCCGTAGGAATTTCTCCGGAAGCATTTTGTTCTTCAGTAGGAGTTACAGGAACTTCTACGGATGGTACATTAGGACTTGATGAGACATTTCCAATGGTGGTTGTATTTTGAGTGCATGGAACAGCTTTAGAGACAGTATTCACATCTCCGGATGCACAATGTACATCTGCGGATGCAGTTTCAGCAGCTGCGGATGAAGTGTTTCCATCTGAAGTGTGAATCCTTGGAGGATCAGCAGATAGAGTTACTTCATTCATATTAGGTGGAACAAATAGATAGCATGTATCATCAGTTCCTGCATTGTTCAAATAACCATAGTTAAATGACTCTGTTAGAGCATCTATATCAAACAACCATGATGATCCTTTAACTGATTGAGTAAATACAGATTCATCAAAAGATACATTAGGACTTTCTTCCATGATGTTATGTTTTGGTATATATATCCTATAAGATTTAGTTGTTGAAGAATATCCAATAAAGAAACCATCATAGGTTTTTTCTGAAAATTTTCCCAATGATTCTTTTGTTTTTAAAACAGATACATGACACCCAAAGGCTCTAAGATATCCTATGTAAGGTTTTCTTTAAATAACAGCTCATAAGGTGTTTTATTATGTTCTTTGACAATTAATGTTCTATTTTGAACATTGCATGCAGTATTCACTGCCTCAGCCCAAAAGGTGATTGGCAATTGTGAGTCTGCTAGCATTGTTATGGCTGCTTCAATAAGTGTTATGTTTCTTCTTTCAGCAACTCCATTCTATTATGGAGTTCTAGGTGCATTGTATTGCCTTGCAATACCTTTGGTCCTACAAAAGGAATCCAAGTCAGAATTGACAAATTCAGTACCATTGTCACTCCTAAAAATTTTAACTTTTACATCAAGTTGATTCTCAATCTTGATGACAAAGTCCATTAATGTTTCTGATGTTTTACTCTTTTATTTTAAGAAAAAGACCCATGTAAATCTAGTGAAATCATCAACTATCACCAAACAATATTGTCTCTTTCTAATGCTCATCACATTGGTAGGACCAAACAGATCCATGTGAAGCAATTTGAGTGGTGTAGTATTTGTATTGATAGTTTTGGATTTATGAGACACTCTATGTTGTTTTCCTTTGTAACAAGAAGAAAAATGAGTTGAGCAATGAATCTCTTTCTTTGGCAGTCCAATGACTAAGTCATTTTTCACCAATTTGTTCATGTTCTTCATGTTAGAATGGACAAGCCTTCTATGCCACAATTGAGATTCATCTTCTGATGACTTAGATAAGAGGCATGTTTCATGTCTTGTGAGTGAGGTGTTGTTTATGTCCAAAACATAAGTGTTACCTTTTCTTGATGCTTTAAGAAGGACCCAATCTTCTGGAATAGAAAAACCTGGCTTAAGAATGTAACAGTTAGTGTTATCAAACATTGTGGTATAATTGGTGAAAGTTTCACTATCCTTTGATTTTGAATGAGGTACATGTGTTCCTTTTTCAAAATTATCAAAGAATGCATCATCAGCCTTTTTTTTCCTTTTCAGTCAAATCCACCCTCTTATGAGGTGTTTTTGATTGCTGGAAAGTTGTTCTTTTCTTCAAAGGATGAACATCAGTGGATGTCTTTTCCTTTGATTTTGGCTTTTGTTTTTGTTGAGACTTCTTGATTGTTGAACCTTTTTCACAATCAGTAGATTGAGTGTCTGATTCAACTTTATCTAATGTTTTCTTCTTTGTGCCTTTTATCTTATTCTTTTTGTTGAAATAACATTCTTGAGTTGAATGGTTATTTTTGTTGCAGATAGCACAGTGTTTGTTGAAGTAGCAGTCAGATGTCATGTGATTGTTCATATTGCAAATAGAACAATAACTACTGAAGTAACAATCTTCAGTATTGTGATTTTTTATGTCACACCATTTGCAATGCATCTCCTCTATATCTTTATCAGAATCAGTTACTTTCTTCTTCTTTATCAACTTCTGAGGCTTTGCATCTTTTTCTATTTTTGAAGTTGATTTATCTTCTTTCAGCTTTTTAGTCTTTGATTTGATTGTTGTTGCCTTCCGTAGATAATCTACTGAATCAACAGATTTGTTTTTCCGCAGATCTTCTACTAAAGAAGGTTTCTTCTACTGCTGAAGATCAGCTGATTGCTTCTTCTTTCCTTTATCTACTGACATTGTGTGTACTTTCTCAGTAGATACACGCTTTTTAGTTTCTTCATTTGAAGATTTTTGTTCCTGATGAAGTTCTTGAAGACCTTCATTTAGCTAAGCTATTCTCTTGCAGATAGTCTTCAGTAGGTTTCTTTGTTTTGGAGGACATGGCAGCTTTGTTTCTTCAAGTACTTTGGGAATAAATGGTTCTTCAAGGACTTTTGGAATGTTTGTTTCAGAAACAACATTCTTACTAATGTTCAAAAGATCATCATCATGTTCATCAGAATCATCCAAGTCAAAGTCAAATTCTGAGTCATTTTGATTAATCTTTTCTGATTCAGATGACTCAATTTCATTCACCTCAGTTTTATTATGAAAAACTTGTTGATTAGATTTTGTTTCAAACTTGGTGCTTGGCACAAAATGATTTGACAAGTTATTTGTCATTGATTCAAGTAAAGTTGTGTAATTTTTGTTTATAGTAGGTGCCACAGCATTATAACCCAACCCAGAGGTTAATGAGCTTCCCAAGTAAGCTTGAAAACTTGAATCGAAAGCTGCAAAAGCTGCTTTTTGTTCTTCAGAGTCCATAATGACTGTGATGGACTCTGGTTCTGATGATGTATCTCTTTGATCATCAATTCTTCCTTTCTCTTTTCTTGACTTACTTTGAGAAGATTTCTTAGGAGGTTTTAAAGCATAGAAACTTACTTCCTCTTCAACTTCACTCAAAGTACAAGAGTTGTCACCATCTTTGTTGGAAATAAAGGCACTTCCAGCACTTCTTGTTTCTTTAAAGTGATATGGTGTTACATGAGTTCTCACACTCTTGTTTCTTGATTTCTCATCCATTTCAAGAGCCTCAACTTTAGCTACTAGAGTATCTAAACCAACTGCTTTGAGGTCAATGGTGTTCTTGAACATGGACAGTTTGCTTCAAACTTTCTGGTAAAGTATGAAGCATCTTCTTGTTCAATTCCTCATTTGTGTATTTCAACTCCATGATGTTCATCTCTATAACAAGTTGCATAAACCTATGGAGTTGTTGAGGAATTGATTCACCCTCAATATGATGAAAAGTTTCATATTGTGAACGAAGGGTGTCCTTCCTAATGTTTCGGATTTCATCACTCCCTTCACAGAGTGTATGAAGAATCTTCCACAAGGAATTAGTTGTTTTATAATTTCACACCTAATTAATATTTCCTCTGGTAAAGCCATACTAAGCAAACTGTATGCTCTAATATCAACTTTAACCTTCTTAATATCATCAGGTGACAGATCTTTTGTACTTATAGGTTGATTATTGTCATTATAATCCAGCCCAAGAGTGGATGGAATATAAGGACCTTCTGTTATTGAAACCCATAAGTCTGAATCTGTAAAATTTACATGATTCCTGAACTTAATTTTCCAGGATTTAAAATCTGCTTTTGTTTCCAACTTTGGAGGCTGGTAAGATGATCCACCAAAGTTGCTCATGATTAGTTAAGATCTAAGACTTTAACTAATGAATTTTTCAATGGATATGAACAATTTATTGATGTTGATCAATAACTAAGATCTGCTATTCAATTGATTCGAATATAGATCCAAGTTAATCAAACTATGTACTTGCTGAATGACAAATCATAAATCACACAAAAACTATTTGCTTAAAAGAAAAACAATAGATCTGATCAGTAAAAACTGACAAATCTAGAGAATTCAATAAACATTTAAACACAATTAACACTAATAGATCAATCTATCTAAATCAATGAGCACTTGGCTCTGATACCACCTGTGAATCCAAGGATCGCAATCAGGAATTATCAGTGTCAATTCAAGTCAAGTCAACGTTTGCGGAATCAACGTTAACTTGGTTTAATTGTTTGTATTAATTTCAAAATCAATAATTATTAATTAATAGGATCAACGCAATGAATGAAACACATTTAATGATAATATAAATATTCAATTCAAATGTATTTCATTAAAAACATATTAATGATTACAGATGAATAAAGGATGAATGAATGAATGATATTGATTTTATTGTTTGATGTTGTGACGGCTGCTAGGGTTTTGATTTGTGTGATTTGATGTGATGTTTGGTGATTGTAATGTTGCTTGGATGTTTGTCGTCGAAGTCGTCCTTTGATGTGAAACCTAGTATCCATATATATAGGCACGTGTGTTTCTGTTAAGGAAACACCGGATTTCTTGGGATTCGCACAGCTGTCTTGTTGACTTGTTGACTTGTAACACTTTGTATTATTAAATACAAGTGTTTGGACTCCGCAGGACTATGGTCTTCCGTAGATGTTTGTTCTTGCGCAGGAGGTTTGTTCTTCCGAAACAATCTTCACTTTCATTCTTGGAGCTGGTTGTTTACTCATCCGCAGGAGTCTTCACTTGACCTCTTTGGTCACTTGAACTCCAGAGTTGATTGTTCATCCGCAGATGATCTTCGGATGTTTGTTACTGGTAAGAAACATATCTACGGAGGAACAAAATGTTCCTTCGTAGATATGTTTCTTACACTTAGTCGATTTAAGTGATTGACCAAGTATTATGTTTGTACCTGCAATCATACATAAATCAACACACATATGTGGGTTAACCTATATATTTAATGCATACATAATAATGAATTACAAGTATTCGTTACAAATATTGATTAAAGTTCTAAGCCTATACAAAATGGACTAGATCTATTGACCCTAGATCTAACAATGATGGTATATGTCTCACTTTGATGTTTCATTATGATTATCCTTATTGTCTTAGTCTATCTTACTCTAAATTGTTTGGAATGGGTATTTTAAACACCAAGTTCTTGCCAAGATTAGTTTTTTGCAGATTCAATGACAAAGGAAGATGCACGCATAAAAGTGGCCTTGTCGCCAGTCATTTCGGCCTTGTCACCAGTAAAAGATTGATCATCTCTCCTATGTTTTTAAGGTGTCTAGCGCACCTTCTAAGGTTTGAAAGTTTTCACTTTCCTAAGGTTTTGGGTAATGAACTCGGTTCGAGCACATACCCTCGCCTGGAGCACACGTTACCTAAACCCATACGCTGGGGTGAAACAGCTAGTCCATGAATAATGGCTGACCACTCCTTCATTCTTGGCCAAGTTGTAAGGGTCTTAAGGTTTCTAACTCTTTCGGGTTAGCAATTGGTTTGGCATGCACGTGCCATCTAAGGGCTTTATCGCCAGTATCCTTAAAAGGCTTTATCGCCAGTATCCTTAAAAAGGCTTTATCGCCAGTATCCTTAAAGGGCTTTATCGCCAGTATCCTCGAAAGGCTTTATCGCCAGCTTCCTTAAAAGGCTTTATCGCCAGTATCCTTAAAAAGGCTTTATCGCCAGTATCCTTAAAGGGCTTTATCGCCAGTATCCTTGAAAGGCTTTATCGCCAGTATCTTTAAAAGGCTTTATCGCCAGTATCCTTAAAAAGGCTTTATCGCCAGTATCCTTAAAGGGCTTTAACGCCAGTATCCTTAAAGGCTACGAGACCGGAATGGGTTGGTCTCGGTACAGGAATCCTTCAGTAACAGCGGCATGAAGACTTAGGCTTTATAACAGGTTGGCCAAGGTTTTTGGCATCTTTTGACTAAGGGCTTTAGTTCCAAACTGATTAAGGCATGAGTGGCTGGAAACATATATTTGAAGACATAGCAATGATACAAGCTTACGCTATCAAGCAACTATCTAAGGATGATCTATTTGAAGACACATCTACATATCAAGGTTAAGCTATCAAACTATGATTTTCTATTCTATCTTTATTACTTAAAGACATCGTTTCCTAAAGTTAGCCATGGATATTTATCCTCTAAGGATTCTTAAAATTTATAAGTTTTTAATCAAATTACAATTCACAAAATCAAACAATCTCACAACACATGGCAACTAGTGGAAACGTTACATTTTTACTAATGGGTTAACCATGCAGAAATACCAGTTATGAATCCGGGCTTCATCCAATATAAGTGGATTCATCCACCCAGATTCCCAAAATGAGTTAAACATGGTTTGGGCTACTCAGGATCCCTCTACCCGAACCGTTAATTGTCTGCCCACGAAGGGGACTTAAGTGCAAGAAAAGTAAAATTGTTCAAAAGAGCCCGAAGGCTACAACCAACCAGTTACATGCAAGACTAAAAAATAGGCTCAAGCCTTGTCAACATTACCTTCATTGCCCATGGAAACCTCCTTCTCCTTGTCGGCTTCATGACCTCCCTCCTTGGCGTCCTTGCCCTTGTTTGGCTCACCCTTCGACCCTCCAGTTGCTTCAGCCGCATCCTCCAACTCTCTGCCCAGATTGATGACCATTTGCTCCCACTTGGCTGTGTCCCAAATCTTCACGTCATAGCCAGCCTCATGAGCCTCCTTCGCCATCCTTAGCCGGGCCAAAAAGATGGACACAGCTGCATCCTTCTTGATACCAAGGATGACACCATCCTTTTCGGCTCTCAAGCCCTCCAGAGCAGCCATAGCCTCGCCAGCATCCTTCCTAGCATTCTTTAGCTCAGCCTCGTTAGCATCCTTCCTAGCTTCAGTCATCTTCCTGTAGTCAGCAAAGGACTGCTTAAGCTCGAAGAGCTCTTTGACTAGGTCATCTTGGCACTGTTGGAAGTGCTCAATGCCCTACAAAACCAGAAAATGAAAATTTACATAAGGATACAATCTCTGTAGAAAGTAGTTTTCATCTATGGATATAGCATCCTTAGAAGGATACAGGATCCTTGCGCCTAAGCCCTAAAACCCTTAAAAAGCCATCATACCTGGATGAGGAGTTTTGAGGTCTCAGAAGTCTCCAAATCAGTGAAGATGGAGCTCTCGGTTGACTTCCTTTTTCTGGCTAGGCTCTTGACATGCTGAGTAGGAGCAGCAAGTTTGGGAACAGCAAGAGTGGTGGCTTCTTTCTTTACGGGCTTGTCCAGAGGCATACTATCAATTTTTTCGAGCAAAGAGCGAGTGGTTGGACGGCGAACTGCGCACATAACAAAAAGGGAAGCTATTTAAAATGATTTCTTACATTTATTCTTAATAAATAAGTTTCCTTACTTGACATGTTTGACTGGGAGCTTTGGCTTTCACTGACTGTTGACTCTGTGGTTCTTGCCTTGAAGGTCCTTGACAGCTTTTCTAGAGTAAGCAGATAACCAATCCTGGAACCACTATCGGGCAAAGGAGGAGCAAGCTTTTCGAAGATCAGAGCTGCAAAAAAGACAAACAAGATGTTAATGGTCAAATAAGTCACTCAATAGGAACAAAAGATACCCTACATTTGGTGACCCATCGTGAAGGAAGATCACTTCCTCCCGAGATCGAAGACCTCAGCAAAAAGAAGTATTCCTTCTTCCAAAGCTCGGTGGTTTGGGAGGAGCGAAGGACAAGTTGTTCACAACCAGGCCTAGTTTTCAGGAGGTAGCCATGGTTTTGGATCTCATATACCGAAGCAAGGTCCCCCAGGTTTAGATCGAGTCTGTGATCTTGGATTAGGGTTTCAAGAGTGAAGAGGGTTCGCCATATCATCGGTATTGTTTGGGCAAAGCTGAGGCCAGTGACTTCAAAAAATCGAGTGGTCAAGGCGGGAAAAGGGTAGGTGAAACAAATCTTGAACGGAAGGCAAGGAAAACAAACCCACTTATCAGAAATCATATCAGAGCAAAGTTTGGGGTCGAAAGGGTGAAAAACGACCGAATCGGGGAAAACCCCTTTTGATCGGAGAGCTTCAAGATCACGATCACTGATGGAAGGGGTTTCAAGCTCGGGATCCTTCAGAAGGTTTTGGCGACGAAAGAAGGGTTGGTCTTGCTGGAGCTGGAAGAGGGAGACGGTTTCTATCTCTTTGCCATTCTTACGGCTAGGGTTTTTGCAGAAAGAACAAAGAAGAAAGAGAGAGAGAAGATGAGAACAGTACCTGTGAAGTCGGGATATTAAATCAAGACCATCGCTTGAGTAGATATAGCGAATGATGGGGGAGATTTGCTCTGTACCTTGAGACCCGATCCGCGTCAAATCAGAAGTAAAAGCGTCGTTTTAAAAATAGAAAAAATATCTTTGAAGCCCGCCACTTGCATTCCAGAAGATATTTTTTGGGGACAATTGTTGGGGAAGGAATTTTCAAACGATATCGTATCCTCAAGGATATAGTATCCTCAAGGATGTTGTATCCTGACAATCAAGGATACAGGATCCTCGAAAAGCAGCAACGTATAACCAGCGATTGATTGAATTGACTTGGTCTACTTTAATTGTTGGGGAAGGAATTGACTTGGTCTACTTTAATTAGAAGCCGCATGAACCAAGTCCACCAACGGTCACATTGACCACAACGTCCAGGACCAAGTTTATAGGAAGTTAGTTGTAACTACCTAGCTATAAATATTGAGTGCCATCAGTGAACATAGGACACATCACTCAGCTCGCACACTTGACATCCGATTACTACTTTACACTCACACAACACACATTCGATTTACTACTGTAACACTTAGCTCTCACCGATTCGACACTCCAAAAATCGTTGTATTTACTTGTTCAAAAGATCAATAAACTAGTTGGTGATAATTTTCACCAACCGGGGTTTTATGCCGGCGGTGCTAACGCTCCAAGGGCTTTTTCCCTCGTAACCAAATCCGTTGTTCAAACATTTTCTAGCTGTTCATTACTTGTTTTGTTCATTTGTTCAACTACTCACGTCAAGGATACACTGCCTCACGTACTAATTCAGGATACAAGACTCTTAGCAGATTTTATCCCGAAACACTTGGGAATGCAAGAAACAGCCATGTGTGTCTGCATCAACTGCTAAAGCTTAATACATTGCTGTTGCAAGCTGCTGTGCTCAAGTGCTTTGGATTCAGAATCAGATGTTGGACTATGGATTCAACTTCAAGGGGACTCCCATCCATATAGACTACAACAGTGTTATCTCTATTACAAAGAATCATGTGCAGCACTCAAGGACAAAACACATCAATATCACGTATCATTTGATTAGAGATAACTTTGAAAAGGGATTAATCAAACTAGTCAAAGTTAACACAAATGAACAATATGCTGATCTGTTCACCAAAGCTTTTGATAAACAGAGATTCAAATATCTTGTATTAGCTATTGGGATGAATAAGTTTGAGTAGCTTTTCTTAAAACTTAATCATATTATTTCTAAAACATGTGTATCCTAAGTTGTCTATTTTATCACCTTCATAAGCACTTGTTTACTGTGGAAGAGAATCTTTTTGAAAGACATTGATGTGATCTAAAGTATACATATTAAATATCAATATTTCCCATGCATTTAAATAACTTTTGAGTAGTTTTAGATAAATTTACTCATATTTGGTTTACATTTGTATTTTATAATTTTTAAGAGATCGTAAGCTTTAAAGATGTATTTTTCTTAACAAAACTTGAGACCGACGGTTAAAGAAAATTATTTATAAAAATCAAGATTTAGTTTTGAGATATAGAATACTTGTAGAATGTGATAATATTAATTGTGACATAAAGTACGTAAGTTTAGTAATTGTTTAAAATGAAGGATCAATTGCATATATACCCTTGTAAACATCATTTAAATGCATATATACCCAAACAAAAATTTTAATTGCATATATACCCAATTTATTTTAATGACAATATTACCCTTCTAAAAAAATTAATAAGAACTTACACATGGGTATATATGTCACTAGGTTAGCACCCCGTTATTATACGGGTTGAATAAATAAAATATCAAATAGTTATTAATAAAAATTAATGAATTATAAAACAATATTTTAATATAATATATTATTGACATTACGTACGAGTGATAAAAAAACAATATCATTTTTTAATTTTTTTTATTTTTTTATGTTTTTTTTTCAAAAAAGGTTAGTTTTTAAACAAATTGTTTCAAAACAAACCTTTTATTAAAAAGTGCCATTTTTAATAATTTATTTATTATAACTTTGAAGATTAATTACTTTTGTTTCATAAGAATTTTATTTTTAAAAGCCACAAGTTTTAAAATATATTGTGTTTTTTAAAGTTTGATATTTATTGTTGAAAAATATCTTAATTTATAAAAAAATATTTTTTTACGAATTGTATTTGTAGAAAGATCTCTTTTAAAAATTATATTTGTAATATAAAAAGAATTAAATAATATCATTTATAGTTATTGTAATATTTATCAGGGGAGAGAAGCGAGAAAATAAAACTTAGTAGCTCTAGAATTGTGACAAGTGACGTACAAAAACTTTCTTTTATTAGTATTGATAGATTAAAGAGTTTTAGAGGGAGAAATATGCTTCTAATCTATTTGTCATTTATAAGATTGGTAAGAGAAAATTTACCAATTATAAAGTTTTAGTAAAAATAAGGGCAAATTAGTCATTATATAAACTACTTTTAATGAAAATGGGTAAATTTGCCAATTAAGAGGTTTTATAAGGGGATATATGCATTTAAAATTTTTGCTTGGGTATATATGCAATTAAAAAGTTTTAGAGGGGGAAATATGCTTTTAACCCTAAAATGAATTAGTATGTTGAAGTCAAGTTATTTTGAAAATTTAGTTATAAATCAAACAAACAAAAATACTAAATCAAAAAAAAAAATCCAAGGAGAAAATTATATCTAATATTAAAATATGGATGCCATAAACGTAATTTATTTGATTGTTGTGGGTGCAGGTTACAAGCAAAGTTGGTGATTTATATTTGTAAACTAAAATATTAATGTGAAGCTCACACGAAGGTTCATCTAGAAGCAGCAATTTAAAGATAAAAAGAAAATTCAAGAGTGGAGGTGGATGAATAGATAAAAGCCCACGTCATCCATAAAAAAAATTCTGTGCAACCCAATTAACTTGGTACAAGCAATTCAAAGCCCATGACAACAAAAATCGAAGCCAGTTAACGATGACCCAGGCAAACCTAGTTTTTGTATTTAATAAAGATCATGATGGCAGAGATGGACATAGACGTACGGGAGAAAAAAAAAGTATTTTTAATTTAATTCAACTTTGGAGTTTGCGTACAATTAGAGAGCAATCTTGAAGCAAAGAACAAGATCAGAGAGCAAGGATTGACGCATTCAAGCATTGAAGATCGTTCGGTTTTGTTTCGTTTTCGATTATTCTTCTTTGTCTCGTTGATTCTTTCATTTATGTTTCTAACGTTTGCAACTTTATTATCATTCTTAATGTTTTTGAACGTTATGAATAACTAAATTTTTAGTACTACCTAGGTTGGGTTGAAAACTATTATGTTTTGATCAAATATTTGGGTTTGATTTCGTATATTTGTTTATTAATCTTATAACTTGATTATTGTATCAATTAAATATGAACCCGTGTATTGTTTTATACTTAAAAGTTATAGCCATGCTCGTGTATGTTTAATCTTGATTGATTGCGTGACATCTAGATTAAGTTTGCACGTTAAAATTAATTACTTTGTGTTTCTAATTTTAAACTTTGATTAGAGATAATCTTAGGAGCATTGGTTGTGATTTGATAGTATTTTTCAATGTGCTACCTTATCTAGAACCTAGGAGTGATAGATATTGCTTAAAACCTCCTACCCATTTTTGTTTGGTTTAGATTTCGCGAGAGTGTGCTTTGCTCTTCACTCGTGGTGTTAGTGTTTTAGGGTATTTAATTGGATTTAATTAAGTTGTCCTTTATCTTATGATTAGAAAATATAATCTTAAAGATAATATAGTAGAGAACCTAGGGGCGATCTTCCATTACACATTTTAATAAACATATCTTGTACTTCACACGTGTCTTTGGTTTTCTTAGGAAGTAGCAACATACCTAGTTAACCCTGGATTCGTATTTTTGGAGATAGTTATACGAGTCATTGCCTTTGTGTCATTACATGTTAGTTGGATTTCTGCATAGGTAGTTATTTCACATATTTGATCGTATTCAAGTTTCAAGTTTGAATTAATCTTTATTTGTTTATTTCTTCCGTCATGTTTAGATTTATTATATTTAGTTAAATTGTTTATTTTGTTTATTAATATTAATTACTTAAAATAATTAAATACATTATTTGGGTTAAAAGTCGATAGAGGTTTAGTAACGAAAGCCTCCAAACGTGTCTCTAGGGTTCGATATCCGGACTTACCTAAACTTTACTATATCACGACCGGTACACTTGCAGTTTGTGAGAAGTTATTTTATTTTATTTTTATTTGTTCGTGCCTTAATCAATTAGGTAAATTTTTAATTTCTCTTTCTTTTTAATTTTCTTTTAGCTTATGCACCACACCCGTTCTACCGGACCACCAGAGTTTCAGCCACTTGATGATCCAGAGCGTGCATTTGATCGACATTCGAACGAGTCTGACACGGAGTTTGAGACCGAGGAAGATTCATACGACAGTGAATCCACTCACGCTATAGAATCTACAATGGCAGGCGAACAACCACTGATGAGGAGAGTGATTGTCGACTACGCCAAGGCCACTGCTGCCGGAGCGAGGTCTAGTATTGCACGTCCACCAATCACTACCAACAATTGGCAAATTGTTGGAGCTGTACAAGATAGTCTATATTATCAACATAGTCAAAGTCAACAAAAGTCAACGTCACGGTCAAAGTCAATAAAAGTCAAACCCGACACGTTCGAGACGAAGAACCGAGACGAGACGTTGAAGATTTAGATGACTAGGAGTTTTATTGTAATAAATATATTTTGTGTAAACAAAATATATTTTATCTTGTTTTTAGTCATTTTTATGTTTTATATGTAATTTCAATAATTAGCCTAAGTCTACGGGGTTAAATGTAATTAGTGAATATTATATTCACTATAAATAGCCTAATTGTTATTAGGATTAGACTAACGGTTGAATGACCAATAGATTGGGGAATTACTTGTAAACATATTTGCTATCTAATTTGAAGATCAAAGGGGATTTGATTGTGATTATTATATTTTGATCTAATTCTTCATGATTTGATTCAAGTGTGATTATCCTGGAGTTACACAAATCCCTCCCCAAATCATTTCCATGGTCAGTAATACTGTTCAGTTCCACGGGTTGCCAGCTGAAGACCCAAATTCTCACCTAGCTCGCTTCACGAGGATATGTTACACCTTTCAGGTGAACGGTGTTTCTGAGGACGCATGCAAGTTGCGCCTCTTCCCATTCTCTCTTACTGATTGTGCCCACAATTGGCTTGAGTCCCTGCCCACAGGATCCATCACCATATGGGCTGATATGCAAGACAAGTTCTTGTGTAAGTACTTTCCCCCTTCGAAGACCGCTCGCCTGAGGAGCATGATTCATTCATTTCAGCAAAATTCGGGAGAGACTTTCTACGAAACCTGGGAGCGTTTCAAGGAGCTAGTGCACAAGTGTCCACATCATGGTTTAGAGGATTGGGCATTGATTGAGAAGTTCTACAATGGAGTTACTCCTGTAACGAGGAACATGCTGGATACTACTGCGGGTGGTAATCTGATGACCACCAAGACCGTTGAGGAGTGTAACACGATGTTTGAGGACCTAGCCATGAGTAGTTACGAGTATCCTGACTCCCGAACCCCAGTTGTTGCTTAGCAAGGAGTGCACCACGTTGATTCTAGCACTGCTTTAGCTGTCCAGGTTAAGGCATTAGCTAAGATGGTAGCAGACCTGCAGAAGAAGAAGGAGCAGACCTGTGAGATTTGTCGAGGTGGTCATGATACGATTGATTGTCCAATTTCTGCTGATAGTTTTCAAGAACAGGTTGACTTTGTCAGCAATTCCAACCGATGCAAGGAAATGGCTTTGGTAAGTCCTATAATCCTGGTTGGAGGAATCAGCAGAATTGGAGGAGTAGAAATCTATCGGGTTTTCAACCGCGTACTCAGAGTTTATTTCAGAATCAGAGTTCGAATAGCGGTCAGACTATTGGCATAGGTCAAGGCGAGAAGAATCCCACCCTTAAGAAGATGATGATGCAGCACTCACAGATTTGACTCAGTTCATGGCGAGGGATGACACTAGGTATAAGGAAGCGCAGGCTAGAGATTAGGCATATCAGGTAAGGTTCTAGGAGAACGAGGCTATGATCAAGAATCAAGGAGCATTATTGCAAAATATAGAAAGGACTGTGGGCCACTTATCATATATGTTTCAGGAAAGGCAACCAAGAGGCCTACCTAGTAATGTAGTGAAGAATCCAAATGCGCATGTGAAAGCTGTGACGACAAGGAGTGGTAAATCATATGGTGTGGTTAAGCCTCTTGCAGTGATTGAGGAGGAGGTCGATGAGGAGATAGAGATGGAGGCTCCTGCTGGCAAGGTGCAACAGAGGTTGCGCCCAGCATGTACTACACAGCCAGAGGAGTCCGTAGAGAAGGGTACTGAGAAGAAGAAAGTGAATGAGTCATTAGTCCACTTTGACAGACTTCCATATCCAGGATGATTGGCTCAGCATCGGTCTGAGGAGCAGTACGGGAAGTTCCTTGAGATGTTTAAGCAACTCAAGGTGAACTTACCTTTGTAGACGCATTACAGCACATGCCTACGTATGCTAAGTTTCTGAAGGATCTGCTCACGAATAAGAAGAAGTTGGAGATGGTGTTAACCGGTGGGCCAAAGCCCAATTCCTGTTATGATTTCTAAATTATATATTAAAAAATATTCTTTAGAAATTCCCAAATCCATATGAACCTAGTTTGTAGATCGATCTAATTGAGCATGAAACTTAAATCGATAATCAAATCAAACTTAGGGCTTTCATTCCCCAAGTAAAACCGAGTATAGAGATGTGTTTAATTACCCGATTTTGATATAGATCGATGACGAAGAAGATAGGGGCAGTCGCGACCTATAGTAGAGTCCGATCGTGAGAAAGATGATGCTATTGGTTCAATTGATGTTTGATTAAGCTCTAGAGGGATATGACGAGTAAAACCCCTCACCCAATTTAAGGTTAGGACCCTCGGGAGATGACTATCGACTAGATTGCAGGTTCAAGCTGCAGTTGATGATCGAAGTCGATGGGTGTGTGTATTTCAGCAGAAATTGCGTGCTTGGATAGATTAGAGGGGTTGAATAGAATGTTTCCCCTCTGTTAACTAGCAACAATTAGATCGGTTTCATATTAAACGTGATATGAGTTGAATCAGGTGTTACGACTCCACTTTGATGATGATTTATTGTTGTTATAGGTCAATAGATTCGATGTTTAAACTTAAGATGATTACAAAAATGTTATGCGTTATCGAATTCAATTGATTTCACAGATTTTCAAGTTGTAACTGATTTTTGTTTGAGAACTTTTTGTTTTTTTTAATTGATTCATAATAGTGATTTAAGCCGAATTGAAACATGGTTATGGGTTCGAATTCAGTTATAGACCCTAAACGACGGTTCAATTTGGTGCAACGTTGGTGGATTATGGTGTACAGTCGCCGCCGGAGCTCTTCGGAGATATGACCGGAAGTTGGCCGGAGTTAAAACCGGCGGGGAAGGGGTTTTGGGTGTTGTAAAGTAAAGTTACACCTTTGGTCCCTGATGTTTTGCATAGTTGTTATTTTATGTTAAAACATCAAAACCTTTTTGTGATTTAAGTTTTCAAATTTACATTTATGGCCCAAACTTATAAAACCCTAGTTTAATAATTTAAATAAATTGTTTACTTTCTATTATAAAACCTTTATGTCCTTTCTTTTAAAATCTGAAATATATCTCATGAATGATAACTAACTTCATAAATTTATAAAACTTTATTTTATAACTTTATACATTTTAATAAAACTTTACCATTTAGTTATTTATTGTAAAATGATTAATAAAACCTTTTTTTAACTTTATGAAAGAAATTATTTATAAGTACATAAATTATTACAAGTTGTTTAGTTTATTAATAAATAAACAGTTCATAATAATAAATTACACATTATGTATTTGATCCATTAAAATTTTTAAATAATTTAATAATGGAAACTCAAAAATAGGTTCGGGTTTGGGTTTTTAATTTGAAAAATGGCGGATGTTACACTTGTTAAGGTGGATTAGTTTGTTTTTCCTGTTGATTTCGTGATTATGGATGAGGACGAGAAGTCCCATTAATCTTAGGACGACCTTTCCTGGCTACTACAAGGGCATTGATCGATGTCCTTGACGGCAAGCTAACCTTACGAGTTGCTGATGAGACGGTTACATTTGATGTGAACAAATCCATGAAGAACACATGCGATCAGGATGATACCTTGTACTTCATATACACTATTTGGACACAGGTGACTACGAGTTTTCAAGAGTTTATCAGATCTGATCATACAGACTCACAGATCTGGTTAGGGATAACCAGGAAATCGAGTTGACCGCTTTTGCCTTTGAGCATGACTCGATAGATCGTGAAATTCAGCCCCTCGAGGAAGTCAATGTGTGTGAGGTGATTACGAGAGTTGAACCAATAGAGAAGGCGTCGATTGAGACTCCCTATCATTAGAGCTTAAGGAATTGCCATCACACCTGGAGTATGCATTTCTGGATGAGGGATCTCAGTTACCTGTCATCATTTCTGTTGCATTGACAGAGTATGAGAAGAAAAGACTGGTAGATGTGCTGAAGGCACACAAGCAGGCTATTGCGTGGAAGCTGATGGATATCAAGGGTATCAACCCTTCGTTTTGCACGCATAAGATACTCATGGAATATGAGTATAAGCCTGTTAGACAAAGTCAGAGGAGATTAAATCCTAACATACTTGAGGTAGTTAAGAAGGAAGTGATTAAATTGTTAGATGCAGGATTGATCTACCCTATCTCTGACTTGAAGTAGGTGAGTCCCGTGCAGGTTGTTCCCAAGAAAGGGGGATGACAGTGGTGACTAATGAGAAGAACGAGTTGATTCCGATGAGGATAGTCACCGGGTGGAGAGTTTGCATTGATTATCACAAACTAAATGACTCCACGAGGAAGGACCATTTCCCGCTTCCCTTTATTGATCAGATGTTGGAGCGTTTGTCAGGGCAACAGTTTTACTGTTTCCTTGATGGCTTTTCAGGTTATTTCCAGATTCCCATCGCTCCGGAGGATCAGGAAAAGACGACCTTTACATGCCCGTATGGCACATTTGCGTTTCGCCGCATGCCGTTTGGGTTATGTAACGCTCCAGCTACTTTTCAGTGGTGTATGGTAGCTATGTTTCAGGACATGATCGAGGACTCCATGGAGGTTTCTATGGATGACTTTTTGGTGTTTGGGAGCTCTTTTGACTCATGTTTGGAGCATTTGGAGAGGATGTTGGCTCGATGTGAGGAGACCAACCTCATGTTGAACTGGGAAAAGTGCCACTTCATGGTGAAGGAGGGAATCGTTTTAGGGCACAAGATTTCACACGTGGGGCTTGAGGTTGATAAGGCGAAGATTGAGACTATTAACAAGCTTCCACTACCCACATCGGTGAAAATCTATTAGGAGTTTCTTAGGACACACTGGTTTTTATCGACGTTTCATTAGAGATTCTCTAAGATTGCGAGGCTGATGACGCAACTCTTAGAGAAAGATGTGCCATTTGTGTTTTCTGAGGAGTGTAAGAGAGCTTATGAGCTTCTGAAGGAGAAGTTGGTGAATGCTCCGATTATGGTCGCCCCGGATTGGAGTTTACCTTTTGAGTTGATGTGCGATGTGAGTGGTTATGCGATAGGAGTGGTTTTAGGTCAGCGTAGGGACAAACATTTCCACCTGATCTATTACGCGAGTAAGACGCTCACTGATGCACAGGAGCCTTACACCACGACGGAGAAGGAGTTGTTAGCAGTACTCTTTGCGTTTGATAAGTTTAGATCTTACCTCGTCCTTTCTAAGACTATTGTTTACATGGATCATGCTGCACTCAAGTATTTGTTTGGTAAGTAGAATGTTAAGCCACGATTGATACGATGGATTTTGCTACTTCAGGAGTTTGACATTGAGATTAGAGATAAGAAAGGTGCGGAGAATGTTGCAGCGGACCATTTGTCACGTTTAGAGGACTCCGGGCGTGAGGAGATTAGGGAGGACATGATTGATGATAACTTTCCACATGAGACATTGATGTTTGTGAAAGCACAGGAAGAGGGTTTTTCATGGTTTGCAGATTTGGCTAATTACTTAGCAACAGGGGTTCTAATGAGAGGCATGACACATCAGTTAAAGAAGAAATTCTTTGCAGATGTTAAGCATTACATTTGGGATGACCCCTACCTCTTCCGCATTGGAGCAGATTAGATTGTTCGTAGGTGCGTACATGGTGATGAATCAAGGAGGATTTTGTGGCATTGCCACTCAGGACCAACAGGTGGCCATTATGGAGCGAGTTTGACAGCGAAAAAGGTATTCAACGTTGGGTTTTATTGGCCGACGATCTTTAAGGACGCGCATGAGTTTGTGAGGAGTTGTGACGCGTGTCAGAGAGTAGGAAATGTATCATCCCGGAATGAGATGCCACAGACTGCCATTCAGACATGTGAGATTTTTGATTTGTGGGGCATCGATTTCATGGGCCCATTTTGGCCATCACGCGGGAACAAGTACATCCTAGTAGCCGTAGACGATGTTTCCAAGTGGGTGGAGGCTCAAGCCTTACCCACGAATGATGCTAGGGTTGTAGTGAGATTCATTAAGCAGCTGCTATCACGCTTTGGTACCCCCGAAGCCCTGATTAGTGATCGAGGGAGCCACTTCTGCAATGCGCAAATGGAGAAAGCCTTGCAACGCTATGGGGTCACCCATCGGCTTGCAACGGCTTATCATCCGCAGACTAGTGGGAAAGTTGAGGTAAGTAATCAGGGTATCAAGCGGATTCTGGAGAAAACATTCGGATCAAATCGTAAGAATTCATCCGATAAGTTAGATGACGCACTATGGGCTTTCCGCACGACATATAAGACACTGACCGGTTCTACACCTTTTCGGATGATTTATGGAAAGCGTGTCATCTACCAGTGGAGTAAGAGCATCGCGCATACTGGGCTTTGCGAACTGTGAATTTAGATATTTCCATGGCTAGAGCAATTTGATTTCACCAGTTGCACGAGTTGGAGGAATTGAGAGATCATGCGTACGCACATTCGAGTCGATACAAGGAACGTACGAAAAAAATTACATGATCGCCACCTGAAAGGTAATAAAGAATTCAGGTGTGGGGATCAGGTATTGTTGTACAATTCGTGATTGTAATTGTTTCCTGGAAAATTAAAGTCCCGATGGTTGAGACCATTCACTATGCGCGAGGTATTTCCATACGGAACAATTGAAATCGAGGAAAAGGATGGTGAGACGTTTAAGATAAACAACCATCGTTTAAAGCATTACATTAGCAGGCCTGTGATTGAGAATGAGGACGAAGTAGTTGACCTCGCCCCTGTAGGAACTTCATTGAGAGGTTCGAGTCTGGCTGATGACTCGTAAATAAACCAAGCGCTTTGGGGAGGCAACCCGAGGGTTTGTTTTTATTTTTTCTGCATTTTGGTACTTTTTATTTTTTAATATTTTTCGTACCATATGCTTCTGTGTTTGTCTTTGGTTTCAGGTTATTGCTCGGAGCTGAATGATCATCTGCTTGAGGTTCTTAGTCAAGTTAAAGTGTGAGGATGACACATACATTTTCAGTGGACCTTCTGTCATTGCACGTTACATATCAGCGGAGTTTCAGTTTTCCCATTTCTTGCACTCTTATTATTTTAATTGCTTATATTTATTTATTCGAACATTAGAGACAATGTTTGATTTAAGTGTGGGGATGGGTAGTTGGCAAAACTGAACATCTTAGGTCAGTAATATAGATGTTAATTGATAAATCCTTGAAATTTAACAAAAACAATTCAACAAAAAAAAGAAAAAAAAAGCACTAAGTATCACTCGTCCACGCATATACAACACAACTTGCACGACTCATGATGTGATGGCGATTAGCGCTAACTAGTTATACCCAGAGCATGATTAACTTTTCAAGTCACATGATTAAGTTAACTTAACAAGCAGTTTTTTATAAAAAGAAAAAAAATGGTATAGATGTCTAATTAAGTGAGGTAAATTGAGAGATAATAAACATGCAATTGTCCACAAGTTATACCCTGATTACCTCCATTTTCATGTGAGATTAAGCCTTTAGTTCTTGATTATTTGTATTTCACATGCATTTCTTAGTTTGAGCGTTTATAGCACACGACTACGTGCATTTTAGAACTTGTCTAGGTTATACACGTCGAGACCATGAACTTTTAACTTGCACAAAAGTGATAGAGGCACCTAAGATTTAGCCTTGTGTTTGCCTGTGACTACCCTACCCTGAAATTATCCAGTACTTAGCCATGTTGAGCCATTTATTTACCGTTTCCTTTTGTTTACACCCATGTTAAACCTAGCCTTTGTTTATTTAAGCCCTTTTTGTGTTAACCCATGTGTTTCAGAAAATCCGGCTAAGTTAGTATTTAAATAGCGTGATTCAATTGTTATGTTTGATTAGTTTATCTAAGTGAAAAAAGAGAGAGAGGGAGAAAAAAATGAAAAAAAAAGAATAAAAAGAGGAAAAAAATTGACCTGGAAAAAAAATTGTCTATTAGTAGTTAGTTTGTGATAGGATCAAATGTACCAATCTGTGATGATGTATGAACACAATTCAATGAAATACAAACAAAGTAATCAAATCAAGCAAGATATCAACAAAATTCATGGTTTCATTAATATCAAACAAAGACAAATTACAAAGTATGTAAGCAGTTTTGTACTCTCACTACCTGTAAGTCTAAGCTATTTATAATGAAACAGAAAGAAACTAACAAATTACAAAAGTAGTCCATATAATATTACAAAGTAATAAAAAGACACATAAAGACAACATGTTAATCTTTCTAGAGCACTAACAATACCCCCCTAAGATTGACATGGTCTTCGGTCTTCAGAATCTTCAATCTTGTCTTCTTTTTCTTCAGCTTTTATCTTCAACTTTTATCTTCATCACTCAAAGAAATCTTCTGGTTCTTCCTTGATCTTGAACATTGGCTTCTTTTTGTACATCTCAAGTTCTTTCAAAGCATTAGAAATAGCAAACTTGAATTTGCTGGCAAGAATGCCTTGTTCTGGTTTTGCTTCATTTGTTTTTATCTCCATTTTGTTCATTCTTACCAAAGTATCTTTTGATAGACATGAAATATCAATATTAGCATATAACTCAATAGGAGTTTGACTCTCCTTTGAGTATACTTCTAATACTCCTTTCCTTGAAATTCTCATGAATTCAATGTCTTTGATGTCTTTCTTAACAATGTTTGCATAAGCAAGAGCTTTCCTCAATGATATTCTTTCCATTGCAGCATTCATCATATTGATGATAGAAATAAAATACTTCTTGTCTTGCTCTGTTATCTATTGAGATACCTCTTCAAACTTTTGTACCGACAAAAATGATATATAGCTTGGATGTAATAGCTTCAGTACAAAAACTCCAAATAATGTAATCATGTCCTTATCCCATCGTTCGAGATTTCGGACCAGTTTAAGCTCAAAAGTCTCAGTGTTATAAAACCATCTGAGAATTGGCTTTGAGTTTTGATTACCATCAATCACTTTTAGACCGGGAGTTGTGACTTTTTCAAAATACTTGTCACAAAATTCTATCATTAAATGTTCTTCTTCAGACTGTAATCCTTTGAGCTTTTTATTCTTCTGTAAAGTAACAAAGTACTCTTTATTCTCTTGATCACATCTTGTTTGAAGAAAACTACTTGATCTATCCAATCCTCTTCTTAATAATTCTACCATCATCTTGCCACGTTTAGAATCAGATGGATTGATCAGGGGTAATCTATGTAGCTCTTTCAAATCTTACACTGGAAGTTTTATTATCCTTGAGTAAAAATGATATACATCACATACTGCATTTACTCTTTTTATCAAAAATGCATCAGATACTTCATCATACTTCCATGCTATAATCTTTACTTGGTTTGTAAAATCAGGAGCAATCATAGCATTTAACAACTCAGCAACTGATTGTCCTCTTTGTGGTACATTTCTTACCAACTCTCCAGTTGATCTGGAATTATCAAAAATTTGCCTTTGTTCAGAAGATGCTTTTTATGCTTGCCTTTCAGGATCAGAAAACATTTCAATCAAATCTTTTCTGCTATCATGAGCATCTGGTTTTCTTGCCATTTGTTTGATCTCTTGAGGCTTCAACATTCTTGTTCTTTTTGTAATCTCAAGATATTGAGGATTATCTGTATCAAGTATAATCATCTTCTCCGATTGTTTTTCTGTTTTTTGAAAACTTCTAACAAGATTCCTCAAAGATACAGATTGTAATCTTTTTAGTTTTCTACACGGGTAATTCCTAACTTGCAACCATGATCTTAAAGCTGGAATACTTATATCCTCAGGATCAGATGGTGCAGCTCAGAGCTTGATAATTCTTCTACATTAATACTTTCTTTCGCTCTGTTCCATTCACCATGTTCAATCACAATATCATTTGGATCAACAGGAGCAACTGACTCTACAGTAATACATTTCTCATATTCATCATTTATTTGAGAAACAATCAGTCCATCCAAAAATACTCTATTCTATTTCATCTTCACAAGGTAGTTATATCTGTCTTCAACATCTTGTGGAATTTCATCTTGTTCTTGAGTTGGTTCTTGTGAAGAGAAATGTTGTTAGGATCGTGTATTGAACGAAATACTAGCTGATTAACGTGTATACCGAATCAAATAGTCCGGAGTCCTATTTGATTGGCGATCCAATCAGTGAGAACGCACGTCGAATCAATTATGGATTGAATCTAAACGTTAAGAACGATATGGAATCGATCTAGTGCGATCTGTGAACTTGGAACAGGTTCTTAGAGGTCTCTGAACGGCTAGGGTACGTCTGGAGTCGAAGTGATATGAATTGTTACGTTTTCCACAAATTAGGTGGTATTTATAGGTTAGGGTTGCTCATTCGGGCGACTGAACCATTAGTATGGTTCAGACGGGCAATTGAGCCATGCGGTTGATCCATTCGCACGACTGAGTGTTCAGTCGTGCGACTGAGCCAATCTCATGTTACAATCATACGACTGATCCAGTCTCCTGGTTCAGTCGTGCGACTGAGTCATTCGCATGAAGTTGTTCATGCGTATGGTCCACTCGCATGGGCCATTCGCATGAGAACTTCATATTACTAAGTTTGAATGTATTTATTAATCATTAAATTATCAAGATTCATTCAAACAACCACAAACCTATATAATCAAGTCAATATGCGTTAAACAACTCATTAATGAAATATTAAACATTATAAACACAACCAAACATTTACATTTCATTAAGTACCCAACTATTACATAAGTGTAAGACATTAAAGACATATTATATTCAGTTCAGAAACTAGGGACACATGTACCTACAAATGTGATACAAATTGAGCTTCATCTATATCTTCTTCATCTAAAACTTCATCATACCGGTCATCATTATAAACTTCTTCAATATCTTCTAATGCTTCAATCTGTTCTTGAACGTTTTGCTCATCAACAGTTTCTTCTATTCTTTCCACTTTACAAGATGACTCAGTTAAACTTGTATCTACTACATCATCAATTTTCCTTTTTCCTTTGAGCAGCTCAAGATTCTCTTCAATACTCATCTCAGCACTTATTATTTGATCTGGTGAGATAGGTTTATGAGATTCTTTTTCCTTCATTAATTCATCTTTCAGTTTTTCATTTTCAGCTGATAATTTCTTTATTTCTCTTCAAGAATGTCATAATCCTTTATCATTACTTCAAAGTTTTTGATGACATCTTCTTTAACTTTTGAATAGCTCAAAATCTTTTCATCTTTCAATAAGTTTTCTTCATTGAACTTCAAATTTTCATCCTTTAGCTTTTGAATATCCTTTCCAAGAGATATATTCATCTCTTTCAATCTTTTATTTTCAACTTTCAATTCTTCATTTTCATTCTCTTTAATCAAGTTTTCTTCTTTAGGTTCTCCATCTCATCAATATCTACTATCTCCTCTGTTTGTACTGACACATTGTGTGTTGTACTAACAGGAATTTCTTCAACTTCTTCATTCACTTCAGCTTCAAATACTGGATCATATAACATATCAGTCATAAAATCAAAATCAGAGGTTTGATTTTGTGAATCTTCTTCATGTACAGAATCAACATGATTATCAGCATCATTAGTTTCTTCAGCTTAGTATTGAGGTTCATTGACATTTTCATCCTCATTTCTTTCATCATTTCTTCTTGATGTGCTTCAGTTGCACCATCATTACCATCTTCATCATCATTATTATCATCTACTTTATCGTTATAATCATTATCATCATCTGATGAGCTTTCAGTAGCTTCATCATCACTTTCTTCATCATCATCATCAATCATATCATCTACAACATCCTCAATAAGATCATTTGGATATATTGGTTCATCTTCAGATAAATGATAGTGTTATTGATTGATGTCTACTTCATCCATAGATACATTCCTTATAAAATCAAATACTGGAATGTTTTGAGCACCAGTAATCATTGCAAGCCTTTTATACACACCTTCTGACATATGCTCTAATTGCAGCTTATCTCCTTGAACTCCTTCAACATATAGATCTGGATTCTCTTCATTAATAAGCAGTTGGAGAAATCTTGGATACATCAAGTATTTATTTCTCTTTCCTCTTTCAAGATTAAATATGAATCCCTTCATTATCCACTTAGCCATGTTAAATCTTTTGTTTGTGGCTAAAGCAATAATAGGAGATGCAATGTCTACTGGGAATGAATCCCAACTAGCACTTCTTTTAGACATGCAATGTTGAAATATATAACACAACAGTTTCCAGTGTTTATATACTCTTGCTCTGAAGAATTGCTTCTTAAGGAAGTGATCAGGATGACCCATTTGTAGAAATATATCTCTACATTCATTGAAGGTATAATCAGATAAATCTTCTGGGTCATTTTCACCAAGTTTTTGAGCTATTCTGATTGCTTGTTAAGAAACTTCAAGCATTCTATCTGATGTAATGAAAGCTCTTAGAACTTTATTCCCTTCTTCATCTCTTTCTACTTCTGCTGTTCTCCAAGAAAATGTTTCTACTAATTCCTTGAAAGACTCAAATGTTTCTGATTTGGATTTCAGAAACATTACCCAAGAAAATCTTGAGTAGTCATCAGTAACCACATAGCAGTACAAGTCGCCTACAATGCTTCTTGTACTGACTGGACCAAACAGATCCATGTTAAGAAGTTCAAGAGGAAGTTCGATGGAATGAACTTTCTTTTCCTTATGAGACTTCTTCGTTTGTTTGCCTTTCTTGCACGCCACACAGAAATCCGGAAGTTAGAAATTTTTGACGTTAACTCCTCTCACTAGATCATTCTGGATCAAGTGATTCATCTTCCGTGGATTAATATGTCCCATTCTCCGATGCCAGGAGATGGAGTCCTTCTCAGTAGCCTTTTGTTGGTCCAAGTGATCGATGAACAGTACAATTGATAGGATAATTTGATCAATATCACATACACAAACCAAATAACAAACAATTGAGAGATGAATATGATGAATCAAGACATAATTGATATTCAAATGAACAAACTCACTCAATAACAATAAGCACAATTGTATTTCAATGAAGTAACTGCTTGAAAATGATAGTTTGCAACAGAATTCCACGATTAGGGTTTTGCAAACTTATCATGCAAAATGAAATGACAATAGTATATATAGCAGTCATAGTTTCGCTGACAGTTTCGCTACCAGCGAAACTGTCATGCCGAAACTATAGTTTCGCCCGGCAGAACACAAGTTCGCCGGGTGAACCAAAACAGCAAACTGTGAGCGAAACTATAGATTCGCTCACAGTTTCGCTGGACTGCCAAAACTGCTAATAACTAACAAAATACAAAATGAAACTAACACAAGTCCTATTACAATGTAAAGTAAACATCTATACTAAAGTGAGTCCAACCTAACATGATCTTCAATACTCCCCCTAGGTTGGACCTCACTATCTTCAGTGCTCTTGGTTTGACTCTTCAGCTCCCGTTTCCTCAGCTGCTGTTGGTCTATCTTCATCCCCTCCTGCAGCAACGTCTTTAGAAGCTTCAGCCACTGATTCTCCAAGATTAGTTCCTGCATCATCAGCTTCATCCGAATGACCACTAGCTCTAGCAAAATGCCTGGTCATGTCTTGAACATCCATGGCAAAGTCATCTTGTGCTCTCACCTTTTCAGCCAAACTCTTTACTTCTGCCCGTACTCCTCTTATTTTGTTCGCCACATTCATAAACAAAGTTGCCTCCTTTCTTGTTTCCTCACCTGCCCCGGCCTTTATATGATTTTCACAGAGAATCAAGAGATCTTCATCACAGAAGCTGAATAACTCCATTGGGTCAAACACCCTAAACTCTTGTCCTTGTTTGGCTCTAATCACAGCCTCACAAGTGTTATTATCATAGAACCACTTCTCAAAGTCCTGTAAACGAGGAGGAAGAGGATCAGCCAGTCTTACTCTGTTTACAGTCTTAGGTGGTTTAACTCTCAAAACAATTCTCCCTTTCCCAGTCTCCCAGTCTTTATCTTTCTTCGATCTCTTTCGTTCAGCCTTCATAAATCCAAATGACTCAAAATTATCATTAAGGCCATTTTTAATCTCCTTCTCCAGAAATACTGCCCTTTCACTTAAATGAGCATTAATCAAAGGCAAGGTAGCCAACCGTCTCAGATCCCATTTAGGCAAGGTCTTAAACGCCTTCCTCTTGAGCATGTAACTGATATTACCTCCTCTTCTTTTAATCAAAAACATCTTTAAGAAAGGATTATAACACCAACTGATTATCTTATTGTCTGCCTCTTTTCTGCTCAAACCCTCCATATTTTGAAACAGAGGAGTAAGTTCTTCAGCCTCCTTCTCCTTTACCAACCAATCACTCTTATCCATCTCAAACACATCATTCTCATCATCTCCCTTCTTAGCCACATACACCAAAGGTCTCTCATCTACTTCATAGAATTCCGGTTCAGAATCATAATCAACCAACTGCTCATCCTCCTCTTCTTCATCAATCAACCCTTTTCCTTTATCTGATACTTCCTCATGAGTAGCTGTAACGATCACTTCTTCTCCCAAAATATCCTTATCAAAATCAAACTGTAGATTAACAAACCCAGCCTCAACAATCTCATCTTCATCATTTCTGCCAGCCTCTTCTCTTGGAATCTCTTGTTCTCTTGTTTCAGTATCAGCTGCTCCAGAGGTGCCCTCTCCTACCTTGGATGAGGTACCCACATTCAAGAATGGGTACTTAGATATATCAGTCATATCATCTAACTCAGATTGAGTTAGTTGACTGGGTAGGCCAGCAGCAGCTTTCATCTGTGAAATTTCTTCAAATAACCTCTTAATCAAACTATTCTGATCAACCAACATCTTTTTCATTCCTTCAATGACCTCATCTTTCTGTTGCTCCCTAATCTCCTGATTCATCAGTTTAGTCTTTATCATACTTAACTCATTTGCCAATGAAGTATTTAGACCACGAATCACATCCTCATCAAGACCAGCACTAGCTTCTTTCCCTGCTGTGAAACCCTCGTGTCTATGTTTTGTTCTTCGTTCAGGCTCAACAAAGTCAGTTCTCTTTTTAGACCTTCGTTCCTTCTCCACCCTTATCTCTTCTGCTTGTGTATCTATGTCTTCTTCAAAATCATAATCTTTCTCTTTTGCATATCTCTTTCTTTTCTTAGCTGCATCAGCTTGTTTCACCCTTGTTTCCTCAGCTCTTTTGTTTTCAGACTCATCGACCCGTCTGATATAATTCCATCGCTCTGGTGGGTACATGTTTTCCCAGAGATGGGTTATTTTACCACTGAAATCATGGCGTATAGCACAGCAATCTGCAAATATCCGAGGGTTCATCTGAACTAATCTCTTAACTTCACCATGTTTAGGAACATCAGGAATCAAATCATCAATAATCATCTGAATAAAACGAGGATATAACAACCATTTATCCTTTTTCACCGCCATCACATTTTCTGCCATACACGCAAAGATCAATCTAGCAATGTTTGCTTTCTCCCCTTTGCAACATATCACCATAGCTTTGGCCCAGTCAAGGTTAAGTCCATCAGATCCACCCTTACGGTGATCTAAGCACATAATAAACACGTGAGCTATATATCTCCATTCTTTAGATAAAAAGGACTTTTTAATCTCTTTCCTCGAACCAAAGACTGGTCCCTCATATCCCATTTGCCTGAAAGCTTGGAATACTTCAGATTCCGTCATATCAACTTCATCACCAGTATCATCTTCCAGTCTAAGAATCCTCGACACGTTCTCAGCAGTAATAGATATATCATGATCAAGCACTCTAGCTGTGATCCTCTGAACATCTCCTCCGGTGTTGTATTCAGCTGATCTCCAAAAGTCTCTAATGTGAAGATCATAGATAGTGGGTGAGTGAGAGATAGCATATGCAATGGGTGATCTTTGGAGCCATCTAATACAATCACGAAATCCGGCCGCCTTTGGCAAAGTATCATCTAATATGGCAGTGATGTTATTCCTCTCGTCAAACTTGAGATTCGCCATAATAACCTGAAAAGATCAACAAATAAAGTTGAATAAGAAATACTGAAAATAAGAAAAATAAGACAAAAACAAAAGAAACAATCAATTTCGGCAAGCGAAACAATAGTTTCGCTCACTAAGACATGATAGATTCGCTGAATCAAAGACAGTTTCGACAAGAAAAACAAACAGTTTCGACGAGCGAAACTATAGTTTCGCTCATAGAAACTTGTTAATTTCGCAGAACAAAAAGTACTTTCGACAAGATTAGAATGATTCAAAGTAGTTTCGCAATTAGTTTCACCAAAAATTAATTTAGTTTCGCTATTACAAATTAGTTTCGCTGACTCATGAAAATATAGACGAAACTGTGTGAAATAAGGATTAGTCATTGCGAAATTAGATAAGATATGGCGAAACTGTTAAGTTCGCTCGGACAGCATAACTTTACAGTTTCGCTGAAAGAATGTGAACTTTCGTTCAATTTCGCTGAAACTTCAGTAGTTTCGCTGAACGAACAGCGAAACCACCGAAGCGACATAATCCAGATTCCTTATCAAAACATGATGTAATCCAGATTAAATAGTCAATCTAAGTTCGAAACTCACATACGAAGAGAACAACACTCAAAATCAGTCCAAATAACAATCACAAATCAAAATCGCCGTTAGGTAACTGTAAAACCCTAAAAAGAGAAACTGAACAATTTCGCGAAATTATGAAAGAAATTTCGCAAAATGACTTATATAGCCAACAGTTTCGCTGGCAGCGAAACTATAAATTCGTCTAGCGAATTTACAGTTTCGCCAGTGAAACTGTAATTTCGCTAAAAGATAACTGGTTAACAACTTATAAGCAAACCTAGCGAAATTGCAGTTTCGCTTAGCGAAGCTATTAGCGAAAGAATAATTTCGCACCATTTTTTTTTATATTTTATTTTATTTTATTTTTTTTTTTTTTTTATTAAAAATATTTTTATTATTATTTATTTTTTATTTATTTTTTATTTATTTTTTTTTAAATTATAATACTCAAAGGAAGCACATCACATAATGAGATCTAAAATAATCAGAGATCACATTCTCTAAATATTTTAGAACATAATGATGATTAAAAATCATCTACCAGTCATGAGATCATACTGAATACAAGATCTGATCACAATCTGCACAGAAACAACTGAAATTAGAACAAATCAATAACGATTGCTGATATAATTGTCCACTTAAACTCATGCCTTATCCTTTTTCAAACAACAGCTTATGATTCATTTAAGGTTCGATTAGATGCTTTAGAATGCTAAGACCCCACAATCATTTGGTAAAAACCCTCACCCAACCTCAGGATTTATTGAATTATGAATCAATCTTCATGGAACAAGATTTGTGGAAAAGTATGCAAATGATTATACACAGAATATTTCATTCTGAGAGAAATTCATCGATAAGATGATTTGACATAATTATATCAAAATGGTAAGAGCTCCAGATCTATACTCACGTATAACAGAGGAGATAACCATTTGAACATGTGCTGATGAGAGCTCCAGGTCAGTACTATCGTACAGCAGAGGAGATCATCACTCCAGGTCAGTACTCACGTACAGCAGAGGAGATAAGCACAGACACAAGACATCTTGACACAAAATAAACCAGCAGAGAATGATGACATAACAAAGCAAAATAAATGAAAGATTCATTCTCAATCCAATTTTTGTCAGGACTCAGTTTTTGTGCAATCCAAAATGAATGAGTAAATCCAGGCATTCTTAAGCATAAAGTTTAATTTAATCATAAAGCTGCTGTCTACTTCATTCATCAGGCTGAGTCTATCAAGCATATCGTCAAAGAATCTGATCCATTTCTTTTTATTTTAATGTGAAACAGAATCTAGTAACAGTTACTATCATTTCTCATAGAATTACTGGTCATGTAAATAAAAATATTTAGAGAATATACAATCATTTCTCATCATGTTAAATCCGATCTCAGAATAATGATATTTCTCCCCCAAATTTTTATTTTCATTTGTCTATAATTATAAATAAAATTGTAACTTGATTTTTTTTATTTTTTTTTTATTTTTTTTAATTATTATCAAAGAAATAGAAAATGAAAATTTAAAAAGATATTAACCCAAGCATAGAAATCAATTCATAAAAACGAGGTTTATCAAACGCTTTTGTGAAAAGATCAGCTTTTTGATTTTTTGTATCAATGGGAATAATATTAATGAAACCCTTCTCCTGAGCATCACGAATCGCATGAATTCGGGTTTCAATATGCTGTGTGCGAGAATGATGAATGCGATTTTTAGCAATTCCAATGGCAGCCTCATTATCACATAATAAAGGTGTATGAAGGAAATTAATTCCATAATCAATCATTTGGTGTTGGATCCAGAGAACTTGAGAGCAGCAGCTAGATGCAGCAATATATTCAGCTTCCCCTGTAGAAAGAGAAACAGTAGTTTGTTTCTTGCTCTGCCAAGATACCAGACAATTTCCCAAATATTGACAACCTCCAGACACAGATTTTCTGTTTAACCTGCAACCATTGGAATCACTATCAGAATAAGCATGTAAATCAAAATTTCCACCATATGGATACCACAGTCCGAGACGAGATGATCCTTTGAGATAACGAAATATTCGTTTGACAGCTTTCTCATGAGATTCCTTTGGAGCCGACTGATATCTAGCACAGTAACCAACAGCGAAAGTGATATCAGGACGACTTGCAGTAAGATACATGAGAGAGCCAATCATAGACCGAAAAAGATGAGGATCAACTGGTTTTCCATTTTCATCTGGAGTGAGACACGTCTGAGCAGTAAAAGGAGTCATTTCAGTAGACGCATCATCCATCTTAAATTTCTTCAGAATATCTTTAATGTACTTCTCTTGGTGAATAAGAATTCCTTCTTTCTGTTGTTCAACTTGCAAGCCAAGAAAGAAGCACATTTCACCCATCATGCTCATTTCAAACCTTTGGCTCATCACTTCTTCAAACTCTCTACACAATTGAGAGTTTGTGGATCCAAAAATAATATCATCGACATACACTTGAACAAAGATCATTTCACCATTCACCTCCTTTTAAATAAGGTCATATCAATGGTACCACGAGAATAACCATTGCTTAAAAGATATTGTGTAAGAGTCTCATACCAGATTCTGGGTGCTTGATGAAGGCCATACAAAGATTTATCAAGCTTATACACTTTATCAGGAAAATCAGGATCTTCAAAGCCTGGTGGTTGACACACATATATCTCTTCATCAATGTCGCCATAGAGAAAAGCACATTTCACATCCATCTGGTACACTTTGAACTGTTTATGAGCAGCATGAGCAAGAAATATACGGATTGCTTCAAGACGAGCAACTGGAGCAAAGACTTCTGTATAATCAATTCCTTCTTCTTGAGCAAAGCCTTGCACTACAAGTCTAGATTTGTTTCGCACCACCACACCCCGATCATCTGGTTTGTTCTTAAATACCCATTTTGTACCAATTGGATACTTGTTGGGAGGTAAATCAACTAAAGTCCAAACCTTAAGCTTCCGGAACTGTTGAAGTTCCAACTGCATAGACTCTACCCAACAAGGATCTTGTAGAGCAGCATGAACATTTTTAGGAACAATTTGAGAAATAAAGCATGAGAAAAGACAAACATTAATCAGACCGGATTGACTTCGTGTGCGAACACCATCAGAAACAGATCCAATCACATTATCAAGCGGATGATCTTTCAAAGTTTTATAATCACTTGAAGAAGGAAAGATAGTTGAAGAAGTATCAGCCGCCGGAGAAAGAGTAGATGAAGGTGTATCAATGACAGGTGTTGAATCAGGTAAGTTAGGAGATGTAGGAGATAAAGAATCAGATAATGGAGCTTGATCAGGCATTGGAGACGATGAGCTAACATCAATTGAAACAGCATCATTTACTTGTGGAATGGATGGAACAGACGATGAAGATGATGGAATAATATTCGTTTGAGTACATGGAATTGATGTATCATCATCGAAAACTGGCAAATTAAATGAATTGAACACAGTATCGGAATCAAAGAACCATGCAGGTTCAGATTTAACTTCAGAAGGATTTGATTCTTGCCAGTCAACATAAAATGACTCTTGAACAATACGTGTTCTCTTGTTATAAACTCGGTATGCCTTTTGTGAAGAAGAATATCCAACAAAGTAACACTCGTCAGAAACAGCACCAAATTTTGTCTTTTGAGCTTGAGTATTCAGAAGCGTACAAGAACATCCAAATGGGCGAAAGAAATCAATTAGTGGCTTCCTCTTATGAAAAAGTTCATAAGGAGTCTTCACTTTATCTTTCACAATTAGCACTCTGTTTAGAACATAAGATGCACAATTAACAGCTTCAGCCCAGAAAATAACTGGTAATGAGGATTCTATCAACATTGTACGAGCAGCTTCCACAAGAGTACGATTCTTTCTTTCTGCAATGCCGTTCTGCTGGGGTGTTCTTGCAGCACTAAATTGTCTCACGATCCCTTTTTGAGCACAAAATGAGTCAAGAATCTGATTTTTAAATTCAGTGCCATTGTCACTTCTTAATCCCATAACTCTTTTCTTACTGACTGATTCAATAGAAATGATTAATTTCTGCAATTCCTCTGCAACTTCACTTTTGTGAGCAAGAAACCTCACCCATGAATAACGTGAAAAATCATCTGTAACAACAAGACAAAAAGACTTTTTAGCAATTGATTTAACACTAATTGGCCCAAATAAATCAGTATGTAACAACTCAAGAGGACTTGATATGCTATTTAAAAGTTTAGGCTTATGAGGTTTCTTATGTTGTTTCCCTTTGGCACATGCCATGCATTTTTCAGTAACAGAAAAATCTTTTAAAGGAAGTCCTCTAACAAGATTGTTCTTTACTAATTTATTAATTATCTTAAAATTGACATGGCCTAAGCGACGATGCCACAAGAGTGACTCAGAGGTTGATGCTTTTGAGAGAAGACAAGTTGCAGTAGCTTTGGACTCATTAGAATTCATATCAAGAAGATATGTATCGTGTTTCCTTGGAGCACGCATGAGAATTAAATCTTCTGGAATAGCTATCTCTGATTTCAAAAATAAACATTCGTCAGATTTAAATAGAACAGGAATGTCTTTATCACAAATTTGAGAGACGCTCAGAAGATTAAATGCCAATTCAGGAACATGGTTGACTTTTTCCAGAGTAAGAGAACCATTGGTAACTTCTCCTTGTCCAATCATTTTTCCACCCTTCTTGTCTCCAGCAAATGCCACATATCCTCCATCTATAATCCGATAATTAGTCAACAAATCCTTTAATCGTCATATGCTTGGAACAGCCGCTATCAACATGCCACAGACTGTTGACAATCTTTGAAGAAGATCCCTGAAATGAATGAACAAATCATTTAGCCAGGAGTAATAGGGACCCAAGATTGAACAACTTTTGTTTTTAAAGAAGCTGATTTTTTATGAAAGAAATTATTAACCAATTTTGTCAATTTATTCCCAAAACAATTTCTATTAGAGGATCTTTCAATCAAAGGGCAATTTTTGATAAGATGATCCTCTTCACCACACCTGAAACAATGATGTTTGAATCTAGGTCGATGATGTGATGAGGTAAAAATAGGATCAATAATAATCTCCTCATCACATTCAGACAAACTAGAATCAACATCACTGAATGTCTCATACATCTCATGATGTTTTTGTTTATTTGACTCAGAGTTATTCTTTACAAAATCAGAACTTGATTCTTCTGACAAATCAGTAAAACTCGTACCATTGGTACCAGTTTCAGATGAAGACGAACTGCATTTTTTGAAGATGTCATATTTAATGGTATGAAAGATGGAATAGGTTGAGAAAAGAACTTTTCGAAAGAATTAGTTTTAAGTTGCTCAGTTGTTTTAGGTGAAACATCAGATTCATTGCATTCATTACCAGAACAAAAATCATCACTATCAAGATTTGAATTACAAGATGAAATAGAACAATCAAGAGAACATGAGACATTCAAGTCTGTTACATTTGAACTAGAAACAAACACTGAATTTAAACTAGACTTATTATCTAAAACAGACTGCTGTTTTTCAGGTGTAGTAGAACTAGTGCATCCAAGCCCACTAGTTGGTCCATAGTCGTAGTCTTCACGAATGTACTTAGAGTTATTCCCAACTAAACCTGCAGACATACTGTCAGTATCTGATTTGATTAAATCATTAGAAGGATGAGGAACATGCATAGGAGAATAACAGTATGTACTAGGAGGAGGATAAACCTGTACATTTTCATAACCCAAACCCGTTTTAATTCTTGCTCCCAGTTGAGATTTACAAAGATCATCATGTTTCATTCCAGAAATAGTCCATTTATCTAACTTTGACTGAAGTTTGCTTGCTTCAAATTCAGCAAGAGCAACCCGTTCAGTCAAAGTATTAATCTCTACATTCCTTTCCAAAACAATTCTTTTTAAATGATCAGTTTCTTTTAAAGCCTCATTTAATTTCACAAAATATTTTGATTCATTCATTTTAAGTTCATTAATTCGTTTTAAATCCTTTTCATTATCAATTAACAAACGATTAGCCTTATAAACCCCAAAAAGTCTAATTTTGCAAGCAGATGAGCACATATCCTGTATTACCTCATAAGGAAGTCCCATTACCATCTTTTCGGCAGCTAAAGCTTTATCGCACATGCATACTGGAGTACTTGATTTCCTTTCCTCAACAGTAGCGGCCGCATCATCCTTCTCTTTTCCTTTCACAGCTTTTGAATCTGTAATTTCCTCTTTCTTCTCTCCATCATCCTTCTCTTCTTTCTCCTTTACTGAAGATTCATTCTCTCCTTTGAATTCCTTAAACAACACAAACTCATCTTTCTCAATTTCCATCTCATCACTTTTCACAATCTCAGCAACTAACGCATGATTTATTTCAGATCTTGTTTCTTCCACCTCTGCCCTCCAGTCAAAATTTGAAATCAAGGCTGACTCCTTTTTTAGATTCACTTCTTCCTTTTCTTTCTCTGCTGTCAATCTTGGTACTCCAGTGTTACTAGGATCTGTGACAATTGGTAATGGACATTCACGTTTAAAATGTCCCAATTGTTTACAATTAAAGCACCTCAATTTTGACTTATCAAATCCCAGTTTTGAGGTAGATGATTGACCACCAAAGTTCTTTCGTCCTATTCTTTCCATGAATCACCGAGCTCTTAAAGTTAACATCGCCATTTGCCATTGAATGTCAGTTTCTTCTAAATCATCAGGATCAACCTGATACATGTCCTCCATAGTCATTCCGTTACCTTTCAGTTCTCCAGCAACAAGAGCTTCATAGCTCTTAACAAACATTCCAAAAAGAGCCATTGTTTCAGATGGAATTGAAGTTTCAGCATTGACCTTAGAATTTCCCAAATCTTTTCCAACATGACTATTACCACACGAGAAATTACTTGTATTGCTCTCTCCTTAAATTGGATTTTGAATGTGAGAGTTTGCAGCGGATGACAACAAAGCAGCATTTTGAGAAAAACCAGATGTGGGCATCATAGTCTGGTTAAATTCTCTTCTTTTCATATCCAACTCAAAAGATTTCAACTTGTTAATGATATCCATCAGCTTGTAATCTGTAGTCTTTTTAGGTTCAGATTGGACTTTGTTCTGTTGTGGAGGCCGTTGAAAGGTCCAAGACATAAAGATCTTTATATCTTGAAGCTGTCATCAAGACTTGGTCCTCCGGAATCACATAGTCCTTTTTCATGACATAGCACTTCTTGTTGTAGAATATAACCTTAAATCCTTTGTCACATATTTGGGATACAAAAAGTAAGTTGTTTTGAAGTTGTTGAACGTAGTTTACTTTATCAAACTTTACTTTTTGATTTCCCACTTCTCCTTGAGCTGTGATATACCCTCCTTTGTTACTCGCAAATGAAACATGGCCTCCTTTTATTTGTTTGACGTTTGATAAGAGTACCCTGTTCCCCGTCATGTGCCTGGATGCTCCGCTATCCACAATCCACGTGTTGGTCTCAGCACTGTAGCGAACACCCTGCACATTCAATTGAAAACATTAGTTAAGGTTAGGAACCCAAGCCTTTATGGCTTGGGTTTCCAAGAGGCATCACACATCATGAATTCAACCCATTGACCTTTAGATGGTGAGGGAAGCTCAGGTGTTTTCTTGTCCTCATTATCAGACACTAAGGTCGGCTTTTCTTTCCATAAGCCAGATTTGTGTAGGCCTGTTTGTGATAAACAGACGACTGGCTAATGGGTTGAACTTTAGGTTCACTAGCTCTTCTAGGTGGAGTCATGAGATCCTCTTAGAAGACCTAGGTTTTGATTCCTGAAGTTCAACTTTCTTCCTAGGTGTCTGATAGTAAGGACAGTAAGAAGCAATGTGTCCACACTCTCCACAGTTATAGCATGACCTGCTATCAACTTTATGATTGAACTGTCTTTGTGGAGACGTGTGTGACACCCGAGTGACATTGTTCTGTTTGGGTTTTGACTCTACTTCTTTTGATGTTTTATCTTGTTTAACAAATTTAATTGTTTTAACATTCTTAACATCCTTTCCATTTTGTTTATCTGGACTTTGACATGAAACACGTGATTGGTTAATATTAATAGTCTTTTTAGGTTCAGATTGGACTTTGTTTGACCCAGACTTTATATTAACCTTTTCAAACTCTTTTTCCAGATTAACACAAGGCATTTTACCTTTTGCCTTTGAAGTGGCCTTCTTTTGTTTAGTTCCAGATTCATTTGATGTACATGAGGAATCTGGATCACTTACAAGAGGACTGGACACCACATGATCCTTGATTGGATTGTTATTAATTGGTTTACTTTTAGTGTTCATCAAGGTCTCGGGTGGTGGTAGAACCACTTTATATCCCAAACCCTCCCTTTTATTACGCTCTCTGACTAAGTGTTGGACAATATGAGATGAACTTGTCCAACTATGCAGTTTTTGCTTTAATGAATTGACTTCTACTTCTAAAACTGCTTTTTGTTTCTTAGTGTCTTCTAGGGAGTTAAGATAGTACCTAATGTCATTGGCTTGGTTAAAAGCTACTACTTCTGCTTCCCTAAGCTGTTTATTCAATAGGTCTATCTTTTCTTTGTAACTATGCTCATTTTGTTTTAAAACTCTGTTTGCCTCTGTGCACAGTTGCAAATCCTTTACTAAGCTATCATTATGATCTAGTAAGCAAATTTCAAGTCAATGATCTCCCTAAATTTATTACAATTAGAACAAGCATGATTATTGAAAAGTTGGTCAGTAGTACTTACCTGAGAAGGTTCTGATGAATCAGCCATCAAAGCAGAGTCTGCTGTTTTTGGTTCTGGTGATTCTGACGTTGTAGTAGTTGTCCATTCTTTAGGTATTTAGTTGACCTCAGTTGCAGTCTCTTCAATGTTTGACATCGCGAGTTCCACTGCAATATCTCCTTCACTAGTTGTATCATCATCTAAGTCCTCCACACTAGCAATGTTGGATTCTCCCGGAGAGACAAACCGAAAGCTCCAGTCCTGTCCCTCATCATCATGAGCAGTCAAGGCTTTAGGATCCTTGCTTGATGAAGTAGGACTGCTAGTTAGCTTATCTTGACGAGTGAAGGACGAGAATGGATTCCCGTTTCCAGTTTTCTTGGGCTTCACACACTCTCGTTTGAAGTGCCCCTTTTCTCCACAGTTGAAACAGGTCATCTTGCTCTTGTCAAAACCAAAGGTAGTGTCCTTAGTAGCAACCAAGTTTTGTCCGCTCTTCTTGACAAACTTCTTAGCTCTCCATACAGCACTTGCTAAGGCCCACATTATATCCATCCTTTCCAGCTCTGTCTCATCTACCTGCTCGTAGTCCTTGTCTACCAGATGACAGTTTCCAATTTTCCCAGCAACTAGTCCATCATAGGAGTGGACTACAGCTGCTAAGAGATCCATGTACTCTCTTGCTACTTCTACTGTCACATTACCGAGGTTCTCAGTCTTCAGTCTTGTAGCATTTGCTTCAGATGCAATGTATTGGGTACTAGACGTCCCTGACGTTTCGGACCCTGAAGTAGAGGCTTGAGAAGGACCAGCTGAGCTTGACACAAAAGCTGTCTGAAGTGGTGCTCCAGACGTTTTGGCTTGTGGAGTAGCGTTGTACAGTGCTGGATTCTGAGTATAAGAAGACTTTTGAGCTCTGTACTTCATCCTTAATGCTTCCTCTCTCAGCTTCAGAATGAAATCATTTATGTCCAACTTCGCTAGCATACCATTCTGTCTGAGATTTAAGACAAAAGAAGCCCATTTCTCTGGCAACCCATCTGCAAAGTTTGACACTTTATCCTCCATGGTTGTTGTAACTCCATGAGTGTGCAGCTCACTCATCAAGTGGTAGAACCTATCAATGACGTCATCCAAACTCTCATTACCCATTGATGAGAAGTTGTCGAACTCCTTCTTCAACTCTTTAGCCTTTATAGCTTTTAATGACGCATTCCCATCATACCGTTTCTCCAGCTCATCCCATAGCTTCTTTGATTGCTTGTTCTAAGAAAATTGATGGAAAATGTCCTTAGAAATTGACTGAGTAAGCAAAGCATAAACTCTCTTTTCTGCATTGTACTTGACCTTTTGTCCATCAGTCATGCCACCTAGTGTAAGTTTGACTCCATCAACACCTACTGGCATACTATACCCCGTCTCAATTGCTTCCCACATATTGGGATCTACTCCATTTAAGTAGATCTCGAAACGTTTCTTACAGTGTGGGAATTCATCTAAAGTGATTATCTTAGGGGGTTTGTTGTGATTCCCTACTTCACTCTCTAGTAGCAGTAAATTCTGAATACGTGAGTCTTTCCCTGCTATGAATGATGAGTATTGGTCCTCCATTGCGATTAACTTTAGTCTTTGGAACAAAACTGGTTCACTTGTGCGAATGGAGCTGTGCGATTGGGCTATTCGTGCGATTGAACGATGCGAATGGTTCAATCGTGCGGCTGAACTTATGCGAATGGTTCAGTCGCGCGAATAAACTGATGCAGTTGAACAATGCGAATAGACTACTCAGTCGTACAAATGGAGGTACGAATGAGTCCAATCGTGCGTATAAGGGATGCGAATGTGGCCAGTCGTGCGATTGAGTCAATCGTGCGACTGAAGCTGCTGGATTTCGAAAATTTTGAGGTTTAGAGTGTTTTGGCCGTAAAAACCCGAATTTTCACTAACCCTAATTGCCGTATGCCGGAAAAACCAAACTTTATCAGCAGGTGATGTCTAAGGCACCGTTTGACACGAAAAGATTGCGTTTTTAGAGAAAAAACATAATTTTTGTATCAAAAACGATTGAATCACACGTAATCAAGAGCCAAAGCTCTTATACCACTAGTTAGGATCGTGTATTGAATGAAATACTAACTGATTAACGTGTATACCGAATCAAATAGTGCGGAATCCTATTTGATTGGCGATCCAATCAGTGAGAACGCACGTCGAATCAATTATGGATTGAATCTAAACGTTAAGAACGATATGGAATCGGTCTAGTGCGATCTGTGAACTTGTAACAGGTTCATAGAGGTCTCTGGACGGCTAGCGAACCATTAGTATGGTTCAATCGTGCGATTGAGCCATGCGGTTGATCCATTCGCACGACTGAGTGTTCAGTCGTGCGACTGAGCCAATCTCATGTTACAATCATACGATTGATCTAGTGTCCTGGTTCAGTCGTGCGACTGAGTCATTCGCATGAAGTTGTTCATGCGTATGGTCCACTCGCATGGGCCATTCGCATTAGAACTTCATATTACTAAGTTTGAATGTATTTATTAATCATTACATTATCAAGATTCATTCAAACAACCACAAACCTATATAATCAAGTCAATATGCGTTAAACAACTCATTAATGAAATATTAAACATTATAAACACAACCAAACATTTACATTTCATTAAGTACCCAACTATTACATAAGTGTAAGACATTAAAGACATATTACATTCAGTTCAGAAACTAGGGACACATGTACCTACAAATGTGATACAAATTGAGCTTCATCTATATCTTCTTCATCTAAAACTTCATCATACCAGTCATCATTATAAACTTCTTCAATATCTTCTAATGCTTCAATCTGTTCTTGAACGTTTTGCTCATCAACAGTTTCTTCTATTCTTTGCACTTTAGAAGATGACTCAGTTAAACTTGTATCTACTACATCATCAATTTTTCTTTTTCCTTTGAGCAGCTCAAGATTCTCTTCAACACTCATCTCAACACTTATTATTTGATCTGGTGAGATAGGCTTATGAGATTCGTTTTCCTTCAATAATTCATCTTTCAGTTTTTCATTTTTAGTTGCTAATTTCTTGAATTTCTCTTCAAGAATGTCATAATCCTTTATCATTACTTCAAAGTTTTTGATGACATCTTCTTTATATTTTGCATAGCTCAAAATCTTTTCATCTTTCAATAAGTTTTCTTCATTGAACTTCAATTTTTTATCCTTTAGCTTTTGAATATCCTTTTCAAGAGATATATTCATCTCTTTCAATCTTTCATTTTCAACTATCAATTCTTCATTTTCTTTCTCTTTAATCAACTTTTCTTCTTTCAGGTTCTCCATCTCAAAAATATCTACTATCTCCTCTGTTTGTACTGACACATTGTGTGTTATACTAACAGGAATTTCTTCAACTTCTTCATTCCCTTCAAATGCTGGATCATATAACATATCAGTCATAAAATCAAAATCAAAGGTTTGATTTTATGAATCTTCTTCATGTACAGAATCAGCATGAATATCAACATCATTAGTTTCTTCAGCTTAGTTTTGAGGTTCATTGACATTTTCATCCTCATTTCTTTCATCATTTCTTCTTGATGTGCTTCAGTTGCACCATCATTACCATCTTCATCATCATTATTATCATCTACTTTATTGTTATCATCATTATCATCATCTGATGAGCTTTTAGTAGCTTCATCATCACTTTCTTCATCATCATCATCAATCATATCATCTACAACATCCTCAATAAGATCATTTGGATCTATTGGTTCATCTTTAGATAAATGATAGTGTTGTTGATTGATGTCTACTTCATCCATAGATACATTCCTTATATAATCAAATATTAGAATGTTTTGAGCACCAGTAATCATTGCAAGCCTTTTACACACAGCTTCTGACATATGCTCTAAGTGCAGCTTATCTCCTTGAACTCCTTCAATATATAGATCTGGATTCTCTTCATTAATAAGCAGTTGGAGAAATCTTGGATACATCAAGTATTTATTTCTCTTTCCTCTTTCAAGATTAAATATGAATCCATTCATTATCCACTTAGCCATGTTAAATCTTCTGTTTGTGGCTAAAGCAATAATAGGAGATGCAATGTCTACTGGGAATGAATCCCAACCAGCACTTCTTTTAGACATGCAATGTTGAAATATATAACACAACAGTTTCCAGTGTTTATATACTCTCGCTCAGAAGAATTGCTTCTTAAGAAAGTGATCAGGATGACCCATTTGTAGAAATACATCTCTACATTCATTGAAGGTATATTCAGATAAGTCTTCCGGGTCATTTTCACCAAGTTTTAGAGCTATTCTGATTGCTTGTTCAGAAACTTCAAGCATTCTATCTGATGTAATGAAAGCTCTTAGAACTTTATTCCCTTCTTCATCTCTTTCTACTTCTGCTGTTCTCCAAAATCTTTTGATCAATCTTCCATTAATCATTGGTCTTGCACACATTGCATAGACATATTTTGATCTAAGCAGAAATCAAATAATCTCTTCATAACCAATAGCTTCTCTGTTTTCATCATCTAAGAATGCAACAATATTATGTTTTGGCTCAAACTTTAAATCTGCCATCTGCAAAACATAGAGAAAAAGAATATGAGAACATTGAAATTTTGATTAATGAGTTTCATTTTTACATATGAATTTGAAATTTTGACTAATAATTTTGAATTCAATTTTGACTTATGAATCAAATTTTTAAAATTTATTCATTTTTGAATTTATTATCAAGCATTTGTATTCTGAATTATCTACTTTTTATTTAAAAAAATTTTATTTTTATTTTTATTTTTTATTCAAAATTTGAATCTGTCTGTTCATCATCTTCTTCTTCCTTCGAAGAACACATTGATCGATTTATAATCAATATCATTATCAATTTCAGTCGATGAACTTTATATCAAAATGCTCGAAATCTGATACTTATCAACAACCTAGAGTCAATATTATATATGATTAAGATTTGATTAGTTGAACTTTGAAAGTTATGGTGTTCGAACGCCCAAATAGCAGTCAAACGCCTATATCAATCATCATGTTTTAACCAAAATCTACTGATTTGAATCACAAACTTACGTTTATAGACCCAAATAATATCTAACAATCAACAAGATTTGATGAAATCACTGTGAATCTGAGAGTTCGATGATGACTGAGAGTTGATAGTTCTGAGACTTGTTTTTGGAAAATTTCGAGTGTGAATGAGAAACAAGAGTAAGTGTTCAATTTATATTAAGTGAAATTTTAGATGTGAGCACTGTTTGTGCGTATGAAACCCTAAAATTCACAAAATACTGAGACGCATGAGCACTGTTTGTGCGTTTGACTATGACGCGTGAGAACTGTTCAGACGCATAAGCACTGTTTAGGCGCTTTTGCACTGTTCCGTCGCATGGAGAACTTGAAACGTCTAACACTTGTAACTCAAAGTCATCATCATGAGGATACCACAACCCAAGTGTTGGAGTACCCTTCAGATAACGAAATATCCTTTTGACCCCTATCAGATGGTTAACCTTTGGCTTTGCCTGATATCTTGAACATAGACATGTAGCATACATGATATCAGGTCTTGAGGCAGTGAGGTACATGAGAGATCCAATCATTCCTCGGTACATGGTGGCATCGACCAAATCACCATTTTCATCGGGTGCTACATCATGGTTTGTAGCAAGTGGAGTCCCAACTGCAGAAGCATTCTCCATGTCAAACCGATTGAGAATATCTCCTACATACTTGGTCTGATGTAGGAATATTCCCTTTGGTGTCTGATCCACCTGTAACCCGAGAAAGAACTTCATCTCTCCCATGGCACTCATCTCAAACTCAGCCTTCATTACTGCTTTAAACTCTTTACATAAATCTTCGTTCTTTGACCCGAAGATGATGTCATCAACATAGATTTGAACAAGCAGAAAATCACCATCTTTCTCTTTGATGAACAGTGTGCAATCAATAACACCTCTGCGAATGCCGTGTTTCACAAGGTGAGTCGAGAGTTTCTCATACCAGGCCCTTGGGGCTTGATGAAGCCCGTATAAAGCCTTGTCGAGTTTGTAAACTCTGTCCCGATGATATGGATCTTCAAATCCCTCGGGTTGACTGACATACACTGTCTCTCGGATTTCACCATGAAGGAATGCACTCTTCACATCCAATTGATAAGCTTTAATCTTCATGTACAATGCATAGGCAAGGAAGATGCGGATGGCTTCCATTCTTGCCACGGGTGCAAATACTTCATTGTAATCTATTCCCTCGACTTGTCGAAATTCTTGAACTACAAGTCGAGCCTTGTTCCTGATGATGATGCCTTGGTCATCCTTCTTGCATTTCAAGACCCATTTGGTGCCAATGACTTTAGCACCTTTAGGTCTATCCACCAGAGTCCATACACCTAACTTCTTGAACTGAAGAAGTTCTTCTTGCATGGCACTCACCCATGCCTCATCATTCAGGGCTTCACTGACATACTTTGGCTCAAACTGAGACACAAAACAACAATATGCACCATCATGAAGATATCCCTTTTCCATTACAGAGGCATAATCAGCTGAGTACAGCTGATTTCTGGTCTGAACTCCTGACCTCACATCCCCAATGACATTATCGAAAGGATGATAGACATTTAGGCGTGATCCAGGGGTTGTTGGAACAACTACCTCAGAATCCAGATTATGAACATTTGGTTCAGTATCTGAGGTAGTAGGAGTTTGAGGTTCCAAAGACGCAGAGGCATCAATGTTAGATGCTTGTGGACTTGCAGAAATTGGAACCTGTTCCTCCTAATTGATCTGGTCATTTTCCACAGCTTCATCTTCTGAGGAGGAATCACTTGCTTCGAGTGCTCCCCCTGAGTGGTGAGACGAGTCACCTTGTGATCCAGTTGATGTTGAATCTAGTGACGGTGAGTTTAGAACATCATACAGCATCTTGGTTGCTAATTCTTCATACAACATCTTTTTCCTTCATTTCATCTTTTAGTTTTTCATTTTCAGCAGATAATTTCTTGAATTTCTCTTCAAGAATGTCATAATCCTTTATCATTACTTCAAAGTTTTTAATGACATCTTCTTTATCTTCTGCATAGCTCAAAATCTTTTCATCTTTCAATAAGTTTTCTTCATTCAACTTTAAATTTTCATCCTTTAGCTTTTGAATATCCTTTTCAAGAGATAAATTCATCTCTTTCAATCTTTTAATTTCAACTTTCAATTCTTCATTTTCTTTCTCTTTAATCAAGTTTTCTTCTTTCAGGTTCTCCATCTCATCAATATCTACTATCTCCTCTGTTTGTACTAACACATTGTGTGTTGTACTAACAGGAATTTCTTCAACTTCTTCCTCACTTCAGCTTCAAAATACTGGATCATATAACATATCAGTCATAAAATCAAAATCAAAGGTTTGATTTTGTGAATCTTCTTCATGTACAGAATCAGCATGAATATCAGCATCATTAGTTTCTTCAGCTTAGTTTTGAGGTTCATTGACATTTTCATCCTCATTTCTTTCATCATTTCTTCTTGATGTGCTTCAGTTGCACCATCATTACCATCTTCATCATCATTATTATCATCTTCTTTATTGTAATCATCATTATCATCATCTTATGAGCTTTCAGTAGCTTCATCATCACTTTCTTCATCATCATCATCAATCATATCATCTACAACATCCTCAATAAGATCATTTGGATCTATTGGTTCATCTTGAGATAAATGATAGTGTTGTTGATTGATGTCTACTTCATCCATAGATACATTCCTTATATAATCAAATACTGGAATGTTTTGAGCACCAGTAATCATTGCAAGTCTTTTATACACAGCTTCTGACATATGCTCTAATTGCAGCTTATCTTGTGACATCCGTCACCTTAAGGTCCGTCAATTAACATGATTGTCCGTTAACTATTCTTTGATCGATCATTCCTCATCCCTATTTAACTCTTTATGTGGATATCATGTGTGCATTATCATCGTTGTGTGTGTGTATTCGTTATGACCATATGTTAACCTTAAAAACTTTTCAAACTTTTACTTTCGAAACCGCCAAATACATCTTTTTTATATATATTAAACGTCACTAACAAAACCATTTCTTAAGTCATAATATCATTAAATGCACTTTTACAATTAATATAAAACACCTAATAAAGACGTTTTTCAACCGAACCAAATTTGGGAAAACTCGGGGGTTAGGTGCAGGGACAAAACTTGTAATTTTGCAAACTTGGGCTGGGTATATAAACCCCACACCAGCCCTAATTCACCATTTTCACCATCTTCTTCATCTCTTCACTCTCTACACACACATCTTCTTCATTCTAGCACCAAATCCAACCCGTGTAGTCTCGTTTTCGTCGTCTAGACTTCATCTACAGCCTCATCTACTCATTTCTAGCAGGTAGACGACTTTGGTTGTCTCTTTTCTTGCCTTTTCACGGCTGTCCAAAACTAGGGTTTCGGGTGTTCGGGTTCAACCCGAACACACAAGGTCGTATGGGTGCGTGTGAGGTCTTTCTGCTTGTGTTTCATGTTTGTGTATGTTTGTTGAGTGTTTCTGGAGTTCCTTGTGGTGTAAAACTCGCGTTTAGAGCAGCTCGGGGGCTGCTCAGCCCGACCACAGTCGCGATTCTGCAGTTCAGGCGACTGGGTCTGTCATTCGATTGAGCCGTGCGACTGAATCATGCATCTGAGTCGATCGTGCGACTGAGTTGTGCGACTGGGCATGTCGTGCGACTGAGTCGTGCGACTGTGTGTTGTATGCGATTGAGTCATGCGTGCGAATGAATGTATGCGATTGAGTCATGCGTATGAATGATTGTGTGCGATTGAGTCAGGTGACCGACTGAATGTATGCGATTGTGCGTGATTCGCACGACTGGAGTCCAATCGCACGAATGAAGGTTCAATCATACGAAAGTAACTAATTCGCACGACTGAAGGTTGATTCGTGCGTATGGAGGTTGAGTCGTGCGATTGAGTGTTGTGTGGTACGACTGAATGCCAGACATACGAATGAAGGCTCAATCGTACGAATGAAGCTGATTCGCATGATTGAGGGTTGATTCGTGCGAAGGGAGGTTGAGTCGTGCGTCTGGTCTTGGCGTGCGACTGTAATTGTTGTGTTTGATTTCCCTTGTGCGTGGTGTGAGTATGACGTGTGATGTTGAGGTAACATTAACACAGTAGCCACTGTTCGGCCACAAATATTAAAGTCAACGCTAAAAAGGGCACACATACTATTTTAAACAAATTAAACTGACGCTTTACAACCATCAATCGACTTATAACTATTGACAGATATTCAATACTTCTTCAATAACAATGAGACTTTTACTTAAACATCATCATCAATGGCAACAATGTCTTGTACTTGGATCTACATAAGGTCTAGTACGTGTGTCTGTTTGTGTGAGTTACACGCGACCCAGCCGATACAACCCGAACCGACCAATCATTATTACGCGCTTATATCATATCATTAATGCTTACAATAACTGTCAATAGGTGTTTGACTGTTCATTTGCATTCAACATTTGGGATTACATTGATCATACATACTTACCCTCTAACAAGTGAGTTTCGTGGCCCCTTTTTACGCTTATACAATATTTCAATCATTTACAACTTGGGGAAAAAGTATTGTAAGGATTCCTTAAGTCTGATGCAACCCAAAACATCTTAAGTGTCTCAGCAACATGCACTAAGTACTGAAGTGAAGAATGCTTCGGAAGTTTTACACAATGCATTAGAAAATAATCTAAGTGTAAAATCTTCCGAAGCCAAGACCAATATCTTCCGAAGCCAAACATGAAGTCTTCCGAAGCTTCAGAGAAAAAGTCTTCCGAAGCTTCAACCTATGAAGACAGATTTCTTCCGAAGACTTTTAGTACACATGCTTTATCTGATGTACTGTTCCATAAAGCACCTTTTCCGCTGCATCTCCGTAAAGTCACCAACTTACATGAGTTGGTGAAAAGGTCCATCCTTTTGGTAACTGTACATTGAGGTCTTGAGTCTGTAACTTTCCACTTTATGTACTTTATCCTTTTTGTAATGTATAAGGATGTGAGCTATGGCATGTCATAGTCACAAGGTCAAAAGGCAGATATGCCTTTTGATTCTACAATTGATTTTGTTAGTGTCTAGTCAATTGTATCCAGCTAGCTTTCAAAGTATAGCCAGCTGTAGGTTGTAGTATAAGTATTTCAAGTTCTTGTATCTTTCTTTATGCTTTGTAACACTTTTAAAAGAACTTGAGAAAGCAATATACTGCCTCCTTGAAACCAATACTCTCTTGTTCTGTCTCTTGCTTTACTTGTGTTCTTTGTATCACTTTGGTTACCCAGTTTACTGTTTGATTAAAGTTTAGTTAATCTCCTCATTGTGTTGTTGTGTTGTAATTGTGTTAAAGCCCTTAAACGGTCCTGCAAGGGGTAGAAACAGCCCTAGTCTCAAAAATGTTAGAGCTCATTGCTCAAGGTGACAACCTAGCAACACATGCTAGTGTTGAACCCACACCTCTTTTATCCTTACCCCTAAAAAGACCAGAAATCACCCTCACCTACCAAAGAAAATCCAAACGAACCCTTGCTCAGGCTATTGAGTCTGTGCAGGCCCCCATATACTCAACCTTACAAGAAGAAGTGGATACTAGAGCTCCCACTTCTCCTGAGGAGCAAACCACTCCCATTACTTCACCTATCAGGGCTGAGGTTCTTCAAGCTAACCCTGATGAGCTCACTAGCCCAACAGCCTTAAGCCTTCACTCTGAGTCTCAACACTCAAGTGAACAACCTTCAGGGGACAGCTACCATCCCCAGCCTTTGGATCTCAACCAACCAATTCCCAACCTATCCTTCTATACTGATGAAGACTTAGGATTCAGTGAGTACCATGCATCTCTTTTCTCCTCCCCTACTCAAAGAGAGATGACTACCTCTGACTCTCCTCAGTCTATCCCACATCAGTCACCTACTACTGAGGTGGATACTTCTGAACCTGTTCAGGATGTCCATATGGAAGAGGCTCTCACTTTTGAAAGTGATTACATCATTAAGACCTCAACCATGGCAACTCAGCCCACTGGCATCTCAACTGAGGCTGCCAGTGAGCAGAGGAAAACCAGCAGCAAAAACTCAAGCTGGTGGTGAGAGAGAGGACTTTGGTCCAATCATCTCATCCCCCAATGATTCTTCTGATGAAGATGAGGGGATTTTAGACTAAAGGTGCAGAAATTGTCAAAAACATGCACCTATTTAGTCTCTAAGGTTAGTCACTTGGAATCTCAGGTGACTACCCTGCAAAACAGGGTCAATGATCAGCAACTCCAGATTTCATATCTGAAGGAAAAACTAGCTGGGAGACCTTTAAGGAGAGCTCAACCAGGAACACAAGAACCTGTGGAAGTGATTGACTTATCCTCCAGCTCACCTATGCAAGTGGGTGATGCTCCAAAAAGGGGAGAAAGTTGTTACAACCACAGAACCTGGGAGTTCTTCAGAGAGAATGGACAAGAGGACTCACCATCCTCACTTGCTATTGTGCATTCTCAGCAACTTCCTCAAGTTCACATTAATGTGGACTCTATGGACTCACTCATCAGGAGTCTCTTTGAGGAAGGTATACCAAGGGCTGTCTCATCTCCACCACAAGGAACTGGCAACTACATCATAAGGTGGAGGTATGATGATGACAGAAGAGCCCTTATACTTCACAGAGTTCAAGGCCAACAAGAAGTTTTTCAATTCCAAAGCCTGAGCTTCTATGAAAGACTAGATTTAGTCAACTTGCCACTTGTCAATCCAAGCAATTCAAGACAAGCTGACAGGCTGGCTCAAAGAATCCAAGACAGGATCCTTGCAGAGTTCACTCTAAGAAGAAGACTTAGGCAATCAGACAATGTCATCGGTCAACTGGATGTTTAGGTGGACCCTAAGATTAGTTTCATAGGGGAAACCTTGACTGAAGGCCCAGTGGCAGAACCTGAGACCCCTGTCTCATCATCAACAACTGCTGCAGAGGTCCAAACTCCATCTGAGACACTTGCTGGTGAAGGTGTTTCTCAGCCTCTCTCTGGCCAGAGCATGGAAGCTACACCAAGCAATGAAGGCCAAGCCTCAATCCACCCTGAGTCACAAAGGTCTGTTGGTGACAAAGGGAAAAGAATAATGAATCCTGAGGAAATTGAGGAGGAAGAGAGAGAGAGAGGAAAAGGAGGCTAAGGGGAGAAAGTTCTACAGGGTCATCTAGCTTCATGCAAGCTGCAATCAGGGCTGCTCCCAGACCAAATACTCAAGATGATGAGTTAAGGGCAGTCAGGATTACCTATTTACAGACCAGGAACAATGATATTGATGAAATCATCTCCCTCCCCTTAGAAGAGTTAAATGAACTGGCTGACATGGAAGTGTCAAGAGAAATGAAGGAGAAAGAGGATGCAAGGTTACTTCTCCATTTCAAAGAGGAGAAGAGACAGAAAAGACTTTACAAGCATGCTCCCACTCTCTCACCAGTTCAAGAAAGTCCTGCACAGGAAGATGTGGATCCACAAGAACCTCAGGTAGATAAAGAAGAAGATAGGATCAAGATGATCAACTATCTGAGTGCCACAGGCTTCTATCAGGCAGATGCACTTCTTCCCCTGTCCTATGACTTCATTGAGTTCGAGTACCTAAAGCAACTTGAGCTTGAGCTAGTCAAAGAAAGAAAGATAACTAAAAGGTAGCTAAGGGAAGAAGCTGCAAAGTCAAGAGCCATCATTCAAAAGAATGCAAAGAAGTCTGCTGACAGACAAAGAATGGTGAGCTTCTTGAAGCTATATGGATTCTCCGGAAGGAGACTTGGCCCCATGTCTCTATCCACTATGGATGAGCATATAAGGGTGATCAGAAGAAGATTAAAAGTGGAGAACTTATTGACTTGCACTCTCTTCCAAGTCAAGTCCCACCTGAAGTGGAGGTCAAGTTTGAACAACCAGAGACACCTCAACCAGCACCTCCAGCTGAGCCTCAGCAAGCTTCATCTTCTGATCATAGGCAGGGTCAAACTCCTCTCCTTCTGAACCTGTGAGGGAGGAACACCCAACTGAGAAAGACACTGATGATCAACATGTTGCTGCAGACCAGTCTTCTCAGTTAAAGACATTCAAGAGGAAGAAGAGGATGGCTTCTAAACCAAAGACTAAGAAGAAGAAGCCAAAGTCATCTACCTCTACACCTCAGGCTGAATCAGATCAACCTGAGGAAGTGCATGATGAGGCAGCCCAATCAACTCCTATTCAAGTGGCTCCTCTAACTACTGATACACCCATCTTGTCCTGGACTTACTCTACCAATCCAGAAAGATGGAATGTTATCAGAGATCAAGGTGTTGAGAATGTCTACTCATGGCAAGACATAATCAACTTACCTCTGCATGATCTCTTTGAGATGAGAAGATACTATGAGAGTCTTGATGATCCTGACCATCTAATGAAGAAAGGAATGGTCCTGATTGTACTGAAGACTACCAACATTTGAAGATCTTCTAAGTGTTTTGGTAGCATCAGCCTAGGGGGAGTTTGTAAGGATTCCTTAGGTCTGATGCAACCCAAAACATCCTAAGTGTCTCAGCAACATGCACTAGGTACTGAAGTGAAGAATGCTTCGGAAGTTTTACACAATGCATTAGAAAATAATCTAAGTGTAAAATCTTCCGAAGCCAAGACCAATATCTTCCGAACCAAACATGAAGTCTTCCAAGCTTCAGAGACAAAGTCTTCCAAGCTGCAACCTATGAAGACAGATTTCTTCCGAAGACTTTTAGTACACATGCTTTATCTGATGTACTGTTCCATAAAGCACCTTTTCCGCTGCATCTCTGTAAAGTCACCAACTTACATGAGTTGGTGAAAAGGTCCATGCTTTTGGTAACTGTACATTGAGGTCTTGAGTCTGTAACTTTCCACTTTATGTACTTTATCCTTTTTGTAATGTATAAGGATGTGAGCTATGGCATGTCATAGTCACAAGGTCAAAAGGCAGATATGCCTTTTGATTCTACAATTGATTTTGTTAGTGTCTAGTCAATTGTATCCAGCTGGCTTTCAAAGTATAGCCGGCTGTAGGTTGTAGTATAAGTATTTCAAGTTCTTGTATCTTTCTTTATGCTTTGTAACACTTGTAAAAGAACTTGAGAAAGCAATATACTGCCTCCTTGAAACCAATACTCTCTTGTTCTGTCTCTTGCTTTACTTGTGTTCTTTGTATCACTTTGGTTACCCAGTTCACTGTTTGATTATAGTTTAGTTAATCTCCTCATTGTGTTGTTGTGTTGTAATTGTGTTAAAGCCCTTAAACGGTCCTGCAAGTATGCTTACTCATTTTCAATGCTGTACAACTTACTTACATTTTACATACAAGGAATCAACGTGATACTGTGTTGCAAGTACTATTTGATACATGCTTGGGTCTGCTGTGTGGTTCTATCTTTGCAAATATTTAATTCCAGTGTGGGAACCGACGGTTAGGTATTGGTAGTACTACTGGGTTGACACCCCCACCCTCGTTCGATGGTATAATAGTTGGTACCATCAGTGGCCCCAGGAACGGGTCCTTGGGTGAATATATGCCGACAATTTCTTTGTGTACGTTGCTAGGTTTCGTTGCAAAGCTCATGTCATGTGATTTTACTTGTGTATATAACTGTACTCATGGTATTCCATTACGCTTACTTATACAGCATCACTTACATTTTTATTACATAAACCTGTGAGCTCACCAACATTTATGTTTACCGTTTTAAGCATATCTTTTCAGGTGATCATGCAAGTCCAGGAATCTAGGTGTGCTGCCTTAGTGGAGACCCTAGGATGCATTTTTGGGACATATCATATTTTGACAAACAATCTTTTGAACAATGTTGTTATGTGTAAACAATTATAACCTTTTGAAACTTGTTCCCGGGTTATGGGAATTCATATACAATTTCATCTTATTTGGTTATGTGAATCATTATCATGTTTATGCTTATGGCTATGTTGTCGTGAACATTGACTAAACACGACACAAGTCCCCTTGTTGTCGGGTGTCGTCATGACACGCTTGTCATCATTTATTATATTGCATCTCTATCGCTTTCCATGTGTTATGACGATCCCGGTCTCGTTACATCCCCGTGTTTCCGCTTTTAGCGGGGGTGTGACAGATTGGTATCAGAGCCATTGGTTATAGAGAATTAGGCAATACGCTTGACCTAGACTATAACCTAGGAACCTTCATGTAGATTTGCATGTTAGGACTCTGTATGCATATTATATCTCCTGTATGTGTTCCTCGCTGCTTGATTTGTTCATCTATTTGTTATGTGATCTTCCACCCTATGAGAGAGCCCTTGTGCTCACTCTTTTATGGGATGCTTCTATTGGATCTTCCGTTCCCTCTGCGCGCCGAGTTAGTTTATCAGATCCGGGTATTAAACCCGAAGAGATCTTCACAGATCATGCTATCGCGCTTGACCTTGGACATTGAGATTAACCCTGAGGAGGCTTTGTCTTAAACCTCGAAAGAGGAGGAAATAGACAACCTCCGCTAGACAAAACGTGATTATATACATGGACTTACAACTGTTGTGATGGATTGTATTTGAGACATTACCTATTCATGGTGTGAGAACTGCATGAATTGCATCCGATGTGTGGTGACAATAAGTGTGATATTGACATGGAATACTGGACTTGATGAGTGTTATGGATATACACTTTGAAATGATTTGAGCTTATGTGTTTACTTTTCTATGATTAGAACATGCCGCCTCGAAGAGTTACCCGCAGCAATAGTGGCGGGAGTGAAGCCCCAAGGGGCAGAGGCCGAGGCTGAGGTAGAGCACCAAGAACAAATGATGCTCCTGCTAGTAACAGTTAGGGAACAGGGAACACCGACATAGCAGCCCTGATCGCTCAACAGTTGGCCGCACTGATTCCTACTATCGTGGCCCAAGTGAGCGATGCACTTCAGCAGCACCACCCTCACGGGCATGGTGGCAACGATGATGGAGACAATGGAGAAAGAGCCCATGGAGGGATCAAAACTGAGACGGGAAACGGAAACCCGACCAGAAACGAAAGCAACCAGGAGACCGGAAATGGTGGTACAGCCGGTATCAAAACGGGGGTTGTTAATGCTCGTCGGGGGTGTTCATACAAGGAGTTTGTGGCTTGCAAACCAAGGGAATTCGATGGGAAAGGTGGGGCGATAGCCCTAACCAGGTGGCTAGAAAAGATGGAGGCAGTGATTGATATTAGAGAGTGCCTCGACAGTCAAAGGATCAACTATGCCACATGTTCACTACAGGGTAAAGCCCTAACCTGGTGGAACACCCAGGTTCAAGCTAGAGGACGAGAATCTGCGATGCAGATGTCATGGGATGAATTCAAGGCCTTGATCACTGAGGAATACTGTCCCCTCAACGAGATGCAGAAATTAGAGCATGAGTTCTGGAATCATGCTATGGTGGGGGCAGGGCATGCAGCTTATACTGATCGTTTTCATGAGCTGGCAAGGTTGGTTCCGCACTTGGTCACGCCGGAATCAAAGAGGATCGAGAGGTACATTTGGGGACTCGCGCCTCAAATTAGAGCAATGGTCACAACAGCCGCTCCTCCTACTATTCAGAGCGCAATTCTGAAAGCTGGCGCTTTGACTGATGAGATGGTAAGAACTGGTGTTTTGGGCAGAGGAGCAGAGAAGCGAAAGGATGTTGGGGAATCGAGCCGGTCGAGTGCCGAGAAGTTTGATAAGAGAGTCAAGACGACCAGGAATTTTGTGGCCGTGTCTCAGGCCAAGAGAGTATGTGGGGCCGCACCCCAAATGTGACAGGTGCAACTATCATCATCCCCCAGGAGTGCAGTGTCGGGTGTGCGCGAACTGTAGGCGCCCGGGACATTTGGCGAGGGATTGTAGAACTGCGCCGAATCTAATAGCACCCATCAACGCGGTTAACCCCGCCCGGAATACAAGGGCTTGTTTTGAGTGTGGAAGCCCTGATCATTATAGAAACATGTGCCCCAGGCTGAATCGGGCACCGGGTCAACAGGGAAACAACCAGCAGCAGGTGATGGCTATAGCTGGGAATCAAGGCCCGACTACTCAGGGGAATGTAGCTCGGGGACGTGCATTCGTCATTGGAGCCAATGATGCTCGTCAGGACCCGAATGTTGTCACGGGTACGCACTTACTCAATCATCACTTCGCATCCATATTATTTGATACTGGAGCAGACAATAGTTTTATATCTTCTAAGTTTGTGCAATTGCTTGATTTGAGTCCTACTAGGCTAGAAACTAGCTACTCTGTAGAAATGGCCAATGGTAGAGTTGTTCAGGCCGATGAGATTATTAGGAAGTGTCCGTTGACATTGGAGGATCATGCCTTTGATATAGACTTGATACCCTTCGAGTTAGGAAGCTTTGATGTGATTGTGGGTATGGATTGGTTGTCGCAAAACGGAGCAGAGATTGTCTGTCGAGACAAAGTAGTACGTATCCCTATGCCAAACAGGGAAGTACTCAAGGTTCAGGGAGAATGACCGGGAATGAACTTAAAGCTTATTTCCTGCATGAAAGCACGCCGAAGTTTACGAAAGCAGTGCTACGCTTTTCTGGCTCATGTGGTTGAAAAGAATGACGAAGAGAGGAAACTGGTAGATATTCCAGTGGTAGGGGACTACCCAGATGTATTTCCAGATGATTTGTCTGGTTTGCCTCCTCCACGACAGGTGGAATTCCGTGTAGAGTTGGTTCCTAGAGCTACACCGGTAGTGAAGACGCCATATCGACTAGCGCCATCCGAAATGCAAGAGTTGTCTAGTCAGTTACAGGAACTACTGGAGAAGGGTTTTATTCGACCGAGTCATTCACCGTGGGGAGCACCGGTTCTATTCGTCAAAAAGAAGGATGGACCGTTCCGCATGTGCATCGATTACCGTGAATTGAACAAATTGACAGTGAAGAACCGATATCCTCTCCCCAGGATCGACGACCTGTTTGATTAGCTACAAGGAGCTTCGTATTTTTCATAGATCGATCTTCGTTCTGGCTATCATCAGCTAAGAGTTTTCGAGGACGACATACCGAAGACAGCGTTCAGGACTCGTTATGGGCACTATGAGTTCTTGGTCATGCCGTTCGGGCTGACTAACGCACCAGCTGTGTTTATGGATCTGATGAATCGAGTGTGCAAACCTCACTTGGATAAGTTCGTGATCGTTTTCATAGACGATAAACTTATCTACTCCCGATCAAAGGAGGACCATGAAGAACACCTTCGGGCAATTCTGGAGCTGCTACGAGAAGAGAAACTTTTCGCCAAGTTCTCGAAGTGTGAATTTTGGTTGCGGGAAGTGAAGTTTTTGGGTCATGTGGTTAATGAGGACGGCATTCATGTAGATCTCGGCAAGATCGAAGCAGTGAAGAAATGGGATACGCCCCAGACACCATCAGAGATACGGCAATTTTTAGGATTGGCCGGTTATTATCGACGCTTCATCGCGAACTTTTCAAAGATCGCGCAGCCGTTAACCCTGCTTACTCAGAAAGACAAGAAGTTTGATTGGTGATATGCACAAGAACAAGCGTTTCAAACGTTGAAAGACAAGTTGTGTAACGCTCCTATATTGTCTCTCCCAGACGGAACTGATGATTTCGTGGTATACTGCGATGCGTCACATCAAGGATTGGGATGTGTACTAATGCAGAAGGATAAGGTGATTGCCTACGCTTCGCGACAACTTAAAGTGCACGAAAAGAACTACACCACTCATGATCTTGAGTTGCGCGCGGTAGTATTTGCACTCAAGATTTGAAGGCATTACCTGTATGGAACCAAATGCATCATCTTCACTGATCATAAGAGCCTCCAACACATTCTGGATCAGAAGGAACTTAATATGCGCCAACGATGTTGGGTAGAGCTTCTTAGTGACTACGACTGTGAAATCCGGTATCATCCGGGGAAAGCTAACGTGGTGGCTGATGCTTTGAGCCGCAAAGAACGTGTGAAACCACTATGTGCTCGAGCGTTGGGATTGACCATTCAAACCAACTTGAAAGCTCAGATTCAAATTGCACAAAGTGAGGCATTGAAGGAAGAAAACCTTGCGGGAGAAGAATTCCGAGGGTTGGATAAACAGATGATTCGCAAGGATGACGGTATTCAGTACTTTATGTATCGCATATGGGTACCCAAATGGGGAGGTGTACGTACATTAGTCATGGATGAAGCCCACAAGACACGATATTCTATTCATCCTGGTGCAGACAAGATGTATCATGATCTCAAGGATCTGTACTGGTGGCCAGGCATGAAGAAAGACATTGCCTTATACGTCAGCAGATGCTTGACGTGTTCCAAAGTTAAAGCCGAACATCAGAAACCATCGGGATTATTACAGCAACCTGAAATTCTCGAGTGGAAATGGGAGAACATAGCTATGGATTTCATTACCAAACTCCCTAGAACAAGCAGCTGTCATGACTCGATATGGGTCATTGTGGATCGAATGACGAAGTCAGCACATTTCTTGCCTATCCGAGAAGACTACAAGATGGATAAGTTGGCGAGACTGTACATCAAAGAGGTCGTGACACGGCACGGGGTGCTGGTGTCAATCATATCTGACCGTGATAGTCGATTCATCTCACGATTTTGGCAAACACTACAGAAAGCGATGGGCACTCGATTAGACATGAGTACCGCCTATCACCCTCAAACAGATGGCCAAAGTGAACGAACTATACAGACGCTAGAAGACATGTTGAGAGCGTGTGTAATCGATTTTGGTGGTAGTTGGGAGCTCATCTACCGTTGATTGAGTTCTCCTACCATACAAGCATTGGATGTGCTCCATTTGAAGCGTTATATGGACGGAAATGCAGATCTCCCGTTTGTTGGGCCGAAATTGGTGAAAGTCAGCTAACAGGCCCAGAGATCATTCAAGAAACAACTGACAAGATCTTTCAAATCAAAGACCGACTTAAAGCCGCACGAGATCGCCAAAAGAGCTATGCCGACAATCGTCGGAAGCCTCTAGAATTCAACGTTGGGGATCGTGTATTACTCAAAGTCTCCCCTTGGAAAGGAGTTGTTCGATTTGGAAAGAAAGGGAAGTTAGCCCCAAGATACGTTGGACCATTCGAGATCACTGAAAGGATCGGTCAAGTGGCTTACCGATTGAGGTTGCCACAAGAACTCAGCGGTGTGCATGGTACTTTTCACGTGTCGAACCTCAAGAAGTGTTTGGCCGATGAATCCCTTCACGTGCCAATTGAGGAAATCAAGATTGACGAAAAGCTTCATTTTGTTGAGGAACCCATTGAGATCATGGATCGAAAGGTCAAGCAACTGAAGCATAGTAGAATACCTATTGTTCGCGTAAGGTGGAATTCAAAACGAGGGCCAGAGTTTACATGGGAACGAGAAGATCAGATGAAACTCAAATATCTACATCTTTTCGAGGATGACACTCTTGGACCTAACTCCAGCTGAATTTCGTCCCGAAATTCTCTCAACTGGGGGATACTGTGACATCCGTCACCTTAAGGTCCGTCAATTAACGTGATTCTCCGTTAACTATTCTTTGATCGATCATTCCTCATCCATATTTAACTCTTTATGTGGATATCATGTGTGCATTATCATCGTTGTGTGTGTGTATTCGTTATGACCATATGTTAACCTTAAAAACTTTTAAAACTTTCACTTTCGAAACCGCCAAATACATTGTTTTTGAATATATTAAACGTCACTAGCAAAACCATTTCTTAAGTCATAATATCATTAAATGCACTTTTACAATTAATATAAAACACCTAATAAAGACATTTTTCAACCGAACCAAATTTAGGAAAACTCGGGGGTTAAGTGCAGGGACTAAACTTGTAATTTTGCAAACTTGGGCTGGGTATATAAACCCCGCAACAGCCCTAATTCACCATTTTCACCATCTTCTTCATCTCTTCACTCTCTACACACACATCTTCTTCATTCTAGCACCAAATCCAACCCGTGTAGTCTCGTTTTCGTCGTCTAGACTTCATCTACAGCCTCATCTACTCATTTCTAGCAGGTAGACGACTTTGGTTGTCTCTTTTCTTGCCTTTTCACGGCTGTCCAAAACTAGGGTTTCGGGTGTTCGGGTTCAACCCGAACACACAAGATCGTATGGGTGGGTGTGAGGACTTTCTGCTTGTGTTTCATGTTTATGTATGTTGGTTGAGTGTTTCTGGAGTTCCTTGTGGTGTAAAACTCGCGTTTAGAGCAGCTCGGGGGCTGCTCAGCCCGACCACAGTCGCGATTCTGCAGTTCAGGCGACTGGGTCTGTCATGCGATTGAGCCATGCGACTGAGTGAGTCGTGCGACTGAATCATGCGTCTGAGTCGATCGTGCGACTGAGTTGTGCGACAGGGCATGTCGTGTGACTGAGTCGTGCGACTGTGTGTTGTATGCGATTGAGTCATGCGTGCGAATGAATGTATGCGATTGAGTCATGCGTATGAATGATTGTGTGCGATTGAGTCAGGTGACCGACTGAGTGTATGCGATTGTGCGTGATTCGCACGACTGGAGTCCAATCGCACGAATGAAGGTTCAATCGTACGAAAGTAGCTAATTCGCACGACTGAAGGTTGATTCGTGCGTATGGAGGTTGAGTCGTGCGATTGAGTGTTGTGTGGTACGACTGAATGCCAGACATACGAATGAAGGCTCAATCGTACTAATGAAGCTGATTCGTATGATTGAGGGTTGATTCGTGCGAAGGGAGGTTGAGTCGTGCGTCTGGTCTTGGCGTGCGACTGTAATTATTGTGTTTGATTTCCCTTGTGCGTGGTGTGAGTATGACGTGTGATGTTGAGGTAACATTAACACAATAGCCATTGTTTGGCCACAAATATTAAAGTCAACGCTAAAAAGGGCACAAATACTATTTTAAACAAATTAAACTGACGCTTTACAACCATCAATCGACTTATAACTATTGACACATATTCAATACTATTTCAATAACAATGAGACTTTTACTTAAAAATCATCATCAATGGCAACAATGTCTTGTACTTGGATCTACATAAGGTCTAGTACATGTGTCTGTTTGTGTGAGTTACACGCGACCCAGCCGATACAACCCGAACCGACCAATCATTATTACGCGCTTATATCATATCATTAATGCTTACAATAACTGTCAATAGGTGTTTGACTGTTCATTTGCATTCAACATTTGGGATTACATTGATCATACATACTTACCCTCTAACAAGTGAGTTTCGTGGCCCCTTTTTACGCTTATACAATATTTCAATCATTTACAACTTGGGGGAAAAGTATGCTTACTCATTTTCAATGTTGTACAACTTACTTAAATTTTACATACAAGGAATCAACGTGATACTGTGTTGCAAGTACTATTTGATACATGCTTGGGTCTGCCGTGTGGTTCTATCTTTGCAACTATTTAATTCCAGTGTGGGAACCGACAGTTAGGTATTGGTAGTACTACTGGGTTGACACCCCCACCCTCGTTCGATGGTATACTAGTTGGTACCATCAGTGGCCCCAGGAACGGGCCCTTGGGTGAATATATGCCAATAATTTCTTTGTGTACGTCGCTAGGTTTGGTTGCAAAGCTCATGTCATGTGATTTTACTTGTGTATATAACTGTATTCACGGTATTCCATTACGCTTACTTATACAGCATCACTTACATTTTTATTACATAAACCTGCGAGCTCACCAACAATTATGTTGACCGTTTTAAGCATATCTTTTCAGGTGATCATGCAAGTCCAGGAATCTAGGTGTGCTACCTTAGTGGAGACCCTAGGATGCATTTTTGGGACATATCATATTTTGACAACAATCTTTTGAACAATGTTGTTATCTGTAAACAATTATAACCTTTTGAAACTTGTTCCCGGGTTGTGGGAATTCATATACAATTTCATCTTATTTGGTTATGTGAATCATTATCATGTTTATGCTTATGGCTATGTTGTCGTGAACATTGACTAAACACGACACAAGTCCCCTTGTTGTCGGGTGTCGTCATGACACGCTTGTCATCATTTATTATATTGCATCTCTATCGCTTACTATGTGTTATGACGATCCTGTTGGATTCTTTATGCCCAAGTCACATAGAACATTGATGTGGTTAGTACGTTATGATCCAAGTCGGGTCATACCCAATAACAAGCTTAGCAAACACCAATTAATATTTAATTGATGATATGATCATGCAATTAAATAAATACACCAATTTAGAAAATGGGTTTTCTAAATAAGTTGCATATGAGATTGAACAACTTATATGGATATTTTGTTCATGGATATTATTTGTAATGTTGTTTAATTTGGTTAAATAACATCAAATAATAGGAGTGTGTGTGTAAGTTATATAATTAAAGGGATAATTGCATAACTTATTAAAAACATTTGTTTAAAAAGTATAAAAAAAGGTTTTGGGGGGAAAACCCTAATAAAAACAAAGGGTTTCGGCCGCCCCCTTTGGCAGCCCATTCCTTTTGTTTGTTGTAGTTCTCTCTTGAGTTTATTCTCTCTAAGAACACACACATACACTCCAATCTCTGATCTCTCTCATATATGCAAGAACCTCAAGGCACAAACCCCTCCGATCTAGAAGAATATCTCGGTTGTAATAGGGTTTTTCAGCAGCTTTGATTTCGGCTGAAAATGGGTTTTCAGCAGCCTATTAGGTTCGTTTTTGGTGATGAAATCCTAGCAACAAAGGTGCTTGCTTGGTGCTTGTGGGTATGGAAGCTTGAGGACACCTCTTCTTGGTGTTTTGGCTGTTCAAAAACATCATTCTCTCCATCTACATCTCGATTTTCAGCAGTATACTAAAGGTAGTATGTATGGCTTGTTTTGGTTGTTATTTGTAGTTGATAGCTAGCTCAAACACATATAAATGATCCTATGTTCTTGGGTTTGTTGATGTTTTGTTATTAGCCCTAATTTTCAGATTACTAATGATAATTTTAAGGTTACATTCCGCTGCGTTTTCATTGTTTAAAAGGTTAAACTACTTTGATATGGTCCAACAAACCCAACATTGGCATCTAGAGCCGGATATGTGGATGACTAGCTTCATGTGTTCTTGTAAAATTGGTTTTATGAGGCTTTAACAACCATTTTGGGCTGTTTTGTGGTGATAATAATAAATCCCCAACCTTTCAAGTTATATCTAACATGCTAGTGATTAAACCTTGAAAGTAAGATATCAAGTAGTTGATTATGTTTTGTTTGGACAAAAGACCCTAAATTCATGGTTTATGTCGGCTGAAAATTTAGGGTCATATGGGGATTTATTTGGTTCTTGAATGTTGTAAATGATGTATATGGATACATATTTTAGTACATAACATAGCCTAGACCATGTGTGTTTTGGATTTGGTTGATTGTGATTTTGTCATGTTGGTTGATTTGATTCGTAAAGGGTTGTAATATTATTCTTTTGTGTTTGTATTTGGGTTGTAATTTATTTATTCATTTGGTTATGTAATAAATAGAATAGGTGCATTTCTTTTATTAGAAAATTGTATTAGGATATGATTTTGTAAAAGAAGATGCACAAGATGAAGACACAAAAGGAAGGACACAAGAGTCATGGACACTTGAAGCATTTGGATGTGGAATCAAGTGGGAGTTCATGGACACATATGATGTGTCATTGTTAACCCTTAGGAAAGACCTTATGACAACACTTGTGATGGCAAACAAGTGTAGTCAACTTAGTGGCTATGGTTATGCACATGTGGTTGTATGAAATATGCTTGTTTGATTATTCATTTTATGTTGATTGTTTGATATATGGATATGCTTAACAATCTAAATAAATTATCATAACAAGCTGAATTTTTTGGTTCCTAATCATTAAGTGACTAATAAAAGGTTATTAAAAGGATTAATGATTTCAAAATAAAAGAAGTTTTATTAAAAGAGAACCATAGGGTACCATGTATTTGAAAGCATGCGAATACAAGGTACATAGAGTTTTCATAACTAAATTAATGGAAACATAAATCCCTTTGGTAACAAGTCTAACACCATCCTTTTACACGACACTCGAATCACTTGGGAACTATTTGTGGGATAAAGGTCACCTAACCACTTGTAGGGAACTTGTATCTTTGAGGTGAGTCTAACGTACTTGTGGGATAAAGGTCACCTAACCGCTTGTTTGTGAAAACTCACACGTGTGTGTAAGTAGGACGACTTGAATTGGAAACCATGTGATTAGGGTCACCGAAGCATGGCGTACAATGGTGTTGATGGGATTAAACATGCCGACTAAACATATGATGTTTAACCGATCCCATAAGACTAGAAGTTGCAATAGGTTGCAATTGTCAACTGTTGACTACCTTGTTAATTTAAATAATGGGATAAAGGTCACCTAACCATCATTTAAATGTAACGTTGGATTCTAGATTTTAATTATTAATTGTCTGTGAGACGTGTAAAGGGTATTAATAGTTAAAATGCAATTTTTCAGAAATACTAAAACGAACTTTGTAATTTTGTAGTAATGGCCGCAAACCACGATGCTACTACCCCGACCGTCCCTACCCTATCACCGTGAACCATCTTAAAAGGGGATCGTCTTAACCATAATAACCTTATGGACTCAATTTCGAAACTTGAGAATCGTTCTCAAAAATGAGTAAAGGCCTATGTCCTTGACGATCCCATACCTCACCCACCAACGCTGTTGATGTTAAGGCTTTTTGACGATTGGCTTAGGCACACTAAGGATTCTGTGCAAGTATCCTACCTCATATTGGGAATATGATTCCCGAACTCCAAAAGGCTTTGGAGCATCATGGGGCATATGACATGATAATCTAGTTGAAGGAAATGTTCCTTCAACAAACTTTAGTAGATTGCTTCGAAACGGTTCGAGCACTTTATGCATGTCACATGGAAGAAAACCAATCGATATCATCTTATATATTCTTAAGATGAAAAGCCACATTGATAGCCTCAAGATGCTTAATTGTCCTGTCTCAAAGTAATTGGCCAAGGATTTGATCCTTGATTGCCTAACTAAAGGTTTGAGACATTCATAATGAACTGTAATATGAATGGGTGGGACAAGAGCATTGGTGAACTTCACGCAATGCTCAAAGCAACCGAGGCAGGGATGGGTAGAGAGGTTCTACCTATTCTCTCAATCAATGAGGGAGGCTATAAGAAATGGCCAATCCCGATCCTAAGGCAATTATCGCCAAAGGAAAGGAATACATCAAAGCAAAGTTTAAAGCGAAACCTCGAAAAAACTAAGCTTAGGAAGCCTAAGGTAATAGAGAACGATCCATGCTTTGAGTATGGAGAGATAGGATAATGAAAAGGAATTGTCCCTCCTATCTCAAGGAGTTGAAAGACAAGAGGGATGTTGAGCAAACCTCAAATACAATTTCCATGATTCACACATTGTATTAAATGTCATTTCTTCAAACACATGGGTATTGGATACCGGATGTGAGACTCATTCTTGCAATTGTTGCAAAAGGGTTCAAAAGAAATGTGCGCTTCAAGGAGGGAAACTCTATTTTGAGACTTTCAAATGGTTTGGAAGTTGTTCTCAAAACATTTTGTATGCACCTAGTTTTACTAGGAACATAATTAATGTTTCCTATTAAAACAATGTGATCATGATTTAAAGTTTGTAAATAATGGTATTAAGTTTTATGGATGATGTATTTCATTTTAAGGACATGCCTTTTAATGATATCCATGAATTGGTTCATGATAATTCGTCCTATAATAACTCATTATACACATTAAGCACCAAGAAACTTAAAATGGGTTTAAGTTATTATTATCTTTGACATTATCGTCTTAGTCACATAAACAAAAATTGGATTCAAACACTTCAAAAGAATGGTCTTTTGGAAACAAATGAAAATGTTTCATTTGATAAGTGTGAACCAAAACTTATTAGGAATGATACATTTGGATGTATGTGGTCCTTTTAAGACAATGACAAAGATTGGTGAAAGATACTTCATTATTTTACCGACGATTACAGTCGCTATTATTGTGTGCACTTGATGACGCATAAGTATGAAGCTTTTGAAATGTTCAAAATCTTCAATAATGAAGTAGAATATTAACTCTACATAACTATCTATGTTCTTCATTCTGATAAAGGAGAAACTGAACCCTATTTGGATATGGTTCAATTTATTATGGCTATTACCATCTTTATCATTTTGGGTTTTCGCATTGCTCTTTAAGGCTCATATTATGAATATGACCCGGACCAAGAAAGTGTAGATTAGTTGAATATCCTAGAGACTGTATAGGATACTGTTTCTTCGACTCAACAGAGCAAAAGTATTTATTGCTCGAAAGGCTAAGTTCTTGGAAACCGAGTTCTTTATGGAAGGAATGATGTATAGAACTGTGGAACTTGATAAGGATCAAAATCCACAAGCCGGTACACTTTTGGTTGACACTAGCTACCAACAAGAGGTTGTTGATGATAATCAAGAGGTTGATAAATATACACAAAACGTTCACAAATCTGGTAGAGTTAGTATTCTATTTAAGTGATATGAATATTCCAAGAATGGATGCTATGTGGTTAACCCCTGTAGGCTAACCATATACCAAGATGCTATGTCCAATTTGGATTGGGACAAATGGCTAGAAGCCATGAACGTAAGGATGCAATCCATGTATAACAACCAAGTTTGGGAATTGGTTGACCCTCCACTTAACTCCAAACCGGTGGATACAAGTGGGTTTTCAAGATGAAAACAGATAGACATGGAGACTTGAATACTTATAAGTCAAGACTTATAGCATAAGGTTTCCATCAAACTCAATTGGTTGATTATGATGAAACTCTTACGCCCGTGGCAATGCTAAAGTCGATTAGGATACTATATGCCATAACTGCATATTTTGAGTATGAGTTTTCGCAAATGGATGTCAAAACCGCTTTTCTTAATGAACATCTCGAAGAGACTGTCCATATAGTTCAGCATGATGGTTTTGTCGATCCATGACATCCTAATAAAGTATATAAGTTAAGATGATCAATCTATGGATTGAAACAAGCATCGAGAAGGTTGTGTATATATGAAGGCTAGTGGGAGCATAATTGTATTCTTAGTGTTGTATGTTGATGACACACTACTATTTGGAAATAATATTCCAACCTTGGAAGGTGTTAAAACCTAGCTTGGAAGATGTTTTTCATATAAGATCTCGTTTAAGCCACCCATATTTTGGAATAAGGATCTATAAGGATAGATCGAGGAGGTTGATAGGGTTAAACCAAAGTGCATATATATTGATAAAATCTTGAAAAGGTTCAAGATGAAAAACTCTTAGAAAGGTATGGTACCTATTCAAGGAGGGACAGTGTTGACTACGTCTCAATGTCCAAGCTCATAGAATGAGCAAAATCAAATGAAGGATATCCCATACGCATCTGCTATAGGATCCATCATTTGTGTGATGATATGCACTAGACCGGACGAGTCATGCTTATTAAGTATGACAAAGTAGATACCAATAGAAATAACCATCGGATGGCTCTTAAAAGTATATTGAAATACCTTAGTAGGACTAAGGATATGTTTCTAATATACGGATCTGTTGAAAAGGAAGTCGTTGTAAAGGGTTACACGGATGCAGGCTTCCAAAACTGATCGAGATGATTTTCGATCACAATCGGGGTATACTTCCATTATGATAGAGGAGAAGTGTCCTTGAAAGGTTCAAAGCAAGACACGGTAGCATTGTTCACTACAAAAATCCGAATACATAGCCGCTTCATTGGCAGCTTGGGAAGCTGCATGGATAAATTTGTCCATTACTTACCTAGGTGGGTCTCTACCATTCAAGACCCCCTAGAAATCTTTGGTAATTACGTGGGTGGGATTGCTCAAATCAAGGAACCCCGTACTCATCAAAAGACTAAGCACCTTGAGCGGAGATTCAACATCATAAGGGATGGAGTTGAAAAGGGTAAAGATATGTATTCGTAAAGTTCATAAAGATCAAAACATTGTTGATCCACTAACGAAGCTCCTTGTTGAGGGCAAAGTATGAGGGTCATACTTGTGCCTTAGGACTTCGATTTACTGGTGATTAGAATTGATCTGTTTAGCATATAAAATATGGAACATTGTAATATTTAACTCTTTTATATATTTGAGTTATGTTCCCTTTTAGCATGTTTATATCCATGAATATGTTTATTATTCTAAATGTCCGTAGTCGGACATATTTGTGGGAACAAATATGAATTTAAGACTATTATGAACATGGATTGGTAGATATTCATAAGGTATGAATATAGAGCAATTGGTTGCTACCAAGGTTCATAGATATTTGTGGGATGCAAATATTGGACTGACCCGCGTCTCAAAATTTTACTACATAGAATCTCTTTGATTGATCATAAGTAATTTTGAGTAAAGGCGAATATCATTTAGTATCCTCAGACCTGAGATGCATATTGGGTTTTGATATTCACCAAATGTTATACCTTGAGTTAGTTCTTCACTGTTCTGAAATAATGGATAGTACATAAGGCTATGTTCAGGTGTGACACAAGGTGATTGTGAGAAACGTATGCAGTCAAGATGGGATTTGTTCCTCTTATTCGTTGAGAGCAAGATGTCTAAGGCCTGATTAAGTTAAATATACAAAGAATGATCATTCTGTGTCTTTGGATTTAACAGGACATCTAAAACAAAAGGATAGATGATCGATTCACCTAAATCATTTCAAGTTTGGAACTTGAAGGGGATGATATTATTGAATGGCTTTAAAGTCATGCGTATTAAGGGTAGTAAACCGTTGTTAGGCGGTATTTACTGCTTGCATCAATCTTCTATGTATCTTGTGCAAGTGGGAGATTGTTGGATTCTTTATGCCCAAGTCACATAGAACATTGATGTGGTTAGTACGTTATGATCCAAGTCGGGTCATACCCAATAACAAGCTTAGCAAACACCAATTAATATTTAATTGATGATATGATCATGCAATTAAATAAATACACCAATTTAGAAAATGGGTTTTCTAAATAAGTTGCATATGAGATTGAACAACTTATATGGATATTTTGTTCATGGATATTATTTGTAATGTTGTTTAATTTGGTTAAATAACATCAAATAATAGGAGTGTGTGTGTAAGTTATATAATTAAAGGGATAATTGCATAACTTATTAAAAACATTTGTTTAAAAAGTATAAAAAAAGGTTTTGGGGGGAAAACCCTAATAAAAACAAAGGGTTTCGGCCGCCCCCTTTGGCAGCCCCATTCCTTTTGTTTGTTGTAGTTCTCTCTTGAGTTTATTCTCTCTAAGAACACACACATACCTCCACTCCTCTCTCTGATCTCTCTCAATATGCAAGAACTTCAAGGCACAACCCCTCCGATCTAGAAGATATCTCGGTTGTAATAGGGTTTTTCAGCAGCTTTGATTTTCGGCTGAAAATGGGTTTTCAGCAGCCTATTAGGTTCGTTTTTGTGATGAAATCCTAGCAACAAAGTGCTTGCTTGGTGCTTGTGGGTATGGAAGCTTGAGGACACCTCTCTTGGTGTTTTGGCTGTTCAAAACATCATTCTCTCCTCATCTACATCTCGATTTTTAGCAGTATACTAAGGTAGTATGTATGGCTTGTTTTGGTTGTTATTTGTAGTGATAGCTAGCTCAAACACATATAAATGATCCTATGTTCTTGGTTTGTTGATGTTTTGTTATTAGCCCTAATTTTCAGATTACTAATGATAATTTTAAGGTTACATTCCGCTGCGTTTTCATAGTTTAAAAGGTTAAACTACTTTGATATGGTCCAACAAACCCAACAGATCCCGGTCTCGTTACATCCCCGTGTTTCCGCTTTTAGCGGGGGTGTGACATATCTCCTTGAATTCCTTCAATATATAGATCTGGATTCTCTTCATTAATAAGCAGTTGGAGAAATCTTGGATACATCAAGTATTTATTTCTCTTTCCTCTTTCAAGATTAATATGAATCCATTCATTATCACTTAGCCATGTTAAATTTCTGTTTGTGGCTAAAGCAATAATAGGAGATGCAATGTCTACTGGGAATGAATCCCAACCAGCACTTCTTTTAGACATGCGATGTTGAAATACATATCACAACAGTTTCTAGTGTTTATATACTCTTGCTCTGAAGAATTGCTTCTTAGGGAAGTGATCAGGATGACCCATTTGTAAAAATACATCTCTACATTCATTGAAGGTATATTCAGATATGTCTGATGGGTCATTTTCACCAAGTATTAGAGCTATTCTGATTGCTTGTTCAGAAACTTCAAGCATTCTATCTGATGTAATGAAAGCTCTTAGAACTTTATTCCCTTCTTCATCTCTTTCTACTTCTGCTGTTCTCCCAAATCTTTTGATCAATCTTCCATTAATCATTGGTCTTGCACACATTGCATAGACATATTTTGATCTAAGCAGAATTCGAATAATCTCTTCATAACCAATAGCTTCTCTGTTTTCATCATCTAAGAATGCAGCAACATTATGTTTTGGCTCAAACTTTAAATCTGCCATCTGCAAAACATAGAGAAAAAGAATATGAGAACGTTGAAATTTTGATTAATGAGTTTCATTTTTACATATGAATTTGCAATTTTGACTTATAATTTAGAATTCAATTTTGACTTATGAATTTTATTTTTAAAATTTATTCATTTTTGAATTTATTATCAAGCATTTGTATTCTGAATTATCTACTTTTGTTAAAAAAAATTTTATTTTTATTTTTATTTTTTTTTTCAAAATTTGAATCTGTCTGTTCATCTTCTTCTTCCTTCGAAGAACACACTGATCGAATTATATTCAATATCATTATCAATTTCAGTCGATGAACTTTATAACAAAATGCTCGAAATCTGATACTTATCAACAACCCAGAGTCAATTTTAGATATGATTAAGATTTGATTAGTTGAACTTTGAAAGTTATGGTGTTCGAACGCCCAAATAGCAGTCAAATGCCTATATCAATCATCATGTTTTAACCAAAATCTACTGATTTAAATCACAAACTTACGTTTATAAACCCAAATAATATCTAACAATCAACAAGATTTGATGCAATCACTATGAATCTAAGAGTTCGATGATGACTGAGAGCCGATAGTTCTGAGACTTGTTTTTGGAAAATTCGAGTGTGAATGAGAAACAAGAGTAAGTGTTCAATTTATATTAAGTGAAATTTTAACGCATGAGCACTGTTTGTGCGTATGAAACCCTAAAATTCACAAAATACTGAGACGCATGAACACTGTTTGTGCTTTTTGACTCAGACGCATGAGAACTGTTCAGACGCATAAGCACTGTTTAAGCGCTTTTGCAATGTTCAGTCGCATGGAGAACCTGAAACGTCTAACACTTGTAACTCTGAAACATTTCAACATTGTGTAGACGCATGAGACATTTCAAACGCCCAACACTTGGTTAAAAACAGACTCATTCACTGTTTAGGCGCATGGGTTTGAGTAAAAAGCCCAACATTTGATTAAACTCATGGACTTATTACAACTATTTAGGCGCATGGGAATGTGAAAAAACGCCCAAACACTTGTATAATTCCTGGACTTATTACAACTGTTTAGACGCATGGGAATGTGACAAACGCCTAAACACTTGTATAATTCCTGAAAGTTCATCATGCTCCTATTTAGACGTATGCACACTATTTAGGAGCATGAGTTGACTTTGAGTTGACTTTCATGAGTCTTACACTTGTGTTTTCCAAATTCTTCATTCTGCATACTGTTTAAACATATTAGTAATATTTTATACTAATATTTAAACATTTTAAGCATAATTTTGAATTTTTCAAAATTTACCTTTTAGTCCCTCAATTTTGAACTTTTTGCATTTTGCACACTCAAATTTATAATTTTTAACAATTTTAATTTTTAAGTTGTAGTTTAATTTTTTAAAATTTATTTTGTCCCTTCATTTTAGTCTCAAAACAAAATCAAGTATCATCTATTTTTCAACTTTTGAAAGAAGCATTTTTACTTGCAAATTTATATAGGTTCATATTATCATTTTCAAAAATTACATTTTTAAATTCACATACACTTTGAACATATAGCATCATCCTTTCAATTCAACCTTTTAACTTTGATTTTGATTTTTCTGAGAACAACTCTTCCATTTATTACTCCCCCTAAACTTTTAAGTTTGAAAAACTTATAAGTTTCCTAGGTAAGATAATATGATCACACATCTCATTGTGACATTGCCTTCACACACAAAAAAAACATGCATAAAATCAAAATGAAAGCAGAATCAAAATGTAATATAAACAAAAGAATTAATGTCCGAAGTGAGATCATATTAATGAAGATCAGCACACTAGAATAAAAAAATATGAATAGTCATAGACAGTGAATAAATCTTGATCAAGTGTGTTCCAGGTCAGTGATATCACAGCGAAGGAGACACAAGATCTAAGAACAGACAATAAGTGTTTTTGACAAAATATCAACTCACTTACTTTTTCAATTCTTGGATGGATTAGGGTATAGTTAGATATGACATGATGTAAATCATACAGAGATTGAGAGAGCTCAACCATCATCATGACATGCAAGAAAGAACACATACTCAACTTATTACCTGAAACATATGTATCACCAGAGCTCATGTTACTTAAATTAATAGAGAATGATCATGGATAACCATTTGATCAACTCTGACTATTCATTTGAATAGTTTGTGCACATTGGTATCTTTTGCATCAAAGAGAGAATCCAGGTCTTTAATCACTTACAACAAAGGATATCTCAGCACTTCAGGTCTATGAGGACTCAAAACAGAGAAGTGATATGATGCTTTGTAACAGATCTCATGATTAAACACATTACCAATAGGTGTGAGTGGTGTAACTTAACAAGCAATCAATCTGATAAGCCAAAACATCTCAAAAGTACTCAGATGAATACACACAAGCATTAAGATTTAGTGTAATCACAAGAATTTACTTTTTCAGTATAATAGCAAGATATTGTCTACACATCATATCTGATCATGTCAGACTTTATTAATGAGTGAAGTATGTAACTGATCTCACTAATGTACTATCATTTCTCACATATTGCATAAACATATTCTATTCTAAAAAAATGTAAACTGATAATTAGAAAAAGACTCTATTTTTGTAGTTTTGATTTATACTTTTGTATTTGATTTTTCTCAGAAAACAAAAATCACACACACACACAAAATATAAACAGACAATTAACATTGAGAGGATCACTTATGATGATCTTTGATTTAGAGAGTTCACATATGATTTATAAGTCCAATTGACTCTACTAAATACTCAAACCGTCCAGGTAGGAAGACTTTAGTAAATAGATCCGCCAACTGTTTTTCCGTTGCAATTTGAATCAATATGATTAATCCTTTTTCAGAGTTATCTCTGAGAAAATGATATCGAATTTCGATATGTTTTGTTTTTGAATGTTGAACAGCATTAGCTGTTATGAACATAGCAGCAGTGTTATCAATGTAAATTGGTGTTTTAAAAAAATTTATTCAAGAGCTTGTCAACAAACTTCTCTTGATTGATGAAAATTCCATCGACAATTTGCTTAACTTGAAGTCCAAGGAAGAAATTGATCTCTCCCATAGAACTCATTTGGAACCGAGATTTCATGATTTCTTCAAATTCATTGCACAATTTTGGACTGGTAGAACCAAATATGATATCATCAACGTACACTTGTACACATAAGAGATCATCATTATCCTTCTTTATGAATAAAGTTGGATCAATTTTCACTCTTGTGTATCCATGTTGGATTAAGTGTTGTGATAATGTCTCATACCAAATTCTAGGGGCTTGATGAAGTCCATATAAAGCTTTACTCAGCTTATATACTTGATGTGGAAATTCTGCATCCTCAAAGCCCGGAGGTTGCTTCACAAACACATCGTCAATGATAGGACCATATAGAAATGCACCCTTTACATCCATTTGATACACCTTAAATTTCATGAATGAAGCATAAGCCAGGAAAACTCGAATGGATTCAAGTCTTGCAACTGGTGCAAACACTTTATCATAATCTATTCCTTCTTCCTGTGTGTATCCTTGTGCAACAAGTCTCGCTTTGTTCCTTATTACAACACCACGATCATCAGTCTTATTCCTAAATAACCATTGCGTGCCTATAGCATTTTCTTCTTCTGGTAGATCCACTAAATTCCACACTTCTTGTTTGCGAAATTGAAGTAATTCTTCTTGCATGGCTTCTATCCAACCATTGTCCTTTAATGCTTCGGTAACATTTTTAGGAATAATTTGAGAAAGAAAACAAGAGTATAAGCACAAGTTTGCTTGTTCTGATTTACTCTTTGTTGTTCTTTCATTCAATGGACCAATAATCTGAGAAATTGGATGATTCTTGTGAATACGAGATGTTGGAATCTCATCACATTAAATATTAACATCCAGATTTGTTTGGTTCAAGTTGGAAAACTCATGTAACAAAGTAGAAGAATGTGGATTGAAGTTTGGAACTTGAGTCGGTGAGTTAATAAAGTAATCAAAGTTACCAGTATCAACTACATCACCAGAGATGGATGATGTTCCAGACTCAGGTAGTACAAACTCATTACCATCATTATGAATATGTTGTAATCCTTCCTGATCAAATGAAACTGAATGATCTGAAGCTGTATTATCATGATTATTGTCATTGAATTGTATTTTTGAGTCATTGACAAATGATAAAAATGGGTAGTCTGAGCTAGAATCATCTGGGTCATCAGAATCTGAATCCTCACTGAAAGATCCAAGATCTCCTCTAGAGTTCTTCTTACCTGTAGAATCAAGACAATTTGATTGATTAAACAAGTTAGATTTAAGAGAGTTTGATAATGAATCTAAATCAAATAACCATGCAGGACCATTTGAAACTGATGGAAAAGAATTTTCCAGAAATTTAACGTTATGTTTCAAGAATTATATTCGTCCTAGAGTTGTACACTCGATAGGCTTTTGAAACAGATGAGTATCCAACGAAAAATCCATTATCAGATTTTGCTACAAATTTTCCTAATTGATCATTTGAATTAAGAATCATAACAGGACAACCAAATGATTTTAAAAAGTTTATGTTCGGTTTCCTGCCAAACATTAACTCATATGGATTTTTCATTTTATCTTTAACAATAAAGATTCTGTTCTGAACGAAACACCCAATTGATATAGCTTCATCCCAAAAAGTTAAAGGAATTTTTGCATCAGCTAACATAGAACGAGCAGCTTCAATCAGTGTTCTATTCTTCCTTTCAGCAACTCCATTTTGTTGAGGGGTTCTGGGAGCACTGAACTGATGAGCTATCCCTTTCTGTGCACAAAACATTTCAATGTTAGCATTTTTTAATTCCGTTCCATTATCACTTCTTATTATTTTCACTTTATTTTCTAATTGATTTTCAACTTTAATGATAAATTCTTTCTTGTAAATCAGCCGTTTCAGATTTGGCATACAAAAAGAAAACCCATGAAAATCTTGTATAGTCATCAAGGATAACTAAACAATATGATTCTTGTCCAATACTCTTGACATTTGTTGGTCCAAAATGGTCCATATGTAACATTTGGAGAGGTTTGGATGTTGAGTTTATGAGCTTGGACTTATAAGACGCTCTGTGTTGCTTTCCCTTTAAACATGCTGAGCAGTGATCAGTCGTTGTAAACTTCTTAGATGGAAGTCCAATAACATGATTTCCTGCTACACGCTTGTTCATATTCTTGAAATTTGAATGTCCGAGACGTCTATGCCAAAGCTGGCTTTCATCATTTGATGCTTTAGCAATTAGGCATGTTGTTTCAGTTGAAGGATCAACTTGAGACATATCCATCTTGTATACATATCTATCCCTTTCAGCTGTAACAATTACCCAATCTTTGCTTATCTTAAAACCTGGCTTCAAAACATAACAGAATGAATCATCAAATAGAACAGAGTATGATTTATCACATATTTGGGATACACTTAAAAGATTAAAGTTCAACTGTGAACAAAAGTTGACTTTATCAAAGCTTATTATCCCTTTTGATACTGTTCCTTCTCCGGTTATTTTTCCTCCAGCATCACCACCAAAGGCGAAGTGTGTTCCATCCTTTAACTTAAAATCTTGTAACAAGGCAGGATCGCCTGTCATATGTCGGCTAATCCCACTATCCACATACCATGTATTGAGTGGTGTTTTTAGGCGTACCTGCACAACAAGAAAATTAAGTTGAGATATCTACTCAAGTGGAGATGGTCTTGGTTTTCCAAATTTATCAACAATTGTAAATTATTTGTAATGAAGATTATTCAAATCAGGTTTATTCTTGATGAATTTACCAATCTTATTTTGGAAATTGTTTGGAAAATTGTTTGATTTATTTTTGAGAACATTCATATCATTTGATTGATCAATTTTTGAAATGTATTGATGACTAACGTTTTATTAGTCATTCTTACAGATCTTGGTATGAATTGTTCTTGCACATTTTGTTTAGATCTCACATAATTGTTCTTTTGAAAAGATCTCAAACCTAAAGAAGGTTGATTAGTTAATTTTTGAAATCCATCAGTTTGATTTCTCATATATTGAGGATTAACATAACCTTTGCTCATGTTTGAATTTGCAAATGCTCTAGTAAGAGATCTATTTCTAAAATAACAATTTGTAGTATTGTGAGTCTCTTCATCACAATATGTACAATATTTGTTAAAATAACAATCTGCTGTGAAATGATTTCTCATGTCACATATGTGACAGTACTTGTTGAAATAGCACTCAGCAGTATTGTGATTTTTCATATCATAAATTTCACAGTACTTTTGTGGAGTTAAAAACAACTTTTTGTTAACTTTTGACATTGACACGATGTTTGATTTTGGTGTCAAATAGTTAAACTTTTGTCTTTCATTTTTCACATTTTGATTTTATGCCAAATTATTTTGTATTTGTTTAACATGAACTTCCTTCTTGAATGCATTAGGAACAAATCTTTTTGCTACAGCGGAAGTCTTAGAATCTAAACTTGATTTCAGATCAGAGTGAGATTTGTTCATATTATTTACTTTGTTGTTTTGAAGAGAATTCATATTTAACAAATGTGAATCCAAGGATCGTCAACAGGAATTATCAGTGTCGGTTGATGGCAAGTCAACGTTTGCGGAATCAACGTTGATTTGGTTTAATTGTTTTAAATAACTTTAAATATCAATAAATGATCAAGAACACACGTAACAAAACACAATTAATAATTAATCAGTATTTCATTAGAACATGTTAATGATTACAAATATAATGAATGAATGACATTAAAATATGCTATGATGTGATGGCTGCTAGGGTTTGATTGAGAGACTTTGAAGTGATTGTCGTATTGCTATTGCTGTTATCGATCAATCAATCGTCTAACACAATCGTGCTTGAATCGAAACCTAGGATCCATATATATAGACAGTGATGTTTCAATTATAGGAAACACCGGATCTCTTGGGATTTGATTTGTTTCAGTTAAGGAATCATCGGATTTCTCGGGATTCGCATAAGTGTTTGGACTCCGCAGGAACAGTGTCTTCAGTAGGAATTTGTTCTTCCGTAGATGATTTGTTCTTCCGTAGAAGTATTGTTCTTCCAAAGGAGTCTTGTTCTTCCGAAGGAAACTTGTTCTTCCGAAGGGAACTTCTTTTCTGGTTGTTCATCCGCAGAAGATCTTCGGATGTAAAATTACTTGTAAGAAATATATCTACGGAAGAACAAAATGTTCATCTATCGATGTTTCTTACACTTGGTCAATTTCATAAATTGACCAAGTATAATGTTTGTACCTGCAACCATACATAAATCAACGCACACATAAATGGGTTAACCTATATATTTAATGCATACACAATAATGAATTACAAATATTCATTACAGATATTAATTCAAGTACTAAGCCTATACATAATGAACTAGATCTACTGATTCTAGACCTAACAATACTCCCCCTTAGGCTTAGATACTTGCAATCAATTCTTCAAAACTGAAAGTTCCTTGACTCTAGCAATGATTTTGTTGTAGAAGTAAGACACAGCAGTCTTCTGGTCATCATACTTATAGTTGATCTTCATCTTGCTAAACTTCTTCAGAGTCTCAAAACTGATCCCTAGAACATCTTCCTCAGTGGTGAGTGTGTCTAACACATTGTTGTTATTCACCACTTCTAGCTCATCTTGCTCTGATATTCTGAGTTCTGTTACTTCATTAAAAGTTGTTCCCTTTAGCAGTCCAGCATTGAATCTTCTTCTTTTGTAGGCTTTGGCATGTAGTTTGTCAATCACTTGGATCACATGGACATGCAGGAACAGATCATTTTGGGCTTTTTCATCAGTCAGCTTGGGAAAGAATTTGTCATTGAGATATGAGGTGTAGCTGGGGTGGAGTAATCTGATTTCCACAGGGTCAAAAACCCTGATCCTGTCAGCTTTCTTGTTTTCAGCATTTTTTAGCAAGACCAACTCCTTTGTCTTCTCAACATAACCCCATTCAGTGATAGGGTATGTGAATTGAGTCCCTTCAATGCATTTGATTGCTGCTTTATTTCTACTTTTATAGCCAACCCTCTTTAAGAATTCATCATCTAGATGTTCTGAGGCATTGGACTTGTATCTTTTGAGCCCTTTGATTCTCTTCTGATGCTCTATATCTTCTCTTTTAGCTTCTATCAGGACATCATCTTTAAATTTAGTCTTCAGCTTTCCCACTAGAGTTGAGAAGTCTCTTCCTCTAGGGTGAATTGGATAATTGATGATGATCAGACTTTGAAGATCTTTGATGTCATTCTCTGGCAGACTCACCACTGAGAGTACATCATGGAAGTATTCAACTCTTCCAGATGTTCTTTTAATAATGGCACAATCCCAGTCTGGATCATATTTCCAGGCCATGATCCTGTTTTCTTCCACAGAACTGGGAGTTGTGAGGTGGTCTATTAGTTGTATCAGAGTGGACTTCTGCTCAGTTATCTTCCTCACTGTAGTCCCAAGTGGCCATAATTTGCCAGGTATTACTTCTCTTGGCTCTCTAATCAATTTGTCCTTCTCTTTGTGCTGATCTTTAGATTCAACTGTTATAGGTTCAGCAGGAAGTTTGCTTTGTTCCATATAAGATGGATGTGGAGCTTCAGTTCTAAATTTTACACCAGTATCCAGCTCAACTTTCATCACATGCTCCATCATCCTTCTAAGTTCTCCTACTGATCTTTCTTTAAGCTCATGTGGTTTGTAATTATGGCCTTGTAACCAGCAAGTCATGTTGTATTTGCTCAGCTTAGCTGTGTCACAATGTCCCAACTCCTTCTTTGTCTTCTGAATGGATTGAAAGGTTCTGAAAGCTTCATAGTCACAATTTGGAATCATAAAGCATGCAAGCTCAAATTCTTTCAACAGATTCTTCATCTCAGTCATGTTTAGTCTCTCAACCATGTCATAAGGGAAACCATGGTTTATAAGTGTCATGAACATGGTTGATTCAGGCCTCTCTTCTAATATGTCTTTTGTAGTTAGAAGATCATCAGCCTTTGAGACTTCTTGTTCTGGTGGAGAGTCTTCATTGATCAGCTCTTTCCACTCTTCATCACTATCATCATCCTGGTGAGAGATAGACTTCACAGTAGATAAATCTACTGAAGGTGTGTGTTCAGGAGATGTGAGCTTTTGTTTCTTGGAAGTACTTTCATCAACAGTCATCTTCTTCTTTGCAGTACCAAGATACTTTCTTTTTTTTTAGTACAGAATCAGCTCTTTTGATGCCTCAGTAGATTGTTTTGTTTGAGCAGTTGAAACATTAGCATTAGATTCTAATGTACAGATCTTCATTTTCAGCTGCTCAATCTCTTCTTCTTTTCTTTTTATCACATTTGACTGAGCAGTCATAGTGCTATTTGCTTGTTCAAACTTCATCATCATCCTTTCCTTTTCTTTCTTTTTAGTTGCTGCTGACTCTTTAAGCTCAGCTTCCTTATCAAGTAAAGCATCAATGACTTCCTTATCGCTTTGAGCATCTTCTCTCAGCCTTTTTATTCTAGCTTGTTGTCTCATCAACTCTTCATCCTTTTCTCTTATCATTCCCTTCAGCTCCTGTATTCTTTGCTTTCTTTTGTTTGATTTCAGCACTAGCTTGTTATACTCAGCAACCAGATAGCTCTTGCTGTCAGGGATATCATTATCACTTAGATCATCTTCATTGTAGGCAATAATATCAACATAGTCTGCTTCTACATCTTCTTCCTGATGTTGAGAATCAATCTCATCATCTTTAACTTCTTCCGGATGAACACTTGCTGAGCTTGAACTGTGCTCAATGGCTTGATCTACAAGTTCTTGATGAGGTTGTTGTTGTTGTTGATTATCAGTGACTGGAGAGACTTGTTCAGTTTCATTTGAGAGTACAGGGGATTCAGTTTTGGATGATGACAGTTTAACTGTACTTGCTGGTGAGGCTAACTCTGTCTCCCCAGTGTATATGCTCTCAGTGGCTGAATTTTCTGGATTTGGAGAGATTGGTTCTGTGTTTTGGCTGGCTGGTGATTGTTGTTGGGGTGTTTGTTGTTGATTTGGTGATTGATGGTGGATAGGTGAGATTGGTTCTGTGTTTTGGCTGGCTGGAGATTGCTGATGTATGGGCAATGTATCTGGTGAGTGAGTGTCTTGAGCAGAGTTGGTTGAAGAGTTCTCTTGTTCACCTTCCCACACAAGCTCTTGAGGAATGTTTGCAGTAGCATCCACCACATGTGCAAACATGTCCATGTCACCTCCTTCATATTTCCCAGAAATTTTGTTCAAAACAGATCTGCCAAGGTGTGCTTGAATAAACACACCACCCTCCACAGAAGTTCCAGGCAAATCAGCATTAATGATTAGTTGAATAAACCTTGGAAACATATACATCTTATCAGCCTTCTGTACTTTAATGTGATCACATAGACAGTTGAAGATGTACTTTGAGTAATTGTAGGTTCTTCCCTCAAAAATACCAATGATACCAGAGGATATATGTCTTGAAAATCTATCAAGCCCAGATTTTCTGTTTGAAATGCACTTCAGATAAGTGTGACACAGAAATCTGTATGGCTTACAGAGTCTTCCCTTCTTGATTTCTCCCTTTTCAAAATCACCATCATACCCCATTATGAGAAAAATCTTTTCTATGTATTCATTTTCGAACACATCAGGGTGTCCGGCTTCAACATCTCCCAGTTCAAGAACCTTTCTTATTGTTTGTTCATCAATTCTCAGCCTTCGATTTTTAACTTCAGCAACAATACCTTCACCATCTTCTTCTACATATGCGGAGTTCCAGAAATCAGTGATATGTGATCGATAAATCACAGGCTCTGCTGATAAGGAATAGAACAGCCTCGATCTTCTTAGATATCTGATAATTTCTTGACACCCTTCTGAAACAGGATCATCAGGGTTTAAGAAGGCACACACATTGTGTTCTCTCGCAAATCGATTATCCATCTGTTCATAAGAAAAAGACTTCGTTAAAATCACATTATTGATATGAGAATACGAACAGTTGTGAGATAAAACAAGAATCAAATGATTCATTCTTGAATATTACGACATGTTTTCCCTTAATAACAGCGGATTAAGAACACAGATATATGTTTGTTTAAGGTTTTGATTTGGTAATTTTTGAATGTTGAGGAAGTGGGAAAAATTTTGTTGAGTGAGTTTTTCTAGGTCTGAAAAGTGAGCTGAAAAAGCGAATAATGAATTTGACAAGTCAAACCATATTATTTATACTCTCAGACACATTAATTTTATCTCATTTATTAAGTGGGATCCTCAATGTATTATTTCGCAGAATTAATTTATCTCATTTATTAAGTGGGATCCTCAATGTATTCTTCCGCAGGACATCTACGGATCAACAACATCTGCTGATGATGTGAAATTGTAACATTAAATTACATTTGTTGATCTTTATTCATCCGTAGTTTACCAAACTACGGATAAACATTTAAGATTGATTTCCACATTGTAGCTTCTGCTGATGCTTAAAGTAGCACAATGTAGAGAAATATTGTTGTATGTATGGCCCAACTCCATTGGTTAGAACCATTTATTGCTTTAGGACCTTGTTGGCTTTGTATACATGGCAATTTAGTACAAGAAAGTTTAAAATGATTTTTACTAAAATTTTCATGTATCCAGAAGCTAAGATGATGCTCAGATTCCAATTCCTTCAAATTGATAATGATATAGACATTGCTGCTGCTGATTGACACTTTTTCATGTATTCTACTCCCCCTAAATTTGTGATTAATGGTGAACTTAAGCATTTATCATAAATTTCTTTAAGAGGAATAACATGATTTTTAACTGTATGAGAATGAGCAGATATATATACACATATGATGGGATCATACTATAAAACTAAGCCTCTTCCTGATGAGTTATTTTGTTGATTTGATACTTGAACAAGTTCTGATTGCAAGTATATTGTCCACATAAATCCATACAAGAGCTCATGTATCAACTAGGCATGCTGTTTATCATGTTTTCATATTGATTTGGAAATAACTGTTATGGGCTTCACATTCAATTCACAAAGGTTTTGTCCTCCCTTTGCAAGTCAAATCATCACTTTTTCACACTTAAGACTATGTACTTTAAGTTATAATATCTATCTTGAGATGCATTTGGCATCTCATTGATGCATTGATGTAAAAGCTCAAGATAATATACAGTTGATCACATAGGATTCTTTTGAGATCTTTAGATATGATCATCATCAGGTCACCAGGTCTTTACTCACGTAAAACAGAGGTGCCTTTAACCCAGGTCTTTGTTCACACAAAACAGAGGGATGATAAGGATCATGATCTTTTCACCTTTTGCAACTGATATTCAGCATGGTAATCATACACCCAGGTCTTTGTTCACACAAAACAGAGGGAGTATGATTTGCAAAGATAGATATTATAAAGTGTTTTACATAGTGTGTTTAGATGAGTGATTTGATCACATTAGAATAAGACTCACTTTGTATTTTCAAAATGAAGTTTCCCACAAACAATCATTTTAGCATTATGTTTGGCATGCACTCAGTTTAGTTTCCACTCAAGATGAATCTACTCACATATCAAGAAACTTGCTGAGATTTATTGTTATTTACTTATTCAAGAATAGGCAAAGCTATAGTGTACTATCATTTCCCATACATATGTCATGCTGATGCATCATTACACATAGTATTTTGTTTGTTTAAACTTGATTAATCTATGTTAATCATGCCTAGAGACTCAACCAGAAAATTAAATCTGACTGAATCAAAGGCTTTAGTGAATAAATCAGCAAGATGATTTGATGTATCCACTTTGACTAACTTAATCAATCCCTTTTCTGAGCAATCTCTCAAAAAATGATATCTTATCTCAATATGTTTTGTTTTACTATGTTGCACAGGATTAGCAGTGATAAACATAGCAGCAGAATTGTCTATATAGATTGAAGTTTGAAGAAAGTTGTAACCATAGTCAAGCAATTGGTTTTGCAACCAAAGAACTTGAGAGCAACCAGCTGAAGCAGTAATGTACTCAGCCTCAGCTGTGGATACAGAAACATTGGTTTGTTTCTTGCACTACCATGATACTAGCCTTGGTCCAATGAATTGGCATCCACCGGTTGTTGATTTTCTATTACTGTTACATCCACCATAGTCACTGTCTGAGTATGAGTAGAGTGTAAAGTCTCCATCCTTTGGATACCAAAGACCAAGTCCTGGTTTTCCCTTGAGGTATCTGAAAATTCTTTTTACAACATTGAGATGTGACTCCTTGGGATCAGATTGGTACCTAGCACATACACACACAGCAAACATAATATCAGGTCTACTGGCAGTTAAATATATAAGTGAACCTATCATTGATCTATATAATTTTTGATCAATAGATTTTCCAGAGGGATCAGGAGCAATCTTATCAATTGTTGATGCTGGTGTTTTACATGAGGATACTTCAGCAAGATTGTATTTCTTCAGAATTTGATGTATGTATTTCCCTTGGTTGATGAATATCCCATCTGATTTTTGATGAACTTGAAGGCCAAGGAAGAAGGTTAATTCACCCATTGAGCTCATCTGAAATTCAGATTTCATCAGCTCTTCAAAATTCACACACAATCTCTTATTAGTTGAACCAAATATAATGTCATCAACATATACTTGAACTACTAAGAGATCTTGATGTTCTTGTTTGAGAAAGAGTGTCTGATCAATAGTTCCTTTTTTGTAGCCATGCTTGAGTAAGAAAGATGATAGTGTTTCATACCATTTTCTTGGTGCTTGATGAAGACCATACAAGGCTTTATCTAGTTTGTATACCCTATGAGGATAATGAGGATCTTCAAAACCGGGGGGTTGTGACACATAAATTTCCACATCAATTTTCCCATATAAGAATGCACACTTGACATCCATCTGATACACAGTAAACTTCTTATATGATGCATAAGCCAAAAACACTCTTATGGCCTCAATTCTTGCAACTGGTGCAAAAACTTCATCATAGTCTATTCCTTCTTCTTGAGTGTATCCTTGTGCAATCAACCTTGCCTTGTTTCGTACAATAATCCCTTTATCATCCAGTTTGTTTTTGTATAGCCATCTTGTTCCAATAGGATGTTGACCTTCAGGCAAATCAACAAGAGACCACACTTTTTGCTTTCTGAACTGTTGAAGCTCTTCTTGCATAGCTTCAATCCATTAATTGTCTTTTAAAGCAGCTGTGATGTTTGGAGGCACCACTTGAGAAAGAAAACAGTTGAAGAGACAAAGGTTGGCTGTACTACTTTGGCTCCTTGTAGTTCTCTTTTCAGGATTTCCAATGATGTTGTCAAGTGGATGAGTCTTATGGATTCTCATTGAAGGAGTTGATTCAACTGGAATAGACGATTCCAGGTTAGTCATTTCCATTGCCTCAGACTGATTCAGCTCAGGTTGAGAATTTAAGAAATAGTCAAAATGTTCAACGGGAGTTGAATGATCATGAGAGCCTGTTGTTTGGGCTACAGAAGTATCTCCAGTTGTGTTTTGCTCTTACGCAGGAACTTCTTCGGAAGCATTTTGCTCTTCTGTAGGAACTTCTCCGGTAGGAACTTCTCCGGATGCATTTTGTTCTTCCGTAGGAACTTCTCCGGATGCATTTTGGTCTTTCGTAAGAACTTCTCCGGATGCATTTTGGTCTTCCGTAGGAACTTCTCCAGATGCATTTTGGTCTTCCGTTGGAACTTCTCCAGATGCATTTTGTTCATTTCCACATGTAGTATCTGCTTCTACTGAAATGTTTTCATCCGAAGATGGGCGTATCCTTGGAGGATCAGCAGATAAGGTTACTTCAGTCATAAGCGGTGGAACAAATGGATAACATACTTCATCAGATCCTGCATTGTTCAAATGATTATAGTTAAATGATTTGGATAAAGCATCTATGTCAAATAACCATGATGAACCTTTAACTGACTTTGTAAATACAGTTTCATCAAAAGATACATTAGGAGTCTCTTCCACAATGTTATGTTGTGGAATATACACTCTATATGATTTTGATGTTGAAGAGTATCCAACAAAGAAACCATCATAAGCTTTTTCTGAAAATTTTCCCAATGACTTTTTTATGTTCAAAACAGTTACATGACATCCAAAGACTCTTAGATATCCTATGTATGGTTTTCTTTTAAATAGGAGCTCATAAGGAGTTTTGTTATGTTCTTTGACAATTAATGTTCTGTTTTGAACATTGCATGCAGTATTCACAGCCTCAGCCCAAAAAGTGATAGGTAGTTGTGAATCAGCTAGCATGGTTCTTGCTGCTTCAATGAGAGTTCTGTTTCTTCTTTCAGCAACTCCATTTTGTTGTGGAGTCCTTGGTGCACTGAATTGTCTTAGAATACCTTTGCTCCTGCAAAAGGAATCCAGTTCAAAATTGACAAATTCAATACCATTGTCACTCCTAAAAATTTTAACTTTTGTATCAAGTTGATTCTCAATCTTGATCACAAAGTCCATTAATGTTTCTGATGTTTCACTTTTTTGTTTTAAGAAAAAGACCCATGTGAATCTTGTGAAATCATCAACTATCACCAAACAATATTGCCTTTTTCCAATGCTCATTACATTGGTAGGACCAAACAGATCCATGTGAAGCAATTTGAGTGGTGCAGTATTAGTATTGATAGTTTTGGATTTATGTGACACTCTATGTTGTTATCCTTTGTAACAAGAAGAACAGCGAGTTGAGCAATGAAACTCTTTATTTGGAAATCCAATGACCAGGTCATTTTTCACCAATTTATTCATGTTCTTCATGTTAGAATGTACAAGCCTTCTATGCCATAATTGAGACAAATCTTCTGAGAGTTTAGATATAAGGCATGTTTCATGTTTTGTGAGTGAAGTGTTGTTCATATCCAAAACATAAGTGTTTCCTTTTCTTGCTGCTTTAAGGAGGATCCAATCTTCTGGAACAATAAATCCTGGCTTAAGAATGTAACATTTAGTATCATCAAACAATGTAGAATAATTTTGATCACAAATTTGAGACACACTAAGTAGATTATACTGTAAATTTTTACAGTAATTTACTTTATCAAATTTGAGTACACCATTTGTTATCATCCCTTCACCAACAATTTTACCTCCCATTTTATCCCCACCAAATGCACATAAGAAGCATTTTTATGTTTGAAATCATGGAGAAGAGAGCAGTTTCCTGTCATATGCCTGGAACAACCACTGTCAACATACCACTTGTTGTCAGCTCTCCAATATTGTTCCTGCATTCAGAAAAGAAAATCAGTTAGAAGTGACAACCCAAGTCTTAGTGATCTTGGGTTTGTCAACAGGGTGTAAAACAGTTACTCCTTCATGAATAATTTTTGAAGTATTAGTTTTAGATTTGGTTGATTCATTCTAATTTGATTTTGATGAGGATGATTCTGCTGAATGGGATGTTGATGAAGTAGATTCTTGTTTCTCAATTTCTGCTTGACTCAAATCAACTTCATTTGTTTGAGTCTTTTGTTTTGATAATGAACCATTAAATGTCTCACTATCTTTTGTTTTTGAAAGAGGTATTTGAATACCCTTTTCAAATTTATCAAAAAATGAATCATCATCCTTTGATTCCTTATCTGTCAAATCTACCCTTTTGTGGGGTGTTTTTGACTGCTGACCAGTTGTTCTTTTCTTCATTGGATGAACACTTGATGACATTTTATTCTTTGACTTTGATTTTAGATCAGGCTTCTTCAATTTTGACCCTTTTTCACAATCAATATCAGTTTCAGACTTATCTGACTCTTTCTTCTTTGGGCCTTTTGTTTTGTTCTTTTTGTTGAAGTAACATTCCTGAGTGGAATGATTATTTTTGTTGCAGATACCACAATGTTTGTTGAAGTAACATTCAGCTGTCATGTGATTGTTCATATTACAAATGGAACAGTAGCTACTGAAGTAACATTCTTCAGTATTGTGATTTTTCATGTCACACCATTTGCAATATTTTCCATCTGATTCTTTTTCAGAATCATTCTTATGTTTTGCTGACTTTGGATGTCTTTCTTTCTTCTTCAGCTTTGGATGTGCTTCCACTCTTTCAACTTTATGTTTTTGATTGATTGATTCCGAATTCCTCTTCAGTAGATCAGCAGTTGAAGTTTTCTTTTCCAGTTGATGATCTGCTGATACCTTTTTCTTTCCTTTTTCCTTGAATCTCTCTTTTTCCTCAGTGATGACAGATTCATCATTAAATTTCTTGGAGGAGTCGTGTTGCTGACTTAGTTCTTGGAGACCTTCATTCAATTGAGCTATTCTGTTGGAGCATATATTGTCATATATAGTGTGTCCGTCGCTTGTCGAATAGTCTAGACTTAATGTAATAAAACTGATATGTTGTAAACACATGAAATTGGGTCATTCGTATGAGCATATGCGAATGAGACTCAGTCGTGCGACTGAGCATTGCTAATGGGCCAGTCGTGCGATTGAGAGATGCTATTGGCCATTCGTAAGACTGAACCATAAGTATGGTCCAGTCGCAAGATTGAACCATACGCATGCTCCAGTCGTACGATTGAACCATACGCATGGTCAAATCGCACGAATGG